>JARHVA010005513.1:167500-847500 GCA_037957365.1 Torreya grandis
TGGGATAATAAGCAATGCAATTTGGGCCAAATTGAGCCCTATGAACCTAATTGGTTTAGGGTTTAGAGCTTAGAGCTTAACATTTTATTGTTTAGTATTTAGGTTTATGGTTAACTATGTAGGCAAGATATATTAAGTAACACATATTTGATTTTAGCATGTGGCATTATTAATATGTATGTGGTATTATGAATAATAAAAATGTACATGTACTAACATCATTATTTTATCACATCAAGAGTTGTGTCCCTTGCGTACTCTACTCTATTTCATTATACACAATGAAAGACTATTTTTTTATGATTTAATCACTATCCTAACCCTCAAAAGTTGAGAACTTTATCTAATCATGGTTGAATGTATAGTGTAGGTCTATTCACTAATAATTTGATCATTGTCCTCACTTGGTACTACATAGTGTAGGTTTATTTTTTAATAATTTGATCATTGACCCCATCTTCAAAATTTTAGAACTTTGTATAATCATGGGTAATGGAAATTTTACTAGTGGGAAGAAGTTAAATCATAAAATAGTGGAGGAATTAGAAGTGATGAGAGAAAAACAAAGGCAATGAATTAAAATAATTCATGCAAGTAAGTCTACAATCCCTAATGAATTGAATGTCATAAATAATGATCAAATTGATAATGATAGTATACTAAAATTTGATAGTATAACAAATTTATAAAGTCCAATTATCGAATCTAATAGTATACCAAATTATAATGAAAATCCACATTCATATTTTATGATTTTTAATTTTGGTGATGATGATAATATGCGTGATGATTTACCCTCTAATAATGAATAAAATTACATTGAAACACTAATTAATTAAAGTAATAGTGAATAAAATAATATGGGAACAGTGTTTAATGAAGAAACTATTCATGAAGATAGCGATATGGAAAAACCAAATCAACCAATTTTACCACTAAGAATACCTCCTCAAATTTTGTGTAGAAGATCAATGTATTTAATTAAAATTAATGAAAATATTTTGTAACCAATGCATAACAAAATGTTTGATATACATATGAGAATAAAATCTGAAAGAATTTGGGATTGGTACTTTGAAAACTTAAATGACACTAAAATATATCAATTATTTGTTACATTGATGAAAGTGCTTAAGATGAGACCTACAATAAACACCATAGGATTAAGAACATATAATATTCATGGTCAAAACAAGGCAATTATTTGGGTCCGGCTGCCCAGAATGCTGATTGAATGTTGCCAGGAGGATGTTCTCCAAATGATTGCTTCAATGCTGGGAAAACCTGTGGGCTCTTCCACACAAACTCTAGATAGAAAAATCATGACCTACGCCCATATACGTGTTGAAATTGATTTAAGTAGGCCATTTTTGAATGCTCTTGAGCTTTGTATGGGTTCATACTCATGGGTTCAATAGCTGGACTATGAGACGCTCCCGTTTAGATGCCGCTTATGTCACGAGTATGGGCACCTGGTTAGGCGATGCCCAAAGGCAAAAGAGAAGGACCAACAGGCTTCGCCCCAAGCTCCACCAAGTTATATTGCTGGTGTGGACAAGGGAAAGAAGATTGGATCTAGTGCTGGTAAGGATTCTGAAGGCTTTGTTTAGGTCAAATCGAGGGGATGAAATAGAGGCTTAAAGAGATCTTTTATGGATCATACAGAGGAGGATTCGATTAATAGATTTGGGGTTTTGGGGGATATGGGACAGCAAGAGGAAAGTAGGGATTTGTTTAATGGGGGACTAGTTGGGGGCAGTTTTGGAGCTACTGATGACATGGCCATGGATAAGAAATTGCCCCCTGAGGAGGTGGCCCTTACTATGATTTTGGAAGAACAAGATGGAGAGCAGCAGATTATTGAATCGAATACAGGCATGGATAAAAAACTTGAAGCCTTGACCCCTCAGATACAAGTGGAGGCGCCTGAGTTGGAGAAGAAAGGTAAGGTAGCTTCTCACTTAGGAATTTTGTAGAAGGAAGGGAAAAAACCAGCTCTGGAGAAAAATAGTAAATTGGGAAGAAGAAAAGACACGGAAAAGATAAAGATGATTGGGGAAAATCTGGTTGAGTCAGGTGCTGTCAAGACCTTAGACTCCCATTTCTTGCCTCCTTCAAAATGATTGTTATTTCTTGGAATGTGAGGGGCTTGAACAGCAGCCCTAGACAAAAAGTTATTCGGGAATTGATTAAGGTTCAGTGTCCTGATGTTTTCTTTTTGCAAGAAACTAAGGTGTTAGTGGATTTCATGATGAGCCTGGCCCCCTGGCTTTGGAAACAGGGATCTTGTCAATGCGTTGGGGCACAAGATACGGCAGGAGGTGTGGCTTATCTTTGGAATCCATGCAAGGTTTAGTCGGTGTCATGGACGGCCTTCAGATCCTCTCTTTCTTTGGTTACTCTATGTAGTGAATCAGGAGAGTACATTCTCCTGACTAATGTCTATGCGCCCACTAACTTTCAAGGTAAGTAACAGGTTTGGAACAATATCCATTTAGTCAGATGGAGCTTTCCTTTTTTTCCATGGATCATGGCAGGTGATTTCAATGCTATAATGGACCTTTCTAAAAAAATGGGAGGCAATACTAGATTGGAACCATCAACCTATTTGCTTCGAGACAAGGTATTGGAGCACAACCTGGTGGATATCAAGCCTTGCAATGGGCAGTACACCTGGAATAATAGGAGGGTGGGGGACCAATTTATTGCAGAGCATATTGACAGATTCCTGACTTCTTTCTATTGGGTGGGTGGCTCATGGTCTTTGAATTTCAAAATCCTGGATTGGAGATGCTCCAACCATTGGCCGATTAAACTCCATGTTTTCTCTTACTGTTGGTAGAAGAAACTAACTTTCAAGTTTCAACTAATGTGGCTCAAGGACCAGTCTTTAATTGGTGGAGGATGGGGAGACCGGTGACTAGGATAGCAATGTACACTTTTGCTAAGCTCCTCCAGTATGTGAAATATCAGCTTAAAAAGTGGAATGTATTGAGCTTCGAAAACATTTTCTGAGAGAAGAAAGAAGCGTAGGAAGAGTTAAACTTGATTACCAGATTAATCCGAGAGGAGGGGTTGTCGGAATCCTTGCTAAATGATGAAGCAAGGGCTGTCAAGAGGGTGGAAGAATGGGAGTTGAGAGAAGAGGTGTTTTGGAAATAGAAGGCCCATATTGAGTGGCTGCAAGAGGGAGACAGAAACACGGCCTTCTTTTTCAACTCGATCAAAGCCAGACAGCATAGCAATAGGATATTGACCTTGGTTTTGGGCAACGAGGAGATTCTTTCATCCACAAGAGCCATGTGTGATGAATTTGTCTGGTATTTTGCTTCTATGTTCAGCGAAGAAGGTTCGGGGAGTAGTACTGCTGCTAAAGAGTAGATTTTATCTTGTATTCCCACCCTAGTTTTTGGACAGATGATGGATCAGTTGATGCGCCCTATCAACCTTGATGAGCTCAAAAAGGCTGTCTTCATGATGAAAAATGGTAAGGCTCCAGGCCCATATGGTTTTTCAATTGAATTTTATCAGGAGTTCTGGGAAATCATCAAATTTGATCTTTTGGCTGTGGCTCAAGAGTCACAAATAAGTAAACAAATGCTTCATGCCTTGAACTCGACCTTTTTGGCACTCATTCCTAAGAAGGAAGGTGCTGATAATCTGGGTCAATTCAGGCCGATCTCTCTCTGTAATGTTGTATATAAGATTATTTCTAAGCTAATAGCTGAAAGATTGAAAAAGTGGTTGAGGGTGTTGATCTCTGAGGAGTAAAGCGGATTTGTGGAGGGGCATCAGATTCTTGACAGAATTGTGGTAGCTAATGAGGCTATTCATTCCATGTCCCACTCTAAAGAAAAGGTGATGTTTATGAAGCTGGATATGTCCAAGGCATATGATAGGGTCCGGTGGTCTTTTCTACATAAGGTTTTGGCTACCTTTGGATTTGGAGAGGAGTGGATCAGATGGGTCATGAGTTGTGTGAATTTGATCTCTTTCTCTATTTTGGTGAATAGAGAGCATTCACAGCTTTTTGGCACTTCACAGGGGCTGAGGCAAGGGGATCCCTTATCCCCATATATGTTCCTTCTTCTGGCTAAAGGCCTTGGAGGTTGATTAGAAGTAAGATTGGAGAAGGGGTTATTCAGGGATGGAGGTGGGGTGGCAACCTTCCGGCTCTTTCTCACCTCCAATTTGTGGATGATGTGGCTTTAATGGGATTGGCCAACATGAGGGAGGCAGCCAACATTCGTAGCAGTCTAGATGCCTACTTGGCTGCCACGGGGTAGGTGATTAATGAAGATAAATCTTTGATTTATTTTTTCAACACTCTGCTTCCTATTCAAAGAAGGGTGGCTGACACTCTCCATTTTCAAATTGGTAGACTTCTGGTTCTTTATCTGGGCATCCTGATATTTATGGGGCGACAGTCTTAGGACTCGTGGCAAGGAATCCTTGACAACTTCAGGACCAAAGTGAACTATTGGACCAACCGATGGCTGTCCTTTGTGGGACGAGTCCAGTTGATTCAATCGGTGGTCCAGGCGCTTCCCATCTATAGGTGTATGCTCCAGGTGGCACTGGTGGGTTTTGTTCAGGATCTTGACTCCTTGGCTAAACAATTCTTATGGTCTGGTAACTTATCCTTAACAAAATGGAGCCTGATTAGCTGGGAGGTTGTTTGCAGTCCTAAGAGGCTGGGTGGTTTGGGGTTGAGACAATCTTTTTTGGCTGGTACGGCCTTGGCTGCCAAGCTATATTGGAGGTGGTGTGTTGAATAGGATAGCATTTGGGTAAGGATTGTGGCTTTTAAGTACTGTGCTGGGATTCCAGTGAGTGATATCCCCAGCTTCAGCTTGAGGGGTAGTGGATCAGTTATCTGGAGCACTCTCAAGAAAGGCACTACGCTGATTAAGAGAGGCATGTTCTGGATTTGTAAAGGAGGAAATGAAGCTCAGTTTTGGTATGATTCATGGGATAGTTTTCCCCCCTGGTGTTGCAATACCCACATCTGGAGGCCCTGGCCCGGTGCTTTATTGAGGTTGGTTGGGTCACAGTGAGCGACTACAAATCCCTCCTAGTTTAGGGTCATTTGACAGTGGCGAAGTGGAAGGAGAAGGAAGATTGGCCAATTATGGATATGAGAGAGGAGTGCACTGAGCTTCAAGAGATCTTGGCTGGCTAGTTATGTTGTGCTCTTCAGGGTGCCAAATATCAAGAGTATTCTTAATCTGAAATTTGTGGTCAGATATTGACAAACCTCTCACTTTCCAAGAAAAGATTTTACATTTCATTAATAAATTGGAACACATTCCTCTACCTCTACAATCAAAGCAAAGCATTGGTTATTGCGAGAAACCAATTTATCAGGCTCTGAGTTATAGGTAGAGACCCCACTATTAACTAGCAAGCAAGAACACTGCCTAATAATATGTGGAGAATTATCTTGCAACTCACTCTTTTCAAAAAGAATGCAAGCCCTAAATAGAATCTCTTTTGAAGATTTAGTACTAAAATCACTCAGCGCCTTCCTTTTTTTTAACTAAACGTTACCCTTACTTCATAATAACATCTTTCTAATTTTTAGATACAAAACTTTATAAAAAAAAATCTAAAAAAAATGCAAGTATATCATTAATTTGAAAGAATAAAAATTTAAATTCCCAAATTAAAAAACTGATGAATAATTAAAATTTGAATGAAAAGCTAACCTAAAATAATTATTCATATAATCTTGAAGTCACTAAACATCCAAATCATCATAACGAAAAAGGAAAAAAGATTAATGTAATTTTGATTTTGACAATCTGATGCCCCCTTCTTCCATCTTTCCCCACCTCATCAATGGCCCCTTCAAAATCTTAGAGTTAGTTTTTTTTTTTTTTTTCCAAATTTTCTTCTAATATTTATTCTACTACATTTGCCACACGTTTGAAATAGAATGAATTCTACAAGGGGATTTCTTTTCATCTACAAATAACAATTAATTGTTTTTTATTTTATTAAGTTGACAATTGCTTATGGGTCTCAGCTTTTTTATCGAATAAATTTTTTGCTAACAGCAAAAATTGTTTTTTTTTGGTAATTTTTTAAAGCTAAAATTATTTATTTTAGTAATCAAATTAACAATCATTTATATAATTAACAATTTTAAGTTATTTTATAGTTTAATTTTTATTTTATTTTTTTGTTTAACATAAAGGTAGGGGGACTTTTTAAAAAAAAATGTTATAATAATAATTAATCTCTATTTTTATATTAGAATTTGTTTGTAGGTAAATTGGTAATTTAAATTTAATGGAATAAATTGGTATAAAATTGATAGAAAACAAATACGAAGTATAATATTATTGTTAAAAAAAATTTACCATTAAATATTTTCTATTAAATTGTAAAAAATTGATGTAATTAAATTTAATTTGTAAATATATACTTAGCATGGCATATGTTTTTCATGTAACTCCACAATAATTGTCTTAGTCAAATCATGTAAAGTTAATAATATTAATTCATAATTAAAAATATTATAAATTTACTTAAAGTAACAATTTATACAATCTCATTAATATTTAATACAATTTTTTTATATAAATTAAGTGTCAAATTGAAATATATATATATTATCTTATAATTTTTAAAAAAAATTAAAAATATATAAACTCTATATATATATATATATATATATATATAAAATTAAAACAATTATATAATATAAATATAGTTTTTTTTTAAATTTAAAAATATATAAACTCTTATATATATAAATAATTAAAATAATTATATAATATAAAAAAAATGCTTGAAAAAATGATTAGGAAATCATTATGAGTGATTTTTATATATAGTTAACATAAAAATATATGAATAGTATATTTTTATTAATTATTTGAAATGTTCTTTTCTTTTAAGTTAATTACTTATATATTTTTAACGCAAGGAAAACTTCTTGTTATTCTTGTATAATAATAATCATTTTTTAAAAATTATTTCATAGTTTAGATGATTTTATATTAGCCTTTACATTGTTTACATGTAACATGATGCCTTCATTTAAATCACATCATGTGTGTTTAATCCATGTATAAATTTGTAAGGTTTTAATAGTAACGGTTTAAAGGGTAGATATCACAATCTCTTTTAATCAATATTCATTCAAAATTAATAAATGATTGTAATTATTATATTGATATAAATAGTATATTTTATAATTATAATTTTATATATATATGATAAATTTTAAAATTGATAAAATAATATATTTTGTCAAAAAAAATTATTGATTAAAACAGAAAAAAATTCACTCAAATAATTTTTATAATACCATATTTTAACAAGTGTTAAAAATAAAAACCACAATAACATATTGTAATATTAAAATCAAATAAATTAATTTCATAATAATAATTTCAAAAATATATAATTATTATTATTTCTTAACAAAATATATTTTACCTTAATTTTTAGTATATGTTAACTTTTTTATGCATTGATTTTTAATACAGGTTAACCTTTTTATGGTTCTATAAGAATAGTTTTCTTGTGCTTTACTGAATACATTTAGAAAAAAATAAAATAACATGAAGCCATTCATTAATTTTTAAATAATAGTTTTCTCTGCAATCTTAAGATAATACCTTAGGCAATTGGACTTTTATAAATTATTCTTGCTGCTAGTGGAGTGCCAAGGTATTGAGACAGCATCGACATGGTAAAGGATAGCATTGCTTATGGCTTTTATTTGGATTTAAAAAAATTCATAATATTTATGACATCAAGTAGTTTATAAGATCAAAAGTTCAAAAGTTGTACCAAAGATTGTATCATTAAATAAATAAGAGTAATATATAAATATCTGTCAATATTTTTATAATTTTTTTTTTCAAATTTAAAAAATATAACTACTAATTTTCTAAAAAATAAAAATATATTATTTATATTAATTTTTTTATTTTTTTAAAGTTTTTTTTATCAATGTAACATTAATTATCATATTGATATAAATAGATTATTTTATGAAAATATGTAAGAAATAAAATAATATGTTTTGTTAAAGATTTTTATTTATTAAACTAAAAAAATATTTACTCAAATAAAACTTATAATATTACTATTTTATAAATGTTAATAAAATATAATATAATATCTTTATCTAAAATAATAAAAAGAATGTAACAAATTAAATGTTGTATTGTGATTTTATAATATTTTGTAAATATCTAAAAATGATTTTTAGGTATTTATTAGACATAAAATTGTATTATTTTATGATATTTATGTGCTTATCAGTTATTAATCAAAATTAAGGACGATCGATATGTTTGTAGTTAATTTCATCATGTTCCCCTTTTCTTCTCTACTCGTTTTTCTTTGTACTATTTTTGGTGGCCCCACTAAAAACACACACCATATATTTTTGGGAGGGGACTTTTTCCCCATTAGGGTCTCCCAAATGTTAATGGTTACTTTATGTTTTTTAAATTAAAAGAACAAATTATTTTAAATGGGATATTTTGGCATCACAATATCATAGTAGAGAGAGATTACATCACACAAGACAACGTAATTGAATCATCATTACATTTGTTTGGTGTATTGTCTTCAACATTGTATACAATTGAGAAACTTGATGAGTACATAAAACCCTTGATGAGCTTGAGCACAAATTCTAAAACGAATCTTTTTCCTTATTATTAACAAGTACAATTGTCGTATTAAAGTTTTTAGAAAAGAGCAATTTGTTAGTGAACGGTGTGAAATTTCATAATACTAAATGCAAATTTTTGAAACTCATACCTAAAGAGCATAGTATTCAAAGACATTTTTGTTTGCCTATCATTTATCAAAAATATAAGATTTATCATTTTAAGATTTAAAAATATGAAATGTACAATTTTAAGGAAATACTCAAGATACAACAAATTTTCATAACTTTTATTATCTTGATATAAAAATATTGATTTTATTATTAAATTATATTAACTATTTTTAAATTATTTAAAAATTAAAATACTTTTTATTTTTTTTCTAATTATTTATTACTAAATAATTAATTAATTATAATTAATTATTTTAAATTAATATATATTATTTTTTTATTCGTACACGTTTACATAAAACATTAAAATCAAATGTTTTTATTTGAAAGATCAAAAATTGAGAATGAGTCAATTTTAAAGGTCCATTTTGTTTTCTTAAAATGTTAAAACCACGAGAAATATAGAGATGAAAAACACTACAAAATTAATAGTTCAAAGCCTAGTTGAGAATATTTTATCTTTGCCACACCACTAAGGTTGTACTATACTATCCGGTACATACACACATGTTTATCTTAGAAGTTTTATATGTTATTTATATTTTTTCCTTCTAAGACTGCATCTTTGATTCTTTAAAGTTGCATTTAAAACATATTCATATCTAAAAAATAATAATAAAAATAAAATTGTTATATTACATTTTTTAAGTTATTAAGGTATATATTTTTATTGTTGCACCAATATGGTTTTATTAGACCATCATTTGAATGCATTAAGTTTTTTTTTTAACTATAGACTTGTTATCTTTGGATTTTTAACATGAGTCACACTTCTTTTTAAAAGATTTGACTGAGTATTATTCAATTTTTTTATTAGGTTTATAAGAATTATGATTAATGATTTGTAGATCAGATTATTTTTTTAAGAATATTATTTTTTCAAAGTTATTTTAACATCCATTGTTATTGATATAATAGTAAATCAATTTTATTTAATTTAGTGTTGAAAATTGAAGGGTAATCATTTTATCAAATTCATATTAAAATGAAATCATATATAATAAGATTTGTAATTTAGTGAACGATGTGACAATACCTTTTTACAATTGTCTACACTCATTATATTACCATTATTTTTATTCTAATTTCTTCAAATATTTCTAATATAAAACCCACTCTTAATAATTCAATATATTTAATTTTGAATGAAAAAAATTAAAAAAATACAATATACAATATATTTTATTTTTTTTAATTAATAATGTTATGATGGATAATTTTTGGGCGGTTTTAATACCTCAACTATTACTTATTTCTGTTGGGTGCGAATCTACCACAATAACCTACAATATATTATATTTATATATAATTGTTATATATTATTTATTGCTAACATAATAATAGAATATAAAGAACACACGTTAAGAATTAAACACACGACGATGAAATTTAAGGTCAGCTTTTCTCATGAGCTCACTACCACATATAATACATATAGCACTACCCTAAAAAGTGAAAAAAAAAGATGTAAATTTTTTTATGAAAGAGTGGTTTTAATTGTAATATATTTATTTTACTTATAAATATATGCAATCATATTTAATAAAATTTAATTAGAATAAAAAATAATTGAAAAGTGTAGAAAAGATACAAAAAGAAAAAAATGAATTGGTAAACAAAGTCTAGACAATAAAACAAATAAAATCTAAAAAACTTTGAACAAATATAATTTTTTTTTAATAATGACCAAAATCATAGCACTCCTTAATGTTATCTGTACCTCTACATTTCTATCAAATTTAATATTCTAAAAAATTGATTTAACAACTTTGTTTTTATGTTGAGCTCCCAAAAACACTTTTCCAAAATTATCTACAAATCTTTAGGAAATTGATATGAAACCCTAACAACTCATCATAGACTGATAGAAAATATATCAAGTCCTTGTTCTAGAACAAATTCTAAAGAAAATAGTCAATGCAATTCAACAAGAAATTCATAGATGCAAGCCCCAATTACTTTATAACTTTCACTAGTATAAATAAGTGACACAATACAAATGAAGACTAATTTTCAATCAAAATATGTTCATTTAAAAAATGATAGACTTTTGCTTCCAATTCATGATTTGTATTCTTTTATTTCATGTCTCTCACTTGTATATCATATTTTCCTATATGTATTTATATACTTTACAAATTCAAACTAAGACCCTATTGGTAAGCAATTTGATACACGAGCGAGAAAGACAACACATGACATGCGGGACCCAAAATGAGAGTCAAAGGACTCACACAAAAGGGAACTAGAGCTGTATCACTGAATATAGTAGACTAGAGCCATACTACTACATTTTTGAAAAAGGCCAAGAACAACATAAACTTGTGGAGGAAAGAGAAAACAAAAGGAAGATGAAATAGACAAGGAAGAACATGACTTAGAAAATAAGAAAAATGTCCCAATAAGAACCTAATATGAATCGATAATCGACAAACATGTAATTAATCTAAAAGAATGCAATTTGACAACTAACGCTTACCCAAACCACAATTATATGTATACACTAATATTAATTACAATAAAATTTAAATGTAGGGAATTTGGAACTAGAACAATTATATAGGGAATTGTAGTCGAAGTTATTTGTAGGAAGATAGCAGCTCGCAATATTTGAAATATGTTTAAATGATGTCTTCAATGTTCACCAAGAAGTTGAAGTCCTTAAATAAGGCAATCATCATGATGTAGGCATTGTGAGAGATGGTTGCTAAATAGGTTATTGTAAAAGCAACAAGCATAAGTATGGTCCCAAAACCTACATGTTGTTTGCTCTATTGAAGATAATGTCCCATCAAGAATGAATATAATTGTTTTACATCAACACCATGGTTGAATCCCTCTCTTTTAACAACTAATTCAATGTGGGTGGTGCTTGTTAGCTCCTAGATTGTCTAGGAGGCCTTTGACAACAAGTTCGATTCTCCCCACTTTGAAAAAATTTGAGAGAACAATGTATCTCTTGGGAGAGTCTAGAATACTAAGCCATTAATTACTACTTACAATGTATCTCTTGCGAGGGTCAAGAATAATAAGCCATAATTGCTCATTTGTCTCGTAAGTCATTATAGTTGCCTCTAATTCCTAAATCTCCCACTAAGTCATTATGGTTGCCTCTAATTCCTAAATCTCTTAATTTTTTATATTGACAAACCTTTGTTAATTCATTAATTTCAGTGAAGGGTATATATCCAATTACATTACATATTACATTATATGGGCCTTTGACGGTATTAACCCTATGCTATTTTATACCTTGCTCTCACAAAAAAGCCATTACCTCATGTAATACACTACTTTTTTGATATTTTTGTTTTATTTATTTTGTGATTAATGTAGTGATATAAATAAGATAAAACTATGAATATTCAAATTTTATAAAATAGGACAATAACCATATAAATCTAAATATAAAAGGGTAGACTGATATTGTGCTTATTATATTTAAATTGACAAAGTATGAAAGAGAGATGCACTTCACTATTTTTTAATTTTATGTTGTTCACTATATTTATCAATATTTGAAAATGCTATGTATCTACTCTGTGACTTTCAAGATTAGAGAAGATGAATTCAAACCTTGCACAAACACTATTGGCAAAGCTCAAACCTCTGCAGTGACTACTATTGCCCAGTTTTTTATCGAGAATATCTTAATTAACTCTTATCAGTTTGTGCCACTTAAGAGCACTACTCATGCACTTGTAGATATATCTTGTGTGTGCATTCCCCTTTGGTCATGCACATGAAACCTATTTTCCTTATCATTGCTTTGAAACCTTGATTGCACTTTCGACACAAGATGATCCTTAAAAAATACATTAGAAAGATGGGTTAGACAAGCCCAACTACTACCCGTTGAACGATCGATTGTAGTTTGCGTTCCAATACTTGGAAGAGGACTCAAACCGCATATAATTCTCCTGCACAAGTGTATGTGTATGTACCATCATGATTCATCTCAAATGTAATGTAACATTTGACTTTCAACACTTGACAACATGTAACTTTGTCCTATATTTTTAATTCAAACTTGACTTTAGGGTTACTATTTTGAAGTGTTTTAAGATGTATAAGCCTTTGTAATAATGTCTCAAAAGAGTGCTAATGGATTTTCCCAACCTTCAAGTGATTCTGATTATAATGGCCAAGTGAATATAACCTTGTAATTGATTTGTATTTATAGTTGACTCTCTGATATTTCTCGTTATAATTGACCCATGAAATGTGTCTAAGCCAACCTAATAGAGTCATTCTAATTTGAAAATTAGTTGTTCAGTGTCAAAGACATCATTGACAAAGGAAAATCCATGTGGTAAACCATAAATACATATGAGCATTGTCGATATTGCCCTGAAAGTGAAAATCAGTGATATGAGATATGGCGAGAGTCTCTTTAGAATTATGGAGTGTTTTTGTGTAGACTGAGGTGATCCTAAATATGTGTATTGGTAAATTGGATTGACAAAGACAACAAGTGGATATACGATAACATAAAATATACACAATAGTCAAATATATACACAAAGTTCAAATATTTCAAAGTGCAAAAATTGATGTTTTCAAATGTCTAATACCAAATTTGGGTGTCTACAATTTCATACATCACATTTTTTAAAGTTTAATGTAATGTCAAAAAACAATTAGTTTTTAAAGTTTAAAATGCATTGTCAAAAATTCAATTTTTACTGAGCATTCACTAACACATAGATTACTTGCTTCTAATGATAGATTTAGTAGCATATGTTTGTGTCGGTGGAAAAACCTTTCTTTCCAAGAACATCCTCAAATGAGTCTTCTTTATTATTTTTAATTTTGAGTTTCATTATCTATATATAGTTTTCTTTTAATTGAAATATATTTTCTATTAATAATACATTACTAGTACCAAAAATGACTCGTCTGACTCCACACTCCATTGTATCACATCAACCATTCTATATGTAACTATAAAGACCACCCACATAGCATTTTCAAATATCAGCCAAAATTCACTAATTCATTTTTTTAAGGTAGTTTGGCCATAGGCATTACCTTACGTTCTGACATCATATTTTAGCACTCGATAAACTATGCATTGCTTTGCAAGCTCATTTTTGCCCCCATAACAATTAAGATTTTTTTATTGGGTATGAGCAGGGACTAAATTTGAAAGATCATATGGCCGTATTTATGGATTTTCCATAAAATACAATCAAAAAATTTATGAGACTATATTAGATGCAAGGTGAAATTTAAGACAAACCATCAAAAACTATAAAGGATTATAATAAATACATGCATTATCTTTAATGTTTCATCTTCCTACTATGTCGTACTAGGATTTGAAGGGCAATTTGAATTAATAACCATCATATAAAAAAACATGATAGGCAAGGTCGATTGTCAAATTTAGTCCCATGGCACAAGGGAGAAAATCCTTTCTTTATTAAAACATTAGGTTTTGTAAGTGTATTCATTCATTCTAATGTTTTTTAAGAAATGTAAGTAAAGGGTTTTGAAAGGGCCCCATAACCTTTTACACAAGAATAAAATACAATAATAAAGCTCAAAGCACTAAACGAACTTAAATTAGAGCCAATATAGCAATACACCATACAACAAAAAATAAATAGTCAACGACAAAATTGGGACAAGACGACGAGAAAGAGTTACACATTATGTTTCTAATGTTTGTTTTCCCTATTACAAAAGAGTTTATCATCTTTGAGAGATGCAAGGTCAACCGTCAAGTTCAGTCCCATTGTACAAGGGAGAAAATCCTTTCTTTATTAAAACATTATGTTTTGCAAGTGTACTCATTCATTCCAATGTTTTTTTTATAAGGGTAAATAAAGGGTTTTAAAAGGGCTCCATAACCTTTTACATAAGTATTATATACAACAATAAAGCTCAAAGCACTAAACGAACTTAAACCAGAGCCAACATAACAATACACCATACAACAATGTATTCATTCATTCCAATGTTTTTTTTATAAGGGTTTTAAAAGGGCTCCATAACCTTTTATATAAGTATTAGATACAACAATAAAGCTCAAAGCACTAAAAGAAGTTAAACCAGAGCCAACATAACAATACACCATGCAACAAAAAATAAATAGTCAATGACAAAATAGGTACAAGATAGGCATAAAGAGTTACACATTATGTTTCTAATGTTTGTTTTCCTTGTTGCGAAAGAGTTCATCATCTTTGAGAGATGCAAGATTATAAAAAGTATTTTTGCAATCCATGGTCCGAAGTTAGTAGCTTTGTAGTTTCAAGTTTTTGTGGATCTTCAACCAATTTACTGCAGTATTCATGCTAATCATAATCATTAAGAGTTATTTCATTTGACCGCACCAAAAACAGTTGCTCATAGTTAGCAACTAGTGAATCTTGGGTGAAAACCTCCCCACTGATCTTGGGAGGGCTCCTCTGTTAATCAGAAATTTTGTTCTCTACTGCCATACTTCTGCAGTCTTCAAGCTAACTCTCTATAGGAAGACAGATCTTCTGTTGATCCAACTACCAAACTCGTAACCTTTCTTCCTTCTTATACTATGGGTCTTCAACAAAGTCACTAGGAATATTCTCAATATTTGTCCGCCCTTTGTTGATATTATCTTTTGGTTCTTTGTTGATGTAACCATTCAGAAAATTCCTCTTTAGGTGACTTAATTACTGACATCCATAGCAACAGATACAGATATTTTCGTAGTCTAGTTGTTGAATCCATTTGTCATCGCTTGTATGAAGGGTTATACTTTGTGGGGCTTCAGCAGTCACATCCATCAAAACAAATAATCAAGCTTCACTCATGTTGATTTTATGTTTTCTCCTCTGTATGCTGACCCATGTAAAGGTATTTGCCAATGGTATTCCCAATCTTTGTGAATACTCTCCCCCAAAACCCTATAGGGAAAGCATAGAGGCTGACACAAAAAGGGATGATATATGTGTTCTTTGTTTGGCAGTTAAAACCTTTTGACCATGGTTTAATAAAAACGCCCCTTTTGTCCCAAGAACCAATTTATTCTATATTCCACTACATAGTTCTTATCCTTGAGACAAGAAAACATAACAACAAACAAATTTTTGGGAAGGAAAGTGACTTGGAAATCTTCATTTGTCCACATAAAAAAGTTTGATGAAACATTTGATATTGGCAATGCATTACCACAGAGAATCCTAAACACAAGTTCTTTGAAAGGATCAATTTAGCCAAATTTCTGTATGTATATACATATTCCAACTTTCTACCCATGGATACATTTCCTTCCCTGATTTATCTACAAAAATTTATATTAAAACAAGAATTGCTGTCTTATGAGAACTTTGAAATGTAATTTGCACTCCCCTGTGCTATGCTACATGCACTGAGCACAATTATTCTAAAATTTCCAAAACAATGGAAAGTACATTGTTTTACGTTTCTGGACATTACAAGGTTGCCTTATAATAGGTCTATATATATAATTATTTGGTCATATTTTATCATACAATCAACAGAAAAATATCTAAATAGTTCTTCTAGAGTTTCTTGGTATGTTCCACGACTCATATTTGGTATTTTCAGCCTTTTTGTCCATGTACTCTGGAGAGTCTTTCTAGTTTTGTATTTCACTTTTATCATTGGTCCGACATGCAGTCTTGGCAGAACATGTTGTACTAGCATTCTAAAATAGTTTTTTTAGCATAAGTAAAGTGAAAGAAGGTTTAGCTACTCTAATTACAAAGCATATTAGTGTGATAATCATAGCCATAGCATATTCCCTGTCATGACATCTGTAGTGTGTAAAATTAATGAAAGTTGCAAACTGATGGCAGAATTCAAATTTCAAAGGACTGTAGATTTACAATTCTTGATGATTTATTGCTTTGCATAACGCAAGGATAATGATTAATAAGCAGCAATGCATAAGACTACAAAAAAGTAGAATTTGAATGATAGTAATCAATATAAAAAGTTCTTCAGTAAATTGGACTGTATAATCTGAATTTACAAGGCAATAATGAAGGCTTTTTAACCTTCTTTAGCTGTAAAAAGAGAGGATTAGATAAGATAAAATGACTTTTAACTTCTGTAAAACCTATAAAAACCACAGCAGTTAATGGAAGCAAAATCTTTGTTCATATTCAGCAGCAAGTGATGGCGAAAATTTAGCAGCCAATCCTTTGAGACATTTGTGAAAAGAAAAGTCTTCTATGGATCCATCTTTCCGAACAACTACAAAGCACCGTGTACTTGGAAATGCTGGGTTGCAGCCAATCTGCCAACCAAGAATCATGAACTTCACTTTTTATGTAGGATTCAATACAAGGTTGCATGTAAATCTATTGCCAACAAAAAATGGTAATGAACAAAATCTAAACCTACTTACTGGTTTGAGGAACAGTATTTATATTTGAGAGTGATTCAAGGAAAATTTGTCTTACATTCTACAAGTGATTGATGTAACCAGAATCTTTGGGAAAGTATTACAAGCTCATGCACATTCTTGCATACCTACTTTTGGTTATTTGGGAATATTAATATGCTTTCTTTCTTTTTTCTAGATCTGATTCGGTTTCATTATCAAGCAAGAAGACAGAGAAATGAGAAAATCTCTCATTCAGAAAACCTCAAAATCCCATCACTAGATGAGCATCTCTCATCCCATCCTTTGATTCAAGCCCTCACAGGCATGCAGAGTAATCTTAGTCTTTATTAGGTATTCAGAACTCTTACCAAATAGTTCTCACTAAAAGTTGCCTCTTGAAACGTAGAGTTCAGAACCATTAAAAAATGTCTCTTTTAAAACAAATGATTTCTTCTCAAGGAATTGATCTGTTACTGTTACAAGAAAAAGGACTACTGACTGTAGATCTAGAGAAATTGTTCATTTCTTCCTGAATCATTCAACATTTGTGGTTAGGAATCCAAATGGGTGGTAAGGGAGCATTCTAATTTTCTAGAATCCCATTAAATTCATTATGAAAACTTACAATGATTGCTCATGGAGGTAAATTGCAGAATTCTGTTTATTCAAGCATGTCTGTAATATTCATATAATCAAAGCCTATATTCAACCTCTTTCTGTCCCTTGCAACAGGGTCTGCCTGAGGATGGTTTCCAGCAGTTCCCTACACAATTTTCAGTTCGCTGAAGCTATAGTTCCCAGTCGTATAGCTCTATAATTTTATCATGGATACTTATACTGAGTATATTTCTTTCTTAGTTTCAGGGTGCTAAAGTTCTTCAGTATCTAACATGTCACTGGCTTTGCCAGTCTCTCAGATGTTGTACTTTATTTCCATCTGATCAACATATTTATGCTTATCCCCAAAAAAAAGCCTATATTCCACACATAGGGGAAAAGTCTATAACACAAATGCAAACATGGCAATGTTCCGTCAATCTGAACTATGCTATTTTGGGGAGAGATTTAAATATTGTTGCTAGTGCTGCAGAAGAATTAGAACAGCCTTTCAATATTCGTCTTGACAATCATTTACATCATTTTAATTCTAAGTGCAGTCTGACTGATGTGGATTTTGCACAAGGGTTGTTCACTTGGGTGTAATAGGTGGAAAGGTTCATGGTGATTCAAGAAAAAATTGATAGATTTCTGATTTCAGAAGAATGAGTTCATTCTCATATACAGATTTCAGCTTCAGTCCATAAATCTACTCTATTTGATCATTGTCCTATAGGGCTCAATATTTAACCATCCACTACAGGGAATGGCTCCTCTAAATCTGAGAATATGTGGTATCAGCACTCAAACATCATCAAAGATCTTCAGAGTTGGCGGGTCATATAGCCTCACAACTCCAGGTTATCCCATGTACAAACAGAGATTTCTAAGACAAAAATTAAAAAATTGAAACAAGATTACCTTTCGAAACATCTTCCACCAGAAGGAGTCTCTCTGCCAATTGGAACTATAACAAACCCAAATCTGGGATATTGGTTTCAATGTGGACAGAATAACATGAACAGTCACTAATTAGCAAGCTCTTGGATCTCCAAAAAGAGAAAGCAAATGTGGTTCAACTCCTATCAGTTTTATTGACTAATGTGAAAAAGGATGTGTGGGAAGTTTCACCAATTGCGTGTGCACTGGCTAAAAGTGTGGTTGATCAATGCAAATAAAAGTTGAAACCAAACTCAACAACAGAAATGATAACTGAACTGAACAAGAACTCGCAGAAAGATAACAACGAAAATGATCTTAGAAAACAAAAACTTTGTTTCTCATACAAAGAACCTTGGGAGCCAAGCCACAATTGTCTAGGCAAAGGACGGAAGTGTTCCTAGATGAAGAACCAAATGAAGTGTTAGATGCAGCAAAATCTCGAAGGGTTGAGGAAACAAAAATTGGTGAGAAATCAGAAACATCAAAGTTAGCTGAATTACAACAGTTCAGCCAAGAACAAACAAAGAAAGTAGAGCAGCAGATTGAAGAGCTACAATTGTTGATAACAGAAGAGAAAGAGGTGCAAGTCCTAACAAAGTTGGGTAGTATGAAAAAGTTCATTGAAGATCTATTTCTAAGTTTCTAGAGTGCTCAAACTGAGGCGAAGAACAACAATATGGGTGAGGTAAATGTTGCTAGCACTAGGCATACAATCACTCTTGCATATTTGCAAATGGTAAAGAGCACATCGAAACAATGGAATCAGAGAATTTGCATGTGATAAAAGACATGGACAGGATCAGTGGAATTGCAAAAGAGGCCTAAACTGCATCTAAGGAAATGCAAGAAAGGGTTGATGCCCTCACTATGAAGTTTAGCTCAGTCTCTTCTTCACTTCATAAGACAGAAGAACCGCAAATTGTTGCAACAGTTTTTAGTGAGATGAATGGAGAGAACATTTTCCATGAAGGACAGTTTTCAAGGACACCAGAAGATGCAAATTCAATGTTGAGCATAACTGAGACAGTTGGAGAAGCATCTTAAGGAGGAATGGAAGAAACAAAATTTTTGGTTTGGGATCCTGGTATTTGTTGGACAGTGCAGGATTGCTTGAGGACAAGCAATATTTAGGAAGGGCAGACTATCATGTCGCCTTTTTCAAATAAGGTAAAAAAATAATAAAGTTAATATTTTAAGTTGTCTAAGTGACTTACTTTTTATTTTATTAAAAAAAAGTGACAACTGAATATTACTTCATTATTATCAGAAATAAAAAAAAAGGGTAAAAATGAAAAGTAAAACCCTAAACCTAAAAGTATAATTCTAACCCTAAAAGTGACAATTGAGTCTATATATTGAGAGTCGTCCTCATTGTAAATCATTCAATTTTTATTATCAATATTTCTCAATTGAAGCCTTCTAGTCCATTGGTTTTTTCAGCATAAGGGCGAAAACCCTTAAGTTGGAACAAATTTTGAGGAAAACCCTCATTATTTGGATTTACGTTTGAGGATGAAAGCCCTCTAAATATTTGAGGTAATTTATCAAGAAATTACAAGTGTGCTACATCAAAATCTTCAAACATCAATTCAGCAAAGCACTAGAGTTTCATATTTAGTTTCCACTAGGTACAAAAATAAGATCACAACTTATAGTAGGGTTTCAGCTGCCCAATACAGAGAACGCAGCTGACAGTAGGGTTTCCAAAGCTGATCAAGCTGACCAGGGAATCACAAGGGTTTCATAAAATATTATTCTTTTCTTTTAAAGATCAAGGTTTGTAGAAATAAGAACAACGAATAAATTCCAAAATTTTAGCAGCAACACACTGCCCTTCCAACAAGTAAAAGGTTGGAATTTCATAAATATTGTTAGCATCCCTTTGTAATATGATTTTGGCAATAAACCCATTTTATAAAAGGATTAAAGAATTGAAATAACGCTGATACTTTCTTGTGAAATTACAATCCTATCATATCTTTGAAAGCAACTGTAGAATCATTTATTTAATTGCCAATTTAGAAAACAAGGGTTTATGTAAAATCCGAAATTGTTCAAATTTGTCTGCAAAGGGACATCACACAAACTTTGCACTTTTGGGGTTCTCCATTTGTCCATAATCAAAGTATTTTTCCAACTCCGTGATCCGATCAATTATATATTCAGGGCGCAAAATTCCTAGGTAGCTAGTGGTGTCCAACTTTGGTTTGCCCCCCATTTTGGCAAAGGCCTTCAAGAATCTATCCTCCAGTTCTTTGTTCAACTCTTCTAGATGAACTTCTGGGGCTGCTTCTTCATCTTCACTCATATCAACAACAAGTCATTTGCATTGTTCAGTCTCCATAGCATCCAATCGGGCTTGAATTCCTTTTAAAAACTATGCCAAATATGCAACTCTTGGTGCTCGTCCTCCTCTTCCAAGAGGTACTCTATGCACTATTCTATACTCTTAAGAGTCCTAATCTCAACCATGCTGGAGTCTTCAAACTCTGCAACAAACTCAAGAATGTAGGACTCTTCACAAACTTAATTTATCCTCACACACTCAACCATACAATCACAACTTGCTTTGATACCAAATGGTGCAAACAAGAATAGGGGGCCAACTTCATGGCAGCCTTTTTCCTACAAGTTGGACTAAATCACTCAAATAATGGACACACACACCAATGCACTCAAACAAGAGACCAAAGATCACAACTTCATTCAATTTTAATGACAAATTACAAGAGCTAACAAACACACTCCACTTGTTTATTCTCACTACCCGAAACATAACGAACATTACAATGATAGTCCCTCAATGGACTTGGATCAACTCTTTTACTAATCTTTGTTTTCTCACAAGCATTCTTTGCTATTTTCCCCAGCTAAATCTCTCCATTTGAATTCCCGGTTATGCTCCATCTCCCCCCGTCCCCCCCGCCCCATGCACTCTTTCTTCTACCTTCTAAAGTGCTTCTTTGAATTCCTCTCTTCTTGAAAAACACTCAAAATTGTTCAATTGAGTGTTTTGGTATGTTACTTGCATCTTGCAATTGCCACAGATGAAATTGTTGCTTAATGCAAACTGGCAGTTTCGTCAACATTCAAGGAACCCTTAGACCGATCCCTATTTTATGACAAAACCTGCTCTTCCTTAATCTTGGGAGTTTGCTAGAGCACATAAGTCTTCAGGTAACTCTAACAAAACTCTTCCACGTGCGACAAAAGGGAAACATGGCAATTCACATAACACAAACACACCTTTTCTGTTAATGCAAGATTGTATATCATACCTACAATGCTCCTACATTAAAATTTATTGCACCAAAGATCACATGCCATTTAGCTCAAGGAGGGTGACAATAACACAATGTTTTCATAAGTTAGATCTTAATTGCTAGTGCCTCAATTCAATAACTTTTTAAAGATTGTATATCACACCTACAATGCTCCTACATTAAAATGTATTGTGCCAAAGATCACATGCCATTTAGCTCAAGATGGGTGACACTAACACAATGTTTTCATAAATTAGATCTTAATTGCTAGTGCCTCAATTCAATAACTTTTTTGTCTCGCTATAATTGTACTATGACCAATACTTCTGATGGAATTAGTGATACAGCAATACAATACTTTCAGCAGCTATTAACAAAGCCTTCAAAAGATAGAGAAGAAGCCATTATCAGTTGCTTCAATGCACTCTATAGGCTGTTTATAATGATAAAAATGAATATTTTGACTTCACCTATCAAAAAATTAGAACTAAAAGGTGTGGTTTTTGCTTTTGTTAGAGATAAGGCTCCTAAACTAAACAAATTCCTAGCTCAATTTGTTCAAGACTTTGTTTGCTATGAAAATTATACTACCAAAGAAATATAAATTTCAGAATAGTAAATACATACCACAACATAGCACAGAAGAACATAGAGAATACCAACTTTATATCATAGAGTAGTGCATAGTACAAAATGTTCGGTACAAAGAGGGCCTGTCACACAATGCCCTTACCCGGACATGTAAAATTCTATTTGTATGACAAAAGACTACGGTTTTTGGTTTTAAAACACCTGTCAACAATCAAACATAACTAAAGAAAGTCATTACATCACTAATGACAATAATCATAACAAGGTCAAATACAAAACAATATGTTTATTTATTACAACGGTCAACATTATCCCCCCTTTTAAGATAAATCGGGGTCCCTTCCAATAGAAACCGTGCAAAGTGAAATTAAGAGGAATGACGAGGGGAAGAGGAAGAAATCCCTAGAGGTACTACGGCTCCAACTGAGTATGATCCTAAAGAGGCTGCTCTCTCTAACTTCAGCTGTTGGAGTTCAGCTCGAAGTGCATATACCTTCGTTGTGCGTTTCTTAAGATGCTTTTAGGTGTCAAGTTCTCACTCACATGAGCAGTTCACTATGCCCATAGGTTCCCGCAACTTTCCCTTCACTTAAGTTACGGCTTGTTCATGCTCAACAACCTTTTGATTCTATGTCTGCATAAGCTAGGTGTAATGACCCCTTCTCGAATCTGATCTCATAATGACCGTTGGCCTATTCCTGGAAATCCGTAGGCTATTCGGAAGGTGCAAATGAGGGTTTCCTATTTTTTAGGATGTCTTTGCTCGAAGTTTTGATGGCGAATTCTTTCTGGGTTTTTCGAGAGCTTCGCGGAGGTAGTTTGTTTCAGTTTTCTGAGCATTTTCAGGAATTTACTATTTTTAGTAAATTTTATTTTTGGCAGCTAGCAGGATTGTCACAAGGAGTTAACTTTCCTTTTTAAGTTGACTCATTTAGTTTTGGGCTTCACAATTCGGTCTTGGTGGAATAAGTGAATTTCACTTTAAAAAAATAATAATAACGTTATATTTTAACGTTGACCTTGGCCTAGACAAAATAACTTAATGTTATTTTAAAAAGAGGGACTTGAAGGGGGGGCGCCATCATGGCATGGAAAGAGGCGCCACTTTTGGAGATAAGCTTCAAGGGAAAGCCAACTGAAGCCTATAAAAGAAGGCATTGGGTTATCATTTCTTCATCTTGGTTTAATGCATTGTTATGCTGCAGCTTTGGCTCTGGAACTGCTTCGGGGAATGAAGGCCTCCTAGCAAGGGCATCTCTTCATGCTTGCAAGACAGCATCTAGTGATGATTTAATCATTGATATTTGTAATTGCTTAGGTATTACTTTCAGTTATTTCATTGTTAGTTCCTTTGGTATTATTAGAGTTTTCAGATATTGTATTCTGTATAAGACAGATCTAGGTTTTCAGTCATAAATCAGAAAATATAAAAAAACAAGTTTTGGGTATCATCTTATTGTTTTGGTTAGGCCTAGGCGCCCCTTTGCTTAATTTTATAGAATTTTTAGAGTAAGCAGTGAATTTCTAGAGCAAGTCGCCCTTTTCCAGCTGGGACGCCCCTTTGGGGTTTGCATTGGTTTTTGTGTAACACGTTTGGATGCAGATTTCACCAGTTTTTTGATGCTAACTTGGGCGCCATATTCAGGAAGAGACTTTGCAACAGAAATCAGGAAGATTGATTAAGTTTTGCATGAGTTATGAACATCTGAAGAAATTAAAAGGTGGCTGGTTTTTCTTCTTTCTAAGAGCAAATTCTTCTTATTTTTGTAAGCTGACAGTAGTACTGGCAGCCCTTCTCTATTTGTTCAAAGCTGATTTCAAAAGTTCAATTTCTTTTAAAATATTGTAATACTTTACAGCGCCGCCTTATGGTAGCTACTTTCCCTATTGGGTTAGCAAGCACATTCTGGGTGTAGAGCATCCGCCCTATGGTAGCTACTTTCCCTTCTGGGGTTAGCAAGCACATGCTGGGTGTGGAGTAGTTTCTTTTTCAATATTTCCATTAAAGCATTGTTATTAAGTTCACTCCGTCATATGGTAGCCCCTTATTCCTCCTTGGATTGGGTAGCACATACTTGACGTAGAGTTCCTTTGTTAGTAATCTACTCCGTCTCATGGTTGCCCCTATTCCGCCTTGGACTGGGTAGCACATACTGGACGTTGAGTTCCATTTCTTGCATTCTAGTGGCAGAGTTATTTCAGTTTATTTGAAATTAACTTCTAATCTTGACGGAATTTGCTTGTGATGTTGTAATCCAAAATCTAAAAAAATAAAAAAATTGGTTCGGAATATTTCAGTGGTATCAGAGCCACGTATCCTGCCATCCTGTGGACAAACCATCTATGAGTGACCGCGAAAAGAGATATTGCAAGAGAAGATAAGAAAATTGCAAAACAGTTCCAGTGGTATCAGGTTCTCGAAGGTCAGACTGCTTCAGAGTTCTTGAGGGCTCATTGGGAGTCTTCTCAAGAAACAAATATGGCAGAAGGTGAGAGATCAGTAGGGGGTAACGAGAGGTTTACCAATCCTAGAAATGATAGCGGGAAGGGTAGAGAAAGATCACTAAGTCCTGAAAAGAGATTTGAAAAGAAAATGGATGCCTTAATGGATATGGTATCCCTCATGTTGGGAAAAGTGGGTCAGAACCCAACTCTTCAGAACAATTCAGGATATAGAGGAGAGCCTAGTGCCTCTAATCAATTTGATGGAAGTGTTGCTCAATCTGTTTCAAACAACACTTACATTTCATCAAGGCCCTTCAAACCCACCTTCGTAGCACCAGTAAATACCCCACCTGATCCAGAAGAGAATTCTTCTTTTGTGGAACAATTGAGACGTGGCCATGCGGAGTATGACTCTCTGCCTGAGGACATCAAAATGGACATGTCCTATAATGAGTTTATTGATCATAAGAGAAAGAGTAAGGGACAAGAGATAAATTATGACCAAAGAAGAACTCCAGCACAAGGAGACTTGTATCAAGCTATCAACAAGATAATGCTTTCTCACTTTGATGGAAGTGATAATAGCTCTGCTCGAGCCTGGATTCAGAAACTTGACAACTATTTGGCTCTTAGGCCAATGGCTGAAGAAGATGCGATTAAATTCGCTACGCTACACCTAGATGGGGTAGCGCATGAGTGGTGGTACCATGGCCTAGTCACTTTGGGTCATGGATCAATCACTAGCTACAATGAATTCACCAATAGACTCATTGAGAGGTTCGAGAAGGACCCAGAAGTGCATTTTAGGGAGTTGGCGCAGTTGAAGCAGTATGGCACTGTTGATGCCTACATAGCTAAGTTTCAAAGACTTTCAGTTATGGTCACTGGAATCACTGAGAGAAGATTAGTGATCTTATTCAGCGAAGGTTTGATGGAGCCACTCAAGGGATGGATCAAAGCTTTTGATCCACCGTCCTTACAAGAAGCAATGAAAAAAGCTAGAAACATGGAGTGGGCTGCTCCCAAAACTAAGTTCCATCATAAACCATCCTTCCACAAGAAAAATAGAGGGAAAAGGTTTCAACAAAAGCCTTTCCAAAAGGAGTTTAACCAGCAGAAACCTCTTGGCAAAAGATTGGATCCGGAAACTATCAATGAACTCCGAAGAAAGGGGCTATGTTTCTGATGTAAAGATAAATGGTCTCCAGATCATGTTTGCCCAAAAGGAGTCAAATTCCACCAGATTGAGTATTACTCCGCTGGTGAGAGTAATTCTGATTTTTCGGACCAGCAATCTGATTCCGAAGAGAGTGAAGTAGAAAGAATCCCTGAAGAGTCCGAAAGCGAAAAAGAAAGTGGTGGTACGTTGGCTCAACTTTCAAGCTTCCAAAAGAATGAGTCTTTCAAAATACGTGGGACGATCAAAGGGCAGCGTATCGTTGCTCTAATTGATACTGGAGCAACCCATAACTTCATTGACGACGCTGTGGTGGCAAAGGAGTTGCAAACAGAAGATTTTGAAGGGTTCAAAGTTATGGTGGCGGATGGATTCCACATTTCTTGTACCAAAAGGTTTCCCAACTTATCAATGCAATTGGGCAATTACGAAGTCAAAGATGACTTCTATGTGGTGAATATTGGAGATACGGATGCTGTCCTTGGCATTCAGTGGCTGCGATCTCTTGGAGACATCTCTTTAAATCTGCAAACCATGGAACTCAAGTTTCAATCCGATGGAAAGAAGGTGGTGTTGAGAGGGATGTCAAATGGTGGCCCTCGAATTGTATCATTCAAAAGGATGGCAAGATTGATACGACATGACCAAGTGGATTGGGCCGCAGAATTCTTGGTTCTTCCGACTAGTCCTGTTGAAACGAAAATAGAGTATCCTCCTGATATTCAATCTTTACTCACCAAGAAGAGTAAAGTGTTTGCTGATTTACCTCCCGGACCACCTCCTGATAGAGGATCAGAACACATCATTGAACTCAAGGAGGGAGCAAAACCGGTGATCATAACTCCATACCGATATCCGAAGAGGCAAAAGGACGAGATCGAGAAGAATATTCAAGAACTCTTGAAGATGGGTTTCATACGCCCAAGCAAGAGCCCCTTTGCTTTTGCAGTGGTTCTTGTGAAGAAGGATGGTACCATGCGCATGTGTGTGGATTATCGTGCTTTGAATCAAAGCACCATCAAAAACAGATATCCCATACCCAGGATAGATGAGCTCATTGATGAGCTACATGGTGCCAAGTTCTTCTCAAAAATTGATCTGAGATCGGGTTACCATCAGATTCGAATGAGGGGATCGGATGTTGAGAAGACAGCCTTCAGATGCCACTATGGCCATTTCGAATTCTTAGTCATGCCATTTGGATTGACTAACGCCCCAGCTACCTTTCAGTCTTGCATGAATCGTACTTTTCAGAATCAATTAAGGAGGTTTGTGTTAGTATTTTTTGATGACATTCTGATTTACAGCAAGACTTGGGGAGATCATCTTAAGCATTTGGAGGAAGTGCTTAGTATTATGGAATCTGAGAGTTTGTTTGCAAAAGCTTCCAAATGTGAATTTGGGATGACAGAGTTACTATACCTTGGCCACATAGTCAGTGCTGAGGGAGTGAAGGTGGATCCAGAGAAGATCAAGGCAGTAGTTGATTGGCCACCTCCTGAGAGCTTAACTCAGTTGAAAGGTTTTTTGGGTCTTTGTGGGTTCTATCGGAGATTCGTAAAGGGGTATTCACAAAATGCTGCTCCCCTTACCGATCTCACCAAAAAAGGAGCCTTTGTTTGGTCAGAAAAGGCTCAAATTGTTTTTGACAAATTCAAGAAGATCATGAGCTCGTGTCCGGTTTTGGCAATACCGGATTTCTCCAAGCCATTCGAGCTGCAATGTGATGCATCAGGTGAAGGAGTGGGGGCTGTCCTGATGCAAGACAAACACCCTATCGTGTTTGAGAGCAGAAAATTACGAGGAGTTGAAAGAACATATTCAATCTATGACAAAGAAATGCTTGCTATTATGCATGCATTAGCCAAGTTCAGACAGTACTTGGTGGGGAATAAGTTCATGGTTAAGACTGACCACAATAGCCTCAAGCATTTCATGCACCAAAAGGATCTAAATGAGAGACAACAGAAATGGGTGAGTAAGCTTCAAGCTTACGACTTTGATATTGAATATTTCAAAAGAAAAAATAATATAGTGGCCGATGCTCTCTCCAGGAGACCTCATCTTAGCTCATTAAGTGAGCTTACTGCAGATTGGAGAGACATGTTGCTTGCTGATTATGCTAAAAATCAGTTGGCAACCAGCATTCTTGAGGGTACTTTTCATGATGAAAGGTACATGGTGGTTGAGGGATTGATACATTATAAGGGAAGAATCTTTCTGGTGGCTGATTCTAAGTTGAAGAAAATTCTTTTGACTTTTCATGATATTCCAGTTGCTGGCCACCAAGGTTTTTTCAAAACATATCGACAGATCCGAGAAAGGTTTTCTTGGAAGGGATTGAAAGGAGATACAACGCTACATTCAGGAGTGTCCTGTTTGTCAAGCGAATAAAAATGAGCATACTTTACCAGCTGGTTTACTACAACCACTCCCTATTCCCAATCAAAAATGGAAAAGTATTTCGATGGACTTCATCACAGGGTTGCCCAAAGCCCAAGGGAAAGATTGCATCTATGTAGTGGTGGATCGGTTAACCAAATTTGCTCACTTCTTCGCCATCACCAGCACTTTTTTTGCAGCCCAAGTTGCAGATCTCTTTTTTCGAGAAGTGTTTAAGCTGCATGGATTGCCAAAGAACATCGTGAGTGATAGGGACAGCAAGTTCCTAAGTAAGTTTTGGCAAGAAGTCTTCAGAATGAGTGGCACTGTGCTCACCCCAAGCACTAGCTACCATCCCCAAACTGACGGACAAACTGAAGTGGTGAACAAGTGGTTGGAAGGCTACTTGAGAAATTATGTGTCAGAACAGCAGAGACCCTGGGTCAAGTGGCTGCATATTGGTGAGTATTGCTACAATTCTACTTTTCATATGTCAATTTAGATGTCTCCTTTCTTGGCACTTTATGGGTATGAGGCACCTAGTTTTGCAGATTTAGTGTTTGGTGACAACAAAGCACCCCTAGCCAAGGATTTGTTGCAGAATAGTCAGGATATAATGAAATCTTTGAAAGATAATTTGCAGATTGCACAAAATCAGCAAAAGTTGTATGCGGATCAGAAACGTGTTGAGCGTTCCTTCGTGGTTGGAGATATGGTATATCTGAGATTACAACCATATAGACAATCTACTCTCAAGAAGAGTGGAGCTGAGAAGCTCAAACCTCGCTTCTATGGGCCCTTTAGGGTCATCAGAAAAGTTGGAGCTGTAGCTTATGAATTAGAGCTACCTTCTGATAGTAGAGTGCACAACGTCTTCCATGTGTCTCGCCTCAAGAAGGCACTTGGACATAATGTGATTGCTTCATCACAGCTACCACCTTTGGATGAAGAGGGACAGTTGGCACTAAGTCCAGAAGAGATACTTGATGTTCGAGAACGTTCTTTGAGGAAAAGAACCATAAAAGAATACCTGGTAAAGTGGAAGGACCTACCTATGGAGGATGCAACTTGGGAAAATGATGAGATCTTGCATCATCCTAGTTTACAATTGCTTGAGGACAAGCAATTTTGGGAAGGGCAGACTGTAATGACCCCTTCTCGAATCTGATCTCATAATGACCGTTGGCCTATTCCTGGAAATCCGTAGGCTATTCGAAAAGTGCAAATGAGGGTTTCCTATTTTTTAGGATGTCTTTGCTCGAAGTTTTGATGGCGAATTCTTTCTGGGTTTTTCGAGAGCTTCGCGGAGGTATGTTTGTTTCAGTTTTCTGAGCATTTCCAGGAATTTACTATTTTTAGTAAATTCTATTTTTGGCAGCTAGTAGGATTGTCACAAAGAGTTAACTTTCCTTTTTAAGTTGACTCATTTAGTTTTGGGCTTCAGAATTCGGTCTTGGTGGAATAAGTGAATTTCACTTTAAAAAAATAATAATAACGTTATATTTTAACGTTGACCTTGGCCTAGACAAAATAACTTAATGTTATTTTAAAAAGAGGGACTTGAAGGGGGGGCGCCATCATGGCATGGAAAGGGGCGCCACTTTTGGAGATAAGCTTCAAGGGAAAGCCAACTGAAGCCTATAAAAGAAGGAATTGGGTTATCATTTCTTCATCTTGGTTTAATGCATTGTTATGCTGCAGCTTTGGCTCTGGAACTGCTTCGGGGAATGAAGGCCTCCTAGCAAGGGCATCTCTTCATGCTTGCAAGACAGCATCTAGTGATGATTTAATCATTGATATTTGTAACTGCTTAGGTATTACTTTCAGTTATTTCATTGTTAGTTCCTTTGGTATTATTAGAGTTTTCAGATATTGTATTCTGTATAAGACAGATCTAGGTTTTCAGTCATAAATCAGAAAATACAAAAAAATAAGTTCTGGGTATCATCTTATTGTTTTGGTTAGGCCTAGGCGCCCCTTTGCTTAATTTTATAGAATTTTTAGAGTAAGCAGTGAATTTCTAGAGCAAGTCGCCCTTTTCCAGCTGGGACGCCCCTTTGGGGTTTGCATTGGTTTTTGTGTAACACGTTTGGATGCAGATTTCACCAGTTTTTTGATGCTAACTTGGGCGCCATATTCAGGTAGAGACTTTGCAACAGAAATCAGGAAGATTGATTAAGTTTTGCATGAGTTATGAACATCTGAAAAAATTAATAGGTGGCTGGTTTTTCTTCTTTCTAAGAGCAAATTCTTCTTATTTTTGTAAGCTGACAGTAGTACTGGCAGCCCTTCTCTGTTTGTTCAAAGCTGATTTCAAAAGTTCAATTTCCTTTAAAATATTGTAATACTTTACAGCTCCGCCTTATGGTAGCTACTTTCCCTATTGGGTTAGCAAGCACATTCTGGGTGTAGAGCATCCGCCCTATGGTAGCTACTTTCCCTTCTGGGGTTAGCAAGCACATGCTGGGTGTGGAGTAGTTTCTTTTTCAGTATTTCCATTAAAGCATTGTTATTAAGTTCACTCCGTCATATGGTAGCCCCTTATTCCTCCTTGGATTGGGTAGCACATACTTGACGTAGAGTTCCTTTGTTAGTAATCTACTCCGTCTCATGGTCGCCCCTATTCCGCCTTGGACTGGGTAGCACATACTGGACGTTGAGTTCCATTTCTTGCATTCTAGTGGCAGAGTTATTTCAGTTTATTTGAAATTAACTTCTAATCTTGACGGAATTTGCTTGTGATGTAATCCAAAATCTAAAAAAATAAAAAAATTGGTTCGGAATATTTCACTAGGTTTGTTGATTGAGTTGCTCTTGGAAGTGGCCATGCTCATCCCTTATCCAACTAAAATCTACAATCTCAAGGGTAGAGTTGTCCTTCTCATTCTTCAATTTACATTGCTCGTGTACAGAGAGATCCCACAAGAGCTTTAAATCTCTAGTGAGGTTGTCTTCTCTTTTTTTTATTACTTTCAACTTATTGGATTGGTTGACCCATTCACTCAATTACATTTCCATCATCTAATGTGTGGTCATTAATAAATATTATCAACTTACTTAAACTTGACCCAACTTCACAAAGGAAACCGCCCCAGAAATCCCTGCTATGAAAACTACACTACCAAAAGAATTATTAAATACACACTACAACATAGCATACAAGAGTATAGAAAATAACACTTTATATCATAAGGTAATGTACAATACAAATTGTTTGGTATAGGGAGGACCTGTCACACAACACCCTTAACTTGACATACAACATTCTATTTGTACGAAAAAATACTCAATGATTGTCATTTAAAACACAACCGTCAACAACCAAACATAAGTAAAGAAATTCATTACAACACTACCTTAAGGCGACAGGTAAATAATCATAAAAAAGTCAGCAACACAACAATACGTTTATTTATCACCATGGTCAACATTATCCCCCCTTTTAAGATATGTTGGAGTCCCCTCTGACAAAAAAAATAAAAAATAAAATCAAAAGGAATGAGGAGAGGAAGAGGAAGACATCCCTAGAGGTACTACGGCTTCAACTGGGAATGATCCTAAAGAGGTTGCTCTCTCTAACTTCAGCTGGTGGAGTTTGGATCAAAGTGCACATACCTCCAATGTGTGTTTCTTTATTTGTTTTTCTGCCTCAAGTTCACGCTTACATGAACTCTTTGTGATACCCATGTAGGCGATATTTTGTGATTATGTAGCACCTCAGTCTTGTTCACTTGGCAAACTCAAACCTTGGTTGTTCCTCTAAGTTTCACACATGCCTTGCTTCCGCAAGCTTCGTATTTGCTCTATCATGTGCCCCTTGGCCTATCTCTTAGTCTGACCAGCGTTATATTGATGACACAGACATCCCATCTTGCCCAGAATGCTTAATATGTACTTATCTTACACCTTTGCAAGTTTTGAGCATGTGCCTACTCTCCTTTCCCTGGACACTAATGTCCAAGACACACAGTAGCATCGACATTATTGTCCTAGCCCGACGCAAGTGTCCAGTTCCCTAAAGTCATCCAATTTGCAAATAAAATGTATTACAATGGTCGGCCTAAGTGCTTTAATATGATTTATCTCCCAATAGGATTGGTATAAATACAATATCAACCCTCATTCATTCACCACCTAGCAATCAGATCAAAAGGGCACTTAAGAAGCACTCAAGTTATCAAAAGCTTTCTTATTCTTCCCTATTTTAATATCAGTCAAAGGAACAACCCAACTATTGGTCTAAAGTACTAAAGGAGGATTCATAAGGTCATATTTGTCAAGTTACAAGCTAGGTCGTTGCTGTACTTGCTTTACCAACATTGCATGATTCACACACAAACCATGTAAGGGAGAACTACACGAGTCTGAGGCCCTCTTTTAGAGTATTGGCTATGTAGGTAGCACCCTTTGACAACAGGTCATTGCGTGTAAGCTAGACAAGGTGTGCCCACTAACTCATATTTCCTCAAGGTCACATTGAAGATGGAAAGCTAGGGTTTTTCAATTTTACTAGGAGCGACAGTCTATGACCTAGATTTGAAATCACCAAAGCAAAGGCGAAGCCAAACCTAGAAGCATCCAAGTGGTCACATCATGTTTGAATAGATATTTCACACCGGACACTAGCATCAAACTTAGACACTAGCATCGATGCAACCATCCTAGGTTGATGTAACTGTCCAGAGAGCTAGATGTACCATATCCAGAATCTGACGATTGATCCAAAACTATCTTCCTACCTGCTTTCTGCCTATCCCAAATTCATGTTTGCATTATAAGTACTCTCTTTTATGTCATTTTCATATCTAGCATAGTTGTACTTTCCATTAATAGCCTATCTCAATTTAATAAATTTAACATATGGTACATCTGAGTTTAGCACATTAACTGGCATGCTGTAGATCTGATATTCACCCTTGTGCCCTATCATTTCTACACCCTTAACCCTATCTACTCAAGTTGGATTCCTTAATCCAAATTAGGGTTAGACAACCCACAAGTTCCTAAAACTTGCCCTTCACTTAAGTTGCCACTTGCTCATGTTCAACAACCTTTTGATTCTATGCCTGCATAGATTGGGTTTGATAATTGATTTTCTCTTGGAAGCGGCCATCTCGTCCTATATCTGACTCAAGTCCGCAATCTCAAGGGTAGCGTTATCCTTCTCATTCTTCAATTGAAATTGCTCATGCATAGAGAGATCCAATAGGTACTTGAAATCTCTAATGACGTCTTCTCTTTTTTTATTAGTTTCAACTTCTCGAATTGGTTGACCCATTCACTCAGTTATGTTTCCATCATATGATTCATCATCGTCAATAAGTATTGTCAACCGACTTGAACCTAACCCAACTCTAAGGCAACAATGCCAAAAATGCTTGTTGTTAAAATTATACTTCCAAAGGAATATCAATTGCAAAATAGTAAATACATACCATAGCATAGAATAGAATAACAACTTTATATCATAAGGTACTGCACAATATAAAAAAATTAGTATAGGGAGGACATGTCACACAACATCCTTACCCCAACACACAACATTCTATTTGTATGAAAAAAGACTCCACGTAGTCAGTAAAACACAATAATCAACAACTAAACGTAACTAAAGAAAGTCGTTACAACATTACCTAAAGCCTACAAGAGGATAATCATAACAAGGTTTGCTAAAAAACAATACTTTTATTTATCACAACAGTCTACAAACTTCAATAAGATCATTAAAAAGGAATTGTTGGCGGTTTAGGAATATCAAAGTAAGAAAATTTTAAAAAGTATCAATGTTACTAGTTTGATCCTCATACCCAAACAAGTAGATATCAATTCAATGGAATGCGTCCTATCCAATCTCTATTTGTAACAAGTTCTACAAGATCATATCCAAAATATTAGCACACAAGCTCAAACAATTGGTGGCAAAAATGATCTCACCTCAACAATCACCCTCTTGCCCAAACAAGAAAATAACTCAGAATTTGATTATTGTTTAGGAAATAATTCTCTGAAAAATGATAAGCATCCAAATGTAGTTATCAAACTAGACATGGCCAAATCTTCGATGAAGGCAATTGGATGTGCTTGCTACAAACTATGCAGGAATTTGGGTTCTCAAAAGCCTTCATCAAGTGGATCTCTTGCCAGGGGGACATGCACACATTAAAAGTTTCTTCACTGCAACAAGAGTTTCTTCGGCCTTGAATGTTAGCAAAGATTATAGGGGGAGTGCTTTGCTTCCTCCTAGGATTACCTAGCCTTGCCCCCTCAGTGCTAGAAACTCCTCAATGAGCATTATCGGATCCTACATTGGCCCATTCATAGTGATAGACAATGACATAGATGTTTCCTTTGTCCTGGGCATGGTAGAGATGTTTGATGGGACTAGCATCTAGTCTATCTAACTTTCATCAGCCCGTGCTTGTTGGGGGTTCTTGCTCCCCACACATGGCTATTTGTATTGGCACCTTAACCACATGGGTTGGGGCTTTGTTGTTTTGGGTTTACCCCTCCTTTGTTTTCAATGCTTTAGTTCCTTTTCTAATTTCGTCTTTGATTCTAGGATCCATTAACCCTAGAACTTTCTATTGTAATTAGATGAATTCTCAAGTCCCATTGACCTATTTTTGGCCATTCGTGGACGTTAATATAATTTCTTCTTCTTTCTTTATATTTCTATCCACGGGAACATCGGTTAATTTTTCCATACAAGTAGTTTAATACATGGATACCCTTCATCTCTATACCTCTTCATTCTTTTGCGTGATGGTTTGACTTGATTGTTGACCAAAGAAAGAGAGTAGCACAAACTTCAAGGCTTGCCAAATATTTCTTGAGGAGAATGCTTCCAACCTTTCCAATTTGCAGATGCCACTCTCCTCATATTCACCACATCCTTCATGAAAACACAAATAAGATCGACCTTGCATTTATACCAGCATTAATCAGATCAACTTATCAATATGGAAATATCACATGTATTCTTCCTTGAGCCATTCTCAAGATTCTCAATATTAGGGAATATGAGTTTCCTACTAAATATTTGGGGTATCCAATACATTTTATATCACTTAGCCACTTTTTGGGATAATTTTATTGAAAGGGAAAGGAAGAGATAGGGACATATATATATATATTACAAAGGATATATAGAGAAACTTCTAAGAGGAGATAAATTTACATAGATATATGTACAACATTTAAGAATATAAAAGAAGCTCGTATGATTATATTATTAAATACACTAGCCCAGCATGTTTGTAGGAAGGCTCAAAGCAAGAGAACCAACAACATTGTCTTCTATCACTGTAAAATGGCCAATGTAAAAACTGATACTGCTAGCAAGGGAATGTCGATGGTTGAGGGGGTCACGTTGGACTATCATAAGAGGTCGAAAACTCCTAGAAGCCTTCCCAACATCTACAGCCATCGAACTTGTGGTGATATAGACAAACCTAGTAATGTGCATCTACCTTTATCACCCCTCTATAACCCAAGCTACAAACAAGGGGAAGGCCCTTAAAGCTGAAATGAAGAAAATTCACTCTGCCTAGAATGAGGCTAGGGAGTCGGGGTGCTCTAGTAGAAATACACAACATTGTGAAGACACCGACAAACTGATTAAAGGTTGTTGAGCATAAGAAGTAGATTTTTTAAAAATTATTTGTGGAGAACTAACATAATGGTCAAGCTGGACAAACCTAGGAGGATGTCGAAAATTCCTCCTATAAGCTTTCCCAACATCCACAGCTATTGAATTCTTGTGATATAAAAAAACCTATTAATGCGCATCTGCCTCACCCTTTGTGACCGAGGCTATATACAAGGGGAAGGCCCTCGATGCTGAAATGAAGTAGATCCACTCCGCCTAGAATGAGGCTAGGGGGTTGGGGCACTCTAGTATAAATACACAAAGAAACATTCTTAGTACACAAACAAACTGATTGAAGGTTTCTGAGAGAGATATATTCAAAAAAAATAAAATGAAGAACTAACATAATGGTCAATCACTTTGGACACATGCCTTGGAAGACTGAATGAGAACATTTTACATTGATAGATTGTTAATGGGCATAAAGGCAATGTTACTAGGGAACTAGTGAGGACATCCATTATAGTTAGCATGTTAAGTTTTAACTATAGTAACAGATTAATCAAATCCATATGCAAGTGGATTAGTGGAATGATTCAAATGATAGAAATAAATTAAAACGGACGTGGACAGTTGGAAGTTGGTGGGTAAGAGTTGAAAACATTAAATACTTTTAACCCGTATATATAGGTTTCACTAATGTAAATGCAATTTAAAAACAGAAACAGTATCATGAACTCATTCCCTAACCTTCATGTTTTTGTGGGGGAACCTCATTTCAAAATCTTGAAAAACTCACAAGGAACTTCTCCCACATCACCCTGACATTTCCAAAAAGGGGGGGCTCCAGGGAAACTCGTCCCCTATACTCAGGGACTTGTTCCCTAAAAAGGTGAGACTCAGGGGTGAATTTGTGTGTACTAATTCAAAGAAACTCATTCCCAAAATCAAGGGACTTATCTCCCCAACAAAGGGGAACTTGACACTACCAAAGATAAATAAAATAAAACAAAAAGCCTAATAAAATTTCAAATAGAAAAACAATAATAAAATATAAATAATAAAGCACTCGTTATAAATATAAACACTATATTTAATATACAAATATAGCCTAAAATTTTAAAATATATTATAATCTTAGGAGGGGAAATGGTGCAGGCTTAGTGTTGATGCTGTGGATTGCACTCTTGAAAGAAGGCTTGGCTTCTCTCCTCCACGCGGCACAATGGAGACTCCCCTCTTGCTGTGGGTTTGGCAAAACTGAGGGGAGAACTCTAGATAAGGGCTAGCTCCCTTTGATGCATCTCTGAGGTCTTTCACTACTACTGCTAACAATAAGGGGGGGGTGAAAAGGGAGAAGGATATAACCAAAACAAAAATTATCTAAACGATGATGCACCAAATGATTTTGATCTACTTAGCTATTTTAACACTTCAGACTAGAAGAGGGCGGACAGACACTTTATCTGATGAAAAGACCAAACTGTAGGGGGCTTTAATAGGGGGCTTAATGAAGACACATAGAAAATGAACTTACCATAGGCGCTGTAGAAAAACACACTATCAGATAACTACTCTTTTGTCTCTGCGCTCCAGATGCAGCACTTCTTGTTAACCTGCAAAAATGGTGCTTTGGCTACACTAGGTATGTTGGTATCAATCTGTGGAAGCATCAAGCTAAAAATGACTAAGCACAGAGTTGATACACAAACATACTTAAAAGTATAACCAGCCAGATAGAGGTAAAACGCATTCTTATTGATCAAAGGTAAAATTTTGGCAAGGCTTCGCCTTACAAAATGAGAGATCTTTCTCAATTGAGAGGTTACAATATATAGCATAAAGGAAAAGACTTTGGTGCCTTCCAGAATAAGCGGCCCATACTGCATTAAACGCCAAGGAAGGAGGAAGTCCATTGAAGGAACCATGCTATGGCAGTCGCAAGTCTTGACTTTGGTGCTTAAATCATATTAAATGTCACTGCAAAAGCATCAGTCACTTTGTCTCATCTGCAACAATAACTTCTTGTGCCGACGCTTTATGTGCCACCTGGACTATTCTATTTGCTCCTGTGCTTGGTTTTTGTCCTTTTCCTGGCTCTTTGGCCCTTGGGGCTATCTTCTGTCATTTCTTGGCTCTTCGGGCTCCTTTCTCGGCCGACGCATCCCATCAAAATTGACCTCTGTGGGCCTGTCACTATTCGAAAACCAACGGCTATTTTGATGCCTTGAATTTGACGTTCGTGCGCCCGTCACCGGACGTTTGAAACTCCAACGGCTAGTTCACTATGTTAAGATTGACGTGCTCGGGCCTGTCATCCCTTTGGTTATTCCTTCGGCCCTTTGCAAACGAACCTTCCTGAAAAGAAGGTGTCCCTTCGAAAAAATGGAAAAGGTCCCTTTTTGGTCGTTGATAGTCCCCTGTAAGGGCACTTGCCCTTCGGGCTTCCTTGTCTTCTCAATTCCTTCGGACAAAATGCTTGAAGGAAAACCTGCCTTCATGTCTTGGTCTTTTTCTTTGTAAATTCCTTCGGACAAAATGTCTGAAGGAATTTCTTCGGGCATTTTGTCCGAAGGAATTCACCCTTGATTCTACATGGATTTTCTTCGGACAAAAAATCTGAAGAAATCCTATCTTTTTTTGCTTTGTCATTTCTTCCGAAGGAAAACTTCCCTTTCGGCCTTCTCTTTGATCTCTTTTCAAAATGTGTTCCCTGCCCTCCGCAAGGGCACTTTGGGTCCAAAATGTCCTTTGGAACCTGCTTGAAAGGCCCCATTTGGCACCTTCCTGCCCTCCACAAGGGCACTTGCCCTTCGGAGTGTTTATAAAAGACTTGCATTTCTTCAAAACTGGCCCATTCCATTGCAATAAAAGGCATGCCCGAGGTAATTTTCTGAAGCGAAACAAGCCTCAGATCAACCCGAAACCTACAGGGCTCAAATCACTCAGTTCTTTCGTGGAACAAGTCTACGACAAAGGGAAAAAACCACGATTGCAGCAAGGTGAAGGCATCAAAGACTGGGACAGCAAGAAAAGAAAGGGGGACAGATTTTTTGGCCTGCAGGACCAAAAATGGTCAACACTTAGTTTTCTAATGCTGATGGGTGGGAAGAGAGTAGACATATCTTAATTATTGATCCCATAAACTAAGTAATCCGTTATATAGACATGTATGCTCTCACTCTTGGAGAAGTTTATGAGACATTTGATAGCATATTAGGGAAAGTGAGGGCTAAGATTCGTGAGTGAGATCCTGCAATGCAACTCTATGATGAGAGGAATAGATCAGTCATTTAGTATAGGAGGGATTGTATGAATGTGCCCTTGCCTATGCAATAAACCCAAAAATGGTAAATGGATAGGCCTAGGCATGGCTCCCATCGATGATGATTAGGTAAATCAAGGTTTTTGTGTTGTTGTTGACAATATGTATATTGAGGATTAGGCTATGAAGCTTCAAGAGCAATATCTTCATTTTTCAGAACTCAGTGACCCTTTCAACAAATCCAATGCAGCTAAAGACAAAGAAGGGATGGCACAAAGGAACTCAATCGGGTGGCAGAGGATGCATGGCAACAAAATCTTATAACTACTTAGGCAACTTTCTAATTGTTTTCTGTCTCAGACAACTAGCTCCTCTGCCACTGAGAGGAAATGGTCTAATTATAGCTTCATCCACTCTACGAAAAGAAACCGAATTACCTCTAGGGAGCGGAGAAGCTGGTTGAAGTTCATGGTGGCTTGTGTCTTAAGCATAGGAAGACTACAGAGTATTTTCAGTACACATGTTGGGATGTTGATCCTAAGGATACCACACGAGTCGATGAGGAGGGTTTATATCCTTAGCATGGATTAATTGGTGTGCCCCTCAGCATGTTTGATCAGCCAGAGGATTCTAATAGTAATGAAAGCATAGTCATTATGATGCTTGAGCCTTGAGGCAAATTTTGAATGCATGGAAGTTGAGGAAAGAGGACTGGCTGGAACACAAACAAGTCATTGCCCAGGATTCATGATTTTTGTTATTGAAATACCCCTTTTTTTTTCTATTCAATATTTTGTTCATAGTAGAACTTACCATTATTTTCATGTTTAAGAATTGAACTGTCTTTTTATAATTTCTGATTTTATCGGACATATATCATATATGATAATAATCTTCAGACTTGTCATTTCGATCTCAATTTGTTTTTCAAATTTCAACCTTCAGTCTTGTGAATCTCAATATTTTATTGCTCTGATGATTCATTCTAGTCTTGATTTTGTTTAGTTTTGAATTATCAATTAGTGCCAAATGATGATTGACAAGTTAGAATTGGGATTCACTGTATTTGCATTTTAATATTTTCATTTTTAAAATGGCTAATCCTGAATTTATTCATATTGTTTATCTAGTCACAGCCCCAAAGTTCCCTAAAACTTTCCAGACATTTCAGGAACACGGCCTCCTCCCCTCCTTGTCCCCAAGTCACCCCATTCCACTGCATAAAAGAGAGTCATTGCTAACTATTATGTTAACTGAATTTGTCTATGAACGGAAGAGATGAATAGAATGGTGCATATCAAGCCTACGCCTTACCATAGCTACAAGATGACTATGTAGTTTGTTGTATAGTGCGGCATTTCAAGGATTTGTGCTAAATGAACCATAAAACTAGCAATGCTGCAAATTAGTTACACATGCTGAAAATCAGAGAAAAGTAGGTGGTTGCACTCAAAGGTTATGATTTAAGAGAAGATGACTAGAAGAGAAGGCCCAAAAGAATATTCAAAATAAGTTGGCAATGTAGAATACTCAATCCACAAAAGACTGGTTTCGTTAGTTTTAGATAGAGGAAGGCTAACATGAAGGTAGATCGATACTTACTTGAGGTAACTATTGCTCTGGTCATACATTGAGTTTCAACCAACAGCTGAAGAACGAAAGAGATAAATTGTATTGATGTCCACAAATGACCAAAGTAGGTCAATGGGACTCAGAAGTACAACCAACAAAGATAGCATTAAGGGGTGTAGACCCTAAAATATTAATAAGAAAAATCCGTGCACTATAAACATTAGAAACAACTCCTAGAAAGGAAGACCCATTGCCAATGAAGATAGGCTAGAATCAAATGCTGCCCCTAATCTGAATCACAAGTCACATTGCTCTCATTATTGACTACTGTGAAAGAGTTAATACAAGACCTAATGATATTCATGGGAAAGTGATCAGGACTAAGTGGGCCTAGCTAGGTGATCCTAGGAGGATGTGAAGAATGCCTCCTAGAGACTCTTCTAACATTCAAGGTCGATGATCCTCCTGTAGTAGAAAAAATGCTGGTGATGCATGTCTGGTTGGATCTCCTAGAATGCGGACGAGAAGTGGTAGATAATCCCCTAGACTAACAAACATTGGAATTACATTTTCTGAAACAAAAAAGGAGGATGAGGGTACCCCAAAATCTAAGTTATGGAATTACAGCCTTAATGATCCATAACTGTCCATATGGGTGATTACAAATTGTAGCATTTGCAGAACACCTAGCACCTCCAACCACTAAAATACACTACAAGAAAGTGACAACAATTTGCTAGTCATCAAGATCCCTTGTAAAACCTGACAACTAAAGGTGCCCACTTCCCAGAGGTAAAGAGGCAAGCACCTCTAACTGGAAAAGTGGAAAAAGGTAGCGAGTGACCCACCTGAATCTATGTACAAGCAATACTGTCTCCCACAAACATCATAGTAGATGGGACAGTCAGAAAAAAAAATGATCCATTGTATCCACCTCTTCGAGGAAATAAAGCAAACTCTCACCAAATCCAGAGGAATCCCAAGGCCATGAGTCTAACGAAGGTGAATAGAGTCCAGCCAAACGATGGTACCTTACATAGTATGTAGAAAAGGCTCAACATAGAATGCCATTGCAAGAATCATGAACGGATAAAGAAAAAACTCAAATATACTTCTATGCAAAAAGATTCTATATAGAGCTTTCTACAAGTCTATGATCTCAAATGTTGTTGGCAAAGAGAGAATATGTGACTTAGTTACCTAAGACTCTAGGATGGCTGGACGAGGTTTCTGGGATGGCCAAAAAATTCCAAATTTTGGGGTCGGCATTGGGATGGCTAACTAAAATAATATGTAAATATTAAAATACAAATAAACTGAAAAAATAATTTTAAAAAATTAAAATATGCTGAAATTTAAAATAATAAATTTAACAATATGAATAAATTACTAAATAAAACTATTGTGATTGATCAATGCCATTAATCATTAATCCAAAATTGTAAATGATAGAGATACATCAACGCTAACATGCTAAGTTCTAGCTTAGATTTATTATTCAAGTATATACAGGTGCAAACTACAAATATACAAATTAAAATTTATATATCATATAAATAGGAGGGCAAAAACAATAGTCATGTCATGATAACTCAATTATATCTTTCTTAGGCCTTATATTTCTTTTTTATTCTTAATCACAAGCTATATTGCTTAGTTAACTATTTTCATTTGGAAAAGAAATATATACATTTGTGAACAATTTGGTATTAGACACTTTGGAATATCAACTTTGACACACTTTGACATACTTGAACATTGCACATACACTTGACTCTTGTGCACACTTTCCCCCTATATGTCTACCCACCTATTGTCTTGGCCAACTCTTTTTACGAAATACATTTATTTAGGATCAACCTAGTATGTACAAGAACATTCCAAATCCTAAACAAAGCTTTTTCATGTCTTAGATAATTGATTTACACTCCGAAAATAATACTAGTAACAACTAGACAATGTTGCTTATCACAAGTTTCTACTTTTGCTAGCAGGATCTAAGAACACTCAATGGCTATTTTTCAAATTGAGAAGTCTCCATTAGGTTGGCCTAGACACGTTTCATGGATCAGTCTTTGCACAAAATAACAAAGAGTCGACTATAAATACAAATCAATCATAATGTTATACTCACTTGATAACTTGGCACTCACATTGAGAATCACTTGAAAACTTGAGGAATCAATTAACACTCTCTTGAGACATTATCACAAAGGCATACACATCTAAAAACTCCTCAAAAGAGCAACCCTACAGTCAAGTCTAAATACACATGAAAGTCAAAATTGCATGGTGCCAAATGTCAAAAGCCAAACATTTCATTTGTATTCTAGATTGATCATGGTGTTGCACACACTTACATAAGTAGAACTATATGCAGTTTGAGCCCTCTTCAGAGTATTGAAACGTAGGCAACACTTAGCCATTTATAGGGGAGTGGTTGAGGCCGTCCAACCCAAAATATTAACCCCCTTTTCAATGGCCATCTTGTGGTTGAAAGCACAACTAGGGTTTGGATAGAAACAGAAGGAAGTCAAAGATCAATGCACAGGACCGAAGGCGAGTGCACACTCAGGAATCATCTACAGGTAGAAGCGCAAGGGTCTCAGGGGATACAAACCCACACAACATACATGGATATTGTTGGTAGAACCTAAACAATATCGGTTACAGTAGGCATCGAACTTAAATGGCAGTGTCCAAGTAAGGTCTGGGTCACTGTTTTTTAATGTGCATAGTGATAGAGCATACATAGAGCATTTTCAAAATTAGTGACGACTGTTGTGAGTGATAGAATATCAGGGAAACTCAGTAAATCTATCCCCTTTTGCTTTGTCAATTTCAAATCGTCTAGGTGCAATTTCCATCTTTTCATTTTCAATTCAGATGTGTGTTATTGTTGTATTTTACATAATATGAATTAGCTCTAGTTTTACACTATTTTTGGACACCCTAATCCAAAAATAAATAAAATTTGGTGAAGCCGATTATTACATAGAGCACAAAACCCCTAGGTTTCAACCTACAATAGAGTTTCAATTTTTCTTAGGGTTTTAGATTTATCTCCTATTAGGGTTTCACTTTCATGTCTGATTTATGATTTTCCCTTGATACATACAAAAATCTAAAATTTATCCTTTGCCCTAAGCTTTCTTAGTACTTTCATGCATACAATCTATGCCACCTAAGAAGGTTAGGTCTCCTTTACCTATACACCGAAGTGCTAGATTGAGCGGTATTGTAATGGATCATATTCAGATTCGTTTGACTCAATCCCATGTTTGTATGCCAACTAAAATGGTGGGAATAAATGATTTACATGTTTCTTGTTCTATTGATACAAACATTGTAAAGAACAAATAGATCTAGATAAATATGTTATCAGTGATGTTATGCTTGATCTTGGAAATGCTTATGAAGATGATACTGAATACAACGCTGAATATCATGGTAAAATAGAAACCAAACGGCGTCACAAGAAACTCAAAGTGGTCGTAGTGGCATCTGAAAGCTATCTTATGCAGATCCCATCCCTGACCTTGATTTGATGGTATCCTGATCACAAATCTATTTTAGAAAAATAGATTGCACCATGTAGCTCATCCAATAGCTCATCAGTGCGAGGCACATGATACTTATTCTTAATGGTTTTCTTATTCAAGGCATGGTAATCTATGCACATACGCATGGTTCCATCCTTCTTTACCAAAACAACCGAAGAAGCAAAGGAACTAGAACTGGGCCTGATATGTTCCATATCTAAGAGCTCACGTATGGTCGTCTCAATCTCATCCTTAAACCGTTTGGAGTGACGGTAAGGATTTTTGACCATAGGCTTGCTGTCCTCAAGCTCGATCACATGCTCAAACCCTCAACCTAGGGGTACACCTAGAGGTATATCGCTGAAAACTACACTATGCTTGTCCAGTAGGGCCTGGACATTAACATGATACTCTGTCCTATCATCATCCAAACTCTTGGTCAAAACCAAGCACTAAACTACCCAATCCACATCATTGTGCCAGAATATCCTCTCCATCCGTTTGGCCATGACCACTCTGGGTGCATCTAAAGATAATCCTCTCAAGACCACATTCTTGCCCTCATATTTAAAATTCAGCTCCATCGTCTAGAAGTTAGTCCGAAACTCACCAAGTGAGTGAAGCCACTGCACTCCAAGCACTATGTTGGTCTCTCCAATACCAACAATATAGAAATCATCAATGATTGTATAGTTGCCCATAGTGATGCTCAATTGTGGAACCCTCCGTGTTTATCTCATGGATTCACCATTAGCTACCACCACATTGAAGCCCTCAAAATCTTCTGTTTGCAGGCCCCGTCTCTCTACCAAAGTAGCATCAATGAAATTGTGGGTGGTCCCACTATCATTAAGCACCACCACACGCTGTCCCTTCATAACCCCACGAACCCTAAATGCCTTGTACCTGGGGGTACTAGACAATGTAGCTATGGTCTCGACAAGAAAATTCTCCTCTGCATTGAAAAGTCTCCTATCCAATGCATCACCATCATAAAGCTCATGAGGTTCTAATACCTCCTCTTCCTCATCATCACTACTCTCATAGACATCAATATATTGAGCCTTGCTCTTCCCAGAACAATTGTGTCCATGTGTCCATGGTTGACGGCAATTGAAACATAGTTTCTTTCACCTCAACTCCTCCCTAAGTTTTGGTGAAATGAATGGCTTCCTAGTCGAGTTCTGTCTCCTATCATCTTGCCTAGGTGGAGACACTCTGTGCTGAACCCTGGGTGGAAATATGGACTTTGGAGTAAACAACTCCAAATCTCGAGCTCCCCTGATGGCCTCATGTAATGAAGGGGGCTCAAATGCCTTCACGAATCTAGCCAAAGCATCCGTCAATCCTACTATGAATAATGAAGTCAACCTCATCTATGAAATATCAGGAATCATCATTGAGAGTCTCTGAAAATCTGCAATGAAGACACCCAAGTAACCTGTTTGTCTCAAGTGAGTCAACTCCCTGAAGAACCTATCAGGTTCTCTCCTATCAAATATGTCCTCCAACCTCTATGTGAACTCCGTGTATGTGGCAATGTGCATGTGCCCCTGTGTCACTAGTCTATGATGCCACCAATCACGTACATCTCCCTCAAGGTGTAGGATCGAAACTTTAATTGTATCCTCCTCACACATGGGGTTCAAATCAAAATAAGTCTTCAGCCTTTGTATCCATGAACGTGCGGTACACTTCTTTGAGCCATCAAAGCGCAGAATAGAAATCTGCCCCAAATGCCTTTGTAGTTCAAGTACCAACATGTGATGATTTCTCTTGGGTTTGCTTCCAATTTTCATCCTGGAATAATAAGGAAATGGCATATTAGCTCTGAAACCCTCGCTCAAAGTTTGGTATTTTGTCCAACAAAATCCTCATCAAGTATATCTGTTGGCTGTCCCATATGTGATGCTTCAGAATCTTTCAAGAAAGAAGGCTCATGAAGACTCTTAGGCTTGTTATAAAAATGAGGGGATTGCTGCCCCGAATTGCTGTTCTCACCTTTTTCCCTATTATTCCTAGATTTGATCTTATTCATATTTTGAGTGAGCTGGCTCAAATAGAGATTGGTTGCCTCCTATTGTTTCACCATGTTGATGAACGTTTTCTTCATAAACTCCTCATTCAGAGCTTCGGCTTCGTTCCCTTCCCTATCTGCGATGTTTTTACCTTCCTTTCGAGGTATATTCCTCTTGGAATATACCTTCATGCACTACCCAACAGGGTGCAAGAAAGGTAGCTCTGATACCATTGAAATATCCCTTTTAGGATATCACTTAAAACTCAAAATTTTAAAAAAAGAACACAAACTGTAGTTCTGATTTTTCAGGACAGCAAGGTAAAAAAATAAAGAAAAATTTATATCTTTCAAAATAATCACTTTCAACAATACCCAGAAGCTTTAAAAGATATGAAAAATTATGGAGAACAATAAACAACTAAGAAATAATTTTTATCTCATAGGTCTGATTTTATTTTATTATTTTATGAAAGAAAATGAGAGAAAAATACAGCTGACCATAATCTCCAGAATAACAATAGAAAAATGAATTCTAGGGCATTTTTATGATGATAACAATCTTCATCTCTAAAATCTCCTGAAAAGTCCCACTGAAACCCTTCCAAATTGCTGCCTAAAATCTTTAGATAGGTCGCCCCACTTGTGGGAGACTCATAGTTGCCTCAAAACTGAAAATAAATGGATTACTCAGTTGATGGTGGGCTGTCCTCTTCTCTAAATCTGAATTTTTTTATCAATGTTGCCAATAAATCTTTGATCGATCTATATTTGCAAATCTGAACTCAATTCAAAATCACACCAACAAGCTAGGGATATCGATTGGAAACCCTCACCGAAGAATGCTCTACCAGTTAAGTGTGGATCTCTCACCACCGAAGCTAGGAATCTTGTAGAATTTGACCTCTACAAGTAAAAGGGTTGCTAATAGCAATAGCTCCAAAACTCTGAATGTGTGAATATCCCCCAAATGACCTCAAGGGGAAAATATATATCCAACTCCAAAAAGATGAAATAATCTCCACCATCCAAATTAGAGATAGGAAATCCAATGCCCCAAGTTAAATCATTTCCAAACAAGATCAATGGCCCAAAAGAAACCCTACACGCCTTTTGGAAAGAACCCATGTACATAAATCTATAACTTAAGTGACTTTATTATGCACATGCTAAAAATATGACTTAAGTTATCTCAACATGAAATTAGAAGTTCCATGGTGAAAAAGTACCACCTAGTCCCCCTCACTTAAGTCAACGATGCAATATAACATAAAGTGAAGGTGGTAACAGTAACCCATACCCAATAGCCTCCAACGTCTCTCACCTCTTGGGTATGACCAAGGCTAAAACTGAAATAAGCCTACTAGGCCTCCTGTGTAGGAATGGGGACATTACATAATCAACCTAATGTCTACCAATCAAACGCTTGTACAACAATTATTAGATCTTCAAGCCAAGGTTTCTCAAATGGAACAAGTTTCTCATTAAGTGGGTCATTCGACAAACTCTCAAGCATTATTACACAACCTTTTGGCCCCAAAAATTTCTAGTTATCCCTTGCCTACAAGATTTATTGCACCTAAGCTTACACCATTCGATGGTAAAGATGATTCAAAACACATATTAGAGCCTTCCATGCATCATTTTTAAACTATGCATCTAATGATAAGCTACTAACAAAGCTTTTTCCTAGGAGAGACTTAAGGACTATGCATTACAATGGTTTTACAACCTTCCTCCAATTAGTACATGTTTTCAATCCTTTGAATGACCAATTCTTAACTCACTTCTCTATAAACATTAGTGAGAAGGTCTCATATGCTCAAATTGCAAAACTCAAGCAATGACCTACTGAGCCCATTAGTGATTGTGCTTGGCTATAAGACTATGCTTTCAATAATGTCAAATCCTATGGTTGATAATGAATTGCAAGACATATTTAAGCAAAACCTATTTTCGCCTATCCATGAGTCTATTATGTTCAAAATCTTCCATCTTTCTAATGCCAAGTTTCAAATCAAACCACCTTTCAAAGACAAGGCTAATGATATTAATAATGAGGCTAAAACAACGGTCAATGCACTTTCACAACCTACCAATTGGCTTGTCATTTTCGCTCTTCAATGGAGACAATTTACACGATTATTAAAACCTTCTCATAAGGTGTTACAAAAGTTAATCAAGTGCCATCTCATCTCTCTCCCTCTGTCAATGGATGTTGATATGACAAAGGCACAACCTAAGGGCTTTGATAGTAATGCCTATTGTGATTGGCATAGATGTGCAATACATTCAACCAATAGATGCTTTGGTTTGAGACAAAAGATACAAGACTTAATTAAGAACAACACTATTGAGTTCAATGATGCTAGCACACATACTAGTGATTTAGCTGCACAACCTAATGTGAAACTTAAAATATTTTTAGATCCATTTCTAAAGCATGCAACACAACAAACCAAGACTAATCTTGATGTACATATGACTTACAGTGCACATCCTCCTTCGACTTCTCATGCTTCTAGAATTGAAGAGGCTCATCTTATAGATGGTCTTATTGGTATAGTTGCAAGCACACAAGCACAAATACCTACAATTACATTCAAGGAATACAAAATCATTGATGATGATTCTACCAATGTGTCTTTGCTCATATGTGATTTCATTGATTCTCATCCTATATGCAATGTTATGGTGGATAATGGGTCGAGTGAAAACCTATGCATTATGACATTACTTACTAGTCTTGGGTACACACATACAAACTTGATTGGTACGACAAATATAGTAAAAGGTTTCAATGGAAAACAACAAAGTCCTCTTGGGGGCATTGTGTTATCTCTTATGATAGCACCCACAACTATTGCTACTTCATTCTTGTTTTTCCCAACACTAATGCATTTGACATGCTATTAGGACAACCTTGGATACATAAGATACATGCAATCCCATCTTCGGTACATTGATGTATAAAATATATCTATAGCAACCAAGTGGTTACAATTCCTGGTGTGTTATATGAATATCCCATCTAGCCTGAGACATTGCCTTAGCTACCTATTTTACAATTTGCACAGGTTCAACCTACGAAGGCAAATCAAAGGCAAGTGATTCACTTTCGTCGACAACCAATTTTCCAACATCCATTACATCAATGATCTATTTGAGTTAGGCAGATGTTACCTAGTCTATCACGTCCTAGGATAGTTTCACAGAAACCTTGTGTGTTCCAAAAAGAACACTAATGCATTTTTCTAACGTACAATGAAGTCCACAGGTTACAATGGCTACTAGAGCTATGCAACACATACATAATCATGTTAACTATGATTATTATCCAGGACCTTCACTTGAGCATCCCCTTGTTGAGATCATAGGTTAGCCGGAACATTATTCAATTCAATAAATCAAAAAAATCAAATATTACAAAAACTAAGACGTGCATGACATGTTTTGGAAGTACACATTTGATTAATGGTATTCGTCATATACATGGTGAATTACATATCCATTCTCTACGCACGTGCTTTTCTGTAATATCCCCAATAGGATCAAAATACTTAAATTTGGATTTTGCCTTAATCCTATTTACTGGAAACTATATCATTGATATTTTCACTATTTTTTATGAACTTATAAAAATAAATCAAATATAACAAATTTCTGATTTTAAATACTGAATTCTTGATTTCTATCTTAGACAAATATTTCGAATAAGAATAATCAAATATTCAAAGTGAATCACAAGTGTAACTTCTGAATGAAGTTACCACAATAGACTTCAAGGGTTTTCGTCCTTGTGTCTAATTACAAATGAGGGTTTTCATCCTTAAATGCATTATCATAGCTGCTGCCCAAATATGAATATTTATTGAATAAAATCTGATCATGCTCTTTCTCCACGAATTGCCCATCATAAATACCCCTCAAGTGGCTTTTCCCAAATGGTGTGACTTCCCAAGGAGTGGCGTCCCTTGAAAACTCACATGGGTCGACTTGTTTTGGGTGTTGTTCCTTCATTGTGGCACCCCATTCATGAGGGACAACTTCATCCTTTGCACTTTCTTTATTTTTGAAAAAAGACATTACAGTTCTCCCTTCCCAAAATTGTTTGTCCTCAAGCAATTGTAAGCTGGGATGCTCTAAAATGATCGCTCCTTCCCAGGTGGCATTCTCAATAGGTAAGTCTCCCAACAGATCAAGCATTCTTTGATGCTTTTGTTTTTTAACCTCTTTCACAATTTCAAAACTGCAATGATCTTCCAAGCTGCAAAAGGGCCATTGTAGGAAACATGATCCTTTTTGTACATTCTCTATAATAGTATTCCTTTCAGAATATGTTTCATCTATGACATCAGTTGAAAAAAGAAACCCATACCTATGTAAGACGAGTTGTGGCATGTTTCCCATAAGAGCAGTTGAATCAGAGATCTGAATATAAAACTGAAAAAAATCATGATACTTCTCTTGCAAACAAGCCAACAAGCCTAAGCAATCGATATCGGTTTCAGTTTCAATCTCCTCCTAACAAGAACAACCTTTGAAACACTTGAGTCAGTCATCTTTGATAATTTATGAACAACACCTTACCAGCAAGGCTTATCTGAAATGTGATACTTTTTAATCCTTGAAGAATGAAGCCTTTTCCTAGTTTCCATCACTTGACAAGAGACCTGTTGCAAAGATAATTCAAGCATGTAAATGGATTCTTTGATGGTCCATAAGAGAGAATGGTCACATGTAACGGTTGCTACTAGAACATAATAGTTCTCAAATTCATCCAATTCAATCTATGGAACAACAAAGTAGGAGGAGCCAAATTCCAACCCCTCAAGTGATGGTTGTGTTTAAAAATTGAAGCGAATGAATGCATTTGCTTTTATTAGAAGAAATCCTACTAAAAGAAACCTCCTTATTACATTCCAATCTTTGATGGAGAAATGGTGGAAATTTTTAAAGAGTATTACTCTTGCCATGCCTCTTACAATGTTTTGATGCAATTGGTCCATGTCCTTAACAAGTCCATCTGTTGATGCTGACTCAACAATACCACATTCATAGAATTTTGAGAAAAGCTAATATCTCTGACAACAATATTTTATAATGTTTGCACCCCTTTCTTCCACAATTCCAAGCACGAGGAGTTTATTTGAAGGTTCTCCATCCTTATCAATAGATGACATCCTTCGCAGCCTTGTTCTCTTCTTTTTCTTTTGCCTTCTATCCGTTAAAGGTGTTGCAGCAAAATCCAGTACATTCTTGCTTGAATTGGATGGTTTTGGAAATATTTCCATCCCTAAGAGAGAATTTTCTTTACCCTCTGCTTTGTTACCATCCCCATTGTCATCTAGCTGTATTGAAATGATCTTATTCAGTCTCAAAAGATCACTTGAATCCCACATGCCAAAACAAATATGAACTTGAATCAAATAACCTATATGTCCTATGCTTGGGCTGTCATCAAAGTGTTCGCCTTTTGGAAGTTTTGAGGATGGTGCAAGATTTGGCACAACTTCCTTCACCTTGAACTCTTTGCATCCAACAAGTGAAGCCCTTTTTGCCTTGACTTCATCAATGTCTTGTTGACATATGCAATCATTAGAAGTTAATGAAACATCTTTCACTGCCCAAGGATCCTTACCTTCAACTTGCATGCAAAGTGTCTTTTGCTCCTCGTCAAGGTTTTGAGGTTTGGATCTTGACTTTTCCGTTTTACCTAACCCCACTTCTTCATAGTGCTCTGTTCTATTCTGCGACTCACTCAACTCCATAAAGTCTAAAAAGAGATTTCTTTTCAAATCTCTATTAAAAGAGTTTTGTATTGATCAAAACTGACCACAATATTCTCATGTAGTGACCCCATGGTTCACAAGTTGGCAAGAAAACAACTCTAATACTACTGTAATATCCCCAATAGGATCGAAATACTTAAATTTGGATTATGCCTTAATCCTATTTACTAGAACTATATCATTGATATTTTCACCATTTTTTTATAAACTTATAAAAATAAATCAAATATAACAAATTTTTGATTTCAAATACTGATTTCTTGATTTGTCTTAGACAAATATTCCGAATAAGAATAATCAAATATTCAAAGTGAAACACAAGTGTAACTCCTAAATGAAGTTACCACAATAGACTTCAAGGGTTTTTCTCCTTGAGTATAATTACAAATGAGGGTTTTCGTCCTCAAATGCATTATTGGAGCTGCTGCCCAAATATGAATATTTATTGAATAAAATCTGATCATGCTCTTTCTTCATGAACTGCCCATCATAAATACCCCTCAAGTGGCTTTTCCCAAATGGTGTGACTTCCCAAGGAGTGGTGTCCCTTGAAACCTCACATGGGCCGACTTGCTTTGGGTGTTGTTCCTTCATTGTGGCACCCCATTCATGAGGGACGACTTCATCATTTGCACTTTATTTATTTTTGAAAAGGGACATTACATTTTCACAATATACCCGAGTAAGATGCAGGACATATATAGGTTACATATGATACATGGACATATGGATGCGTGACATTATTTACACCCATGGGCAACCTTTCTACATTGAGGCAAACCTATACTATGGGTATCTTTGTACATTCCCAGGTTATATCTTACAATGTTAGCCCATTGATCATAGTAGACTGTCACACATGACTTACTCTTGTTCATACTTTCTAGAGTGCTATTTCCTAAGGATATTGTGTTTTGCTATACTGGATGATGACTTTGATTGATTAAGTGGACTAACATTGCTTGCTCCATGCATGTTTGATATTGATGAATGTGGCATTGCATAATCATTGATGGGTGCTATACTAAGTGTTTTATGGGTGCATTGGTTGTGTCTTATCATGTCACATGTCAGAGGATCCTCTAGTCCGAGTCATGGCCATGTATCCACTGATGAGCTGAATCAAACCACCAATTAAACCTGAGGTAGCCAAGCTTGCCTACAACCCAATAGATTCAACCAAAGGACAATGAATTGACTTATTGATTCTACTAGTTTCACTAATTGTCAAACCAAGAAGTGTATTTGGCAAGATGTTGGCATCGTATATGCAATATTAGTTTTGTTTGAAGGTTGAGGTGCTAAGGTTGCATATAGGGAAACACACGTAAACCAAAGTAACACACTTGCATGGGAAATAAATAACAGGAAAGTAAAGCTAATGCTATCTTGGAAGCTTGGTCACATAGTGCTGGAATTCAACTTGTTGGAATCAAAAATGCATATGCAGAAAACAGAACAACAATGATCTTATGGTTTAGTCAAATGAAGGATGCAACACCTAATGTAGAATTGAATTTAATACTAAAGGCAGGATCTTTACCAAAATCCTTTCGAGTGGGCCCTACCTCGGTTGGAACTATTTCACAATTCCTTCCTCATGCTACAACTCATTACTTCAAATCACTTCTCTTGCATTAACAAACCTATAACAATGTGAGTATTGCTACAGCAAAATCACAAAGTTATAAATAGGATTCAATCCTTCTCAGAAACTCTTAGTGACTATTCTCTGTCTACTACTTGCTAACCCATGCCCTAATGCATGCTCTTTAAATAGAGAGCAGGACTTTATTCTGGGCATCTAGTTACAACAGAGATTATAAACTTTACTCTGGGTGTTGACAAAATCTAGGAAAACAACCTACCCTTGCTCAATAACATATCTACAACTAACAATTAAAGAATAGCGTAAAACAAGACGTAAAACAATTTATTTCATGGTTGCAATCGTTGGGAGGTGCAGTCCAATAGAGTGTTGATGATGCATTCATGCATCGATCTGCCTTTTTCCTAGATTGTAGGATCTGCCTTGTCCTCAAACTATGGAGAAAATCCACCTCACACCACCTGCTAACTGTTACAGTCTTAGCTAGGCATAACAGTAAGTGCCATGGGTTAGACTTAATTTCTACAACTACTGCTATGGATTAGAACCACTGTCATGGCTACTTCTACAGGTTGAAATACTTGTTTATGCCTTTGTTATGATTGGAACAGGTGTCTTCGTCATTGCTATGGGTTTACATGTTGTTATGTGTTGGCCACCTGATTGCTACAAGTGGCCATGCCCAGTTGCTAGGGGGTTGGCCTGCCTAGTTGCTACGTGTTGGCCTCCTACTTGCTACATGTTAGCCTAGCTAGTTTCTACAGGTTATTCCAATGTTAATGGTACCCGCTCTAATTCATAACTTGTACTTAAGATTTGTATGCATTGGATTAGTAGTAAAGCCAAAATAGTAATGACACTAAATGATACAATCTTATTCATAAAATACACAGTTTAATCATAAGATACCAAAGTTATATACAACATACTTATTTAGTACTATATAGCAGAAACGAGTACAAAGGTAACTTTGAGATGTCATGGCTGAGTGAAAAAGGTTCAATAGAAGGGGTTTTTGAAGGGTTTTCAAGGTTGATTTCTCAGCTCATCACACCCCCCAACTAATTAGTTGTTCGTCTTTGAACAACTTAATTCTCTTTAAACCTCATCATACATTGAGCATATTATCCAAAAATCAAAAGGTTCGGATAAACCCTCTCCTGCCCTTGAGTAAAACCCTTTATTTCTCTCAAAATTTTCCATTCTTTTGCATTATGCAGATTTGTCTAACTATTCCTTCCTTGTCCAATTAGGGTAGGAAACCAGAATAGTGGAGGTTGGAATGTGATAGCCAACCATTGAGTTCTTTGTCTACTAGCTACCTTAATATACTTATACACTCGTACGAGTGTTGCCCTAATATTATATCCAGAAAAAGGCTCCTTTATTTTCAATTTTGGGCTTAATTATTCTCATCTTGTGCATGATGCAAGAGTCGCTTTGCCAAATTGATCCACATATGTGAGATATTGATTTTGGATTGAACCTATTTTCTTACAGAATGTAAGGCCACATTTGATTTTGCCATTAGGGTGTCTGAGTAATCTATTATCTTGGTTGACCTAGTGGCTTCCCCCCTTATTATTAACTTGGCATCGTTCTCTCTTTCATGATATTGAATCATTTTCTTGTCTCTTTTGTTTTCATTGGGCAGATACTAAGAAAATGATTTTAATAGTACAACTCCCAATATAAGTTTGGATTTCATTCTAAATCATAAGTTACAACATATTCATGAAGATAAAACTCACACAATTGATTTTGAACTTCAGGGATACTCTGTTGATAGACATTAAATAAGGAATGGAGATCACTTACGATTGCAAGTAGATTGCAATATAGCTGCATAAATTTGAATTTCAGCCACTGCTCTTTAAGGTAAAGGGCATAAACCCTTGCAGGTGGTTTGCATTATATCAATTGGACAATTATTTAGCTTACCTCTTATGTTTTTCCTTTCAATTCAACTACCTCTTTTTCTTTTTCCTACAATTTCAACTCTGCCTCCTTCAGCTTTCCCTTCATATTTTTATTTTCTTCGCTCAGTTGATTATACTAACGATATCATTGAATCTATAGGGTTTGAAATCTAGCATTTTTTTTCACAATTATTTCTGATTGGAAACAAATGCAAAAGTTTTTTCAATGGTGGTTGTTGCAACAAGAAACTCTGTTGCTACAGATTGTGCTACGAGTTGTTGAATATGTCTAGTTTTTGCTTCGGTTACCCTCGCCAATGCATCCAACCCATTCTCTTGGTTTTCCAAAACTCCAATCCATGCCCTAAGAGTTTCAATTTCTCTTAGGGCAGCTACTAATTCCGAATTTTTTAATTTTCTTTGAAGCACAGGGGTTTCTTGTTGCTCTGCAACCTCTGTCGTTTCCATGGTTTGTTTTGTTCTTGTTTCTTATTCTACTGCATCTAGTTGAGGACCCCAATGCTCCATTTCACCAAACGTTGAAAACCCAAAGTTGAATGAAGTAGAATTTTTTTCTTCATTGTTGCTAGTTGTTTGGATCTCTTCTTCGCTGGTTTCCTCTTCCTCCATAGATAAACCTCCACTTTCAATGTGGACAACAGGGGTTACAGGAGTTTGTTGTTTTACCACCCTGTTTCTGAGCCTCTGTGATTGCCTTCTGGGAGCACTTGCAGGTGGAACCCTTAGCCTTTTATTGGGTCTAAAGGTTGAGGGCATATCATCTGTCCTTTCTTCTTGAATTGCCTCTTGGAAGTGCACAACTACTATTTTTGTAAGAATGTTCTCCAATTCCCTGTTTGTGACTTCCACTTGGCCATTAGCTGTGGATGTTACAAAATAGACTTTTTGTGCTTGATTTCATATTCTCGAACAAGAGTTGCAACCAAATCATATATGAATTTCGGTCTTTGATCTATAACTATTTCCCTTGGAACTCCATACCTTGTGAAGATCTCTGCATAAAGGAATTCTATAACTTTTTGGTCCCTTTCATGTGTTAAGGCCCACATTTTTGCTCATTTGATGAGGTAATCTATATATAGTAATATGTACTCCTTGTTAAATGTTGGATCTATTAGACCAACAAAAATCAATTCCTATAATGTCTCCATTTTCAAATCATTCATAAGCTCTGTCTACTTCCCCATAGACTAAAGGATTCCTTTTGGGGTTTTATTTTATTAATTAATTATAACTGCCTGAATACTGATTTCAATCATTTGCTTATATAAGGCAATTATTAGTTGATTAATAAAATATTTTATAAAGGTGGTTTTTACCACTAAAGTATTTATTTGAAATAATTATTGAATTATTGCCTAAAAGTAATTTTAATTACTATTTTTTATTTAGGCAATTATTTAATATTATTTTTAGTAAAAAAAGAATGTCAGCTTGTAAGTGATCAAAGACAAAGAGGAGATATGCTAAAAATCGGCAATGAGAGTTAAGAAAAAGTATTTGGCCTTCCCAAGGTGGTTTGCCTCTCTTTGAAAGGTACAAGTTGTAGACACCTAAAACTGACCACCAATGGCTTTATATCGGACTTTAGACCAATTTCTACCAACCATTGCAAATTAAGACTAGAAATCACTAAATGTCCCAAATTCGTTTGTGCATCACTCATCAAAGCTTAGAATCCCATTGAGACATCTCTATTTGGGGTATCCTACCATAAACAACAAAAACCCCTCACACATTCATCTCCAATTATTCCACGACATTACAACATGCAATTTGGCCTATAAACCAATTAAATGGGGCAAATGCACACATAATATCAAATCTTGAAATGCTAAAATCCTAAACAAAATTAATTAAAATGCTAAACCAAATCAAATGCCTAGTTGAATTACCCATGAGCAATTAATGCAATTTTAAAAAAAGAAATTCAAAAATACAAATATCCTAGCATTTTCATAATTACCTTTTGTGAGTTGTTAAGCTTTTGAAAATATCTAGAAATATCTCAACATGCCTATTCATTGCAAATTATGAGGTTTTGACACTTTTTAACTCTATTGAGGTTAATTAACTCACTTATGTTAGGTTTGAACCCATTTCAAGCTTTAACTACACCTTAACTTACCTTGAGTTGAGGTTAGTGTCTAAACCTATAAATACAAGCATTTTCCTCTCATTTATTAGAGCTTGGATAGAGTAATGTTATGATGCAAGTTTTATAACAAGATTGGAAACAATAATGTTATAATGCCAAAATCATAAGCCAAGCCATCAAGCCATATCAAGTTATCCAACCATATCAAATCCAACCATGGTGCCAAGGAGAGAAGAAGCAAAGAAATCTCCATTGCCAAAAATTTCTTGAGCACAAGCCGAGCAAGCCAAATGAACAAATCATTTGGAGCAATCAAGGAAGGTAAAAGATCTTGTTTCTTTTGCATTTTAGTTGTGTTTTCAATTGTTGTTTGTTCACTAAGCTCCCCCCTATGATCTAGGCCTAGATATGTTATGCTTGTTAGTGTGTTTATTTCATTGTTTTATATGAAAACTAATATTAGATCTAACCTCTTCTCTTGAGTCAAATTCCTATGATCACACAAGTACATGGTGGAGTTCTCCTTTAAGGGATATATTTGTTGTCCCCAAAAATATCACTCATTTTTGGGACAACATATGAACTATTTTGGGCCCTGCAAGACCAAAATTGTCTCCTCCCTTTTTGAAATTTGTTCTGAGCATTCAATTTCTTCATTTCCAAGCTTTTTCAGTTAAGGGTTCAATAGGTTCAAAGGCTTCTGCAGGCGAGTTCAATCAAAAGAACAAGTTTTCAACACTTAGTCATTCCCAGGATTGGCTCGATACCTTGGTTCAATCAAAAGAATTCAATCAACAAGCTTCTAAGCGCCATTGAACCATTAAACCGTTGAACCTGGAACCAAAAAGGTTCAAGGGTTCAATGGGTTCAAGGTTCAACCTCGTCAGCAAGAGTTAAGCGCATTTGTCAAGGTTCAACAAGTTCAACCACTTCTAGGTTCAACGGCTTCAAAACACTTATCAAAGAGAAGAAGGCTTGAACCATTGAACCGTTGAACCATTGAACCACTTTGGTTCAAAGGTTCAATGGATTCAATGGTTCAACAGGTTCAACGACCAAATGGTTCAACGCGTTTGGTTTAAAAAGATCAAAAGGACTTAGCCAAATAAAAAGAATGAACCGATTGAACCGTTGAACCTTGAACCAAAAAGTTCAATGAGTTCACAAGTTCAAAGGTTCAACCAGTGCGATGAAGATCAAAGAGCTTAGAAAGAACAAGTTACGAACAAAGGATGAACCGATTGAACCGAAAGAGTTCAAAGTTCAATGGTTCATGGGTTCAAAGGTTCAAAGGCGGCCTCAGTCAAGGAAAGAAGCAACAAACCAGTGGTTCAACGATTGGTTCAACCAAGGAGTGGGAAAGCGATTGACCCAATAAAGCGATTGAACCAATAAAGCGACTGATCAAAAAGATAGAATTCCTTCGGATTTGTTCAAAGTCCGACATGGAACATTTTCTTCGGACTTTTTGTCCGAAGGAAATTATTAAGTAAAGGAGCCGTTAGAATTCTTTCGGAAGTGTTTTCCGCAAGAAAATGACTAAGGCAAAAATCCTTCGGACATTTTGTCCGAAGGAATTCACCCGAAAAGAAAGCCCGAAGAAAGCAAAGGAAAAGCCCGACTGAAGAGAAAAGCCCGCGGAAAAACCCCTGATGGAAAAAGACCAAGTGCAGCGGAAGCCGCCACGTGTCACCTTCTGCAGGACCCTCAAAAGGTTTATAAAGCTTCTATAAGTTAAGCGGAATACATCACGTGTCCTGTTATGACTCAGCGGAACGTGACAAGTGTTTGCATCCGCGTTCCCCTTTTGAAGTTGCTCAAGTAAGACGTGTTGTGGATCCCATTTTCCATAAGTTTCTAATGAGTTTCATAACAGCGAAACTTGCCACTTGTCAAAGACACAGAAAGGACCCCCCAAAGACTTAGACAAGAAGGGCTAGAAAGGACAAAGAAGCAACATGGACGATTCCAAAGGCAAGTTCAATTAAAGCGATGGTTCAACCAGAGAGCAAAGAAGCGCTTAAGCAGTGAAGAGAGGAGCGAGACCAAAGGACCAAAAATATCTTTAAAAGAGTTATTTCCAGTAGGTGAAACAGTGGATCGAGTAGACTTCTGAGCGCACCAAATCAAGGATGCAAACTTGTTTTTCTTCCATGAAGTAATGGCGAATTGGACAGCTGTGCAGACATCAGGAAAAGGACCAGACAGTCCATACTAAGAAGAGACATATTAGAGGAATGGACATGCCATAGTTATGGTAATGCACTGTTCCCAGCATGGTCCCTCCAGACAGAACTGAAGGCGCATTGAAGGCATTCAATTCAGCATGGGCTTTTTTCATGAAAACAAGCGCCCAAGTCTTTCTTGGAGCGCTATATATTGTAATCTCTCATTTGTTACAAGGGGGATCTTCCGAATACAGAAGCAAAACTCTACCCAAATTGAAAGGCGAATACTGAGACTTTGAGCTCAGATTGTATTTCATATTATTTTATCTGAATGAGAAAGCAAGTGATTCGCAGACTTTTGTGCTTATAGCTTGTATCATTTTAGGAGATTGTTCTTATGTCTGTCTTCTGAATGTGTTCTTGTTTATTTAATTTAACAAGCAAAGCTAGTGAAGGTAATAAGGGAAGGTGTCCTGAAACCAGTTACTTTCGGACTTTGTGCTGACATAATTGTTTTCAGTGTGTTTTTATTTTCTGTTTCTGTGTAAAGGACCTTGGGACAACTTTGTGCCCCCATTGTTCTTCGTATCTCACTCTTGAGCAGTCAAGGTGGAGACTTTGTGCTACATCTTAGGTTGTTGGTTGCTACGCCCTTGGCACCCTGTTACTTATCCTACCAGAAAGATTCATGTTGTTTGCAAGAACGAGCACTACTGAAAAAAGAGAAGTGCCTTCTGTCACTTCACCAAGATTTCTACTATCCAGGAAGGGATCTGGCTCTTAACTGAATGTTACTTTTGAAAGAAGAGAAGTACCTTCACCAATCACCTAGGATTTCTCCTCTGTTTGTTAACATCATCTCTGAAAAAAAAGAGATGGATGGCTTATCCCACCCATGTGTCTTACTTTTTGCTTATATATATAGTATATAGCCTTCGTATATTTAATAGGGAACCTCCTCTTGATGAGAGGAGAGATTTGTCCCCATTGGATGTGGTAAACCTGCAACTTTGGACGACCAATCTCCCTATGCTGTGGTGATAAGAACTATTTTGCTCACCAGTTAGCTGGTCGACAAAATATTCACCCAACAATATTGAAAATTGATATTAATTTTTCATGCTTAGAAAAATATTGGGATGTATGCCCAGTAAGCGTTTGTAGGTTTTTGGAGCTGATTATTTGACAAAACAGTGTCTTTTGATGCCACCTTTGCAAAGGTGAAATTTGATTGTCCTAGAGTGAAGTGACTTGCTTGGTGACTTGTTTGTGTGGGTTTCAAAGCTAATTTGAAGTCAAATTGACCTAGTTTCATTGTTGGAATTTATTGATAATTATTGCTTAAGTGTGGCGTTGAATTTATATGTGATTGGGCAAGGTTTGCAAAGTCTTTTCAAGTGGATAAATAAATAATAAATTCTAATTTATTTATTTATTTATATTTTTGAGCAAATTTCATGAGGATTTTGACTTCATAAATTATGGATTTATGGCTAAAATTTATTGAGGAATTTTACCAAGTGTGGCAACTTGAATTGAAGGGTTTGTTGTTTGAAGGAGTTTAAAAGCCTAGTTGAAGGGCAAATAATATTTCTGATTTTTATATGCAGAGTTTGACCTATGATGACTAGGTTGGAAGAAACTTTTGATCACTTTGAAGGCCCAAAAAGGGCGTTGGATTTGTGACTATTTTTGGTAAATTATTCATGATTTTTGGCAAGGGTCTGACAAATATTCAGCTCTTGTTTTATGTGTAAAATCAGATATTTTACAGGAAGGTTAAATATGATTTTCACCCACATACAAAGGGTAAAAAGTATAAAACCTCTATTTTCAGTTCGTGGCTTATTTTGGATAATTTTGAGGTGTTATTTACTCAAGGTAATTGCTGAAAATTACCTATATATTATTTGCACATTGACGCCTAGGGTTTGAAAGTATATTGCATATTTTTTAGGCATATCTTTGTGCTAAGGTTTGTTGATTTGGCTAATTTCAAAATTCAGAATTGTGGATTTTAGAAGAAACCCTTTTGTGGTTGAATTGTTCCATTTGGGAACATTACAGTGGTATCAAAGCACCGATCTTGTCTATTTATGAGTTTTGATTTGTTGGATGCAAGCAGGGAAAGAGATCTTGTATCATGAGAAGGGAAAGGACTATGGAGGATCAAGAGCCTAAGGGGTTCTCTTTAGAGCAAGTGAAGTTTTTGCAAGAGTTGATCAAACATAGCCAGAGTGACCTTTAGTGTACCTTGAGTATGCAAATGTTAGCTTTGTTGAAGACCACACAAGAAAGTAAGAGCCATCATCATTCAAGATAGGATAGTTCGAATGGCAATGAGAGGATTTCTATTAACCCCCCTCATAGATTCTTCAAGGCCACTTTTTTGCAGAAAGAACCAGAGGTGGAGATGGAGGCAAAAAGGGGTGATCCTCTTGGATTTAGAATGTTCAACATACAGGGGCCATGAATGGCCAAGAGGGCAGCCAAGGGTAGCCACCTATTCGCTGCCCAAAGGTTCAAATATAGGGCAGCCAAGGTCTGATTTTAGTGTGCAGCCAAGAGCACAAAGTAGGCAGCCTAGGGCACCACCCAGTGAGCAGCAAAAGAAGCCTTCTACACCATATGTGCCACCTTATAGATCGCTGCCCTATAGCAGCAATATGAAGGATGTTTGAGATGAGTTGAGAAGGAAAAAGTTGTGTTTCATTTGCAAGGATCCATGGACCAAAGGCCACCGTTGCATGGGCAAATGACATGTCCACTTCATTGAGGTAATTGATGATTCAGATTTTGATATTGTTGATACTAATGAGAATGTTGATGAGCATGTGCATGAGAACACACAAGATATGGGTAGCACTCTTGCTACTCTTTTGGGAGCACCAAAGCACTATCCTTTCCGGGTAGGAGGGAATTTGAAGGAGCACAAGGTAACCATCTTGATTGATAGTGGGACTACTCACAATTTCAATGGCAAAAATTTGGTGGCTAAGCTTGATTTGATTTTGGAAGAATTCAAGGGTTTCAAGGTAACAATAGTGGATAGATTTTCTCTTCCTTGCACCAAACGAATCGCCAAGCTTACCATTGCATTAGGGGAGTATGAGGTATGTGATGATTTCTATGTAATTGACATTGAAGATATCGATCTTGTTCTTGGAGTCCAATGGTTGCATTCATCGGGGGAATTTACCCTCAATTATCGGAGTTTGATGCTCAAATTCAAGGTGGGTGGCAAAGAGGTAATACTTCAAAGTATGATCAAAGGGTCACCTCAAATTGCTTCTATGTTCAATAAGGCTTTACAAGAAGATGCAAAAATATGTTCTATGTCTTTTATAACAGTAGATTGGAAAGAGTTAATTATCTTGGAATATGCTAAAAAACAGTTTACTAACAACTTGCTTGAAAAGGTAATTGTTGATGATAAATTCAGAATTTTGGATGGGCTTATACTCTACAAAGAAAGGGTCTATTTGGTACCCGAATCTAAGGTAAAGCACATGATTTTGAGGGCTGCCCATGACACTCATTTGGCTGGTCATCAAGAGTACTTTAAAACCTACAAACTTGTGAGGGAGAGGTTCTATCGGAAGGGCTTAAAGAAAGAGGTTTCAAATACATCCGAGAATGTTTTGTATGTCAAAAAAATAAAAGTGAACATGAATTTCCAGCAGGGCTCTTGCAACCCCTTCCCATTCCTTCACAATTATGAGAGAGCATCTCTATGGATTTTATTACCAAGTTGCCTATGGTTCAAGGTAAAAATTGTTTATATGTTGTGGTTGATAGACTTATAAAATTTGCTCATTTTTATCCACTTTCAACCAAGTACAATGCTCCTATGGTTGCTAATGTGTTCTTTAGAGAAGTGTTTAAATTGCATGGGCTGACCAAAAAAACATTGTTAATGACAGGGTCAGCAGGTTGACGAGTATATTTTGGCAAGAACTCTTTAAATTGACAGGCACTGAGCTCACTCCTAGCACCAGTTATCATCTACAAACTGATGGGCAAACAAAAATTGAGAATAAATAGTTGGAAGGGTATTTGAGGAACTATGTTTCAGAGAAGCAATTAGCATGGATAAAATGGTTATATATGTCTATAAGTATGACTCCTTTTAAGGCACTTTATGGTTATGATGCTTTTTCCTTCATTGATTTGGTGAAGACTGATAGTAGAGTGCCTGAGGCAAAGGATTTGGTACAACAGAGTTTTGACATCATAAAAGCACTAAAAGAAAACCTACAAAATGCTCAAAATCAACAGAAATTATATGCAGATTAGCATAGAGTTGAGAGGTAATTTGAGGTGGGAGATTGGGTGTTTTTGATATTGCAACCCTATAGGCAATCTTCCCTCAAACAAAGTGGTTCGAAAAAGTTGAAACCACATTTTTATGGGCCATATAAGGTGAGGAACAATGTGGGAGAAGTAGCATATGATTTGGAGCTCCCAAAAAATAGTAAGATTCATAATGTGTTCCATGTTTCTTGTCTCAAAAGAGTACCTGAGCAGCATACCACTGTTTCTTTAGAGTTGCCCTCATTGGATGAAGAAGGCCAAATAATCCTGATTCTGGAATCTATCATTGAGGTTCGTGAGAAAAAGCAAAGAAACCGTAGCATCAAAGAATATGTGATTAGATGGAAGGATTTACCACTTGAAGATGCCACTTGGAAAAAAGATTCAATTTTGGAGTATCTAGGGTTGCAATTGCTTGAGAGCAAACAATTTTGGAAAGGAAGGATTGTAATGTCCCCATTTCCAAACCATTCATGAGCAGGTATTGAAGACCTTTAGTCTACTTCCCCATAGACTAAAGGATCCTTTTGGGGTTTTATTTTATTAATTAGTTATAATTGCCCGAATAATGATTTTAATCATTTGCTCATATAAAACAATTATTAGTTGATTGTTAGGAAATTTAATAAAAGTGATTTGTACCACTAAGGTATTTAATCGAAATAATTATTGCATTATTGCCTAAAAGTAATTTTAATTAATATTTATTATTTAGGCAATTATTTAATATATTTTTTGATAAAAAAGGAATGTCGGCTTGTAAGTTATCAAAGGCAAAGAGGAGATATGCTAAAAGTCAACAAAGAGAGTTAAAAAAGAGTATTTGGCCTTCTAAAAGTGGTTTGCCCCCTTTGAAAGGTACAAGTACATGGTGGAGTTCTCCTTTGGGGGATATGCTGAAAATTAATATTAATTCTTCATATTTGAAAAAAATAGTGGGATGTATGCCTAATAAGTGTTTGCAGGTTTTTAGAGCTGATTATTCGACAAAACGATGTCTTTTGATGCCACCTTTGCAAAGGTGGAATTTGATTATTGCCCTAGAGTGGGGCGACTTGCTTGGTGACTTGTTTGTGTGAGTTTCAAGGCTAATTTGAGGTCAAACTAACCTAGTTTCATTGCTGGAATTTATTAATAATTATTGTTGAAGTGTGGCGTTGACTTTCTATGTGGTTGGACAAAGTTTGCAAGGTCTTTTCAAGTAGATAAATAAATAATAAATTATGATTTATTTATTTATATTTTTGGACAAATTTCAGAAGGGTTTTGACTTTATGAATTGTGGTTTTATGGCTAATATTTATTGAGAAATTTTCCCAAGTGTGGTGACTTGAATTGAAGTGAGTTTGTTTTTTTAAGGGGTTTAAAACCCTAGTTGAAAGAAAAATAATATTTCTGATTTTTATATGTAGAGTTTGACCTAGGGCAACCAGGTTGGAAGAGAGTTTTGATCACTTTGAATGTAATATCCCAAAAGAGGATATTTGGATATAAAATTGTTTATGCCTTGAATCCACAATAAAATAAAATCTGAAATAAACAAATTCAGCGAACCCTAACTCTCAAATATTTATTCAATAATAAATTTGCCCTTCAAACCCTAGGCGTCACACTTCAAGGGTGTTGTAAGCAATTTCCAACAACTAATTGATTTACAATTCATCACAAATTATGCCATAATAAGTACCACAATGAAATTATGAATATGTACCTTTTTTCCTTATTTTTGTGAAGCCCAACTGCCATTTGCAAATAACCCTTAAATTCTAATTTTTTTCCACACTTACACTTGTTTTTTGACCGATTTTTCACTTCAAACCCTTGTCATAAATAGCCACAATAATCAGAAAATTATGAGAAAAATTACAGCGAACTTATTGAGCCAAAAAATGACCTCTACAAACCTTCAAGATGAATCACCCAACTTGCCAAAGTCAAAGAAAAATACCATAAAATTATTAAAAAATTTTGCATTAATTTGAAGTCTCAAACATCTGCAAATCACCTCAAAACCCCAACACTAATAGGCAAAAAATTAGCAATAAATTTTAGAATGTTTATTTGGCCTTTTTTACCCCAAAATCACCTGCAAATCACCTCCAATACAAGTCGCCACACCTGAAATAATTAGCAAAAAATTACCAAAGCATGTCACATTAAAAAATAAGCTCAAAACCCTATGCTAGACCTCCACAACAAAATCACTAGTCTTCTAGGGCATCAAGAAATAATTTTCTCTGGAAGGGGGCATCAAAAGATACCGTTATAGATAGATCACAAGAGCAATTACTATTAGGCATACATCCCAATAGTTCCCTTCATGCATGAAGAACAATAATTTGAATTTGCACATGCGTAAGAAAAGTCCTTCAAATTGCCAATATACCCTTCCAAGTGGGGCGAATCACTTGGAGAGGGTAAAGCTTTCAGTAAACCCAACCTTTTGCTGACTTTCCTTTAATTCTTCTCTATTTTGATCACTTGAAGCCGACCAATAAAATCTTCAACATATTCTATTAATTAAAATAATTAATTTCTTTAAAACAACAAATGATAAAAATCACTATTCAGGGAAATAATTAAGTAATTAATAATACAATCCCCAAAAAAGACTCCTCTAGTCTATGGGGAAATAGATTAAAGATCTTCAAACCTCATGTGTGATGTGAAAATGGGGACATTACAGTCTCCCCTTCCCACAATTGCTTGCCCACAAGCAATTTCAAGCTAGGATGCTCCAAGATGTCCTCATTTTCCCATGTGGCATCCTCAAGTGGCAAGTCTTTCCATCTAATCAAATATTCTTTGATCCTTCGGTTCCTTAGTTTCTTTTCACGAACTTCAATGATAGTTTCTGGAATTAAGATCAATTTTCCTTCATCATCCAAAGGAGGCAGCTCTAAAGAAGTAGAAATATGTTGCCCAAGAACCTTCTTAAGATAAGAAACATTAAATACATTGTGAATCTTACCATTTTTCAGAAGCTCCAACTTATAGGCCACTTCGTCTACCTTGCTTTTCACTTTGTAAAGCCCATAAAATCGTGGCTTTAATTTTTTTGAGCCACTTTGCTTGAGGAATGTTTGCCTATAAGTTTGCAATCTCAAAAACACCCAATCGCCTACGTCAAATGACCTCTCAACTCTTTGCTGATCCACATACAATTTTTGTTGATTTTGGGCATGTTGTAGGTTCTCTTTCAAAGCTTTCATGATATCATATCCTTGCTGTACAAAATTCTTAGCTCCCGGCACTCTACCATCTGTTGGAAGCAAATCAATGAAGGATAAAGCATCATAACCATAAAGTGCTTTGAAGGGAGTCATACCTATAGACATGTGAAAGGTAGTATTGTAGCAATGTTCCACCATATGCAACCATCTTATCCATGTGGATTGCTACCCTGAAACATAATTCCTCAAATAACCTTCCAACCATTTATTTACAATTTTTGTTTGCCCATCGATTTGGGGATGATAGCTAGTGTTAGGAGTGAGCTTAGTACCTGTCAAACAGAAAATTTCTTGCCAAAAAGAACTCATAAACCTGTTGTCCCTGTCACTTAAAATATTTTTGGACAGCCCATGTAATTTGAAAAATACATCAGCAATCATAGGAGCATTGTACTTAGCTGAAAGTGGATAAAAATGAACAAATTTCGTGAGTCTATCAACCAAAACATATAAACAATTCTTACCTTGTACCATAGGCAGAGCTGTAATGAAATCCATGGAGATACTTTCCCATTTTTGTGAGGGAATAGGAAGGGGCTGCAATAAACCAGCTGGAAAAGTATTTTCACTCTTGTTTCTTTGGCAAACTAAGCATTCTCGAATGTAATTAAGTACATCTTTCTTCAAGGCCTTCTAAAAGAAACTCTCTCACAAGTTTGTAGGTCTTGAAATACCCTTGGTGACCAGCTGAAGGAGTGTCATGGGCAGCCCTCAAGATAGTGTCCTTCACCTTAGATTCATACACCAAAAAGACTCTATTTTTGTAGAGGATAAGCCCATTCATTAATCTGAATTTTTCATCAACAATTTTACCTTCAATCAAGTCACTAGCAAATTTGTTTTTAGCATATTCCATGATAATCAATTCTTTCCAATTGGCTGATATAAAAGACATAGAATTGATTTCTATCTTTTCTTCAAACATATTGCAACATGCAAGATTTGTATGAGGGGAGCCATTAACCAAACCTTGAATAATTGTTTCCTTGTTACCTATCTTGAATTTGAGAGTCAAATCTTTCTAGTTGAGGGAGAATTCTCCCAAGGAATGCAACCATTGAATTCCAAGCACAAGATCCATATCCCCTATATCAATTATATAGAAATCATCACATACCTCATATCCTCCTAAAGAAATGGTGGGATTGGCAATCTTTTTGGTACAAGGAAGAGCAAATCCATCGGCTATAGTGACCCTAAAACCTTGGAACTCCTCTTCTTCAATATTTAATTTTGTCACCAAATTCTTACCAATGAAATTATGAGTGGTCCCACTATCAACCAAGATGGAGACCTTGTGCCCTTATAGTATTCCTCTCACACGAAAAAGATAATATTTAGGGGCTACTGAAAGTGAAGCAAGTGTTCTTCCTAATTCTTGTGTGTCCTCCTTATTCACATGCTCATCAACATTCTCAAATTGTTCAACATTAGCATCAACAATATCAAAATCAAAATCATCATCAATTACCTCAATGTAGTGGATATGTCCCTTGCCCATGCAACGATGGCCCTTGGTCCATGGATCCTTGCAAGTGAAACATAATCCCTTCTTCCTTAACTCATCCCTCTCATCCTTCATATTGCCACTAGGGGGCAGCGATCTATGAGGTAGCACAAAAGGTGAGAAGGCTTTCCTTTGTTTCCCAATAGGTGGTATTCTAGGTTGCACTTGTGGTGGCTTTGACTGCCCATAAAAATCAGACCTTGGCTGTCCACTATTTGCCCCTTTTGGCAGCGAATAGGTGGCTGCCTTTGGTTGCCCTTTTGGCCTTTCGTGGCCCCTATAAGCTGAAAACTCTAAATCCAATGCCTTAGTGATGGCATCTTGTAATGAAAGAGGATTAAAAGCCTTGACCAAACCCCTCAAAGGTTCAATCAATCCTTCAATGAATAGAACCAATCTTCTCTCACTAACATCTGAGACCATAACTGAAACACCTTGAAAATCAGTAACATACCTTTCAACATCATGTGTTTGTTTGAGTTGGGCCAACTCACGAAAATGTATTTCCGAGTCTCTCCTATCTAATCTATCCATAATCCTTTTACTAAACTCCTCTAGAGTAGTAATAGACCCATGGCCTTGTGTGATAAGGCCATGAAATCACCACTCATGAACAATACCCTCCAAGTGTAAGGTGACAAATTTTAGAGCTTCTTCTTCATACATAGGATTAAGAGATAAATATATTTCTAATTTCTGCAACCATGATCTCATAAGAATTTTATCAATACCATCAAAATTAGGAAGGAAAATCTTACCCAACCTTTGTTGCAAATCTCTACAAGTCGCCTGCAAATCACCTCCAATACAAGTCGCCACACCTGGTATAGTTAGCAAAAATTTACCAAAGCATGTCACATTCAAAAATAAGCTCAAAACCCTACGCTAGACCTCCACAAGCAAATCACTAGTCTTCTAGGGCATCAAGAAATAATTTTCTCTACAAGGTGGCATCAAAAGACACCGTTATAGATAGATCACAAGAGCAATTACTATTAGGCATACATCCCAATAGTTCCCTTCATGCATGAAAAGCAATAACTTGAATTCACACATGCGCAAGAAGAGTCCTTCAAATTGCTAACATACCCTTCCAAGTGGGGCAAATCACGTGGAGAGGGTAAAGCTTTCATTAAACCCAACCTTTTGCCGACTTTCCTTTAATTCTTTGTCATGTCCCCTTCTCAGTGACATCTCTCGGAGCACAGGATTAGCCTATCATACGACCCTCGTAGGCTAATAGACTGGATAGAGGGTCGCATAGGAGCTTGGCTCAGCTTCAGTTGGCAGAATTTGATCAGTTGGTTTTCGTTTGGGCTCGATCGGAGACTTCTGGCAGAAGTTACTATTTTTAGCAGTTTTTGGTGGTCAGAGTGGGACCCCTGCTATTTTTAGCAATATGGGTTGGCAGCATTCGGAATCACTTCAGTATATGACCGCTTCAGACGGTTCAGTCATCGGGTGAGTAACGAGGGAAATATTAATATTTAATTGTATTAATTAAATATTAATTATGCGAGACTATTATATTAAGTTATAATTAAAAATTATAACTTAAGTGATTTTAATGCTGAGGGGGCGCCCATCATCAAAAAGGGGCCAAATTTAAGATTATATTTTATTATAAAATTTGGCCTAAGCTATGGAATTATTAAAAACATTGGGAAGTGCGAATTTTTAAGTAAAACCCCTATTTTGAAGGAATCGCACCTCTTGGGTTTTAAAAACCTTTGCCTTGGGAATCGAGCCATTATGTCATTATTGAGAATTGAAAATTGATCAAATTTGGTCTGAGCAAGAAGCTTCAGGGTTTCAAGTTCAAATTCCTTGGAGAACGTGCCATCTCCATTGGAAGCAATTCAGAGGGTGTGAAATAACACCTGATTTATTGCAGCAGAGGTTTCTTCATTCAGGGGAAATCACAGAGCTTTCAGAGATTAATTACCTACAGAGTTTTTTATCAGTGATACATCCAGAGAGACTTCCTCATACTAGGCGCTGCATTTCAGAGGGTTAGGCATTGATTTTGGGCAGGCCGTACTATTGTACTTGCTGCTGGTACAGAACTATACTTTTCTGTACCTGAGGCGTACCATTCACCAGGTTGTACTCATCTTCTGAGGGAGGCGCAGCCATACTTCACCTACCAACTGTTTCATCATTGGCGCCTTCATCTGAGATCATCTGCCACAGATTTATTGAAGAAAAAAGACGCATTTAATGCAATTGTACGGATCTGTACTTTCAGCGGCTACAGCAAAGGGAAAACCAGGTTTTCAAATAATATCATTACTTTATATTTTGCATGTAACTTTTCAGTTGAAATCGTCTCTGGTAGATTATATATATTAAACAAATATATAAGCTTGCAGTATGCTATCTAGTTTACGGATCTGAATAAATTTTATAGGATTTATTTACTATTTTATGCAAAAATCGCATTTCCTTCATTGCTGGTAAAAACCCCAAAAACATCAAAAAAATTCAAAAACTTCAGAAAAAACAAATAAACAGTCAGTTGTCAGAATCAGAGGGAACTTGGAGTTCCTACATTCTTCTTTCTTTTTTAATCACTTGAAGCCAACCAATCAAATCTTCAACATATTCTATTAATTAAATAATTAATTGCCTTAAAACAACAAATGATAAAAATCACTATTCAGACAAATAATTAATAAAATACAATCTCCAAAAAGGAACCCTCTAGTCTATAGGGAAATAGACTAAAGGTCTTCAAACCTCCTCATATGTGATGTGAAAATGGGGACATCACATTGAAGGCCCAAAAAGGGCATTGGATTTGTGTGGCTAATTTTGATAAATTATTCATGATTTTTGGCAAGGGTTTGACAAATATTCAACTGCTATTTTATGTATAAAATCAGATATTTTACAACAAAGTTAAATCTGATTTTTGTCTACATACAAGGGGTAAAAAAGTATAAAATCTCTATTTTCAATTTGTGGCTTATTTTGGATAATTTTAAGATGTTATTTGCTCAAAGTAATTGTTGGAAATTACCTATATATTATTTGCACATTGGCACTAAGGGTTTGGAAGTATACTACATGTTTTTTAGGCATATCTTTGAGCTAGAGTTTGTTGATTTGGCTAATTTTAGATTTTAGAATTTTGTGGATTTTAGGGGAAACCCCTTTGGTTGAATTGTCTCATTTGGGGACATTACAATTCCCTATTTGTCCAAAGATTCCCAAACCAATCGGGGTTGGAGAGACATTTCATTTGAATGTGTGAGTTTCCCCATATGTTGGCATCTATCACACTAGCAAGTGTATCATGTTGCATCCATGTGTAAGGTAAGACAATAATAGTTTGAAGTATCTTGGAGGCAATCCTCTTAGATGCAAAATGCCCCTCGCAAGGTTCATCATGACAAGTTCAGAGAATGTCAACTACTTTGTCCTCCATTACACACATGCGCATGATTAAGTCAAGCCTAATGTAAAAGAGGTACCCTGAGATCCATGAGTATTGGAAGCTTCTTTCCACCAATTGGGGTTTATATCTTGGCAAGAAATGTTGTGGGATTTGTACTGAAACTAGAGAGTTAGCAATTTATGCAAACAAGGAGTGTTAATAAACAAAGCAAAAATATGTTCATTAGGAAATGCATCATCTACCAATGGACTATGTTATTTAGATGTTAGTCTTGATAGAAAATCTACAACTACATTATCCTTGCCCGACCTATCTATAATAGTAATATCAAAGTCTTCTAGTAGCAACAACCATCTAGTTATTCTACCACTAAATGCTGGTTTGTTCATTAACTACTTGATTGTAGCATGATCAGTGTGAATAAAAATAGGATATCTAGTAATATAATGTATAAATTTATTTATGGCATACACCACTGCAATAAATTCTTTTTTTCGCGTTGTAATTGAGCTAAGCACCCTGAAGATTCTTGCTAATAAAGTATACAACATAGTTCGTGGATCTTTCTTTTTGTCCCATGACAACTCCAAGTGTTGTATTTGAAGTGTTTGTGTGGATGTGGAAAGGTAATTTCAGTACGGGCCTCAGAGCACTTGAGTTGTTACTAGTAGATCATTCAAGTCTTCAATTGCTCTCTGACATGCATCAGGCCATATAAAGTCAACATCTTTAGATAATAAAACAAATAGAGGTACTACTATTTTATTGAAGTCTTTAATAAATCTATAGTAATATCCAGTATGTCCTAAAAAATTTCGAATACCTTTTTCTTTGTGGGGTTGGTAAGTTTTTTCATTACTTCTATTTTCACAGGGTCTACCTCTATTCCTATTGATGAGATATGGTGTCCTAGTGCAATGCCTTATATCATCAACATGTAACATTTTTCATGACTTATGGACAACTGGTAGTCTTGACTATGCTGAAGGACTTTCTCTAGGTTCTTGGTGGCTTCTTCGAATGTATCCCTATAGACCGTGAAGTCATCCATATAAATCTCTACACAATCATAGGATAGGTCATAAAAAAAGCTCAAGACAACCCTTTGAAAGGTCGCAGGAGCATTACATAGCCCAAATGGGAATATGGAATATGCATAGGTACACCAAGGACATGTAAAGGTAGTCTTATCTTGGTCCTCAGATGCTATTCTAATCTAATCATATCCACTAAACCCATCAAGAAAGGAGAAATACTTCTTCCTTGAGAGTGTTAATTAATTGGTCAATGAAAAGAAGAGGAAAATGATCATTTCTTGTGGCTGCATAACTTCTCGATAGTCCACACAAATGCGTCATTTTCACCATTCTTTGGCACAATGACATGGGATGACACCCACTGGCTATCAAAGATATGATAAACAAATCCTACATCCAGGAGTTTCTCCAATTGTGTTTTCACTATGTCCTTAACAGTGAGGTTCATTTGTCTTTGGGGTTGTCAGATGGGATTGCATTCCTCTTTGATATATATAGGTGGGTACATAGGTCAGGGTGTATGCCTCTCATGTCATGGTAATCCCATGCAAAAGCAGTTTTGTGCCTTTCAAGCATGGTTCTAGCTGAGTTTCTTGCTAAAAGTTCAACTTGTTGATATTGAGAGGTCATCTAGGGAAGATTTCTACTTGTTTGGACAAGGACACCATGGACTCTATATTTCCCAATATAGGGCTAAGGTTGCAATGGTGTGGTAGTAGTTGCTGCAAATTCTAAATGTCTCTTGTGCGATCTGAGGATCCTTCCATTGGAAAAATGTTACTAAGGGGGCATTGTATACATTGTAATTGACTTTTTTTTAGGGTTACCTTGATAAGTATTTTTCAAGGCACTAGAAATGACTGTAATCATCTTGTTTCTTCAAGGGTATGTTGCATACAATCATGAGCAAGGTCTGCAAAGGAGATTGTTCATTGTCTTCATCTTCTAGTCAACAGGGTTGTTCTGCTTCACTCAAAGGCTAAGCTAGTAGGTATGAAACTAGCTTCTTTGTGGTATTGCCATTGGAGATCACCATGTTTCCTGACTTGAGCTAATGAATGCATCAGTTGCAGCCAACCAGGGTCTCCCTAGGATAAGGGGGTATCACCCCAAGTTGGCTTTGGGCTGTAATATTATGAAATATACAAATTACTCCCATGAGTCCACAATGAAGACCAGGACTTCAATAACCCCTTCAAGTTTTACTTTGATCTATCTGCCATTTGCATTATGGTGGGGGTTTGGCAAAGGCCTTTGAGGTGAAGCTTTTGCATAGTTTCCTTGGTCATCACATTGATGGCTGCCCCTAAGTCTATCAAGGTGTTTTGAACGAGGGTGCCATAGATGTGGGCATCAACTATAGGGTTTCCTAGGTCGGAATACTTAGGTGGGACTATATTTCCAAATCAGTCTTGGGATCCTTTCTCTTTCGACCAGGTTTCTTAGGCATAGTTCCCAGACAACCTTGGTGTAAATAGGGGCATCTTTTATAGCTTGAAATAGTGGAATCTTGACAAGCATTTTTGAGTTGTCCTACAAAATCAAATTCAGGTTCATGTTCTTGTTCTTGTTTTTGGAGGTTTAGTCTCTCAAGAAAAGGATGGGTGTTAGGTTCTCCTTGACTAGTAGATGTGCTTGGTTCAGGGGTGGAGTCCTTATTAGATGGTTGTGGATTAGTTGCAATTTCAGGGACCTCTTTCAGAGGTTCCATTATTATGAGTGTGGTGGAAATTGAGAGAATTTGTCCTGAACAAAGCTGTACTTTATCTACCTCCATTGAATAAGTTGGGTATTGTATCATGTCATTAGTATATGTCGGTTGAATCGGCTTATTGTTGGGGTGAGGTACAAGTTGGGTAGGCAATTGAGGGGCTCTAGGCTAATTTGAAGGAGGATTGCTTGGCAGCAGCGCTGATTGTTGTTGTTTTAGCATTTGTTGTGGTTGTTCGTACCCAACATTCTAATTAAATCAATGTCGGTTTCCTCTCCATGGCTGCTTCCATTGATTGGACTATGGATACCATTGATAGTTTTGATTTTTCGGCTGGCATGGTTGATGTTGCAATTGTTGCCAATTGCCCTAAGGTTGGTAATTTTGTTGTGGCCAAGGTTGGTTTTGTGATGGCATTTATTGTGTTTGATTCCAATGGTTGGGTCCATACCAAATTTGAGGAGCAGAAAATGAAAATTATGAATTAGGAAATAGGTTTGATGACATACCTAGATTTTGAGGTCTTTGCGCCCATGGTTTTCTTTGAGCCATGTAAAATACCTAATCTCAATCACCTCTGATTGTGTGAAGTTCTATTGTGTTTGGGTCCTCCTCTGTGATGCTTGCTACCTTTACATGGGGTTTTGCACCTACAATATGTTTTCTTTCTGCAACAATCTAGGCAATATTCAATCAAAGCTTGCTCTACTTCTTGCTTTTTTGCGCATATGCAATGTATCAAGTTGTATGGCCAAGTGGCTAATAATATCCTACTTCATATCTTGTAGCAAGTTGCTGACTTCCATCCTTGAAACTCCATTAATGGTCTTAGAGGATGATGATGGAAATGCTCTACCACTGCGAGTCGTCTTCATTGTAGACCTGGAGTAATTTCTACACAAGAAGATGATGTCATCAAACTATATTTTTGAAACATCTCCATTGTTCATGACATCCAATGCCTCCAAAGATTCCTCATTGATTCCTATAAGAAATATCATCTTTGCAAACTCTGCATCCAGTTTTTTTTTTTAGATTTTTGAAGGCTAAACATGAATCTTTCCACATTATCCTCCAGGGGTTCCTTCCCCTTTTGTGACATCCAAAAGCTGTCATCTCTTCTGAAGTCCTTCCCTCTACAATAATCCTAATTCTTTGAGAGAAATTTGTCTTTCATATCTTTCCAATCCATGACTGCATTCTTTCCCAACCCTATGAACCAATAGAGGACTGCATCTTTGAGCATATAGCTGGAAATAACTTCAGCTTGTGGGCATCTTGACTATAGTCGTAACCATAGATTACATACTTGCTTGTTAATCATCGATCGCTTGGTTAATCATGTAATTTTAGGTGAAACCAATAATCACCACTCAAACTCGCTAATTTTGGCTCTTGGCGAGTACTATGCCAATACTTGTTGGGAAGCTTGTACATGTCCTGTACGCGACTGGATGCGTCCAAGCCTACCATATGCCTCATGGAGATTGCAAAAATGCTCCAAAAACACTATTGTTTGTCTTATAAATTCATTCAAGCCCCCTCATTGGATTCACACAACATTTGGAGCATTCAAAGCGAATTGGAAGGAGAAAAATTCAGCAGACATTTCCAAGTTAGTACTTTCTTTTTCTTTTTAAATTCGAGAATGTAAATGAATTGTAAACATGTTTGATAAATATTCATGCATTTTGTTCAATTTCGTAATTGTTATTTACAATTTATACATAATTTTTCAAGATTTTTGAATTAAAATGGTTTTTTTTACTATTAACGTAAAAATTATTGTTTTTGTTTATCATTATAATTTATATTTATTGTAGAGATCATTCAAAATGTTTTCAATATTTTGTCCATGTACAATCACAATGTATGCAATTGCATAAACCCTAGGGTTAGATCAAGACGTTTAAATTTACAAGTTTACAATGTAGGTTTACTGTTTTAAATGTTGTCATTTTTAATTTTTAATTTTTAATTTTTTAATGTTGTTTTGAGCATATTTGCAAGTTTATCCTTAACATACAATGGCATCCGACAATGCATCAAAGTCAGACTCAATCAGTGATAGCCAATCGACTCCCCTTAATGCTCGCACTGCTGTTTGGAAGTATGTCATATGGGTTGGAACATCCCAAACGACTACAATTTGTTCATTTTGCTTGAAGAAAATTTCAGAAGACATCAATCACTTCAAGTACCATCTTTCATGCATTTATTGCCGTGATGTCACACCTTGTCCCAGTGTAATGGAATATCAAAATGAGAGATGGTTGTAGAGCTTGCATTGTTATATAAAAAGAAATTAGAGAAGGCAAGAATGCAAGCAGCCATAACACCGACCATTGCTCACGCATCAACAGAGGAAGAAGAGGCAGCTATGGCATAAATTATGAGCTCTACTCATGGTCCACGCAAATGCCTAGGCACATCAACTTCATTGAGTTCGAGCTAGACAATTTTTTTGTGCCTAAAAACACACCTAAAGCACAACCTTCGTTGCAAAGTACATGATGAAACAAGGAGGCGTGTGTGAAAATAGATAAAGCATTTGCAATTTTTTGGTACTTCAACAACTTTCCCTTCAATGTGGCGATGAGCCCATACTCGGTATATTTGGTGATAACATTGACAGTTGCAGGCAAAAGGTACAAGGCACCCTCTCCAAGAGACTTAAGTGGGAGGTTTGCTCCAAAATGCAGTTGAAGATGCAAAGATAATTGTGGAAGATCAAAAGAAGTTGTGGCGAAAGTTCGGATGCACCTTTCTTTCTGATCAATGGACTGATGAAAGGAACTGCACCCTCATCAATTTGTTGGCAGCTTAAAATGATGAGTTGATTTTTTTGAAGTCCATTGATGCATCTAACAAGATAAAAAATGTAGAAACTTTGAGCTTAATGCTTGAGCACGTTGTTTTAGAAGTGGGAATCAAAAATGTTGTCCAGATTATCATAGACAATGCAACAACATATGTGGCGGCTGAGAGACTTCTCAACGACAAATATCCATCACTCTTTTGGACCCCTTGCGCGGCCCATTGCCTTGACCTTCTAATGAAGGACAGACAAATTTGATTGTGTGTGACCAGTTGTTGAAGAAGTCAGAGACATCACAAAATATATATGCAATCACCCTTGGGTTCTCAACTTGATGAGAAAGGACACCAAGGGGAAAGAGCTTGTTTGATAAGGTGTCACCAGGTTCGCAATGCACTTTCTTACATTGCAAAGTATTTGTAGTTTGTTGACTCCTTTGAAGCAGATCTTTGTGATTCAAGCATGGATAGAATCATCATATTCAAAGAACGATGATGGAGTCAAGGTTGGAAAGACAGTTTTCAATGAGGCCTTTGAAATGAAAGCTACAGAGATCGTCAATGTAACTTGGAATTTTAATTTAAATTTTAAATCGATTCCCTTATTTTCAAAATTTTAAATTTAGAGTATTTATTTTATTTAGAAGTTTGTAACTTTAATTTGTTTGTAACTTTGTAAGTGTCAGAGCCTTTGGTGAGGGTTTTGCGCTTGGTGGATGGAGAGCAAAACCTAATGGCTTACATTAATGAGGCCATGGATAGAGCCAAAGAGGCCATCCAAAACTATTATAGGGAGATCATGTCAACTTTGATCTCATTTGGGAGTTGATTGATCAAAGCTAGAACAATCAACTCCACCAACCCATCCATGCAACTGGGTACTACTTTAATTCAAGTTTTTCTATTCGGAGGGCTTCACAAATGCTAATGGGGAGGTTATGGAGGGGCTCTCAACATGCATTGAAAGTATGACACCTGACGTCGAGGTGAGGGACCTCAGTATTTCAGAGTTGCAAAATTACAAACAGGCTATGGAGAGGCTCTTTTCTTCACCACTAGCTATCCGAAGGAGAGGCACACTATGACCAAGTAATAAAAAATAAAGTCTTTACTTGTACCTTACCAGTTACAAATTTATAATTATTAATTACTAACAAACTTTTGAATATTTTGTTTGCAAGGTCATGATGGGAAGATTGCGGTGGGTATACACTAAATATTCAAAGGCTAGCCCTTTGCATTTTATCTCAACTTTGTAGTGCTTATAGATGTGAGCGCAACTAAAGTTTGTTTGACGTCATTCACACGAAGAAATGCAACAAGTTGAGTCAACAATGTCTCAATGACCTATTTTTTTGTGCAATATAACCGTCGACTTCACACAAAAAAGTTGGGGAACCCGTTACAGGAGCCTATCGATCTAGATAAGATCGATCCCTTTAGTGATTGAATTGCACAGGAGGAGGCCTCCATGTTCATAGAGGACAGGATTGTTAATTTTAAGAAGCAAGCTATGGAGGGTGCAGTTGCAATAGGAGAGATTGGATTGGAGGACATCCTTGAAGATGAGGTAGAGGTGGGGCCACAAGTGCAGACACAACATTCTAGATAGAGTGAGGTGGGGTAGCCGAGTGGGAGGACTAGACTTTCTCAGTTCCACTTAGTTTTTCAGAGAGCAGGGAAGAGAAAATTATAGATTCTTGTAATTTGTATTTGTAAATTCTTGTATAAGTATCACTGTATCAGTTTGTTGTTGACAACTTGACAGTGTCACAGTTGTATTTGCATGATTATGCAATTTTGTACTTTATTTGTATTCAAATCTAATAGAAAACACTCCCAATGTTTTACAGCCTCATTTGATACATTTTGCAACTGTAATTTCTATAAAATTTACGTTTTTTTAATAAATTAAAGCATTTTTTTTAATTTGTCATTTATTCCTAGTCAATTGACAATGCATGTCGATTAATTACCAGTTAAAAAAATCCTCCTTGATGAGTACTCGTTGGTTACGGTTATGTAAACTATGGTTGTAACTATGACATAGAACGTCGAACTCAAAGAGGAACATATCCGGGTCCTCACTCACCATTCCCCTAAAATTAGGTAGAGCTAATATGGGAATGTTCTTCATGGGTGCATTACCCATAAGGTGTGGATGGGAAATTCAAAAGTTGTGGCTTCATTGCTAAAGGTTTCTCCTTCCATGTCTCCCATGATTCTATGAACTAATCATGCACCAATGACTTTTGCGACCCACACTTTGAATTTATTGTCAATTTTCTTAACCCAAGGCAAGTAATGGCGTCAGCAGCGGCACAATGATCGCCGCTGAAACAAGCAAAGGTGAAGGGGAAGAATGAGGCAACGACAATGACGGTGGAGGTTGGTGATCAGGTGTGTAGGCTAGGTAGACAGCAAGGGACCGAACAAATGAATGGGAAGGAGGGTGAGGATGAGGATGGAGCGGTTCAAGCAGAAGCAGGTGTTAGGGCAGATATGGTGGGGAGTGGCTTAGAACTCAGACGAAACTGGGGGTATGATCTGTTGGGTGAAGATAGCGATTTATCCATAGGTGGATCTTTTTTGGAGAAGAGTTTAGCTGGAGATTCTTCAGGGGCAGCTAGGGTTTTACCTAAGGCTCTAGTATTTGCCGATTGCATTAATATCTCTAGCCCATTTCATACCTATGGTTTTTTCTGCAAAGAAGTTATTCTAAAGGCTCAACTTGGTTTAGATCCAATTCTTATTCCCAAAAGCTAGATCCCTTTAGGAAATTTTGCTGAGGAGAGAAGAGTTGATAAGGAGGGAGATAAGAATAATCCAGAAGCAAAAAAATTTCAGAAGAAGACTGGAAACAAGCTTTCTTGGTGATGTTCCCCTGATTTTCTCTGAAACTCCTATTCTGTAAATCACAGACTCAGAGCTTTCAAAGATTGATATGGAAAGGGGAAGTAAATCTTTGATTGGCAAATGTGTTGGGAAACAACCATCTTGAGAAGTTCTTCAACAGTGAGTTTTTGGTACCTGGCTTGAGGTAAAAACTCCTATATCTCTGCTATCAAATGGTTTCTTTTTGCTTCAGTTTCAATCTCCGAAAGACAAATTTTATTTGGAAGAATGGACCTTGGTTTGTGGGTAAACAGGGGATGTTTTGCCCATGGGCACCGTTCTTTGACCTAGTTGTTTCGATTATCTCACAAGCCCTAGTTTGGGTAAGATTTTATAATCTTCCCTTAGTTATGCATGATCCTGGGCTTTTCAAACCGCTGATGAGTAAGTTGGGGGTTTTTGTTAAGATTGATGAAACCATTGAAGTTAATCGGAGTTTTGTCAAAGCGTGTGTTTTGGTTGATTTGTACAAACCTTTGCACCATTCTATTCAAATCTCTTCCTCTCATGGAGTGTGGTCTCAATTTATTACTTTTGAAGGTCTTCTTTTTAGATACTTCAAATGTAATCAGAATGACCATAAGATTGTTGCTTGTCCCGAGAAGGGTTTCCAAGGATCCCAATCTTCGGTTCTTCAGAAGTGGGTTAAAAAGGTTGGATGCTCAAATCATGATTTGGTTCACAGTCTGCAGAGGAAGATACGATTGTTCTGGAGACAGGGCAGCCTTGTTCGCCCAAGCTGGTAAAGGAAGTGGTTGCTATGGCATCTAGGCCAGAGGAAGTAGACAAAGCTTCTCCCTTAGTGGATAGTTTCCAACAGAAGGAAGGTTCAGAAGAGTAAGGGGAAGGATGGGAGGAAGAAGAAGAAGAGCTTGAAAGTAAGGCTTTTTTGTCAATTGCTCAGAGGTCTTGTGAACTGAAGACTCCTACCTCCGGTAAGAAAAGGAAGAGAGGCAGGAAAACGGAAGCAAAAAGATTGCAGTTGGATGCTCAGACTTCTATTATCGGCGATACTCAATGGATTATGGAGTCTCTACTTTCCAGTAGGGGCAGAAGATTGCAAGCAGCAAATGGTTGATTAAAGCGATGTCTTTGCTTTGTGGGGTATAGTTTTAGGCTAAAGAATTCCTTTTTTGCTTTGGTGTTATCTTAGTTGATGATATTGAAATCTAGAGATTAGGTGTATTTTTGGATCTTCTCTGATTCGAAGAGATTCTAGAAGTGTTTAGATTGAATTTGTTTTTTGTTTTTAATTTTTTGGAAGACTGAACCTTTTGTTGTGATCCAGAACTGGTTTTGGCTCCGAATAAAAGCTAATATCGAGCCAAAAAAATGAATGATGGATCGAGGCTTTGTTGGGGGAAAGGAAGTTCTTCTGGATGGAGGTGATGGAGTGAACTCTTCTAGGAATTCTTTTGACAATTCGACAAAGATGTCTTGCTCAATTGAGTCTAAGCCTACAGGGTCAAACTTTCCTTTTGGGAATAGAAGGGCTCGGTATTTTCATTTGGAAATAAGTTTAAATGAAAGGAAAAGAGACTAAATACTAGATTCTTGTGTGTAAGGTGGCCAAGTTCGTACTTCAACAAGGATGTTTTTTTAGGGATATGCAAACCTTCTTGTCATTTGTCTTTAAATTGCTTGACTAATTCAGCAAAGAATCTTTCGCTTGTTGCCTCTTCTAATACAATTTCAGGTGATAGGGGTGCACTGGTTACACGTGCTTCTTGGCTTGTAGTTGTTGAAGGTGATGCCTTAGCTTCTGCTCTTGTAGAAAAAATCAGTCTCCTAGGTGAAAATCTACCCAAGTGATTCCTCTCATGCTGCATACACTCAATCAACCTTTCTTTTGGATCATTTTATGCCCTGCCCTACACAGGGTTAGCTCTAAGAAGGATCAAGAGTATTTTAATTAATCTAGTTTGCAGAAATTAAACTTTTAACTAGAAAGCAATGAATTACTCTAGAAAGCAGGGAAATTATTCTAAAAGACATGAAAAGTATCATAGAAAGCAGGAAATATCACACAACTTATTAGGATACTAATGTTTGACACATATCCCCAGCAATGGTGCCAAAATGACGACCAAAGTCAAACCATCAATTAAACCTAAGATAACCAAGCTTGCCTACAACCCGACAAAGTCACCTAAGGGGTAGCGGTTTGACTTATTGATTCTACAACTTTCACTAATTGTCAACCCAGAGCGTGTATTTGGAAAGATGTGAGCCCTATACATGCAGCACTAGTTTTGTTCAAAGGTTGAAATGCTAAGATTGCATATAGGGAAACACACTTGAATAAACCAAAGTAACATACTTACATGGAAAGTAAATAACATGAAAGTAAAGCTAATGCTGTTTTGGAAGTTTCCTCACATAGTGTTGGAATTAAACTTGCTGAAATCAGAAATGCATATGCAGAAAACAAAGTAGCAATGATCTTATGGTTTAATCAAATGAAATATGCAACACACAATGTAGAATTGAATCTAATACTAACGGATGGGATCTTTACCAAAATCTTTTCGAGAGGGCTCTACCTTAGTTGGAGTTGTGTCACAATTCCTTTCTCATGCTACAATTTTTTATTTCAAATCGCTTCTCTTGCATTAACAAGCCTGTAGCAATGTGAATATTGCTATAGGGAAATTACAGTTACAAACAAGATTTGATCCTTCTAAAAAACTCTCAATGACTACTCTCTATCTACTACTTGTTAACCTATGCCATGTTCCCTGCTCTTTAAATAGAGAGGACATGTTCTTATTTTAATCATCTAGTTACAACAGAGATTATAAACTTTAATCTGGTTGTTAACAAAATCTAGGAAAACAACATACACATGCTCAATAACATCTACAACTAACAATCAAAGAATAGTAGAAAACATAATGTAGATCAATTTGTTGCATGGTTGCAAAAGTTGGAAGGCATAGTCTAATATAGGAGTGTTGATGATGCATTCAGATATTGATCTACCATTTTTCTAGATTGTATGATCCACCTTGTCATCAGACTGTGGAGGAAATCCACCTCGCATTGCCTACTTACCGTTATAGTCTTAGCTAGGCATAACAAGTTCTACGGGTTAAACTTAACTGCTACGACCATAGTATGCATATCCAACAAATACGCGACTAATCGCAAAGAAAAATGCAAGGCAAATACTCAGATTTTTTTTAAACTCGCGAGAATTTACATAGTACTCATGGCAAGTACTCGCAAATACTCGACAACTACTATGTAAATACTTGCTCGCATCTTTATATGCACAATATGCGAACGAAAATGTAAAAAACGCATCCATAAAGGTCAAAAATGCATACAAAACACTCCAAAAATGCGAAAAAACACATGAATTTATCATTTTTTAAGCATGCATGCCCCCACGCTCATCACACAGCATCTGGTGTGAACTGGGGGGATCAAATTTGAGCAAATTTGATTTCCTAGGTTTTTCCAAATATGTAAATTCTTTGTAAATCCTTAATAGTAGTTTTCTAAACATGTTTGACAAATTTACATGCATTCCATTCAATTCCATAATTGTTATTCAATGGTTTAGATATTTTTAGATGTCATTTTTTAATTTTTTTGTATACAGAGAGTTTAGTGTTTACATTTATAACCTAATGGTTTAATTTCTTTTAAATGTTTTTTTTTTTTTTTTTTTGCATTTGAACATGTTGCAAGTTAACTATTAGCATACAATGACATCCAACACTGCATCAGGGTCAACATCAATGAGTGCTAGTTGTCCTGCTAAAGGTCATACCATTGCTTGGAAGTATGTCATACAAGTTGGATCATCTCAGTGACTGTGATTTGTACATTTTGCTCAAAGAGAATTTTTGGAGGCATCAATCGCCTCAAGTACCATACTGCATGCATTTTTTGTTGCGATGTCACACTGTGTCCCAATACAACAGAAGAGGCAAAACAAGAGATGATTGTTGAGTTTGCATTGTTGGATGAGAAGAAAGTAGAGAGGGTAAAGGTACAAACAACCTTAATAGTAGCCATTGCTCTCGCATCGACAACGAAAACTGAGGCAGCTATGACAGAGATTTTGGGCTCTAGTCGTGGTCCACCCATGCAAAGTGCATCCACCTCATGCAATTCAAGCAAAAGCCAGTCACATAGCTTTTTTGTACCTGAAAACATACCTAGAGCACAACCTTCACTGCAAAGCACAGGGTGAGACAAGGAGGCGCACATGGAAGCAGATAAGACACGAGAAGAAAATTCTCTAGAAGACATTGATTTGCATGCATACAGATTTATTCATTCATTAATTCTTCATTTCACATATGTTCAATGTTTTTCTTCAGATTTATATCATAAGTGAAAACTGTTTTATACATGTTTCATTGTAGGTTTGTTGAGTATGATGTGAATTTGGGCACTTGATTATTAGTGTTATAATTAATTTATTTGATAATTTAGGTGTTTAGTAATATTATTTAATTCATGTATTTTCTAAGTTGTTTGGTCCATTTTAGACACTTTTTGAAAAGAATGTTCTCCATGGGTACAAACCACCTCAAGATTGGAATATCTTGACTCAAGATCAGAAAAAAACAAAAGATGATGAATAAAGGGTGGATGCACAAGCTTTATTCTATTTTCAGAATGCCATAGACCAAACATTTATCTAATAACTTCAAGATGCAAGGGTGAGACTTGATGTAAAAGAAGCTAGAAACATCACCAAATAGATTATAATCACCCTTGGATTCTCAGCTTGATAAGAGATCACACCAAGGGGAAAAAGCTTGTGCAAGTAGGTGTCACAAGGTTTGCAACTAACTTCCTTACATTGCAAAGTATTTGTAGTTTGTTGACATCATTGAAGCAGATGTTTGTGATTCAAGCATGGGTGGACTCAACATATTCAATGAAAACTGATGGAGATAAAATCGCAAAGATAGTTTTTTATGATGCTTTTGTGAAGAGAGCTATAGAGATTGTCAAGGTAACTTCAAATTTCAATTTAAATTTTAAGTTGATTCCTTTATTTTCAATTTTTTAAAGTGTTTACTTTATTTGTAAGGTTATAACTTTAATTTTGTTGTATTTTGTAACTTTGTAGATGTCAAAGCCTTTGGTGAGGGTTTTGCGTTGGGTGGGTGGGGAGCGAAACCCAATGGGATATATTTACGAGGCCATGGATAGAGCCAAAGAGGCCATCCAAAACTTTTATAAGGGGGATAGTGGCAGATTTGATCCCATTTGAAAATTAATTTCACCAACCCATCCATGCAGCGAGCTGCTACCTTAATCCCAAGTTTTTCTACTCCGATGGCTTCACAAATGCTAATGGGGAGGTTCTGGAGGGCCTCTCAACATGCATTAAGAGTTGACACCTGAAGTTGAAGTGAGGGACTGTATTATTTCAGAGTTGAAGAACTACAAATAGGCTAGGGGGAGGCACTTTTTTTCAGCATTAACTATCCAAGGGAGATCCACCCAATTACCAGGTAATAAAATTGAAGTCTTTACTTATATCTTAAAAGTTACAAATTTACAATTATTAATTACTTACAAACTTTTGAATATTTTGTTTGCAAGTTCATGTTGGGAAGATTGGGGTGGTAATATGCCAAACCTTCAAAAGCTAGCCCTCCGAGTTTTATCTCAACCTTGTAGCACTTCTGGATGTGAGAGCAACTGGATTTTTTTTACACCAATTACAAAAAGAAGCTCAATAAATTGACTCAGCAACGCCACAATCACCTAGTTTTTGTACAGTGCAACCTTCGACTTTGCACAAAAAGGTGGAAAACACATCATAGGAGCCTATCGATTTAGATGAGATCGATTCTATAGTGACTGGACTACGTAGGATGAGGAGACCCCCTTTTTCACAGAGGACAAGATTGTGATTTCAAATGGCAAGCTATGGTGGGTGTAGGTGGTGGTACAGTAGAACTAGAGGAGAGATTGGATTAGATGACATCCTTGTAGATGTTGTCGAACATGAAATAGAAGAGTCACTTGTCATCTGGTACCAGGGTGGAGTCACAGGGGCAACATTATAGACAAAGCAAGAAGTGGCAACCAAGTGTGAGGACTAGACTCTCTCAGTCTCCCATATTTTTCACTAGAACGAAAAAAGAGAAAATTGTAGATTCTTGTAATTTGTATCTTGCATCCATATGTAATAAGTATCATTTTGTTGTTGTATTTGCATGATTATGCAATTTTGTACTCTATTTGTATTCAATTCTAATAGAAAACACTTACCCAATGTTTTACAAACTCATTTGATACATTTTGTAATTGTACTTTGTATAAAACTTATGTTTTTTAATAATTTTTTTTTTTTTTTAAGTTGCCGAGTATTGGCGAGTATTTGCTAAGTAAACATTTTTTGGCTAGGCGAGTACTCTCCGAGTACGAGTATGCAAACTTTGGCTACAACTACTATTGTGGGTTAGAACAACTATCATGGCTACTTCTACAGGTTGAGATACTCGTTTATACCTTTGCTACGGGTTGAAAAAGTTCTTTGCCATTGCTACGGGTTGGCCTATTGTTGCTATGGGTTGGCCACCCAATTTCTATGTGTTAGTCTGTCATGTCCCCTCTCTAGTACGACATGACACTGCACGTGGATTTGCCTATTCCAGACTCTCGTAGGCAGATGGTGGTGATGAGAGAGTCATTTTTGCGATTGGATGGCTCATTATGCTCTCAAAGAAATTTTATTTATTTATTTGGGGCCAAATGTTATATTTTTGAATTTAGGTGCACTTTTTATTTTATTAAATTACTTTTTATTTTAAAAAGTATAATGATGTTTTACAAGATGTATTACGGAAACTTCTAGAATTTCCGAAAAGTGCTTAAATAGACCTCATGGGTCTCTCATTTGGCATCCCAGTCTATTTTTGATCATTTGAATCTTCTTGAGCATTTGTAAGGCTTGAAAGTCTGCAAATATTCAGCTAAATCCTTGAGAACGATACCTCTCAAGTGATTGCATAACTAAGGAGGTGAAAGATCCTCTGAAGGGTTGCTTGGAGGAATTGGTATTCAGCCAATTCAAATGTGCTAAATTGGAGTCCTTTGGGTGTGGCGACTGCATCAATATCCCATTTTAAGGGCTTTCCAAATTATATATATTTTTATACAGTCCGTACAAGTATGGCTTGTACCGGTAAAATAGTACGGCAATTTTTGGGCGCTGCCATTTTCCAGCCGAATTGATATTATTGTCCGAAATTCATGCTTGATTAAGAGATTGAAATTTTTATGGTTACCCTAGCCTAGGCGTCCATGTCCCGGACAGATTCAGCACTTGCCAGTAAAGACAAAAATTTAATATTAAAATCACCCAGGGAGCAGCGTACGGATAGTAGTCAGGGCGCAATATAGGTTTTTGGTTATCAGCGTATGAGGTTGGACTGCCATTGATCCAGATGCTAGTTGGAGTCTTCTAGTTTTTTTTGTGAGCTGGGCACTTATTTTGGGGAGCTGGGCGCACTTGCCAGAGAAGACAAAGACCACACCAGTCCAGATTTGATAGGGGCGACTTTCATGTGCGCTGTATAGCGTCCCCCATTTCCAGCAGTTAATTTGTTTTGGTACAACAAGGCGTCTATTACCAGGTTCAATCATATGCAATTTTTGTTTTTGATAGCATTCTAAATAGGTACAGTTGTAGATGGCTGTCACTTATATATGCCAAGAGTAGTCGCCGTTGTCATTTGCTTTATTGAAATAATCATATTAAAGGAGATATAAGTAGCTGATTGTTTAAAAGAGTCTTTTGCAAATAGATTTATTTGATGCATGGTAAATGATTTACACAATGTCCATGTGATATGGCTAGTCTTTGCATAGTTAGTTTCCATATACTCATGTGACGAAAAGTCCAGAAAGAATTACATATCTGCATGTAGATCTGTTGTAAGCATTGTAAGGGTTTAAAAATCAGTCTTAGCATTATGTCATCAACCGACTTCAACTAAAATACTACTCCAGTAAGCTACAAAGTTGCATGTAAACCATTTGACGAAATTACAACCAGCATTTAAGTGAAATTGTGGACAGATTTGAGTTCGGTTCATTACATAGTCTAGCTAGTTGCTACAAGCTATTCCACAGCGACTATTACCTACTCCGTTTCATAAGTTGTTCTTAAGATCTATATGCATTGGATTACTAGTATATCCAAAATAGTAATGATAGTAAATAGTAAAATCTTATTCATAAAACAGACAGTTTAATCATAAAACACCAAAGTTATATACAACATGCTTATTTAGTACTATATAGCAAAAAAGAGTACAAAAGCAACTTTGAGATGGCATGGCTGAGTGAAAAAGGTTTAAAAGAAGGGGATTTGGAAGGGCTTGCAAGGTTGACTTCTCAACTCATCATCCATGTCAAGTCATAGTCGTATCATGTCTTGTATACTTATGTACTTCTTGATCATAATATTGTGTGTGTGCGTGTGGTTACATATATGACTATTATTATGAGCTTGGTGTCATGATTTCTATCATGTATATTTATGTTGCATGCGATGCCATGATTTCTATCATGCATCTACTACCATTATTATCACTGCATGCTTAATTGATATATCTACTAGACATTGACACTTGTATGCCCATTGCCTTGGATTACATGTTTCGTACATGCTTGAATGATCTTTACATGATTATACTTTTCTATATACACATGGTGCACATAACTCTTTCTTGTGATATGAGTGATTTGTAGGCTTCATCCCTTATATCAGAAGGGTGGCATACAATGGGCTTATCTCAGAGATTTAGGCCGTAACAAACATATATTTCATATTTGAAACAAATTATGTGATTCAGATGATAAGATTGGGACACATGTACGACACTCTAATGAATGGTGAGAAACAATAGATGCATTCTATGACAGTGTGACAAATAGATGTTGGCATTCTATATTAATTTGAGGGACAAATGGATTATAATGGAGCATGGACTTTGGTCATGCAAACACTTCGTTATTTTCATGAAAACAATGATACTACATAAGCACTTTGGGTCTATATCCATCTGCAACAATTGATTATTCACATATAAACTTGTTTTAGGGTTCTACTTTTACATGCGAATTTGCTTTGGCGATCCACTTTGACATTCGAATCTGATTTTGGGATTCCACCAAAAAGTTACTATGATATTTAGAGCAATGCATTTAAGGTTACTGCATTGCTCAACTTCTAGCACTCCTCCAATGGTAGTTGGGGCATTTACACTACTCAACCTATGGCTTCAATAGTTGCATCTTTGTGGGGCGTAATCACCCCATGGTATTCTCCAAACAAATTCAACAAGTAGCATCTAGGTTCACATACTATCAATTGTATTCATTCCTTGGCTTAAAGTGATTCAATAATCTAGATTATTTCAGATTTCTTATCATGAGGAGAAATTGATCACTATATGTTTTCTTGCATGTTTTGAATGGATCAAATGGGACATTTCAAACATACTTGTCAACACACTATAGTATGGTTCACATACTATCAATTGTATTTATTCCTTGGCTTAAAGTGATTCAATAATCTAGATTATTTCAGATTTCTTGTCATGAGAAGAAATTGATCACTCTATGTTTTCTTGCATGTTTTGAATGGAGCAAATGGGACATTTCAGACATACTGTTAACACCAAGTTTGATTATGGCAAGTACCAAATTTTTTCTTTTATCCTTTTAATTTAGCATTTTAAAAGGGGGGCATCTATAAACACCTAAATTTAGAATTAGAGACATTTGCAAAACCAACTTTGACACACTTCGACATACTTGGACATCATGCATACACTTGACTCTTGTGCACACTTTCCCTTTATCCGTCTACCCATCTATTGTCTTGGCGATCTCTATTCATGAAATATGCTTATTCAGTATCAACTTAGTCTATACAAAAACATTCTAGAATCCTCAATAGACCTTCTCCATAGCTTAGATCACTAATTTACACTCCCAAGGACAAAACATATAATGAAAGAGATAGTATTTCCATAGTCTATGAAGTATATGATGAATATTTCTGGAAAAACTGTGTGCAAAATTTTTAATCAATGTTTCGAATCACACTCCGTGAACCATTGTCATTTAGAAGATGAAATCAAACATTTCACTGACGTTTTTAAAATGAATGGTTACAAAGTAAAACAAATAACTAGAGCCTTCAAGTCAGCCAGGAATGCACATGTGAGACCTAGAATTATGGTGGGCAACCGTAATAGGCCTACAACTTTCCTCCCTATGTTGAGGGAATCTCTAATAAAATTGAAAAAATTCTAAAGAGTAAGAACATCCATTCTACATTTCTCCTGCACAAAAAACTTAGAAGATTGGTAAAATTGTCCAAAGACAATTTACAACCAACTCTTAGAAGCAGAGTGTACAAAATTGGTTGTTCATGCGGGTTGTCATATATTGGGAAAATAGGTCGCTCCATCAATGTGAGGGTCAAAGAACATGTGGCAGATATAAACAAAAAAAGAGTTGTTAAGTCGGCTTTAGCAGAGCATTCTGTCAAAACCCGTCATCATATTTGCTAGGAGAATACCAAAGTTCTAGCCATAGAGGACCACTACTTCAAACAATGTCTAAAAGAGGCCATAGAAATTTGTAAGTATGATAACAACTTGAACAGGGATGGCAGCCTAGATTTAAACCAATCCTAGGGGCCAATCATAAATTTAATTACAAAACGATGATTGAATCTAATCTCTCCCCACCTTTTTATTTTCTCATCAGGTCCCCAATAATTGGGGCATTGTGGTTCTTAGGTTTTTTGACATCTTGCCCCTTCTTGGTTTCTTTTATGTTTTCTCCGTGCTTTTGTCTCCCCCGATATCTTATTTTTCTATATACGTAACTTTTTCCTTATGTTTATTCATTTAATAGTCTAATTTCTCTTCAACAATTATTTAAGTTGTTCTAGCTTGTTATCAAATATAAAATTAATCTTTTCAACCTCTTTTTTAATACAAATAAAATTTCTTTTTAAAAAAATAATAATTTTAAAACATTTTAATTTAATCATTCTACATTGTTAGAATTTGTTTTAAAAATTATTACTTGCATTCTTGACGGCAGTTTCTTTTAGTTTATTAACAATAACCATTAAGAATAATTTAGTATTTAACATCCTATTACCAGACTATTACTGAATTTACATCATTTATGTTCTCCCAACTACCCCACATCACAACACCTCAATGCTAAATTTCTCTAAATGGAAACCTAAGTCTACAAACTTATCATTCTATTCTCTCGCCATGATGATGGTTCACGTAGCGTGATCTGAAACGTTGATTAAAAACTTTGCACATGGTTTTTCCAGAAATCTTTATCAAATACCTATAATGGTTGGACAATGCCAATTACCGTAGTTGTTTGCGTTTGTTGGCAGTGTCTAGGAACACTCAACAACTATTTTTCAAATTGGGAAGTCTCTATTAGGTCAGCCTAGACACATTTCATGGGTCAGTCATAGCACAAAATAACGAAGAATCAGCGATAAATACAAATCGACCATAAGGTTATACGCACTTGGTAACTTAGCAATCACATCGAGAATCACTTGAAAACTTGAGAAATCAATAAGCACTCTCTTGAGACGTTATCACAACGGCATACACATTTGAAAACCCCTCAAAGAAGCAGCCCTAGAACCAAATCTAACTATACACGAAAGTCAAAGTTGCATGGTGCCAAGTGTCAAAAGCCCAACAATGCAATTGCATTATAGATTGATCATGATGTTGCACACACACATAAATGGGAGAGCTATGTGTGGTTTGAGCCCTCTTCGAAGTATTAGAACGTAGGCAACACTCGGCCATTTAGCGGGGCGTGGTTATGGTTGTCTAACCCAAAACACTAACCTCTTTTTCAAGAGTTATCTTGTGGTCAAAAACACAACTAGGGCTAGGACGGAAAGAGAAGGAAAATAGTGATCAGCACACACACAAGAAGCATTTACAAGCACAGGGCAAGGGTCTCAAGAGTTACAAACCCGCACAACATATAGGGACATTGCCGGTAGAACCTGGATATTACTCGTTACCATAGGCATCGAACTTTACCGGTAGCATCCAGACATGGTTTGAGCTACTATTTTCTGATCTGATTAGTGAGAAAGCATACACAAAACATTTTCAAAATTGGTGACGACTACTATGAGCCACAAAATATCAAAAAAGCTAAGTACATATCTCCCCTTTTGCTTTGTCAATTTCAAATTGTCTAAGTGCAATTTCTATCTTTCCATTTTCAATTCAGATTTGTGTGTGTATTGGTGCAAGAATGGTAAGAAGCAAAATGCATGCCAAGACCTACGAACATGATAAATAAATATTGCTTACTGATCTTGGAGAAGGTGTGGCATGTAAATAGAGAATTAGGTTTATGTAGGAAGCTATTACAGTGAAATTAATGGGCCTGCCATCTAAGCATAGTCATTACCTTGCAGATCACTGATGCCTCAGCAGGATTCACAATTCACCTGCATTACTTGTTGCTAATGCTTCCTTGCTAGACAAGGACCTGATGAAGAAGGGTATAAACAAATATTTCTAGCTCAAGATCTCTCCTCTCTAGACAGCTTACTACTTAGGCACATCCGTTTGTATGGCTTTTATGGTTCATAGGCTTTCACGGGTTGCCATTTTGATTGTATCTCATGGTGCACCACACCCATTTTTATGTTTTTCAAGTAGTTTAACACAATGGACATTTAGGACATCATGATGTTTCAAGGACATCACGACGTCCCCTTCACATGCAAAAAAAAAAGGGGAAATCTTGAAGACATCCCCCTTTAATTTGCTATGAAAGGAAACATCGGGGGGTGCATTTTACCCCCATCCTGCCAACTCCAAGGTTTCCCACGCATCCCATATGGCTGAAAAATAGGGGGACACGTCCCCACTTAATTATGGTTTGTGACTTGATAGGTGTATTTTATGCTCGTGAAGAGCTTAAGTCGATCAACATCATCAGAACGTCGGAACTTGGAAGTTTGGCTTTGGTGGCACTCTTTATTAAACCATGAGGTTATAACGTATCAATTGTGGATAACACTGAGTGGTGGCTTTCTTGTGGAGAGAATAGCATACAGCAAAATGGATATTGAATCCTTCAAAGTCAAGTTGTTGGGTTATATCATGTAAGCAAATGGTCTCTGTTATGGTAGTGCATGAATTGAGCTCTACCAATTCAATGTAAGTGAGCATGTGGTTCTGAGATTGTTTTAAAAATGGTTCATTTTTTATCTCTTTTGTTCTAAATGGTTTTGTGTTTGTATAAATCTATCTAAAGTGTAAACATTAAACAAATGCTCTCTTGGTATCAATAATGATATTATTTCAAAGAAAAGGCAAGCCCAAAATGGTAAAACTTAGGAGGGTACTATATCCACGCTGGAAAATAAAAATAAGTGCTTTATATGGTTTACACACACAATCAAAGTATTGTTGAAATTAGTATGGTTTATATTTTGATATTCCTAGGGAATTAACGTACACAAAAGTAGTTCTAAAAGAGAACCTCTATTTTAGACTCTATACATACTTTTACAAAATCAACTTCCCTCCTCTGTAATCAACATAATAATAGAAAACACCTTAACATATTGGCAGATTGCATTACGAAAAATAGGTACTCATTGTTACAATCAGTAATCCAAATAATTGAATGATAAACTAATTAACCTAGGGTGCATTTACATATATTTAAATAAGTAATAAATGTAGCATCTATTATTAAAAAATTACGTTAACATCCAATTTACAGCAACTATATAGATTAACAGTGCACAAGGTAATAAAAGCAATTTAGTTGTGCCAAAGCATAAATGATTTAAGAATAGTTCAAGAAAACAACATAATATTCAACAAGAAGGAAGTAACAATGGAGCTGAAAAACATAATCAGAAGTTAGCTTTAATTCCATACCTTAATTTCTTGGACACCATTTCCAATCTTAGCTGTACTTCGAGGATGGTATCCTAGAACTTTCAGGACAAAGGACCTGTCTTCATCATGCAAAGTTTTTCCAAGTCTGTATCTGTAAAAATAAGGCAGAATTTTTATGTTGGAAAGTCCTACACTCTCAAGAATGCACTTAAGGATTTCTACTCTACAAATTCGAATAAACCACCTGCGAATAAATATTACAGAAAAAAATATCAAAAGCAAAAGTTGTAAAGCATTAAATTCATCATTGTGAATAAAAATTATACAAATGCTTTAGTGAACTTCAGACTTCATTCTATTAGCCAATATAAGATATTGGGTAAAAAATAATACATAAAAAAGAACCAAATTAGTAAAAAAGAATTAACAAATAAAGGTTACAGTCTAGAGATGGTATTGGCCATTTAAAAAAGCACATTTGTAAGACATGTCAGTCCTCATTTAGAGTAGTTACCGTAGAATAAGTACCGTACAATCTAATAACTGTTTTTTATTTCAACATGGGCCAGTAATGCGTAACCTAAACTTAACGCTAGTTAGAGAAAATAAGCATTAGTTATGTTACTAACAAAATTTAATTTTAAAATTTTCAATAATTTTGTCTCTCATTGAACTGAGTAATTGGTTCAATCTGGGAGTCAATAGGGAAAATTAATCCCTAAATCATATTATGTGGTCACAATTAGGATCACAAGACTTGATTGCCCCAAATGAGTAATTGGTTCAATCAAGGACTCAACTGGGGGAAAATTTATCCTCAAATCACATTATTTGGTTGCAATTAAGTTCATTGGGCTCAATTTCTCGAATCTCAAGTCTCATTGAACAAAATGAGAAATTGGTTCGATTTGGGGCTCAATCGGGGGCAAATTGAGCCAAAAAACACATTATGTGGTTGCAATTGGGTTTGTGTGGCTCAATTTCTCCAAATTGCATTCCTAATTGAACCAAATGAGTAAATGGTTCAATCACGGACTCGATTAAGGCAAATGGAACTCAAAATCATATTATCTAGTCGCAACTAGGTTCATAGGGCTTTATTGTCCCATATTACATCCCTCATTGAACCAAATCAGTAATTGGTTCAATTGGGGACTCAGTTGGGGCGTATTAAACCCTAAATCACATTATATGGTTATAATTAGATTCATGGGGCTTAATTAGCTCAATTTGTGTCCCACATTGAACCAAATGAGTAATTGTTTAGATCAGGGACTCAACTAGGGGAAATTGAGCCCCAAATCACATTATGTGGTTCAAAATTGAACCCCAAATCACTAAATTCACTTTTAAAAAGAAAACAAAGTCACTGTTAGTGACACCCCAATGTAGATTAGGTGCGATCAGATAGATGTAGATAGATTTAGGTAAATTTGGCCTTATATGAGCACTATTTCTAGTTATATCATGATCAAATGTCATTTTTTGGGAAAATAAACTAAACTATGCCCCAATTAGGCGCTTTCAGATACATGAAGGTAGATTTGGATATAATTAAGACATGTTTCAACACCATTTAGTGTTATTTTGTGATCAAATGTCATTATTTGAAAAAGTTGAATGGATTAGGCCCCAACTAGATATGAATGTTAATTCAATTGCATCCGACTGGCGCTTAATTCAATAAAAAAAATTCAAATACTGACATTTGATCACGATAAAATGGCAAATGGTGCTCAATGGGGTTAATCAAGTTATTTTAACTAAATTTATCTTTTAAAACATTTTATACACGCACAAAATATGTATTTAAGATGCATTCAATTAATGTGTATGCAAATTTGTGTGTCAATATAATATCAATTCTCACTATCTCTGAGAGATGCGAGGTTTGTAAAATTCAATTTTTGCACACCTAAAACTTCTACAAACATCAACAATCACTCTGAAGGGTCTAAAAATCCATAAAATGACTATTGGTTTATCCAACCCAAACACTAGGTATAAAAATTGCACTCAAAGAACCTTATGTTGAACATTGAAATTCTGAAAATGACTAAGTATTGACCAAATTGAATTTTTAAAAGCTATTTTCTAAATGGTAACTCGTAAAGCTCTAAAATCAATTCCAAAAGATACAAAGTGGCCCTAATTTCTTATATTTACTAAAAATGATTTAAAGAAAATTACATTTACCTTTATATTACATTTTACATTCTTATACTAAAATGTTTATTTTATAAAAAATAAAATATATAATACAACCTTCCCAAAATGGATATCTATTCCAAACGGATATTTGTTTTCCCTTTCAAAAAAATTCCCTCCAATTTTGGCTTAGGATTTGACTTGGTATACTTGAGCATGACTGGTTTTTACACCCATAGACAACAAACAAATTTATAAAGTTCCCCTCTCTTCATTCGTATTTTTAATTTATATATTTATGTCTGTATGTTAAATGTCAGATGGGTTTTGTCAAGAAGACTATATATATATATATATATATATATATATAATTTCATGTACTAATTAATATTGAATTTGTTCCTTAAGTGGGTACTAATGGTCAATAGATACACACATAAAAATGTTAATAACTTTTGACTCATTACATATTTTGGAAAATTAAAAGTACCTCAGCATTCTACACTGACGACTACAATCTAAAAGAAAAACAAAAAATTAATAATTTTTGTTCAAATGTGCCTCAATAGACAAACGATATTTCATTTTTTGTAAGTGCTCAATTAGATAATTAATAAACAAAATTATTTATTAAAAAATTAAGAAAAAATACAGCAATATCCATCATCAAATCCTCCACATATTCACAAAAATATATGAAAAAATCATTCGTTTCTTTCAAAAAAGGTTTGGCGAACACATGCTAACTTTTTATGAAACTATTAAAATAAGGATTGATACATTGAAATTGACAATATTGAGCTACAAATTTTGGTTCAATTGAAAACAATTATAGGCTCATAAACTACAATCGAAATGCTACAACTTATTTTTTTATACTGTGTTGAAATTCTTTGTGTAATACCCTCAAATCGTCAATCAAAGTTGAGGTATGTTTGTTTTTTTTAAATTTCATTGTCACTTAAGCCCCCCTTTTGGCCCATTATTACCTTGCAATCACCATGTTGTCACTATGAAGTAACTACAAACACGTTTCTTGTGATGTCCTTAAGATCGTGCAGTGCCCTGCAATTCTTATCAGCGTGATTAGTTTATCCAATGTATTAAAAAAACACAGGCACCTCACGGGTACCCATGAAAAACCTTTTTTTTTTGTTCAGGTGGGTAAACTGTTGTAAAACCGTTGGCCAGTTACCAAGCCAAAAACCGCAAGTTTCTGAGAGTGAATAGCTTGCCAAAAACCACGGTTTTTGGCTTGATAACTAGCCAAAACCCGATAACCTAGAAAATATAAGGGAAGTGCAAAAAAAATCGTGAATATTTCATTCTGCCAATGTTTTTTTAGTATTTACCTGTAGAATAAGCACTAATTTTGTGGCATTCATATGTTTCAATATTTTCTTGTTCCTTCTACATCCCTCAATTGTTCATTATTTCCTCTTCAAACGCTGGTTTCAGTATGTTAGATTTTCAACTTGGAATTATGATGCAAATAAGAGCTCAAACTGACCACAAAATTAGTGACTATCCAATAAAAATAATATTAAAATTTGCCTTCCATAGGAAGGCCACCAAAACTTACTTTAAAATTTTGAAAACCCTAGTTTCCAAAAATTTTGTCTTCAAGCCCTAGGTTCACTCAAATTTTCAGAAATAGGTGGTATTTCAAAACACCTTTGTAGATCCACTGCATGAACACATGCAATTTGAAGCTCACTTACAACCCTTGAATAAAATTACCCAAGTAGAAGAAATGGAGGTTTTCGTCCCCAAACCTAAGACACTTGGAGGTTTTCGTCCTCAAGAGATGGAAACCAAACTTGACATACGTGATCAATAATTACAATATTCAATTATGCATAATCTTCAAATGAATCCTTACTTGCCTTTATATGCCACTCCTCCAAGTGTAACGCCCAAAATTGGAGGGAAGAGTTACCTTTTTCAAATATTAAAAGATCTCTTAATTTCACTTTAGGCCTTAAGTGCCCAAGACCTATAAACCCCACCACTTAAGTGAAATAGAAACATAAGGTGTTTTTTCATAACTCAACTCAAAATTAGAAATATAAAGTACATTTTCTATTATTAACTCCTCACAAGTGGCCCACAATGCTGCCTTTCCTTCCTCTACCCTTAGCCATTGGAAACAAGAATGGGCTAAGGGTCCCACGAGGGTCTAGATCAAAAATGGGGACAGTACATATAAATACTCTTCATAGCTTTGCATCAAATGATGTGTCTCCTTTCCAAAGTGATGTGTCTTTTCATCAAATGGGATGACTTGCATTAATATAACTTTTATTCCTTGCATTAAATGTGGTGCTCCTTCCCATATGGACAATTTATTTAATTTACTTGCTGCTGTAGTTAATTTGCTTGCTGCTGGTTTAGGCGATTCCATTGATGATTTATTTACATTAATGCAGTTCATGTTTATGGTCTCCTTTGTATTTGGGCATATTACAAATTGCCAAATCCCGAGGTTGGGTCACAATTTTTGGCTGCCGAGTAACCGCAGTTCCCGAGTTTTTTTACTATGAGTTTATCAACAAAATTAAAGGATGCACTCTGTAATTGTCACACATAATGTTGCACTAGGTGGCATTTAGATGTCGGATGATCCCATATGCGACATATCTTGTGGAATTCCTTTCTTATTTGTGGGCATTCATTGTGATCGCGGCATTCTTGTCTGCATTCTATACACTATTTTGAGAGTTATGACATTTTCCTTCTTGCATTTCATCCAACCTACATAGCACAACATCTAACTTAGCATCTTTTTCACACTTATTAACGAGTCGTCTCTACAGTCCTCAATCTGTTCAACCTTTACTGCAGAAGTGATTGTTTTTTCTTTGTTATGAATTTGTGCCTGTGCTATTGCAAACTCTACTCCGCTTTGCATCCCTTCCACAAACCAAGCCGCCTTGCCCTTGTTTTCAAATGTGAAATTCATTTTGTTCATAACATCAAAGAATCTTCTATCATACTCTAGGATTAATTCGCCTTGCTTTTTTTTTAATTTCCTTTAGATCTTAAATGGTTTGGCTTACACATTTATGGCTTTTGAATTCTACAATTAATTTACCCTTAACACTAGCCAGGTATAGTTTGGTGGCATCATATTTATAGATAAATTCCAATGCTCGACCAATTAAATCCCCTATAAGTTCGCCCCATCTTGTCTCATCATCTTTGAAGCCTTTAACCTCCCACTTCATATCACACATTAGGAGGTATTGTTCTAGATCAATAGACTCATCATATGGTTGTAATGTGAGAAAGGCTTCTACAAGATACACCATAGGTCTTGCAATAGGAATGTTAAACATTGGTTTGTTGGGTATTACGATTTTTGCATCTGCACTATTGTAAATTTTATTTTGCTTCACATCACTTCCACAAACCAAGTGGCCTTGTCCTTCTCTTCAAATGTGACATTTAGTTTTGTCATAACATCTAAGAATCTTCTATCATACTCTAGGACTAAATCCCCTAGATTTTGTTTAATTTCCTTTAGATCTTGAATACTCTGGCTTATACATTTATGTTTTTGAATTATGCTGCAGATAAATCTGACAGGAAGAAAAAACGCAAACTAGCAGTAAATCAACGCAGAAGGACAATAAAGAACAAAATGCGAGTCAAACATAAGTAAATCGACACAAAAGGAGAGTGAATAACAAAACGCGAACCATCATTACTATTGCAGTGAAAGCGACGACCAGAGGACAATCGCGATTTGTAGCATCTTTTTGTCCCTTTTTATTTTTCCATGTTTGCCCTACAAGGCAAATGTGTGGGACTTACGATGCCTTTGAATGCTGAAACACAAGGGCTTCAATCAAGTTTGTGATAGGTAAAGAGGATTCTTCAAAACCATCCTTCAAAGCTGCTCTTCGAGAAGAATCTAAACTCTAGATGCCAGGTCAAAATTTCCAAAAGAGACCTCTACAGATGCCCAAAAACTTTCCTAGGAAAAATGAAAATGGTTTTATGAAAGCAGCAAATGGCTTGCCAATGGTAAGACTTCAGAAAACTGATGTGCAAGATGGAATTGATGAGCTTGAGAGCAAGGGATTGATTGTTCATTTTCTTGGATTCCATCCTTCTTTGGCCGCTCTCAAATTTTGTGAAATATCCCCAAATTGGGACAAACCCTAAAATCTGCCTTTTCACACCAAACCCTAGGCAAAGATGATATTTTCTATTTCCTAACAGCAAACCCTAGCTAACAATGATCCCACAAAATACTGGAAATAGATCATTCAAACCCTAGCATTAAATACTAGCAATTTGTGGAATTGATAAGTGTCAAACCCTAACCAAACAAACATGAATTTATAATTCTTCCACTTGCTGCCCTAGATAATAATGACAGCATGCTGGAAGTGCAATTTTCCAAGTACAAAACAATATTTAACCCTCATACATGCATCAAAAAATTCTGAATATTATAGTCACCATAATTCCTTAATTTCTGAATTTTCTGTGATAATTCATGGCTGGAAATACTCATAAAATGATCAGAAAATTATACAAATTCAGATTGTGATTCCAATGCTTGAGCAGCCCTAGAAAGGTACAAATAGACCCCAAGAAGTGGATCACCCAGCCTAGGAAAGCAGTTCGCTGCCTTGTAATTCAGATGCAGACCTTGGGTGGGATTGGCCACACCCCAAACCTGATCGCCAACCTTAGGAGAGGGTCTGCAGCCTTTGCAAAGACAATTTTCTGCCCTTTAAAACCTTTTTGTTGTTTTTTTGAAATTGATCTATGGCAGCTCCTAAGTGAAGTTGCCCCATGGAAGAATGAGGGTTTGCGTCCTCAATCCCTTGCTTGAAGGTTTTCATTTTCAAGGCAAATGGCTCAAGCATTTCGTGCTCAAATTCCAAGATTTGAATATCAAAATTAGCATTCCTTCAAATGATCCCCTCCTTTGCTTTTATACACCATCCGCAAGGGATACGCCCAAAACGGAGGGAAATACCTTTTCAAAAATATAAGAAAGAACACCTTTAACAATTCCACTTAAGTGGATTAGCACCCATGACCCTTAAAGTGCCCCAACTTTATTGAACTTTTATAACATAAAGTACTTTTTACAAGTGTTCTTTAAGAAACCAATTGTTCCCCTTCTTTACTCTCTTTTCCCTTAGGCCTCGAGAAACAAATTAAGGCTAAGGGTCTTCAAAGATGTCCAATCAAAAGAGGGACATGACATTTTGGCATGTTAAAGGTGAGTTTACGATCTTTGTCTACCCTAATGGATACTTTATGATATTATTTGCATCAGCAGAAGATAGAATTCATCTTCCAAGGAGGGCCATGGTTTTTTGGACGAGCGGGCCTTTTTATGAAACCCTGGCATCCAATGTTTAAGATGGATGAAGAACTTCCTTCTGTAGCTCCTATTTGGGTGAGGTTGTTTGGGTTCGCTATGGAATACTGGAATAACAATGTCTTTACTACGATTGGCAACACTCTTGGCACTTATATGATGATGGCTGACTCTTCCAAACAACTGAAACAAATGATCTATGCTCGCATTTGTGTGTTGATGGATCTTAGTAAACCTTTGCCAACTAAAATTTCTCTGGATGTGGAGGATCATTGGGATTAGGTGGTGGATTAGGAAAACATCCCCTTCCGATGTAGTATTTGTCACGAGTATGACCATCCGGTGAAATATTGTTTGCTTAAAGTCCCAGATCCTCCTACAGAAGAAAAGACTCGGGATGATTTCATCATTCCAAAGAAAAAGAAAACAAGGAAAATTGTTCAAGAAAACACAGATGGTAGCAATAACAATAGATTTGCTAGCCTCCAACAGGAAAATGAAGACAGATAATGAGGATATCATGGAGTCCCAAATTCCAGAGACACAGATGAACATGCAGGGTATAATAATTGCTCAGCCTGTGGTGGATGAACAAAATCAGCTCGCAGTTTTTCAACCCCCACACAAGCAAGATGAAGCCCGTGCCACAATGAAAAGCTATCATTGTAAAACCAAGTTTCAAGAACAATTTGATAATCAGAATCAGCAGGCAGGTGAGTCTAAGAGAAAGGACCAACCATTGTTGTGAATGGCTAATCCTATGCAGCAGCAACAACCAGATTTACCCTTAGGAATAACTCAGGGAAAAGGTAAAAAATTGAAAATGGAAACAAATATCAAGGTTGGAAGCAAATCAAACCAGATCAACCTCCAGAAAGAAGGTCAGAAATTGAGTAATACAGGAATTGTTAGGGATTTGTCCTAAATCTTCAACCAATCCCCTCAATGAAGGTGATCACATGGAATATAAGGGGGTTGAAAGACAGTCCTAATATACTGGAAATTAAAAGAATGATTCAAACTCATCATCCTATGATGGTGTTTATTCCAGAAACTAAAGCCTCGATAGAGCTTATGTTTGTTTTAGCAGAGAGGATATGGTCAAAGGCCCAAATTTAATCTCTTAGTTCTCAAGGAGGATTTGGAGGAATTATGAGTATTTGGGATTCGAAAATGATTAGTGTTAAGTTCTTGTGCTACCATTGGTGTTTTGCTTATGCATGCTTATTCTCGGGTGGATGCGCAACAGTTTCTGTTCATAAATGCCTATGTTCCTACTGTTGTGGAAGATAAGTTGATGCAATGGCAGCATATAGATGCTATAATCCAATCTTATCCTAATGTTCATGTCATCCTTGGAGGGGATTTCAATAAAATCCTTAATCTACAAAAAAAACGAGGAACTTCACACTTGGATTCTAGCTCATCCAATATGGCTAAATACATACAATCTCTTCACCGGATGGATGTTCCAACTGGTAATGGGTTGATGACCTGGTCCAACAAAAGACAAGGTTCAGAAGGTATCCTAGAACGTCTGGACCAGTTCATGTTATATGAAGAATGGTGGTTAAAGAAGTATATCCCTAAGGCTCATGTTCTGAATAACATCGGTTCTCATCACTAGCCAATGTGTTTGGAGATGGGCAAATCAGCTCCTTGTCATGCTCCTTTCTGATTCTAGTTGATGTGGCTCCAGCATGAAAATATAGGAAACCTCATTCAACAATGGTGGTTGGAAGGAAAACCCAAATACGAGACACATATGTTCTCTTTTGCCAAACGTTTGAATTATCTAAAGGTCAAATTAAAAACTTTGAATTGGACTAAGCTTGGCGACATAAAAGAGAAAAAAAACAACTCCTAGAACAGCTGGAAGAGCTCAATTTTAACCTTCGAACTTTTGGATGTAAGGCTGATCTTCTTCAAAAGGAGCTCCTTTTGAAAGCTACTCTCCATGAATGGGAAACCAAAGAAGAGATTATGTGGTAGCATAAATCTAGAATCCAGTGGTTCAAAGAAGATAAAAATTCTGCCTTCTTTCATAAATCTTTGTTGTCTAGACGTGCTCATGACCACATAGACTCTCTTACCATGGAAGATGGGATGAAAGAAGATTCTTTGGAGGGCATGCAACAAATTGCAAAGTAAAATTTCCATTAGTTATTTACAGCCCAACCTCTTGATGAGCTAGCCGAAAAGACAATGTTAGATACTATTCCTCGACTTATCTTAGATCAGGATAATGAGAAGCTTACCAATCCAGTCACGAAAAGTGAACTACAGAAAGTGGTGTTTAGTATGAAGAAAGGAAAAACACCAGGACCGGATGGATTCCCAATTGAATTCTACCGAACTTTTTGGGGCATTATCAAAGGGGAGCTCCTTCAAGTGGTGGAAGAGGTGAGAATAGCTAAAACAATGCTAAAGGAGTCAATAAAACTTTCATAGCTCTTATTCCTAAAGATACTAAAGTGGATGAAATTTCTGGTTTCAGACCTATGGTTTTGTGTAATATTCTGTATAAAATAGTCACCAAAGTTATGGCAGAAAAGTTGAAACCTCTTTCTTGACAAGATCATATCTCTAGAACAAGCAAGATTCGTCTCAGGTTGCCAAATCCATGATGAGATTGTGTTAGCCCAAGAAGCCTTACACTCCATGGACATCCAAAAATATTCTTCTATGTTTATTAGGCTTGATCTTTCCAAAGCCTATGATCGAGTGGATTGGGATTTTCTATGTCAAGTTTTGGCTCAGTTTAGCTTCTCTAGGGAATGGATTGAATGGGTGAAAGCATGTTCAGTTTCCCTTTTTGTCCTTGTTAATGGCACTCCCTCTCAGATCTTCTTGGCTTCTAGGGGGATATGTCAAGGGAGTCCTTTATCTCCCTTTTTATTCATTATTTTGGCAGAGTGCCTTTGTAGATTGGAAACTATAGCTTGTTAGGAGAACAAGATTAGTGGTATTAAATTGGCCAAAGGATCTCATCCTCTCACTCATCTACAATTTGTGGATGACTATACGCTTCTTGGCAAAGTTACTTGTTTTGAGACTCAATAATTGCATAAGCTTCTTCAGGTCTTTTCTAGAGCTACTGGTCAGTTGGTTAACCATGCCAAATCTAGCGTCATTTTCTTTCATTGCTCTAGTAGACATGAGGAACAAATTCTTAATATCTTCCACTTCAAAAGAGGCTCTCTTCCAATCCAATATTTGGGGGTCCCTCTTGCAGTTAAACATAATAGAGTGGCATTGGATTACAAGAAAATTAGATATGAAACTTCATAAATGGACTAATAAATGGCTCACCTTAGGAGGAAGAATGATATTGGTTAAGGCAATCCTCCAAGCCTTGCCAATATATTTTTCCTCTATCTTGAATATTCCAGTTAGAATTCTGAAACAATTGGACTCTCTTTGCCATAAATTCATGTGGAGTGGCTTGCAAGAAAAAAGAAAGTGGTCTCTAGTCAATGGGAGACTTTCTGTCAACCTAAGCAAGAAGGTGGCTTAGGATTCAAATCCTCCTCCAAGCAAAATAAGGCTTTAGCAACTAAACTCTACTGGAGATTGCTAATGGCTCCAACGGATTTGTGGGCTGCTAATATTAGAGCCAAATATGCGGAGAATAATCCCCCTAAGAGAATCATTCGGTTGTCTCATCCCTCCAAAGGATCCTCCATTCTTGTTCTAAAAGTGGGGGAAGAACTTATAAAAAAGCATTTGTTTTGGATTGTCAATAGTGGTCAATATGCCAACTTCTAGACTGATTCTTGGGATGGATATCCACCAATCATCACCCAGTACCCAGAGTTAAAGACAACCATGGATGTGATGCTAGATTCCTACTCAAGAATGAGCAATGCAAATTGGGGAGGAGCAACAATCACAAATTAATAATATTTTTTTGGCCTATCCTCTATCAACCTCCCCATTGCCTGACTCCTTAGCTTGGGAGAAAATTTCTACAATTGCCTACACAGTTTCTTCAGGGTATGCTTCTATAAGTAGGGGTATTTCTCATCCTCTTAAGGATATATTTAGCCACATATTGCAGCCTGCTTTATGGCCCAAGGTGAGCTTCTTTGTGTGGTTGGTCTTGAGGAGAATCTTAACTGGAGATAGACTCATGAGGCGTGGATTTTATAGCCCCTTTCGATGTGCCTTGTGCCTGGACAATGAGGAAACCATAACTCATTTGTTTTTCCAATGGCCATTGGTAGTCTACTTATGGCAGCTTTTTTCCAAATTGTTTAACCTTCCCTAGGTTAGATTTCAGTCATTCGAGCAGCTGATTAGAGTGGCATAGCCACATGCCCAAGGGTCAAAACCTTCTTCTGGCTATGTGGTCTGGCATCATTCTTCTGCTTTGGAAAATTTGGAAGGAACAAAACAACAGAATTTTCCAGCAGATCAGTAGGGATATAGCTTATGTTTGGGAGAAGATTAAAATTAATGTAGTAAAATCTATCAAGCATAAGATCTATTTACCACAAGTTCTTACGGCAGTATGGGAGCACTTGTGCAAACAACTCTCTTTGCAACCCAGAACTTCAACAATGAATGCCTATCGACCTAAAAAGAAAACTCGGATGGATAAACATTAGACATCCCCTCTAATTTGGTACAGTAGCTGGAATATTGATGGTTCTTCAAGGGGCAATCCGGGTCAGGCTCGTATGGGAGGCATTGGTAGATCTTCTGAGAGGTTTGTAGCCTTATTCTTCACTAAAAAGCTCAGATATATAACCACTAACTTAGCGGAAATCAAAGCAGTTTACAAAGGGATGCAAGAGGATTTGAAAATTGGGTGGCAAAAGCTCCAAATTGAATCTGATTCCCAAGTAATTGTTAGCTTGTTATCTGATCCCGAGGGAGTTCATAGTAAAAATTGGCAAATAGCAAGAGAGTTGGGGAAATTTACAGGTTGCAAGACAAGTTCCAAGAGGTCCAATTCAGCCATGTTCCTAGAGAAAGTAATAAAGTAGTGGATGGGTTGGCCAATTGGGCTCTAGATAATCACAACCTTCCTTATTATGGTCTGCCTCCCCTGTGGTGGTCGACCAAGCTGCAAGGGGATTTGAAAAAGCTTCTACCTTCTGATTTTTACTAATGAATGCTAATATGTATCATTTTTTGTATACTATCCAGGGTTAGACTAATAGCTTTCAGGCCTGGCATAGTAAAATATGTACACTTTGAATTCTCTATAATATATATGGGTTTTTTTCTTTTTTTTTTTTTCTTTTTTAAAGCTTGGTGGCATCATATTTGTAGATAAAAGTCCCTATGAGTTAAGATCATCTTGTCTCGTCATCTTTCAAGCCTCTATATCGCACGTCAAGAGGTATTGTTCTATATTAGTAGATCCACCATATGGATGTAATGTGACAAAGGCCCCTGCAAGATACACCATAGGTCATGCGATAGGAATGTTAATCATTAGTTTTTTAGGTGTTATGATTGTTGCACTACTACTAGTTGCAATATTTTCTCCTTGAGCTGCTTGCGTACTAGTATTATCCACTATATGTAACTTTATGTGCGAGTTTCCTCTTTCTCTTGCTATTCTTTCTTTGATCTCTGTGAACCATTACTTGTCTTCTAAAATATTGTAAAATTCAGAATTACTTGCTTCTAACGATCAATCTAATTGCGATAACATGGGGGATGTGTTTTGTATGGGTGAATGAAATATCTCTACGTCATGATTGGGCATATTTTTTCCATATAGCTTATTATAAATGGGCTTCTCTTTTTTTTCATTCCAAACATCCTGAAGAACAAGTTTCCTACCAAGACTATCAATACACTGATCTATCTCCTTGACAATCTCATCTTCTCCAATTATCCAATCACTTTCCCATTTTGGGAAGGTCTCTTCTTCACGGTTTCCCTCTACAAGTTTTCCTTTTCTATTTGCTTCAACAAGAGTCTTCTTTCCCCCCCTCTTGTATTGCCTCAACTCTCATTGAAGCTTAGTTACCTTCTTTTCAGTTTCCAATTTATTTTTTTGTTTTTTGTTGGCAAATACAAACACTAAAAGAATAGAAGGCACACACTGATATGTATGTGCATCCTCCTTTCATTATGTAGAAAGGAGCTACAAACAGTTGGGGCAAATTATAACTAACCATTAGTTAATGAGTAGCTAATAATTAATTAATAAATTTAATAACCACTCTAAATGGCTAAATCGGAGACAACTCCAAGTTTGTCCCAAAATTTTACAAACAAAATAGGACCAAAAGGTTTAGTCATTAGATCTGCAGACTTCTCTTTATAAGCACATAAGTGAAGAGAAATATCGCCAAAATCAACCAACTGTCAAATGTAGTGATGATGAATCTCAATGTGCGTGGTGTGAGCATGAAATATTGGATTCTTCACAACCTTCAATACACCTTGATTGTCACAGGAAATAGAAAGTGGAATAAGTTGATTCTAAGGAAGTTGAAAATCAATCAAAATCCAATGTAGCCAAACTGCTTCACAACTAGTACTAATTGCTGCCTTGTACACTGCTTCAGTGGAAGATATAGCCATAGTATGTTGAAGTTTGCTTTACCATAAAACAACTCCTAGACCAAAGGAAAATATGTACCCAGTGGTAGACCTCTGAGTATCCATTGTTTCTCCCCAATTTGAGTTTGCATAACTTGTCAATATGAAATTTTCTACCCACTAATATAGGATGCCAAAGTCAAGTTCCTTTGACATATCTCAAAACACATTTTGCTGCTATCTAATGAATGGGCTTTAGTTGAGAAAAAAACCAAGAAAAATAGTTAAAGGCAAAACATAGATCAGGCCATGTGAACATAAGATGTATCAAGCTACCCACCAACTACCTATAGAGTGATTCATCAACCGTTGATGAATCATCATGGGCTGACAACTTCAGCCCAACCTCCATAGGCATAGAAGAGGGATTGCAATGTGTCATCCAAAACTTCTTCAAGAGACTCGTGGCATACTTGACCTGAGCTATGAAAATGAGATGGTCATGTTGCCAAAATTCTACACCTAAGCAATAATGTAGGAAGCATAGATCAGTCATGTCAAAAGCATCACACAAATCTGAATTTACTGGCTGGATTGCAATGGCCCCACTACCTATGATGGCAAGATTGTCAATATAGAAACAAGTATCACAATATCATCACCATCGCTTTTGACATAAAGATTCAGATTAGAAAGACTCCTCATGAATCCAGAATATTGTAGATGCCGAATCAATCTTAATATGCTAAGCTTATAGAACTGGCTTAAGCTCATATAGAGACTTAATCAACCTACAAACTAGATGATCACTAACAAGTACTTGAAAACCTTCGAGCTGCACCATGTAGACCTCCCCATCCAAATCTTTATTCAGGAATGTGCTCTTTACATCCATCTAAAACACCTTCCATCCAAACTAAGCTACTATGGAGAGAAGCAACAGAAATGTGGCCATCTTCACAATAAGAGCAAAGTCTCCTCATAGTCTATTCCCTCCTATTTTGAAAAGCCTTTAACAACAAGATGAGCCTTGTACTTGTCCAAAGTACCATCAACTATGCATTTGGACTTTGTACATCCAGTTACATCCAATGGATTGCTTATTTGGAGGTAATTCGACCAATTTCTAGGTATTGTTCTTCATCAAGGCATCATATTCTACTTGCATGGCAATCTCCCATTCAGGGTTGTCTTTTGCTTTAGAATATCTCTGTGGTTCAAGCATTGTGAAAAGATTAGAAGAGAGAAAAATGAGCATGCTTTGTCGAATCAACAACCTTTTTTCCAATCCTCAAGGCCAATGCATCTAATTGAGGAGTTTCATCTTCTCGCACATCTTGTATGGAGTAATACCACTTAGGCCTCTAGTGCACTGAAGAATCCTATGTTGGCTGAATCTCGGTCAAATTGTTGACCAACGTAAGTTCGTGTCACTAATATATTAGCAGAGTATTAGAAATATCAGCCATGGGTTGTTGCACTTGGGTTTGTGAAGGAGTACTACATGAACTAGATTCTTCATCTTTCAAAGGAACTACAACAATAGATTCAGGGACCTCAAAGATCGCTTGCTAGTTACAAACAAAGAAGGATTTTGTCTCCTTCACATTAACATCTCAACTAACAATTATCTTGTTAGTGGAAATATCAATAAGTCTATAGGGCTTAGATTGGGCAGTATAGCCAACAAAGAAATATCTAACACTCATGGAGTCTAGTGGAATACATGGAACCAAAGTGTATGCAGCAAAACCAAAACACGAAAAAGTGTTACCTCGGGTTTGATTCCAAACCAAGTTTCCTCAACTATGACATCCTGCAAAACATTGCAAGGACTCCTATTTAGAATATACACTATCGTGTTCATTGCTTCTCCCCAATATTTGTACGACATGCCCCTACTATGCATCAAGCACCAAGCCATCTCCATGATTATTTGATTAGGTCTCTAAACCCCCCCATTCTATTGTGGAGTGTATGGGCTATCAACTATTGATGAATAACTTCCTTAATGCAGTACTCCTTGAACTGCTTGGAAGTGAATTCACCCCCATTGTCGGATCTTAGTGCCTTGATTTGTTTGCTTGTCTGGTTCTCCACCAATACTTTGACCTTTTTAAATGCTACAAAACAATCAGACTTCTTTTTTAAAAAGTGGACAAACATCTCCCTAGAGAAATCATCCACTACCAACATTAAATACCTTGCACTGAGGACTATAGCTGACTTCTAAGATGGTTCACAAAGATCTACATGAATGAGATCTAATAGCCCCTTTGCATGCATGGCACCTTCAATTGGAAATGGCTTCCACTTCTACTTGCAGCCAAACACCCTGCACACATCATGTTTATCTTGGATAGTAGGCAAATCAAGAACCATGTTGGCTCTGCTAAGTTTAGCTAAAAACTAAAGGTTGAGATGTCCAAATCTCTCGTGCCAAAAACTATTGGTATTACCCTCCACAACTAATGCATGTAAGTTGATCGTGGCAGGGTCAACAAGCCCATATAAGCCACTTTGCCCAATGCCTTGGCCTACTACTTTGTCTTGTTTTACATCAAACATGATACAATTCTTCATAGAAAAAAATCTAAAATGTTGGGATTTTCAATTAATTGACTAATATATAGGAGACTTTATTCATTCTAGAAACACACCTAGCATTCTTTATTATGAATTTTGCTACATTATTCAATGCTATGCATATATCTCCTATCCCTTCTATAGCATGTGATCTTCCATCACCTAATGAAACTGAATCTAGAAAAACTTGTCTTTGCAATAAATTTCGCATACTAGTCCTTACAACACATGAAATGTCAGGATGCCCCTATATCAAAGAACCAACCTCTGGTAGCACTGTCATTAGAGCATGATTCCATGAGAGCATACTCTTCTTTAGAATCTCATTTAGCTTGAACTGCTGCCACAATTGCTTGACCCTTCAATTTTTTGCTATGAGAAAGAGCATATTGTCACTTTTGGTAATCCTTTTTGACATGCTCGACCTTATGTGATGCAGTCATGGTCAAGGGTCCCAATGAAGGGATGCCTTTCAACACGCAACCCAAGTGAACACACTCATTCCTATCTACAACCCCACAGCTAGAAGAAAACAAAAACTTTGATTATGTGTTGATGTCAAAATAAGATTACATACAATTCATCCCAAGTAGAAGTGACAGGCTTTGTTGGGCTATGAGCTACAAACATGTAAGGCTTGAATACAACCAGAGAGTTTCTCAGATCTTCATGCAAAGCTCTAAGACCACAGACCTTCCTTGTGAGCTCATTTTCTTTATTCTGCAAGCAGGTAGGGTCTACTCTTCTACTAGCTTGACTTGGCTCTTGGCTTGACTTGATCCCCCAGTCGCCTTCCTCACTCTCTTTAAAATAAGAATCCTTCCTCGCTCTATTTAAAATGAGAATTTTCGCACTTTTATAAAGACCTCTGGAGACATCAAGTTGATCCATGCAAGCTACTGCAGATTTCCAAACCTCCTTTCCACATAATCTTTGGCAGTACATTTACTAATTATAGCATTCCTCACGTCACATATGTATAGGTCTTCAAGTCTAATTTAGTTCCATTGGAACCTATGAAGATCTCTCCACCTAAATCTCAACTGCCTGTTAGGACGTGTCTACATGCATTTATCTGTTGTCTCTTGCCTTTTGTGCTAACTTGTACTTCATGTAACTATACTAGGGTCTACATAGGCTTTTTGTAGGTCTACGTGGCTTGGTAGTCAAACCTGTTTGACTTTGAGGAATTTGCACTGCGCACCATTTTTTACACTACCTTGGTTTGCGTGTGTTTCCTTTGAGCTTTGTCATGCTCTTTGCGCACCAAAACGCCCTTGCTCGTGTTGTGCCTATGCTAGAAGTCTTTTGTGAAACCACGTGCCACACTTGCGCAAACCAAAACTTCGCTTCCATGCAATTCGATGCTCCAACCCTTGCTTGTCGACCTTGTCCTTCGCTCCTATACATTGGCTTCTACCTCCAAATATTTGCACGTTTGCGCTTTGTGCGCTTGCACTGGATCCTTCACAAAATTGGACTTAGTTGTCCTTGGTCATGCAAGATTGCCTTTGTGCCTAGGATGTTCTTCATCAAACACCAAGGGTAACTGAAATGTGAGCCCCAGCTCACAAGTTAAAATCTTGAGTATGGCCATAACAACCAATCTTTGTGAGATCCAACCACATCAAGTCCTTGATTGCACAATTCTTCAACTTCACTAAATAATGCTTGTATTCTTTCCCATGTCCTCTTTATCAACGTGTCCAATATGGCCTCTATTTCCTCTTTCTCCTTCTCTAGCATCTGCACCTTCCAATCAGGAATTGGCATTCAGATTCCCTTCTCCTCATCATCATCACCTAGACCTGCATGGTAATCATACAAATCAGCCACATTGAAAATGGGTGATATGCCCATATCTTCCGACAACTCAATCTTGTACGCATTTGCTATGAATTTGCACAAAATTTTACATGGCATTATTTTATTCATCTTCGGTTTGATATATGTTCCCCGTGGTAACTGCTCTTTGCGCAAATGCGCCAACAAGGTCTCCTACCTCAAACTCCTTGCTTTTGTGCCTCTCATCCACATGCTCCTTGTTTACAGACTACTCTGCTCTAGCCTTCTTTGCACCTCTTGGTGTAACTTGTGCATATATTCCACGTAGTCTTCAGGGTATGCGCTCCTTCCATGCACCTCCCTAATGCCTCTCAACTCTGCAACTCCCCTCGGATTACTTTTGCTTACCACCTGAAAAGGTGTTTTTCCAGTGGTCCTATTCACTAAATTGTTTTATGCAAGCTTGCGCCAATACCATATTTCAATGCTTGGTTTTGTTTCCAACAAAGCATTTGAGCAAATTTTCAACGCTTTTGTTCATCACCTTGGTTTGTCCATCTGTTTGCGAATGGTATGTTGAACTGAAATTCAGCTTTGTCCCCAACTTCTTTTACAATGTACATTGGAAATGGCCTACAAACTTTGAATCCTTGTCAAATACTATGTTGTGCGGCAAACCATGCAACCACGTCACCTCTCCGAAGAATAAGTTAGATATGTTTTTTGCATCACTTGCCTTTTTGCATGTGATAAAAAGTGTCATCTTCGAGAATCTGTCCACAACAACAAATATAGAATCATTGCATCTTTACCTTCTCAACAATCCTAGCACAAAATTCATGATATTGCCATCCCATGTTTTCTTTGGAATAGGCGGTGCTTTATACAATCTTGCAATCTGACTCCTCCCTTTTGCTGATTGGAAAACTCTACACCTTTGCACGTATTCGCACACATTCATGCCCATCCTTGGCCAATAGTATCCTTCAGCCAACTGGGCCAATGTCTTATCATTACCAAAATGTCCAGCGAATCCTCCGTTGTGCTCTTCCGTGATCAGGTTCTCGCACATTGATCCTCTACGTATGCACAATTGTGCCCCTTTGAACAACATTCCATCATGTGTGTGATAGTCCAACCACGACGTTCTATCCACACTTGTTGGCTCTATACACTCTCCATGCGTCATGAACAATCCTTATCTTTAGCATACAACTCCTCCATGGTGTCAAAACCCATGACTTCCACCCGCATCTCGTTCAACACTAGTGATCTCCTGCTCAACGCATTAGGAACCTTATTTAATTTCCCGCTTCGATGCTTCAACACAAATGTGCAGCTCTACAGGAACTCCACCCACCGTATGTGACACCAATTGGATTTTCCTTGGCTATTGATGAATTGTAGTGCATGATGGTCTATGTACAACACAAACTCTTTTGGAAAAAAATAGTGCCTCCAATTCTTCACCACTTTCACAATAGCAGAAAACCCTTGGTCATAGACCGAGTATTTCTTCTTTGCATCATTCAACTTCTAGTTGAATTATGTGACAGGGCTTCCCTCTTGGATTAACATTGCTCCAATTGTTATGCCGCTCACATCGCAATCCACTTGGACACCCTATTGAAATCTGGCAGTGCCAACACTTGTTGCTCAGTCACCTTTTTCTTCAACTCTTGGAAATTGTGCTCAACTTTCTTCATCTATAGAAATCCCTTGAGATATCCTCAGAACACTTTAGTGATCATTGTGAATATCCCACTAAAGTTCTTTATGAACTTCTTGTAAAAGTTTGTGAGACCATTAAAACTTCATGCCTCAAATACACTCCTTGGTGATAGCCACTCCACTATCACACGCACCTTCTGTAGGCCATCTTCATACTTTCTTGGGATATCACAAAACCCAAATATATTAACTTCATCTTCATAAAGCTACATTTCTTCAAATTGATCAATAGCTTCTCTTTGTGCAATGTCTGCAACACATTCCACAGATGCACCAGTTGTTCCTCCTTTGTCTTGTTGAACACTGAGATATCATCGAGGAATACAATTACACTTCCAAAATTGACTTTAATACTTCGTTCATTAACCTCGTGAATGTACTTGGTGCATTTGTCCAACGAAATGGCCTTACTAGCCATTCATATAGTTCATCTTGAAGGTTGTCTTCCACTCATCTCCTCCCCTTAGCCTGATCTGATGATACCCACTCTTTAGATCGATTTTAGAGAAATGCTTTGTGTATGCAATGAATTAAAATAGACCTGCAACTCATCCTACCTAATCGATCTAGACTCGGAGAAGGTAAATCAACTAAAACCCATTGGATACTTAGTTATATCAGGGCTTGACCAATTGGATTCACTAAACCTAGCTAAAGGAGCACTTATCACAGAACATTAATGGATAGGGTTCCAAAGCCTCTATGCAATCAATATAATGTAATAACCCTAAGTAAGTCTCTCAATAGTAATGGAATTAATCTAATCTAGTGTTACCAAAGCTTGCAACACAAATAAGCGGATGGTTAAAACAACACAAAGGGGTAAGGAACCATGGTAGGCAAATGGAGGCTTAGGTTACTATTGTCAACCTGGAGTTGCACCCTGAATCGAAGACGTGATGAAATGGCCAATCCTCTCCGGTTTGAACAATGGGATCTTCTAACAAGGGTGGGTGCCTCAATGGTGAGAAGAACCTCCAGAGAAGGCTGGTTCCTGTAAGATGTATCAATGGATCTCTACTCTCTGCTGCGAATCTTCCATGGAAAAGGGAGAAAGAAACTTGAAAGGGAAATCCTACCTAAGGACGGTGATACACCAAAACGTTGATCCACTCTACTTGGAACCTTGAACACTAAATCAAACAAGGGAAAAAGAAGACCTTTGATTTCAATTGATCACTATGCATAAATATTTCATGAAAAGGTTCGATCCAATGACCAAAACATGAGGGAAAACGATGGAGAGAGGTCTGATACAAGACACTTTGCAGCTACCTAACATCCACTTACAGCTTCAGCAAAAGACATATAAAACACTGAACATGACCTGCATAATATGATGAGTTAGCAACTAGGTACGAATCAGAATTTTGGAAGGGAGAGAAATCTACCACTTACGCAAATTGTTGAATGAATATACACTATGCCAGCACTTGAAATCTGAAAGTACAATCCTTCTGTTGATTGAAGAGGTTACACAACTCACCAATGGTAGAGTCTGGTCTTACCAAGAGAGAGATACAATTCAAGGCTAAAAAGCCAACTTATATAGAAAATTACAACAGCCAAGAGTTGGCGTTGGAAAAATAGGAGAGAGGCTAAATCCGTCCAACTCAGCGTTTACAAAAAGTCTATTTGTCTTGCATGAAGCTCCTTGGCGTTAGAGGAAATGGACGAGTTTGTTGAAAGTCAAACTCTTATCATGCAAAAATGCTACGCCCACCTCCAAATATGGACTTCCTCTTGAGTCGTTTGATCATTTGAAAGCACGAGATAACGAGAGCATGCATGAAATTCACACCATGCTAAAATTAGAACTTGAATTGAAACGTTGGAAGCTGAGTTGGAACGTTTGAAAGCATGAGTTGATCTAGAGATGAGCTTGACTTCAACAACCAGTCAACTGAAGTTTTGACCAGTCAACCGAAAATAGCCTTTGTTTGCATGGATTTTCCTTTTATTTTGGTCTGCCTGTTCATGTTCATTTTTTGTGGACTTGTATTTTCTGTCCAAGTCCAATTATTCCTTCAGAATTCTGTCTTGCCTTTGTTTTTTTTTATTTCCTTTCGAAATTCTGTTGGTTTCTCTTTCCTCGGACTTTTTGCTAGTTGCGGACTTTCGTGCATGTCCTCTCCTTGGCTTTGGATTTCTTTGGCCAACTTTTTCGAATAAATTTTTGCCTATTTTCCCGAAGGAATCCTTCGGACAAAAGGTCCAAAGGATATCCTCCTTTTCATTTGCTTATTTTATCATAATCTCTCGGGCTTTTTTGGATTTGACTTCCCGCGAAAAGTGCCCTCCGGAATTTTCAAACAGCCCCCTCAGACCTTTTGGACAGCCCCTCGGTTTATTCTTTCAGAATTTTTGTCATGACCACTCTTTCCTTCGGGTTTTCCTGGCTTTGACTTTTTCTCTTGCCAATTTTTCCGATTTTATTCCTTTTGGCTCTTATGTCCTTTTAAATTCCCGCGGACTTTTCAGAGGGCTGACTTTTCCTGCTTGCAATTTCCCAAAGTATTCCTTCAGACAAAAAGTCCGTAGGAATTCTTTCGGACTTTTTGTCCGAAGGATCTCCCTCCCTTTTCTTTCTTTGCCTTTATTTATATTTTCTTGGGTTTTTTTTCTGTCCCGAATTTCTTCGGACATTTTGTCTAAAGGAATTCTTTTGGACAAAAAGTCCAAAGGAATTCGTCTCCTTTGTCTTTATTCTGCCACCGGCCAAGTGCCCTTCGGGAAAATTGGAAAGGTCCACTCCACCGACCAAGTGCCCTCTGCAAGGGCTTCTGTCTTCCTCTGTGCCTTTCGGGAAAATTGGAGAGGTACTGCCACCGACCAAGTGCCCTCCGCAAGGGCTTCTGTCTCTCCTCTGTGCCCTTCGAGAAAATTGGAAAGGTCCTGCCACCGACCAAGTGCCCTCCGCAAGGGCAGGTGTCCTTCGTTACTAGGTTTTCGAAAAAATTGAAGGGCACCCGAGATTTTTGTAGGGCACTCGGGCTTTTTGTAGGTCACCCGGGCTTTTTGTAAGTCACCCGGGTTTTTTGTAACCGTCCTTATTCCTTCGGACTTTATGTTGTCCACACCTTTGGATTTTCTATCTCCTTAATTCCTTTGGACAAAAAGTTCGAAGGAATTGAATACTTTGTAAATTGTCCCTTTGAAATTCTCTCGGACTTCTCCCAAGTCCTTTGAAAAATCTTTTCCCTCTGACAAAAAGTCCAAGGAAATTGTCCATCTCTTAGCCCGACAAAATTTTGAGAAGACAACACTTTGGAAAGAAAACACTTGGGAAAGAGAATAGTCGTTGTAAGTTTGAAAAACAAACCTGTATTCCGTAGGTGTCCGAAAGAAAACACTCGCCTTCATTCATAAGCGAACCTACAAGCTTGTAGGTCAACCTTAAGGATGGCTGTAGGTGGACATTGCCAAATCTGAAAATGAGAACGCCCCTCTGAATCCTTTGAATGACCAAAACTTTACCTGGCTGTAGGCTCTTTCCTTGGCTGTAGGTGTATTTCCCTCAAACAGACTGCATGCTTTATATTATGGTTGTAGATGGCACCTTGGGATTTGCATGGTTGTAGGTGTCTTTACCAATTTACATGGCTGTAGGTGTCTTTTTAAAGACCCCAAAACTGATTTACAAGACAAACTGGTACCATAAGACCATCTTCCGAATAGTAAGGTTGACAATTTTGCCCTGTGGGGGCAAAAATGTCAACAGTTACCTAAGGCAGAAAATGGCAAGTTTGAATAACCCTATAGCCACACTAAGTTTAAGTGTAGAGGAGATTCAAACGAGTTATACATTCAAAATTATTGATTATGTCATATCTATCTACTAAATAAAGGAGCTAAGGTTAGAAATACTTGCCTTGAATAGAACCTATCGAGCCTCAATCTCTCCCTTGGCCAATGGTGCTTTGCAAGACATTGTTGTGGTTGTAAGGATCATAATGGTTGAAATCAGCTCTAGGCTAAGGGACTTTTATTTGCATCCAAGACTCCACAAGACAAGTTATTTCCCTTCAAGACAAGATCTAAGCAATGGCTTCTCCCAAATGTAGACTAAAGTATAATTGCGAGCAAAAATAGTGCAAAAATGAATGTTCCTATCTATTGGATTGAAATGGTATTTGTATTTATAGTGACGGATGATTCTAACCCTTTCCATAATTTTAACTGACAATATTGACTCACCTCATTGTAGTTTAAAAGTTACTGTTTAGCCTCGAACTAGGTCGGTCTGCGCCGACTTAGTTGTGAAATGTGCGTCATAACTTTCGAACTACATTGACCTGAGCCAATATCGTAGGATTTTATCTACCTAACCGATATAGTATAATGATAGTATCGGATATGATTAATGTAGTAGGATAAGATGGAAAACGATATCGACCATGGCCGGTGTAGTAGGATAAGACGAAAAAGGTGTTGAAATAGACAATATATATATATATATATATTTATATATATATATATATATACTTTCAAAATGTTTGAGAGTGGTTTCGGACCTCAGAGTTGTAATGCAAATTATAGGTTTTGGAGAGTCCTACTGGACTTCAGACAACCATATTTTAGGGTTTCAGGATTTCAGACTTAGCCATATTTCAAGGTTTTAGAATTTTAGACTTAGCTATATTTTAGGGTTTCAAAATTTCGAGACATCATAGGAGATAAAATGTATAGACACTGTAAAGAAGTTGGAATGATAGTAGGAATGATATGATCATGATATAGATAGCAACATGTCTCGCAAGGCACCAAAGCCCTGTCCACCCCTTTTTCAGTGCACATTTTAAGGCGTGCACTCAGAGAGATTGAAATTCGACAAGTTGCTGCAAAAGAGAAAGCATCAATATGTGATAAAAGTGAAAAATATTATGTGTATACACTTTGTGCTACTTAGGCAATCCATCAAATCATCCATGCACAGCAAGGGAAACCAATACATGATCATTATCTTGTTGATGGCCCTCGAATATGTGCACATACGCCATTTCCCATCCTTCTTTGGTGCCAATACCACAAGTCCTACACACGGATTCAAACTTTACCTTAGTAGTCCCTTATCAAGTAGCTGACGCATTTGCATCTATATCTCTTCGCTCTCTTGTTGTGTCATCCTGTATGCACCATTGTTGGGCAGGCTTGCTACTAGCATCAAGTTCATATGGTGATTGATACTCCTTATAAGCAACAACTGAAATATCCCTAAACAGATATTTTAAATAATTTCGGATTTACCAGAATCCCTTACAATAAACCCTTGCAATAGAAAATAGAATTTTGAATTTTTATTTAAAATCCTTATAGCTGAAAATCAAATTCTTGTACTTTATTGATAAAACCATTGCAAATTTTTGAGTTTTAATAAATAATTTCAACCATTTATAAATACTGTAAACAATCATTTTTGTGGAATTTTAGATAAGATTAGAATATTTATTTATTTTCCCAACTGAAAAATTCAAAAAATTATAGTAGATCGTACCACCATTAATACTAACCTAAAAGCAGCCCAAATGATGGCGTCACCTTGCCAAAGTGTGATGTCGACCCTAGGGAGGGTGATGTCAGCGCTTGGGATGATGTTCTAGCTACATCAAATGATGCCCTAACTGTTGTAGATGATGCCCTAGCTGATATGGCTGAGTTGGAAATATCCAATGCTTCCCTAATTATGTTGAAAATGCATAAATCTGATGGTCGATGCCCAATTACAACCCCTAAATAGAATCACTACAGAAGATTGCAGGGTTTTCGTTGTCTGGCCTGAATCCACCAAAGGGTTTTCGTCCTCTAATGCTAGAAGCTGAAACAAATTGCTCGAAACTTCACAAATTGAAAAGATGAATGGCAAACTAAAATTCTTTCCAAATGAGTCCAATGCCCTTCTTTTATAAACACTTTTGGGAAAATAAAATATTATTTTCTATTTTCTCCTTTTCACTAAAATGTAATTCAAAGTGACTTAAGAACCTTTTAAAATAATATTACCTTGTACCGCATGCCTAGTGTCACTTAATAACATCACTTTAGGCCACCTTTTAAAAACACTTTACTGGGCTTGAACTTTTAATAATAAAATAATATTAAGTTGTCATTGTAATAAAGTAAGTCATTAGAACAACTTAAAATGTTAATTTTATTATTTCCTTAGCTTATTCAAAAAAGGGGACATGACAGCAACCCTTTAGATAGGTTGCTCGAAACAATGTTGTAGAACTTGTCTAACTCCTTCACTTCGCATAAAAGTGCTTCTTCCTTTTCTTTCTTGACGCATGCACGTTCCCCTTGCGTTGGCTTTGGCATGAGCGCAAAGCATGCCTGCTCCTCTTCTGCAACCTTTAGGAATTTCTTGCCTAACAACATCAACATGCACTTCTTCCTTGTCCTTCAATGAACTCAATGTGAACTTCCTGCCATCCTTCTCCAAGTGATAGATATTTTCTCTTTTGTCATGCACAACTCTTCTATCATACTGCCAAGACCTCCCCAAAAGTACAAGAGACACGTCCATCAGCATCACATCATACCACCTCATCATGGTATGCACCTATGTTGAAATTCACAAGGCACTGCTCGTTCACTAGCACTTGATGACCCTTTTGTAACCATGACACCTTGTATGGGTTTTGGTGCATCACCTTCTTCAAACCCAATTTATCCACCATCTCACACAAGACCAAATCGTTTGTGTTGTCATTGTCCACAATCACTTTGCAACACTTATCTCCCAATTTGCACATAGTTTGGAAAAAGGCTTTTCCTCTACGCCGGTTCATTTTCTACCTTCAGCAGCTTCACCAATACCCTCTTCATCATCAGGGATTCTCCACACTCCAACTCTTCAAAGTGTCCTGTCGAGTAAACCAACTCCACATCTTCGTGCCCGATGTGCGCACCAACATTCGACCTTATGCTACCTTCCCCTTCCACTGGTGGACATTCATATGGTCTATGTCCAAGTTTTTTGCATTTGAAGCAGGTAACTGGGAATCCTCTTCCCCTTATCCAAACCTTCCTCGCCCTTTGGATGGGTATGATGTACTCTTTCACGGGTTCTCTTCCTCAACTACACGCACTCTTTGTTCGTATGCGTGCACACTGCACACTGCACTCTTCTCTCCTTGTCTTTGCAAGTTACTTCATACATTTCCTCACCCTCCTTGCACAATCCTTCCTCTTCCTTGCACGTTGTTTTGTTCTCTGCGTGAAAATTTTTCCTTGACAACTTTTCCTTAGCCTTCAACTCAAACTGATAGGCCTCTTCCACAGTTAGTATCCATGTCAAGATTAGTTCTTATTGAATAGAGAGTTTCAACCCATTCAAGTACCTTGCAACCTTCTCCCAATCAACTTTACTATGACCTAACCTGATGGTGATCTTGTAGAAATCTTCAATGTACTCCTTGATAGATAACTCTTTTTGCCTCAAGTTCTGTAATCTCTTGAACAACTCCATCTAATAGTCACTAGGCAAGAACTTACCCTTCATTTTTGCAACCATCCAGTTCCATTGGGTTATCTTCTCCTTACCTCTCCTATGCCATTCATTTTGCACTTCTTCCACCATAGTGTCATGTGAGCCTTTAGCTTGGTCTGTGCCACCTTTACACTACATGTCGCTAACTTTGTCGAACATGAAGTATTCCTCTATATTTGTGAGCTAGTCAATGAGCTCTTTTGGGTTCAAACTTCCCAAGAAGCATGGCACTTCCACCTTGGTACCTCGTCCAATCCGTGAGATAGCTCTCAAGAGCATATCTTCATTTGCATTCATTTTCTCTTCATCATCTTCATTGCCTCTGACACCTCATGCGTGTTGTCCTTTCTTTTCAACGTCGCTCTAGTCACCCCTTAGAACGAATCCATGCCATCTATCTTCCTCAATGCCATACAATTGCATTTGGACAACACACAACACATCCAAGACTTCATCAAGCCTCCCAGCCACATCGGCTGCAATTGCACCTCTACTGGCACCTCTTTTGGGCAGCATATGTCCTCTCATGCCGAACTATCTTCCTTTCACCTCTTTGTTCTCTAACACCTCTCTCACGATGAAGAACCATACTCAGCTAGTTGCCTCGTGTTTAGTGCTCTACTAGCTCCTTCCCACTTACTCTAACCTCACCCCTTGCAGGTCTTAACCTAGCTCTAATACCAGACTGATGCAATTGTGGTCAATTGTCCCAATAAGGGGATGTCGTTCACCACGCAGCCTAATTGAACACACTCATTCCTATCTACAACCTCATAGCTAGAAGCAAACACAAATTCTGATTTTGTATTAATGTCAAAATAAGATTATATAAAATTTGTCCCAAGTAAAAGCTAAAAGCTTTGTTGGGCTATGAGCTACAAACGTGTCAGCTTGAATACAAACATAGAGTCTCTTAGATCTCCCTGCAATGCTCTAAGGCTATAGGCCTTCCTTGCGAGCTCCCTTTCTCTATTCTGCAATCAAGCAAAGTCTCATCTTCTACTAGCTTGAACCGGCTCTTGGCTTGACTCCATCCTCCAATCGCCTTCCTCACTCTCTTTAAAATGAGAATCCTCGCACCGTTATATAGACCTATGGAAACGTCACATTGATCCATGCAACTGCCGATTTCCAGGTCTTCCTTCCACACAATCTAGTGTAGTGCATTTACTAACTACGGCGTTCCTTGTGTCAGATTTGTATAGGTCTACAAGTCTACTTCAATTCCATAGGAACCTATGAAGATCATGTTGCCTAAATCTCAACTGCCTATCAAGACATATTAACATGCATTTATTCGCCATCTCTCGCCTCCTGCAGTAACTTGTACTTCATGTAACCATACTAGAGTCTACAAAGGTTTGTTGCAGGGCTACGTGGCTTCCCAATCAAACCTATTTGACTTCAAGGAATTTGCGTCACACACCAATTTTTTGTGCGACCTTGCTCTAAAGTGTGTTTCCTCTACACTTTTTCATGCTCTTTGTGTGTGCCAAAACACGCTTGTCTTGCGCCTATGCTAGAAGTCCTTAGCACATTTGCATGCCTCACATGCACAAACCAAAACTTTTCTTCCGCGCAACTCAATGGTCCAACTCTTGTGCATCGACCTTGTCCTTCATTCTTGCATATTGACTTCTACCTCCAAATATTTACGCATTTGCACCTTGTGCCCTTGCACTGACTCCTTTGCAAAACTAGAATTAGCCACCCTTGGTGATACAAGATTTCTTTTGCACTGGGGATGATCTTGCATCATTATGATAGTAATATCATTTCACTAATATCAGTAGATCCTTCAGGGAAATGTTTCCACTTCCCCTTCAACTAAGCAACAAATGCAGTCTCTGTTTGTCCAGAACTAGACTCACTACTTTGTGTCTACATGCTTTCCTTCTGCAATAAATAAGAACTGACCTTATTAAAGGTCAACCTCTGTATTTATACAATCAAGTATAAAGCCTATACAAATGATTCATAGGAGGGCATCAAGTTGTTCAAAACAAGAGCAACCAGGTCATTATCACCCACCTTTTTGTTTATGACAACGAGCTGATCTCAAAAATCTTTCATCTAAAGATGTTCTAAAAGGGACCCACCCTCATTCAACTTTGCAGAAAATAGAATATTCTTCAGGCACAAGACCTAACTTTTCTCTGAAGTTTGATACTTGCCTTGAAAACTGGTCGAGATATCACTTGCCACATGGTATTTCGAACCTCAGGTATTAAATCATTTGAAACAGATAATTGTAACAGCAAAAGAGCCTCTGAATGATGTTTGTCATGGTCAACAAGATTCGTAGCAAGCCTTAACGCCTTCTTGAGAATAATCTGATTTTAATCCTGATACTCTACAATCACGAGTATCTAGATGTACTTCTGGCCAATTAGTTTCTGCACTTTTGATAGAGCTAAATTTTGAATATTGGCCATGATACTTGGTCTTCAACAGATCGTTCTAATCTGCAAATCCCACAAAAATTGTGGAAATCACACCACGAAAATTCGAAAAAACAACTGCAAAACTGCAATAGCAAATCGTGAAATTGTGACAGGATGAATCACAAAAATGACAATATTTTCTGCAAATCGTGACTGGTGTCTATTAAAATCATGCCACTATTTGATAGCCCTGGATTGCCAAGGAGAAATCACGAATGTTAGAAGAAATCCAAATTTTTACACTCACTTCTGCTGAAATCGTGACTTCACATTTGTCACCGCTACCCCGGTTTCTTTCCACTCTTCCCACAATCTAGTCTCCCGTCACCATAAACTAGTCCACATAATCACATTCCTTCCTGCACTATCATTATCAGTTTTCCCGTGCCCTAATGACTACATGATTTTTCTTTGAGTCATTTTTCTCTCTGCCACCGTGATCAATTTATTTGTTGGTTCATCCTTGCTCCTCATAATCCTTGCAGAACATCAAAGACCAATCTTTTCTTCTTCCAGATCGATGGTACTTGCAAATCTTACGTGTCTTCCAACTTTAAATGTATTTTCCTAAGAACAAGAATGCCCTAGTGTGCATAGTGGAAGACTGCCTTCAATTTGATAAAAACCTCTTCAAACTTCTTGTTCATACCCTACTCCAAGGGCTTCCTTGAATACCAGCTCTGATACCAATGTTGCCAAATACAAATGCTAAAAGAATGAAGAGAAACTAGAAGGGCACACATTGATATGCTTGTGCATCCTTCTTTTATTATGCAAGAAGGAGCTACACGCATTTGGGGGAGTTTATAACTAACCATTTGTTAATGAGTAACTAATAATTCATTAATATATTTGATATTTTCTAGCTTCTTCTTGAGAGGGTTCATCTTTGTCTAGTCAAAACAGTTCACCTACCCTTCATTCACCTTCCATAAGATCACATCACCATGCTGCCCTACTAAACTGCTCCATGTCAGCTGGAATCGTCACCATAGTTTTTTCCATAACCAACATTTTTACCAACATAGGGAGCTTTTGGATAAATCTACCTCTCATACCTCTAATAAACAAATCATAGGCAGTATCAAAAACAATGTATCCATGAACGACATATTCAGATACATACACGTCAATAGTAGTTTTCACCCAATGATCAATTGCTCATGCCCACTTGGTGTCCAGATTTCTCAACTTTTCAGTTTATCTTCACTCCACTCAAAATTCTATGTTCTGTAATGCTGAAAACAATAGTGTGACAATCTTGACAGCCATGCAGCTAGCAATTCGGGGAATTCACAACAAAATATTTCATATATATCACCATAGATGTGCTTTCTTACTATTTCTTTCACATAGATCCCTACTAAATAAGATTTGTTCTCAGAAAAAGATTTTATCTTTTCCTCTAGCTATCTCTATGTCTCTCTAACCAGGTAACCATCTTAACATCTTCAATCCTGGCATGGAACCATTGTTAGCATTAGACAGCAACAGGTTTAGGCCATACTAAATCTATCCTTCAAATAGGGGAAACTAGATCAGTCGGGGCTAAATACATACATGCACAACCCATGGTAGTAGAACCACTATGACACACAACTACTATGCAAGCCAAAATCAGAACTATCAAACTAGATATTCATATGGCGCATTTCAATAGAAACCAAGTCAGTAAGATACCATTAAAGCCTTAAATAACATGCCTCGTAAAATCCATTTTTGAAAGAGTTTATGCGTACTTCACCATACCATCATGCCATCCTCATACAGCAATTGGTTGAAAAGGAAGATCCCTTGTTTCCCAAGACCAAGGCAATACAAAAATGAGAATAACAAGGGTCTCAAGGGGCAAAACACTCTCTATAGAAGACAATACAGATGCTAATAAAAGCCTCATTACAATTTCCAAACAAGCAAATGATATCAGACAAGATACCCTTCAAATTAGATGAAATATCCCTTTATTAATATTATGATAGACATTTTTCATATTAAGCAAGCTCTTGTCAATAAAGGATCTAGAATACAAACTGAAAAATCTATTGCAAAATGTCTCAACTTTGCAACAATCTGCGCAATGATAATTGTGCATAAACCCATTGCTGCACAAGGCATGTTGCACAAGTATTTGGTTTTGCAAAATGATTGCACAAGCTCGAATGGTTGTGCAATCTTGCGTGGAGATTGCCTTTGGAAAGTTGCACAAGGTTGTTAGCGTGTGAAGATGATAGAAAAGTTGTGCAGTGTACTTTGCGTAGTTTCTTTGCACTCCGGGAGATTTTGAAGTGGTGCTCAGTGGTTGAGTTGCAATAAGGTGTTGCAAGGAGTGATTGCAAAGTGGTGCTCAATGGTTGAGTTGCAGTTAGGTGCTATAAGGAGTTGTGCAACATGCAAAGCAATGAAAGGTTATTTGAAGGCATTCAAAAAGCTTGTGTAACTACATCTGTCAAGCTAAAGAAGAGTTAACATCTCGGTGGCACTCTGACATGACCCTGTTATGGAATGTTACACGTGTTCACTTGGCGCAGTAGTTGGTGCATGCAGATTCTTCTATAGTGTCATTGCAAGTGATGTGCCTATTATAAGACATTGTTCTTCAAAGGAAGAAGTAGACTAGAGATAACAATCACATAAGATGTGTAACAAAGGTTGTTGAATGCTGAATACACACAATAAAGTGTGTGCATTCTAATATACAGTAAAGCATTGTATGAAGGTTATAGAACCTTGTGACTTGATCATTGCATTGTAAGACATCCAATTAGTGTTATAGTTCACGAAAGTTGTGCTAGGTTTTTTTACACAAAAGGGTTTTCCCAGGTGAAATTCTCTGTGTATATGTGCATGTGCTTGTCATTTTCTATGCCTGTGTAAGATTTGCATTAGCTTAACTCTTCTTTGTGTTTGTTTATCGTGATTCTAGTTACTCTGAACATTTCCTCTCAAAGCTTGGTTGTAAGCCTTGTAGAAGCTGGAATAGATTGCGATAAATGATTTTCTTGTAGTGGGAGTTTTACAGTAGAATCTTGTGGGAACAAGATATCTAGAAGCACCAGAGCAAAAATTGAAAAATTCAATGGTTGGAACTTTGAATTTTGGAGCTCGAGATGGAAGATCTCTTGGTACATAGAGATCTGTGGATTGCCATAGCAGACACTGCATTCAATGGAATGAATCCAGAAGATTGGGAAAACGTTGATAGGAAATTTTGAAGCTCAATCAAACTATGTCTATCAAATTTAGATTTATAGAATGCATTGGCTAAAAAGACTATGAAGCTTTTGCGGGTGTACCAAGCCAAGTCGTTGGTGAACAAAATTTTCCTACAAAACAAATTGAACTCACTACGAATGAATAAATGCCTTTAACACTGTGGTAAGTTAGTTGACATCTGTGGGTGTGAAGATGGATGGTGAGGAAAGGTGTATCACGTTGTTGTGCTCTTTTCCAGATGCATGGGATAATTTGGCGATGGCTATCTCTAGCTATACATTGGAGCTCAAGTTAGAAGATGTTGTGGCAGCTCTGGTTTCTAGAGGAGACAAGGCGCAGGTCTGTGAAAGTTATCATACTAACAACGCCTTAACCATGTGAGACCACTCGCAAGAACAAGACTAGCAAAAGACTAGGGAGAAGCGATCGAAGTCTAATGGAAGATTAACTATGATCCGAAAACTAGGTGGATATTCCACACTAAGCTTCACCAACACTGGTCCTATACTCCTAGCTACACAAATGATTGATAGATGACTATTCTATACTACTTCCATTGCTAAAACGAAGATAAACAAGTGTTGTAAATGACATGTACAGCATACTAAACATAACAAGGAAAAATAGGATAACACAAAGCACATGATGAACACACTATATGACTTGGAAAAACCCGATGTGGGACAAAATCCAGTGCGTGAGGCAAATTGCTCTCCCTTTCTGCTATGTAATTCAAGAATTGTACAAGTTACTACCAAATATGACCTTCATAGACAGACTACACTATCCAAAGCTTGCACACAAGACTACTTTGCACTTCTTAGACACTTCGCAGTGATCCAAGACAACTAAAACAACCACTCACAAATACAAAACAATGAGACAACATGAACAAGGACCCAAACTTGAACTACAATGTTAATTCAGCTTCAAGACTACTCACTACATTTTCTAATGATTTTTGCCATCAACAAAGATTGTATTTATGCCCTTCCACCTTGGAACATGCGAAAGACTTCAGAGGAACTGTCACTAAGAAGAGGACGCATCTACTCCTCTACCCGAGTTTTGATTGGTGGCAAAATTGTCGCTTTATGTAAACCAGTGGTTTTGAAACTGTAAAATTTGGTTTGGCAACTGCCGCTTGCATATACCGGTTAGTTACGCAATTGTTTCTTGCAAACACGAGTGGTTACGCAACTCCTACCTACAAATACCAACAATTATGCAACCACTACCTGCACTTATCAATGGTTTTGTCATCTTTGACGAAACCCTCAGATTCAAAGGCTACAAGTTGTTGACTTCATCAATACAAGAATGTCCGAACCATCCCAATTGCCACTGCAACCTAACTAAACAATTCACTTTACATGAACAAACTTAAAGAAGTGTCTTACATACATGAATTACATAATTGAGTATAATGGAATGAACTTGACATGTCCAGTAAACTAGATCCATATTTTGGACCATGCCTCCGCAATTTGAGTCTTTTAAGTCCCTAAAAGCTTCCAGAACCCTGCAAGTGAGGAAATCTCCTCCCCATATCTTCTTCGAAATACCATTTGGCCTTACCAAGTAGCTGACATTTTGACCCAACTAGCCAATGCTCTTGCACTCCTCTTCTTGTTGTCCTCTCCTATAGCACAACATCCTCTTCCAATTCCAGTTGTCTATTAGGAGTGAGGACTTCAACTGAAGGTAGCAATTGCCCTTCATCTTCATTGTCTAACATAGAAGGCTCAAAGAGAAGTAAGTTCTCAACATTGACAGCAAAATAAATCTTCATATAAAGAGGCAAATCAATTGTAAATGCATTCTTGCCCACTTGTTCCAGAATTTCAAATGGACCATACCTAAGAGACTTAAGCTTCTTAGTCTTTCATTGGAGCCTCTCATGACTCAAGTTCAACCATACCTTGTCTCCAACAAGGAAACTATGCTCATCCCTAGTTTGATCATGCCTTGCTTTGTACTTGGTTTGTGACTCTTTCAACCTCTCTTGCAATTGGAGGTGAATTTATTGAATCTTTTCAATGAACATTTCAGTTTTGTGAACCTCTGGATCCACTTTCTCATTTCATTTGTATGATTGTGTCAAAATAACATCGAATGCCCATGAAGGTAAGTGACAAAAACAAGTTTCAAAAGGAGTTTTTCTAGTGGAAAAATACACTCCTTGTTATAGGATTGTTGAATATACACGAAATTTTCATCTCAAGTCTTAGGATGATTCCGATTGTACCCTCTCAAGAGTTGTACTAATGTTTTGTTTACAACTTTTGTCTTCCCATTGGTTTGTGGATGAAAAGCGGTAGACCGTTTCAGCTTGGTATCCATCTTCTCCCACAATGTGGGCTAAAACTTGCCAACAAATCTTCAATCCGAATATGCGACAATAGAACAAGGCAAACCAAAAAGAGCCTAAACATTAGCAAAAGAACAACCCAATTGCCTCACTACTTTTGAGGGTCTTCTTACAAGGTATAAGGATACACATCTTACTAAACTAGTCCACAACCACAAAGAGAGTCATGCCCCTTCCTCGACATAGGCAAGCCACCTACAAAATCCATGGAAATGTTTTCCTATGGTCTAGAAGGAACCGATAATGGCATATAAAAACCCAAATCCCTATTACTAAACTTGTTTGTGCTACATAAAACACATCCCTTTATGAACTTAGCAACATCAAATTACATATTAGGCCAATAAACATACCTCTATAAATATGCAACATTTATAACACAAAAATGTCCTGCAACTTTTGACATATGTGCTTCCCTTATTAGCTGTACTATTCCCTCCTTAGGCACACAAAGCTTACCCAACTTATAGAGCAACCCATCTTGAAGGTAATAATCCCTCTTGGACTCAAATCCTACGCCTCGAGACCTCTTTGCTTGAAGAAATGGCTCCCCAAAATTTGCATCAAGCTCATATCCTTCTATATAACACACATAAAAGTTTCAAAAAGAGTTATGGTGCCCATGGCCGAAAGTAAAGGAGGTCTAGATAACATATCAACTAGTTTGTTAGTCACACCTTTCTTATATTTGATAATCAAATAAAATTCTTGCAAAAACCCCATCCATTTATAATGTTTAGCTTGCTGAATTTTGGTTTGTGCTTGCAAATATTAGACAACTTGGTGGTCCATGTGGACAATAGTTTTATTACCCAGAAGATAGTGTTTCAATTTCTTGACCGGTTGAACAAGAGCATACTATTATTTATCATGTGTACAATATTTCAGAATTGCACTATGAAATAACACTAAATGGTAACATACAAGCTTACCTCCTTGTAATAGGGCAGCCCCCATAGCATAGTTACAAGCATTTGTTTCCACCTCAAAAGGCAACTACAAGTTATGCAAAGCTAATGCCAGAGCATGGCTAATCTTGTGCTTGAACATATCAAATGCATCTTGTTGCTTCTTACCCCAAATAAAAGTGTTAGCACTTGTAATGGCATGCAAAGATGAGGCTATGAAAGTGAAATCCTTGATGAATTTCCTCAAATATTGAACCGCACCAACAAATCTCTTCGTTTTGGTCACATTAGAAGGCTTTGGCCACTTCATGATGGGCTCTATCTTTGCCGGATCAATCATCAATTCCCCATCTCTAACCACATGCTCCAAGTGGACAAGTGATTGTTTACCAAACTTACATTTCTTCTCATCCAACACTAACTTGTTCTCCTTCAAAACTTGCAGACTTGTTTTAAATGATCAATATGATCATCAAAAATTCTGCTAAAACAAAAATATTATCTAAATATACAATGACAAAGGAATCAATAAATGACCTCATTCATCAACCGCATGAAGGTAGCCATTGCATTGCATAGCCCAAAAGGTAGAACCAACCATTCATACAACCCTTGCCTTGTCTTGAACGTTGTCTTCAAAATGCCTTCTTTAATCCTTACTTGTTGATACCCGGATTTCAAATCCAGCTTATTAAAATACTTGGCATGCTGAAGTTGATCTAAAAGATCATCAATCCATGGAAGAAGGTACCTATTCTTGATTGTTATTTTGTGAAGTGCTCTATAATCAACACACATTCTTCATGACCCATCTTTCTTAGGTACTAAAACAATAGGAGAACCACATGGAGAAGTACTAAGATAGATTACACCTTAATTAATTAAAGATTGTAACTATTTTTTCCCCTCACTGACATCCTTCAAGGACTACTTGGTATGCTGAAGTTGATCTAAAAGATCATCAATCCATGGAAAAAAGGTACCTATTCTTGATAGTTATTTTTTGAAGTGCTCTATAATCAACACACATTCTTCATGACCCATCTTTCTTAGGTACTAAAACAATAGGAGAACCACATGGAGAAGTACTAAAATAGATTACACCTTAATTAATTAAAGATTGTAACTATTTTTTCCCCTCGCTGACATCCTTCAAGGACTATCCATACAACCCAAGATTTGAAAGCAAATCATCTAGTAGCATCTGAATTTCATGCTCAATAGGCCTCACCAATAGCAACCACGTCGACTCATGAAAGACTTCCTAAAACTATTGCACTAATTCTCCCATATGATTCTACTTTTTTCAATAAACATGCAACAAGAAGTTTTATGTGCAGCCACTTCTTTATCTTGAATATCTCTCAAAATAAGTAAAGCAAACTTCTCATTTGCATTAATAAGCCTTTTATCTTGAGAAGCACTTACCAAAGAGATTTAAGAATCGCCTTTGTAAACTAAAATGATGTAGCTCTTGCCATCCTTTACTAAAAGTATTGACTGGCTCTCCTCAAGAAGATAGCATCCCAAATATATAAATAAGGGTTGCTAAACACTACACCATACACATCAAGAGGCACAACATCCACTATATCTTCATCAATGAAATGTGCATTAATGTCAAACTTAATTTTATATTTTTTGGTCACCTTGATGTCTACACCTTTCTTCACCCAACCCAAAGCATATGGGTTTGGATGATTGTAAGCCTCTATCCCCAATTTGTCTATTAACTCCTTGCTTATTAAATTGGCTTGTGAACCAATATCAAAAAGAGTATCCACTTTTGTTTTCTTCATCTAAATTTTAAAACAGAAAAGCTTAGAAAGTTCACTCTCTTGAGCACTACTACTACTCAAACATACATTTCTATTGACAGAGGAACAACACAAAGTCTCATCCACATTGGAGCTACAACCAATCTATCTCTGCAAACAGGGGACGGCCCTCGACCGCCCCTATCTATGTGGAGGGCCCCTATCTAGATATGAGATATGGGGCATGCCTTATAGACCTCTGTCCAGGAGGCCAAGGCTATCTCTAAATCTAAATTACAGTACAGATAGTCAGCTACCCTCCCTATATAGATCTATATGGCATGGGTAGGGATCTCATTGCTCGGGAACTACAAGAGATCGAGGGCAACTAGGCAACATTAGAGTTGGTATCCCTATATCCTATATAGATGGATAGATAGATATATAGGTGGCGACCCCTATCTATATATGGGATGACGGAGATATATAATAGATAGAGATAGATCTCTCAAGACTCTAGATCTTTGAAAACATTATGTTTCGTCATCTTGGATAGAATTTAAAATGTGTTTGTTCCTTTTTCTCATTCCAAATCCAAGTTACGAGAATGTGTACAATTCTTTTTTCTGAACCAAGGTATTCATAGGAAAGGTTTTTCTTTGGCCCTCCCCATATATCTTATCTTGAGCGTAGCGAATATTATCCTATCTATCTAGGTTATGACGTGACGTGATGAGTGATTCCCACTCACGTTAAGAATAGTGAGAGCGTTAGAGGGTGACAAAAGTTCACCTTTGAGAGAAGGCATAGCCTTCTTCTTGTTGATGTTCTTGAGCAAATACATTATAGATGTAACTTCCAACATTTTTTATCATAATGACTATCAACATCACAATGCCTACAATGACTTTTTCTATCCTTCTTAGAATCAAAAGTAGCATTATGCTTACCTTTTCGTTTACCCTTATGTTTAGAACCACCTTGTTGTTTTGGAGTGCTTTGAGATAAAAATGAAGTCTTCTTCTTCTTGTCCATCTTGAAGTAGTGAACTTGAGAACAAGCCTCAATTACATGCATAGGTGTTATATCCCCAAGAAGGAGATCGCTAAATTCGAGGAGAGGCGTTGCCATTTCAGATTAAGAAATCATTACCAATGAGCAACGTTGCCATTTAATACAGCAATCATTAAATGGATATGAACAGAAATATCAAACGGAATTGTTGTCAGAAGTGAACGGAAGTGTCGAACGGAATAGTTGTCGGAAGTGAATGGAAGTGTCAAACGGAATTGTTGTCGAACGTGAACAGAAATGTCAACAGTCACATCTTTTGGTGAAGAGGTGCCTCTTGGATGGGACGCCTCCTTTGTGAGAAGTTTTTAGAGACTATATAAGGAAGAAGAGATGTGGAAGTATAAAAAGCATCCAATTATGAATTCAATCATCTAACTCGTATAAGCATCATGCTATACAACCATTCTCAAGGATGAAAACCCTTATGATTATAATAGCCCAAGGATGAAACCCCTTGTGAACTTATATTTTATTTAATTTATTATTTTAAATGCAATATTTATATTTTTTTTTAAATAGGTTTTCCGAGAAAACCAAATTAATGTAAAATATTCCATTTGGAATATTATAGTGGTATCAGAGCTGTTTTTCTTGCTAGCCTGTAAACCATGGGGTCACTACATAAGGAAATTATGGACAGTTTTGAGTCGTACAATGCCCTTTCAGTAGAGATTCGAAAAGAAATCTCTTTTTCAAACTATTTGGATTTAAAAGAGTCATGGAATGGAAACAGACACTATGAGGAAGATGACTTTGTGAATCATAATTATGGCAACTCAGAATATGAAGAGAAATTCAATTTATAAGAGGTATCTAGAAGAGAAATCAAAGAGCTGAGAACAAAGAAGCAATTGGAGACAAATTGCATACAGCCATCCACAACAAAAGATGAATGGGAAATTGATTCCATACATGCTTCTTCTGTAGGAGGGGCTCAAGAGGTATTAGAAGAAACAAACTATGATGAATGGCATACCTTTAGACATGAAACTAAAAAGTTTTCAGGTGAAATGCATGTAGTCTCTAATCTACAAAATTATGAAGAAACCAAGAAACAATTCGAGTGTGACCAAACAATACATCGGCATTGTCCCTTTGTTTATGCAAATTTGAACTTGCAAAACACAAGTGACAATCAGCCATCCTCTATATGGAGCATATAGGAACCAGCATTGTCTTTAAAGTGTAATATAATTGCTATTAGGAAGATTGTAAGGAAAGTGTCGAAATGTATTTCAACGACCTGCACTATTGGGACAGTTGCTAGTAATTTTGATGACACAAGAGCCATTATAGGTACAATCCAAGGTGCTGCCCTTGCCGACATAAAACAAGGAAAATTGCCATGGATATGCTACCGTAACAATGATGTTCTTTCCCAGCAATTCAACCAATCGGGTAATCTTGTTTTTTGTGGGTTTCGTGATGGTGCAATTGTGACTATTGTTTCAAGAATAAACAATCAGCACCCTTGGTTCTGAATGAAACTGTTGAGGTTGATGACGATGGATATCACATTGCGGTTTATAACAACCCTTACTACCAAGTCTAGCTCCTTGTTTATGGCCATTTATGAGGCACAACATTTCATCAGTTCATCATGCTATAATTCAAACTTTGGAGCAACTTCTTAAGTCAAGAAGTAAAGGGAATTCCTTTACATGTAGAATGCAGAGTTTCTGGCCAATCCATATCCTAGGTGATGCATTAAGAATTATGTTCAAGAATATGCTTTTGGGATCCATTCAAGCGATGGTTCAATATTCAAAGAAGGGTTGGTGTATTTTGTTTCAGTGTCCACATAAGGAGCTAGCAGTTGTTTCAGCAGTAGCAAAAATTATTTCAAGGTATGTTGGACATAAGCTGAGTCCAAATGCTAAGCTGATTCATAAGGTATTTTCTTTGACATGTATGGATTCAAGTGAAACTCCTTAGGAAACTCAAATGAATGCAAATGACTTAAATACAAAACAGGAAGACTCAGTTTTGGCTGGGAAAAGCATCAGCAATCAACATGCAAAGTCCCAAATATTATCTGTGGGAGACAAAAGATCAAAAGCAGAAGGCTTTATCAGTAGGCAATGGGCAGAACTTGTTTTAAAGTCCCTCTGTGACAAGTTCCAAAATTCACTATTTGAAAGGCGTCTCATGCTATGGTAATGTCTCACAGCAATTTTTAAAACATTTGTACTTGAGGGATGGAAGCTATTGGAGATTTTACAAAACATACAAACAATAGATCCACCGTCATCTAATTCAAATGTCAGCGTCAAGCTGAAACATACTGAAAAAGGAAGGGTTGATCAAGTTGTAATAGCAATCAATGATGATCGCAGAAAATTAGCAAGAGTAATGTTGGGAGTTTTGTAATTACCAGAAAATATAGTCAATTCCCATGCCTGTGAAGACTGCACAATTTTGTCAGCCCTGAATGATTTGACACCAGTGTTTGTTGAAAATTGTAATCATATTCCTTCCCCTGCTGCCCCAAATAAATCAAATCTAAAAAGTCAATTACTTGCTACTTCCAAGGGTTGGATTCATTATGAAAATTATTTTGTTGGCATGCCTGTCAGCCAGGGTCAAAAATTTTGTTCAACTTTATCAGCTGATAGGGATATGGTAAATAAGGTCAATGCAGAAGCTGCATTGCACTATGTGGGTCTACCCCTCAATTATGTTAATCTGCAGAAAGTTTCAAATAAAATAGGCTTACCCTCGGAAGCAGGTGGGATAAAACACAACAAATAAGTCATCTGATTGAGATGGAAGATGTTCAGAATTTGACAGCCGAAAGAACTTGTCAGATTGAGAGGAGACGAATACAAGAAATCAAGTCAAAACTAATCATAGCTCAAGAAACATTAAAGAAGTAGATGTATGAGTTGAAAATTAAGGGAGAAGTACTAGAGAAGATGCAGAAATTAATACAGCGATTGAATAAACATTGGGTTGTTGAAATGCATTTCCCCATAGGATATTCAACAATACAAGTGACATCTTCAACAATGCAATTGCCTGAGCAGACTACTATTAGGAAACTTTATTTGCAATCTATGATCATGAAGAGCAAAGAGAAAGCAACATTACATGCAAATGGATATGACCATGGAATATATGAGGAAAAGCTTCATTTCAAGAAAGTAAAAACTAAGAATGGCTTACAACTGGGAGAGTATATATATTTATGTAGCAATAACAATGATTGTGCCTTAGTAGAAGGTGTTCTATTTGAAGTGCACAACAAAGATAGCCAGGAAGGAAACTATTATGGTTATGATGGTACACATGATCAAATTCAGTATTCCTCACTTATTTTAGAGAAGCGAGTGATTCCAATGGAATATTACAAAACTTTATCACTGAAATTCAGGCTATGGCTCCGGAGTTTACCTTCTATGATAGCATTAAATGGTCTTCAGAGGGTAGCATGACAGGAAAGAAGCTGCTCTGTACTAAAATGTATTTTAATTTAATGTATCCTGAAAAGGAAAATGATAGATGGGTTCATGGACTTGTCAAAGGGCTTAATATTGGGAGCAGTGCAGATCTTGACTTGCTTGATCTAGCAGATATATCATGGCTGAAAAAGGATTGTAAATCTGATAGTATTAATGCAGCTGAGTTATCTGAAGAAGACTTCGCAGATAAAATATTGCTTCCATACACAATCCTCACATATGTGTTGTTTACAAATAGATCCTTGCTTCGTATACTAAAGACCAGTGATAAGTTGAACGTACAGAGATGTCTTTATGAATTTGCAATCTTCTATGACTTTGAACAAGAGAAAAACTTGGATCAACACAGGGCCACTAAAGGATCTATGTTTGCATTCCATGGAAGTTCCACATGTAATTGGTCCTCTATCATAAGGAATGGCTCAAAGGGTTTGGGCAAGAATAAGTACATGAGTGTTGAACATGTACAGAACAAGGGCATCAACCTCTCAATTAATATGAGCTATTTAAATTGGTATCGCTACCCTTTGCTGTTGAGTGAAAATGAGAAAATTAATGATTACAAAATATTGATTATTTATGATATTTTCTCACGGGAAAAGTATACAAAACCCTCTGACATTTTGGTGGTTCCCAATGAGACTAAGGTTGTCCTACAGTGTTTGCTCGTATAGAGTTCATCTGATCCTTCTACTTATAGATTGTCAATAGAAGATGCAACGTGGGGAGGAGCCTTACTTCTTGAACATTCCAATTTGCAATTGCTTGAGGACAAGCAATTTTAGGCATGGAGGTCTGTAATACCCCCAAGAACGAGATCGTTGAATTCAAGGAGAGGCGCTACCATTTCAGATGAAGAAATCACTGCAAAGGAGAAATCGCTGCCAAGGAGCAGTGTTGCCATTTAATACAACAATCATTAAATGGATATGAACGGAATTGTTGTCGGAAGTGAACGGAAGTGTCAAACGGAATTGTTGTCGAAAGTGAACGAAAATGTCAATGATCACATCTTTGGTGAAGAGGTGCCTCTTCAATGGGACGCCTCCTTTGTGAGAAGTTTGTAAAGACTATATAAGGGAGAAGAGATGTAGAAGTATGAAAAGCATCAAATTATAAATTCAATCATCTAACTCGTATAAGCATCATGCTATACAACCATTCTCAAGGACGAAAACCCTTGTGATTATAATAGCCCAAGGATGAAACCCCTTGTGAACTTATATTGTATTTTATTTATTATTTTAAATACAATATTTATTTTTATTTTTTTAAATAGGTTTTCCGAGAAAACCAAATTAATGTAAAATATTCTAATTTGGAATATTACAATAGGCTTGGCCAAGAGGATAGGTCTCCTCAAATGGCTATGGAGTCCACCAACATACTCTATCAAGATGTCACGGTTCGCTATAGCTTTGTCCATTTGGGCAGTCTTCTTGCAGAACTCACTTGTGTACTCCTGCACGTTTGGCCTTGCTTTTGCCTAAGATATTGCCCTACATAGACCTCTCTTCCTCATATCAAATAGGATAAAACTACTCCTTGATTAGCATCTTAAAATCATCCCACTTAGTAATAGGAAGAAGCTTCTTAATAAAAAGGTATGAACATAACTTTCAAACCAAGTTAAAGCATGATTAGTTAGTTTTAACCTTGCAAATAAAATATATTGGCTCTCATTAATCTGATGCAAACTAAAATATACCTCTAGTTGGGCTAGCCAATGGTCTAGCCTCTCCGCATTCACATTGTCGTCATATCATTGGATCTCTATCTTTGTCTCAGCCTTGAATGGAGGTGGAGGTTGGCTGGCACAATGTTGTTCTTCCATCTTCTTATGCTCGGGAGTGTCTTCCTTATTTGCTTTCAATGTCTCCATAGAAACACCAAGTTTCTCCATGATAATCCACATGATGGACTCTAACCAATCAAGCTTGCTTGTAGAAAGAGAGATGTTAGCCACTCCTTCAAGCTTGTGAAAAAACTCTTCTGCTATACAGGCATTTTCTTCATCAAAACAAACCATATTGTGATCTCTTGCTTCCACTTCTTTGTGGAAATGTCTTCTTCAAAGGGAACTAGGATACTTTGAACACTAGCATTGCTTGGTCTAGTGATAGGTATATATTGCAATGTAGTCACAAGCACACAACCACATAAAAAGGACTAAAATTGATAAAAAATGCAGATCTGATACCAATATGATCCGTGAACTAAATGAATATTCCACACTAAGCTTCATTAACATGGATCATATATTACTAGCTCCACAAATGATTGATAGATTATTTTTCTAGACTACATCCATTACTAAAATAGAGATAAATGAGTGTTGAAAATTAAGTACACAACATATTGAACATAAGAAGGAAACATAAGATAACACAAAGCACAAGATGAACACACTATATGACCTAGAGAAACCCGGTATGGGAAATACTCAAATGGGTGAGACAAATTGGTCTTCCCTTCCACTATGTAATTAAACAATTGTACAAATTACTGCCAAACATGACCTTCATGGATAGTGTTTTCATACACCATCCAAAGCTTGCACATAAAAATGCTTTGCACTTCTTAGACACTTCACAGTGATCCAACACAACTGGAACAACCACTCAGCTAGAAAACAATAAGACAACATGAACACGGATCCAAACTTGCAAACTACAATGTGAATCTGGCTTCAAGACTTCTCACTGTGTTTTCTGATGATCTCTATCTTCAACAGAGACTATATTTATGCCCTTCCACCTTGGAACCCGCCAAAGACTTCAAACAAACCATCACCAAGAAGAGGAAGCATTTGCAACTGCTCCTCTACTCGTGTTTTGATTGGTAGTGAAACCACAACTTTAAGCAGACCAACATTTTTGAAATCACCGGAGCAGTTTCGAAACCATCATCTGCAAATATTGGTGGTTACGCAACTGCCGCTTGCAAACATCGATGGTTACACAGCCACTGCTTGCACTTACTGACGATTTCATCATCTTTGATGGAACCCTCATATTCAAAGGTTGCAAGCTGCTAACCCACACAATACAAGATTGTTCGGACCATCCCAACACTAATTCTACCACTGCAACTTAACTAAATAGTTCACTTTACATGAACAAGCTTAAAGAAGTGTCTTGCGTACATGAATTACATAATTGAGTATAGTGGAATTAACTAGACAACATGTCTAATAAACTCGATCCATATTTTGCATCAAAAGGCTCCGGAGAGATCCCTGAAGAAATGTTAGAACTAATTTCAATAAGGATCGTAGAGCGAAGGCGAAGAAGGGCAAACCACTGGATATTGTGCAATCCTCATGTGAGAAGGTCACCAATAATGGAGATGATGTATATCTCACAGCCTCAAGCTCACACTCATGCACTAATGCATGGCTAATCGACTATGGAACCTCCAATCATGACTCCTTTGAAGGAGTGATTCTACGAAAATGAATAATATGATGGTGGTGATTTTTTTCTTCGAGACAATTCAACCTAATGGATCATAGGAAGAGGAAGAATCAAGCTAAGATTCAGAGATGGGAGGATCAAGTCTCTCTTTGGGGTTTTGCACATTCCTGGCCTTGCAAGGAATTTGATCTTTGTGAGAAAAACGAACGATGATGGTGTCTAGGTCTCATTCATCAGAAATGGATGAAATTTCGTGTGCAGAGCCATGGTGTTGGCAAGAGGCATCCACACAGATACCTTGTTTAGGGTTACTCCATTGCTTATTGTGCAGAGCCATGGTGTTGGCAAGAGGCATGCACACAAGTACCCTGTTCAGGCTTGTTGTGATTGCAATAAGGAGTGCATGTAATAGCTCTGTTGTTCCTGAGCCCTATGTTGACACTAGAACATGTGCATTGCCTCCAGCAAAGGAGAAAATGCTCTGGCATCAAAGACTGGACCATATTAGTGAGAAAGGTCTTTGCATGCTACGAACTAAGGATATGGCAAAAGGGATGAAAATTTTTCTTTTGGATTTCAACTTCTGCAAGTACCGCATCTATGGAAAGCAAAGTTGGGTAAAGTTCCCCAAAGGTACTACACAAGCAAGTGAAATCTTGCAAGTGATCCACAGTGATGTGTTTGGACGAATGGAAGCCCCATCACTAAACATGTCTCTCTTCTATGTGATTTCCATAGATGACTACACTCGCAAGACTTGGATATACTTTCTCTTGAAGAAGTCTGAAATTCTAAATAAATTCAAGGAATATAAAGCCCTTATGGAGAACCAAACAAAGAAAAGGATCAAAGTTCTACACATGGACAATGGAGGTGTGTATTGCTCCGAGGAGTTCAACAAATTTTACAGGCAAAGAAGTATTCAAAGACAAAAGACGACTCCATACACTCTACAGTAGAAAGGAGTCGCAAAGCAAATGAATAGGACGTTGATGGACAAGGCCCGGAGTATGCTAAGTAGTGTGCATTTGGAGCAGAAATTTTAAGCGAAAATAGTGGATATTGCTTGTTATCTAGTCAACCAATCCCCAACCTCAGCACTAGTTGACAAGACTCTGAAAGAAACTTGAGCTGATAAGAAGCCCTGCTTGAAACATCTGCATGTTTTTTGCTATAATGCCCACTCTCATATCCCAAACGAAAAGAGATTGAACCTTAACTCTAAATCTGTAAAATGCATCTTCATTGCGTACGGAGGTGGCATCAAAGGGTAATCCTAAGACAAAGAAGGCAGTCTACAACTGGGATGTACTCTTCAGGTACGTGTGCAAGGTTCCTACGCACAAAGAACCAAAGAAGCAGCCAAAGGAAGAAACAAAAAATATGCGGGTTGATGTAGATGTTGAAGAGCCTATGTCTAAGCATGGTGCAACGAACAACGAGCCACAAGAGTCACAAAAAGAAGAGGAGCTAACTACTTCTCTAAGGAGATCAAAATGGGTGTGTCGAATACCTGAAAGGTATAGCCCACCGGACTTTCGTTTTACATACTTGTTATCAGTGACTGACAGCAATGAACCCAAGACAGTGAAGGACGCTCTAGGTTGCACAGAGAGCAAGTCTTGGAAGAAGGCTATGAAGGAGGCGATGGAATCTCAAGACAAGAATGTGACTTGGGATCTTGTGAAGCTACCTCTTGGATTGAAATTTGTAGCTTGCAAGTGGGTTTTCAAATGAAGCAAAATGTGCAAAGGAAGATGGAGAGGTATAAGGCTTGCCTAGTAGCAAAAGGATTCTCTTGGGCTAAGGGAATTGACTATGGTGAAACATTTACTCCTATCACAAAATTGATTTCAATCAAGTTTCTTTTAGCTATTGTTGTGTTTGATCTGGAGATAGAAGAGATGGATGTGAATATCGCATTCCCACATGGGGAGCTTGAAGAATAAATCTACATGTTGCAGCTTAACAACTTCAAGATGAAGGGGACAGAGGACTTGGTTTGCAGACTAAAGAAGGCCTTGCATGGCTTGAAGCAATCACCCAGAATGTGGAATCATAAGTTCAAAAATTATGTGGTTGTACTTGGGCATGTGCACAGCAATGTTAATCCTTATGTCTACCACAAGGAAGATGGTGATCATTTTGTCATTATGGTCCTCTATGGATGACATGTTGCTGATTGGAAATGACAAGGGTGTGATCAAGAAGGTGAAGTCTCCACTATCTACAGAGTTCAACATGAAAGATTTGAGCGTTGCGAGATTTATCTTGGGCATGGAAATCAAACAGGATCGTGCAAACAAGAAACTTTGGCTTGACTAGAGGAAGTACATTGAGACAATATTGGGAAGGTTTAGGATGCAAGACAACAAACCAGTGCACACCCCTTTCCCAATTGGTTAGAAGCTATCAACTACACAACGTCCAAAGACTCAAGAGGAGATGAAGGACATGTCTTAGGTATGCGAGTTCATTGAGGACCCTGATGCACGCAATGGTTTGTACAAGTCCTGACATTGCACAAGTAGTGAGAGTAGTTAGCGGATTCATATCCAATCTGAGCAAGAAGCATTGGGCAGCAGTGAAGAGAATCTTTAGATATTTGCGAGGAACGTCTGATGATGCTATTTGCATCTAATGGAAGCAAGACTTTGAGTCTATAGGGATTTGTAGATTTTGATTGAGCTTGAAATTTTGAATGTCGTAGATCTACCAATGTGTATGTCTTCAACTTGTTTGGTGGAGCGGTAAGTTGGATGAGCAAATGGTAGGCTAGTGTGGCCATATCTACCACCAAAGTTGAATACATCGCAACTACTCATGCAAGCAAGGAAGCGGTGTGGCTTCAAACATTGTGTTCTACTATTGGGTTCAAGTAGGAAGCGGTAAAGATAAGTTGTGATAGTCAAAGCACAATTTGTCTGGCAAAGAACCCTGAGTATCATTCACATTGACGTGTGATATCATCTTGTGAGGGAAATGGAGAAAAAGAGAAAGATATCTCTGAAGAAGGTGGATACAAAGGAAAAGGTTTGCAGATTCATTGACCAAGGTAGTGAATACTAAGAAGTTCTCTTGGTGCAGAAAGAAGATGGGCACGGCTGCCCAAAGCTACTAAACGACGAGTACATGCCCCCTTATGCAAAGTGTCCAACAAGTAGGAGATTGTTGGGAAATGTCTCAACTTTGCATGAATATGTGCAATGGTAATTGTGCACAAGCCAATTGCCACACAAGGCATGTCACACAAGTATTTAGTTGCGCATGGTTGGGCAGTCTTGCGTGGAGATTTCCTTTGGCAAGTTGTGCAAGGTTTTCAACGTGCAAAGAAGACAAAAAAGTTGTGCAATGCACTACGTGTAGTTTCTTTACACTCTGAGAGATTGAGAAGAGGTGCTTAATGGTTGAGTTGCATTAAGGTGCTGCAAAGATTTGTGCAACATGCAAAACAATGAAAGGTTATTTATAGACATTCAAAACACTTGTCTAACTACATCTGTTACTCTGAAGAAGTGTTAGCAACATCTTGGTGACACTCTGACACGTACCTATTATGGAGCATTACACATTGTTCACTTGGCACGGTAGTTGATGCATGCAAATTCTTCCACAGTGTGGTCATTGCAAGTGAAGTGTTTGTTATAAGATATTGTTCTTTGAAGGAAAAAGTAGACTTGAGATAACAGTAACATTGAATATGTATAACAAAGGTTGTTAACTGTTGAATACACAGGGTTAAGTGTGTGCATTTTAAGATACAATAAAGCATTGTATGAAGGTTATAGAACCTTGCGACTTGATCATAGCATGTAAGACATCCAGTTTGTGCTATAATTCAATAAGGTGGTTGTGTTGGTTTTTTTACCCAAAAGAGTTTTTTCCCCAAAAGGGTTTTCCCAGGTAAAATTCTTTGTGTCTATGTGTGTGTGCTTGTCATTTTCTTTGCCTATGTGAGATTCACATTAGCATAACTCTACTTTGTGCTTGTTTATCATGATTCTAGCTATTCCAACAAAATCCAAAGACAACTTCTTCCCAAGCTCAAAAACTCAAATCAACAAAAGAAATAGAAGGAAACCTGTTTAGCCAAAACTAAATCTATCCCTGAAACAGGGGCAACTAACTCGGTCGGAGCTAAATCCATCCCTGCACAACCCATAGTAGTAGAAGCACTATAACATATGACTACTATGCAAAACCAAAATTAGAACTATCAATCTAGGTATCAAGATGGTGCATTTCAATCAAAACCACGTGAGATCTCATTAAGTGTTAAAACAACCTACCTTATAAAAAATTGCTTTGTGAGCTCATGCATACTTCACCATACCATCATGCCATCTTCATAAAGCAATTTATTGAAATGAAACATCCCATGTTTCCCAAAACCAGGGCAATACAACAGCAAGAACAATAAGGACTTCAAGCCAAAACAATCTCTATAGATGCCGACACAGCCATTTGTAAATCCTCATTACACTTTCTAACCAAGCAGATGATCTCAAAAGATAATCTTCAAAGCAGATGATCCACCCCTTTATCAACATTATGATAGACAATTTTCAGGGTATGGAAGCTCTAGTCAATGAAGGATTTCGAATCTGTATTGCATCACTCTGGTTTATCAAAAATTTGGGATATCCTAAAGCCGATATCAAATTTACATGACTAAATGCCATGTGGAAAAGAACAAGGGACACATTCAGAAATTCAAAGGACCTCCAGGTTCATTAAGAAAGTGACGAAAATCCACTTGCATATGCAAGACAAACTCAAGGAGACACAAGTAAGGTAAACGCTAGGCCTGTTCAGCATTGGACTGAACACAAGTTCCAAATGAGGGACAAGGTATGGCTGTACTTAAGCAAAAATGGATTCCAAGGGAAATAAATTTAGCCCTTATGGTATGATCCTTTTCAGATTCTTGAGAACGTGAGAATGCTTTCAGATTAGACTTACCTTCATTCATGAGGATGTATGCTGTCATCAATGTGGAAAACTTACACCCTTTTTTTAGCCTTCTATATTGGTGAAGAAGAAATAGACCTCATGCTTCCTACACTTTAAGACTTCGCACCTTGTGCACAAGAAGACATGGTGCTGCAGAAAGAGGTGAAAAAGACAAGGAGAGGGGAGCAGGAAAATTAATAGGTTGGACAGAAGGGTCAGCTGTCCAAAAAAGCCAAATGGTACTCAAGGTTAAAGTGGTAGAGTTTTTCTTCATCTTGTAGCAAATTAAGCTTTTGGAGACCAAAATTCTCCTAATTAGGGAGATGTGATCCAAAATTGGATCTAGATGTAATTAAATCATTCTCACTCATGTTGTAAAAGATCTATGAGGTCGGCATGACTATTAAAGCATCATTTCCCACATAATATGTTCTCTCAAAGACATGTAAGACTAAGGAATAAATTGCACATGCGATTATCACAACTTGTAACCAGTTGGAAAGCATATAGGAAAAAGCAGAGAGGTCTAAGAATGTATCCTACACAACCCAGAATGTCTTAGATACAGGTTTGCTTTGGACCAAACCCGTCTTAAAGAATAGATGTCAGTCATCCATGACCAAAACCATCCCCAGAAACAGACACCACAAGCGGATTTGGGAAGGAATGGACTCATCGCCAGAAATTATCAACTAGGTCGTTCAGGACCAAACCCATCCTGAAGAAGACAATGATTTGGAGCTCTTTCAGTGTCAGGAGTTCAGTTACCTTTGATTAGAAGAGTCTTGAAGGGAAGCTGAAGAATCATCTAGATTCTGAGTTTAGTTTGTAGAGCATAGGAGAAAACAACAAGGAATAGAGAGAGCGGAATGCAAAACAAGGGAGATAGGTACTTGGTTGTATGCCGAAGGCTTGTGAGTTTGTGACCTTGCATTTCTTGGCAATAGTGGATTGAAGGAACAGCCCCACTTGCTGTTGGTTTTTTACACTGTATTTCACCAGGGTAAAACCTGCGTGTAAGCTGTTACATGTTCCCTGTACATGTTTTTAAGGACTATTCTCTTTACTTCATGTAAAGAATGCAATATGGGCAACTCTATGAATGAATTTGCGTAAACATAGTGCTAAATCTGCACATAATCAGTCATAAAACTAAGCTAGAATCATGCTAATGAATTAGACACCAGTTTAAATGACAGTTATGATGTCATCAACCTATATATGCGCTAGCATACACTGCTTGATTGCAAGCTTATGGGCAGTGAATATTACTGTCAATTACTTATGGCTTTAGTTATAAGGGTCTTTCGATTTTCACATTCTCACACATACATGTTTCAATACTGAATACAATCAAAAGCGGAATCATAAATATTTTACACATTACTGCATCTAAGTTTACAAAAATATATCACCTGCTAAAGACTCGACATACAACATTGTTAGCTATCTTGAAAAGCTGTAATTATTTAAAAACAAGCATAATAGAAAATAGAATAGGTTGGCACCTCTTGTGTAGCATCCTCCGCAAATGATCAAACAACAGTGATATGCACTTCCATTGCTTCAATTTTTCACGAAACATGGATCTCCTCAGTGCTCTTGAAGGTCCTCCATCCTCAGGGACTTCATCTTTGCATTGTTCAGTTTCTTGTGTAACAATGTTATCCTGTGTTCTCGAATCATATGGCTCAAACCCCGGTTGGAGGTCCAGTTCCTCCACTTCTTGAATTCCATTTTCCAGATCACAGATGCTGTTTGCTTCTTTACTATTTTTGACAAATAGTCGACTGTTTGTTTTGTGATCCTTATCAAAACTTGGTTGAAAACCATATTCTTCCTCTTGATATTTTGGTACGTCTAGATGAGTGACTGTATCCAACATTCCATGTGCAGATTTCAGGTTTTCTGTCGTGTCCATACACTGAAAACTCTCTGTTGAATCACCTTGAGATGCCAAAACTTTATCATTTCTAATATAATTCAGAAGTTCACAAACATCTGTACTCAAGGTTAAAGTGGTAGAGTTTTTTCTTCATCTTGTATGAAATTAAGCTTTTGGAGACCAAAATTCTACTAATTGGGGAGATGTGATCCAAAATTGGATCTAGATGTAATTAAATCATTCTCACTCATGGTGTAAAAGATCTATGAGGTCGGCATAACCCTTAAAGCATCATTTCCCACATAATATGTTCTCTCAAAGACATGTAAGACTAAGGAATAAATTGCACATGTGATTATCACAACTTGTAACCGGTTGGAAAGCATATGGGAAAAAGCAGAGAGGTCTAAGAATGTATCCTACACAACCCAGAATGTCTTAGATACAAGTTCGCTTTGGACCAAACCCGTCTTAAAGAATAGATGTCAGTCGTCCATGACCAAAACCATCCCCAGAAACAGACACCACAAGTGGGTTTGGGAAGGAATGGACTCATCGCCAGAACATTAGCGACTTGGTCGCTCATGACCAAGCCCATCCCGAAGAAGATAATGATTTGGAGCTATTTCAGTGTCAGGAATTCAGTTACCTTTGATTAGAAGAGTCTTGAAGGGAAGCTGAAGAATCATCTAGATTTTGAGTTTAGTTTGTAGAGCTAGGAGGAGAAAACAACATGGAATAGAGAGAGCGGAATGCAAAACAAGGGAGATAGGTACTTGGTTGTATGCCGCAGCCTTGTGAGTTTGTGACCTTGCATTTCTTGACAACAGTGGATTGAAGGAACATCCCCACTTGCTGTTATTTTTCTACACTGTGTTTCTCCGGGGTAAAACCTGTGTGTAAGCTGTTACATGTTCCCTATACATGTTTTTAAGGACTATTCTCTTTACTTCATGTAAAGAATGCGATATGGGCAATTCTATGAATGAATTTGCATAAACACAGTGCTAAATCTGCACATAATCAGTCATAAAACTAAGCTAGAATCATGCTAATGAATTAGACACCAGTTTAAATGACAGTTATGATGTCATCAACCTATATATGTGTTAGCCTACACTACTTGATTGCAAGCTTATGGGCAATGAATATTACTATCAATTACTTATGCTTTAGTTGTCTTTCTATTTTCATATTCTCACACATACATGTTTCAATACTGAATAAAAACAAAAGCAGAATCATAAATATTTTACACATTACTGCATCTGAGTTTACAAAAATATATCACCTGCTAAAGACTTGATATACAACATTGTTAGCTATCTTGAAAAGCTGGAATTATTTAAAAACAATCATAATAGAAAATAGAATAGGTTGACACCTCTTGTGTAGTATCCTCCGCAAATGATCAAACAACAGTGATATGCACTTCCATTGCTTCAATTTTTCACGAAACATGGATCTACTCAGTGCTCTTGAAGGTCCTCCATCCTCAGGGACTTCATCTTTGCATTGTTCAGTTTCTTGTGTAACAATGTTATCGTGTGTTCTCGAATCATATGGCTCAAAACCCGGTGGGAGGTCCAGTTCCTCCACTTCTTGAATTCCATTTTCCAGATTGCAGATGCTGTTTGCTTCTTTACTATTTTTGACAAATAGTCGACTGTTTGTTTTGGGATCCTTATCAAAACTTGGTTGAAAACCATATTCTTCCTTTTGATATTTTGGTACGTCTAGATGAGTGACTGTATCCAACATTCCATGTGCAGATTTCAGGTTTTCTGTCGAGTCCATGCACTGAAAACCCTCTGTTGAATCACCTTGAGATGCCAAAACTTTATCATTTCTAATATAATTCAGAAGTTCACAAACATCTGTACTCTTATTACATTCCTGTTTCTGCTGACAACATAAAAATTGGAAACAGATTCAAAAATACTTTAAATCAAAAATATATAAACACCCCAAAAATGCACTTTTAACAAAATGAAAAAACCTATTTATTTTCTTTTACCAATCAGGTTCAGTCATTTTCTTGCATGGAAACAAACACAGTTGAAAAGGATCCTATCAGAGAATTGGTCAAAACAAATAATAGTATATTGCATCTTTAATAAAAAGTTAAAACTGCAAAAAAAGCATCTCAAATAAACTTATTATAAAGAGGTATTGGTCGAGCTAGTAAATATCAAGACAGCTGATATAAGGTAGAATATACCACTGAAGGGAATACCAACAACTACAAGACAACAAATATAACAAGATTCTAAAGCCTCGTTGAAAATATAATTCAATCTTAAATAGAATTTCCATTGATCGCAAGCATTCTCCATGAACATTAGAATGTACATATAAGATCAAACAAATATATGTGCCTGCCAATTATACTCACCATCTCCTAAGCATAAATTTTATTATGTATCATGTGCAAAGGAGAAATAACGCCAAACAGTGAATAGTTTTTCTTGTATCCAGATAATGTTGACACCAACAATCCTTTATGAAAACTGAGGCCCGATTACCTATCTACTCATACATCATTGATCAGATACACTCAGGTCCAGTTGCCTCTTAACTCCTAGAGTCGCAATTTATTTTACACTGCAATCACGGTTAGGGAATGTGTGAATAGTGAAAGTAAATGAATATCGCCATGAAGATGCCAATGACAGGAATTAGAAGATAAATCAGATTGAAATTTTTCACTCTCAAAAGCCGTGGTTGACATTCTTTGGTTTTACAACTTATGTTTATCATGACATTGATTACATGGAAGGGAAAACAATATTTGTGTCATGTACCTATGGTAGCATGCCACGTAGAGATTATTTGGTCATTGATGTATTGATGGGATTATATGTGCACATGTGATTAGGTGAAATTATATGGGCCATTGATGTATTAATGGGATTATCAGTACATGTGGTTAGGTAATAGATGTTGAAATATCCCGAGCCAATTTTTTTTATTTTTTGATATTGGATTTCAACATTACAAATAAATACCGTTAAGGTTAAAAGATAAACCCAATTGTACTGAAACAACTCTGCTACTAAAATGCTAGAAATGGAACTCAACGTCCAGTATGTGCTACCCAATCCAAGGCGGAGTTGGGGCGACCATAAGACGGAGTAAATTACTAACAAAGGAACTCTACGTCAAGTATGTGCTACCCAATCCAAGGCGGAGTAAGGGGCTACCATATGACGGAGTGAAATTAATAACAATGCTTTAATTGAAATACTGAAGAATGAAACTACTCCACACCCAACATGTGTTTGCTAACCCCAGAAGGGAAAGTAACTACCATAGGGCAGAGCTCTACACCCAGAATGTGCTTGCTAACCCCAATAGGGAAAGTAGCTACCATAAGGCGGAGCTATAAACTAATACAATAACTTAATAGAAACTGAACTTTTGAAATCAGCTTTGAACAAATAAAGAATGGCTGCCAGTACTATTGTCAGCATACAAAATAAGAAGAATTTGCTCTTAGAAAGAAGAAAAACCAGCCACCTATTAAATTCTTCAGATGTTCATAACTCACACAAAACTTGTTCAATCTTCCTGATTTCTATTGCAAAGTCTCTTCCTAAATATGGCGCCCAAGTTAGCATCAAAATTCTGATCAAATCTGCATCCAAAACGTGTTACACAAATTCCAATGTAAACCCCAAAGGGCGTCCCAGCTGAAAAGGGCGACTTGCTCTAGAAATTCATTGCAAACTCTAAAAATTCTATAAATTAGAGCAAAGAGGCGCCTAAGCCTATCCAAGACCATGAAATGATACCCAGAACTTTTTTCTTTGTTTTTTTCTGATTTATGAGTAAAAACCTAGTTCTGTCTTATACAGAATACAATAATTGAACACTAATAATACCAAATAACTAATAATGAAATAACTGAAATCAATAAATAAGTAAATACAAATATCAATGACTGAATCACCACTAGATGCTGTCTTGCAAGCATGAAATGATGCCCTAGCTAGGAGGCCTTCATTCCCCGAAGCAGTTCCAGAGCCAAAGCGGCAGCATAACAATGTAATAAACCAAGATGAAGAAATGATAACCCAATGCCTTCTTTTATAGGCTTCAGTTGGCCTCCCTTGAAGCCTTATCTCCAAAAGTGGCGCCCCTTTCCATGCAATGATGGCGCCCCCCCTTCAAGTCCCCCTTTTAAAATAACATTAAGTTATTTCGACTAGGCGAAGGTCAACGTTAAAATATAATGTTATTATTATTTTTTCTTATTTAAGTGAAATTAACTTATTCCACCAAGACCGCATTCTGAAGCCCAAAACTGAATGAGTCGACTGAAAAGGAAAGTTAACTCCTTGCGACAATCCTGCTAGCTGCCAAAAATAGAATTTACTAAAAATAGTAAATTCCTGGAAATGCTCAGAAAACCGAAACAAACATACCTCCGCGAAGCTCTCGAAAAACCCAGAAAGAATTCGCCATCAAAACTTCGAGCAAGAACATCCTAAAAAATAGGAAACCCTCATTTGCACCTTCCGAATAGCCTACGGATTTCCAGAAATAGGCCAACGGTCACTGTGAGATCAGATTTGAGAAGGGGTCATTACAGATGTTAGGAACCTGCCTGCACACAGATTAATCTAGTAACAGAAATATAGAGAATACGCACTACAACCGAAAGAAAGAAATATTGTGTTAAAATAATAGAATCGCGTTCCAAAGTATCACGGGCCTCTTCTAGAGGGCAACCACCTTTGAGCACGGCTTAATACAAAATATTCAATGGTATGTGTTGGTATCCCAATATAGAGATATAGTGTGGAGTGACCTTTTCTAATAAGGAGCATTGTATGGTGTTTCGCTACCTCAAGGGTTTGAACTAATTTATGAGTATATTGAGTTATTCTAATTTTGAGTTGTGAGATCTCTCTTCTATTATCTGCAGCATTCTACTATTATGTGTAGGTTTTAAACATCAAGGGAGAGGGAATGTCATCGATTGTAAGTCATTTGTAGTTCGCATATTGGGCGAGTACTCGCCAAGAAATTACTTGGGTGAGTATTTTCCATAAAAACTAACAAGGGTAATTTTTTTTAATCAGTGAGTATATACACAATGCTCGTCGAGTATTAGTGAGGACTCATGAAGTACTTGGTGAGTACTATGTATATACTCGACCAAAAGTTTTACATGCACAATAACTCAAAAAATGTGAAAAAATGTTGCTGAGTATTGGCGAGTATTTGCCAAGTAAATTTTTTTTTGGCTAGGCAAGTACTCTCCGAGTACGAGTATGCGAACTTTGTTTTGTACTAATAAATGCCCTATAGCATAAATATAGCATGATGCAGGTTCCAGGTGGATTGACAACCTCTTCTAAATTATGTATGTTAAGATCCTCACAACTCAAAAATAGAATGACCCAATATATTAAATCAAATCCTTGAGGTAGGACAACACCATACAATGCTCCTTAATAGAAGGAACCACTCCACATACAATACTCTTCACTTTTCCTCACGTGTGGGGACATGTCTATATAGATACATGACCCACCTACTTACAGTGAATGCTCATAACTAACTCCCCTATCACTATGACTAGATGCATAGCTTCTAAAGTGAGTCACCTACTATTTATTAGTATATCATCCACCCATGCCCCAATCATTAAAATGTGTAGCATAGTACATCAAAGTACAAGTGCATTATTATCTAACCACATGCACATATACTCCCATTAATACATCAATGACCCATATAATCTCTATGTGGCATGTTACTCTAGGTACATGATATTCTCTCCCTCTTGACATGTTTCGCATTTGGAACATAAGAAGTCGTCAAATAGTAGTATTGCAGCAAGTCAATACAAATATGATGCTATGTCAATCATCAATTTGCGACTTTGAGAAAAAGTTTGTTTGATAGTACCTATGTCCAAACTTTGTTCCATATCCACTCCTAAACTCTTTTGTCCCACCAACTTATGATTTCCTTCAATGATTTCTTCTTTATAGTCAACAAATATATTTTTCTTACTAAAAGATTCATTATAATTCAACAAAGACAAGCTGAAAATAGTTATCTTCACATAGTATAAATATGTCTTCATGCCATTCAATGCAGTTATCCTCCAAATCTATTCATGCCTTTATTTCTTTTTCATACTCTATTATCAACTCTAAACGAACAATAATTTTATCAAATGCAATTAGAATTCCTTTCAGCCCTTCTTCCAAAACCTTTTGTGAATCATTCAGTTTTTTCAACATTTTTTTCTAGGGCATGGAAGTTGAAAACGTCTATTTAAAAAACCTCTCTCGCTCTCTCAATATTTAATAAAAATGAATGAAATACCACTCGTTTGAAAACTTTTCACATCTACATTTTAATGCAAAAAATGGCACCTCAATCGGACACTTGACGTAAAATATATGCTCATATGAAGTCACTTTATCAATAATTTGTGTTTTGCTAGACAATTCAATAACATGTAACTGATATATCTCCCACAATATAGATCCAAAATTTATGAATTTGTATTTGTTACAAATGCCCTAAAGTCTACTTTCAAACAAAAAAAATGTAGCAGTAAGGTGTGTTGCTGGCCCTATTGGTGATTTCTCCCACTTTTCCCAAATCACCACTCTGATACCAAATGTTAGGAACTTGCCTGCATACAAATTAATGTAGTAACATAAATATAGAGAAAGATATGAATATTGTATTGAAATAATAGAATCAAATTACAAAGTATTGCAGGCCTCTTCGAGGGGAAAACATCCTTCGTGTACGGCTCAATACAAAATATTCAAATGATCATTTTCCTCTTGCACATGCTCTCTATTTAAACTAATCTATTCAAAACAACCACTACTTCCCGTACATGTAGGATAATTACAATTAGCTAATGGGACGACTTACAAAGCATATGCATTCAAGCTTTTATTAAAAACACCTCATACAAAAGAAAAAAGTTTGGACGACAGGGTCCCAATATGCCCTCCCCCTTAAAAAATCTTTGCCCTCAAAACTTCAGATGAGGAAACAGTTGCTATCATTGGAGTAAGGTTCCCACATTTCATCTTCCAGTTCCATGTCACACCATTGTACTAGGATCTCTGTGATAGTGTGAGTGCGTAGCTTGCATGATCACCGATCTAGGAGAGACTCAGATTCCAAGAGGATAAATCCTTCAGTATCAAGATTGGGTAGTGCAGCCTCGGCTCTAACATGTTGACCAATAACCTTCTTCAAACAAGATACATGAAAAACATGATGGGAATTGGAAGAGGGAAGCTCCAATTTGTATGCCACAATACCAATTTTTGGAGGACTTTATAAGGGCCATAATACTTGGGTGCTAGGTTCTGATGACCCTTCATCTTCAAGGAGGATTACTTATAAGAGACTATAGCCAAAGAAAAACCATGTCCCCTATGTCAAACGCATGTTCAGAATAGTGTTGATCGGCTTCTTTCTTCATATGATTTTGTGCCAGATGGAGGTAATCCTTGAGAGTTTGAAGATATTTTCATGCGTGCTAAGTGTGGAATATACTACTTGTACATTGGAACTCCTAGAAGGTATATCTAAAGAGACAACATTGGTTAACCATAAATGGCTTCATATGGTGTCATCTTGGTGGCAGTGTGGTATGTGGAGTTGTACCACCATTCCGCAAGTGGTAACGATTTCACCCAATGATATTGTTGATTTGAGCCAAAGCAACGCGGATAGGTCTCCAACCATTTGTTGACAATTTCTGTTAGGCCATCGGTTTGCAAATGATAGCCACAACTCATTGTAAGTTGGGTGTCATAGCGGTAGAAATGTTTTTGCCAAAAGTTACTAGTAAAAATGGAATCACAGTCACAAACAATGGAAACAGGTATCCCATGGAGGCAAAACATATAATCAAGAAATGTTTGGTTGATAGTGGAAGATGTAAAAGGATGGGCGTAGGTGCAAAAGTGGGCATGCCTGGAGAGGCGATCCATCACCACCAGAATAATTGATTTCCCCCTTGACTTCGGTAGCCCTTCAATGGAGTCCATGTAAATGTCGGTCCATACCCTGATGAGAATAGGTAATAAATTGGAGTTTGCCAGGGGTCAAGACCAATACACCTTTGTTGCACTAACAAGTCTCACATTCTACCACAAACTGTTTGATGTCATGTTTAATGCCCTCGCAAAACAAATTTGTGTGGACCCTTTCATATGTTTTTAAAAACCGTAAGTGGCCAGCTAACAACGATGCATGCAATTCCAACTAAAAAAAATATCATAGTGCCAATTTGGGCACAAGTACAAGACAACCTTTGTGTTGCAAATAGTGACCATCCTAATATTAATTCAGCCAAGACAAAGGATTAATGGACACTTGCTGGATGAGCCATTGAATTTGGGCATCCTAGTGCCATTCTTGTTAGACCTCGTGTATCCACTCCAGAATGGGGAAGGATAGTGCGCACAGAGTTCTCTATTCTTCATACTTGTGAGACAACCCATCTGCAACAAGATTGTCCTTACCTTTCTTATGGGTAATCTCATAGTCAACCAATCAGCTTGGTCACCCAGTTTTGTTACTCAGGAGAAGAGACTCTTTGCTCCAAGAAGAACTTAAGACTGTGACAATTTGTTTTGATGCATAAATATCTCCCTATCAAGTATGCGCGCCACTTCTTTACTGCATGAAAGATGGCTAGTATTTCCTTCTCATATGTTGAGCGAGCAAAATTTTTCCCTGTAAGTGCCTAGCTAGTGAATGCTATAGGTCTACCTTCCTGCATTAGGATAGCTCCAATTCCACTTTCCGAGGCATCAATTCAATGACAAAGGGTTTTGAGAAGTCAGGCATAGCAATAACTAGCGTAGTCCACATGGCACATTTGAGAAGTTCAACTAACGTTTCCACCACCTCTAACGAATGATAGCCTCCTTTTTCAACATGGCTATCAATGGAGTTGCAATTTTCCCATAGCCCTTGATGAACTTTTGATAATATCTGATGAGGCCCAAATATTCCCCAAAGGCTCTTGAGCATTTTGGGGTTAGGCCAAATTTTCATAGCCTCACTTTTTCCTAGATCCACTTTGACTCCTTCCAAGATGATGTGCCCTAGACACTCAATTTCTTTTTGGCCAAAAGAGCACTTTGATAGTTTGGCGCATAACTGGTATTCAAAAAGATTTGAAAGGTTTGTTCCAAATTCAAATGCTCCTCTCATGTGTGACTATAAACAAAAATGTTATCAAAGAAGACTAGGATGAACCTTTTAAGAAATGGCAGGAAGATCTTTTTCATTAAGCCAAAGAATGTTGACGAAGCATTACTGAGGCTAAATGGCATGACTAGAAATTTGTAAAGATCATCGTGAGTTCAGAAGGTTGTCTTCGGAATATCTTCTTCCTTTATACAGATCTAATGATAGCTTGACCTCATGTTGAGCTTCAAGAAGCAGGATCCATGTAGTTCATCCAATAGCTCATCAATCACTGAAATGGGAACCATCTCTTTAATGATGAGTTTATTCAGTGCTCTAAACTCAATACAAAGTCACAAGGATGTTGAAAGCACAATGACTGAGAAGGGGGTGAATCAGTCTTCAAAACATTCATTCAATTCCATTTAACATTCATGAACCATTCATACAAACCTATAGATCAATCAAAGCATAAGCAACCATATATATGAACAGGAAATACAAGAACACATCACATATGTGGGAAACCCTCAAAGGGAAGAAAACCCACTGATCTCTGCAAATGGACTACAGTCCTATAAGACAAAAACCAAATTTAGTGAAGCACCAACTCCACATGGAGCACTAACCCCAACTAGCCAAGCACCCACTTGACTAGGCTTTAACAAGCACCCACTTGCAAGGAGGCATCAACCCCCTAGATGACTCAGCCACCTGATTGCTTTGATTACTTAAGTTGCTCAACCAACAGATGATGACCACCTCTTCAGCTCTTCACACTCTTATCCCTCTCAAACTGCCTTCTAGGCCTCTTCGCTCAACAAGGTCTATTCAAGACTGATTAGGTCATATGACCTTGACTTTCATATTCAGACCTCCTGTTAGATATTCATGACAGTCCCTCTACTCTCTTATGATGGTCTACAAGACCTCTTGCTCAAGGATCTTCTATCTCATTCGCTTATTTTTCAATTCACTTACTAGCCAATTAGGCCTAAAAGGCTTTGTTCTTATACAAGCCTCTTGCTCATACACCTCTTGGTCGACCACACACACTTGCCCACTTAGATTGACCACACAATAGGCCTTAGGACACGTTACAAGCAAGAATCAATCATTACATTAGGTCGGCCATTACTCAAATAGACCAAATCCTTCTTTAGGTCTCATGGAGACCTAATTCCATTAGGCCTACTTTAGGACATGTTACCTTATGAGCCCTTGGAACACTCTACACCTCTATACATGGCACAACATTTCCGTACAACAGTCAAACAGGCCTTAGCCAACATCCTTTGAGCTCCATAACACTTTTTAGGTCCAACCACCACTTGAAACACTCCATTAGCACTGTTCACATTAGACCTTTGAACACACAGAAAAGTCTGTCTTGAACAACTGAAGATAACACATCATTTAGCCACACAACCATGACAATAAATCACTTATATAGAACTTACAAGACCTCAACAATATCACCATATACATTAGACACTTCAACTCAGGGCAAAGAGCCTCAAACTCATCACTGCAACTCACTCAGAACTGCTAGTTTACCTAAAAGACCAATCATGGTTACTCAGACCTCCAATCCCTGTATAGACACTTTCCATGACTTCTGATGCATGTAGATGATCCTCTGAGATCATTAGACCATACTTAGATAGAAATATCATATGCTCAAATGGCATATATTGGTCTTGCAGACCAATCTCATGACCTTATATCTCACTATCTTATTTGAACCAGACAGGTCAACTTGTGAGCAACTTTTTCACCACACACATGACCTCCAAAACTTCTACCAAACATGAACATGTCTTACAAGTCCTGAACAACATCTCATTGCACTTGGTTTCATCATTCTATCATGAAAACACATTCCAATTCAACTTCTCATTGCTGCCTAGGTTTTTCACTGTTTGCACCATTAGGCCTATTGGCGATTGGCTAACTTGGATGACCAGTTTAGCACACTTGAGGACTAGAACCTATCTAGAAACCTTCATGGACATAAAACATGAGTCTCTACCTTCTTCCTCCATTCATTTGCTTACTATGTTCAATGCAACTTTTGACTTCTACAAAAACTTCTTCAGAAACAAGCCTGTAACTCAATAGTTTCTCTCTTCTCTTTAACCAATACCGCCTGGAGGTACCTGAGAGAGTCCACTACAAGCTCCAATAGCTTACCTAAACAATTCAATCCATCCTGAGCACTTTTGAGCAACATCTTCAACATCGGGTCTTTATTAAGGTTTTAAAAGGGTTTAAACCTATTTCCACTCTTAACGATCGTTCATAAAGCATAGCTCCTTAATTCAAAAACTAATACCTGAAAAATTGAGCTAGGACCCTTCCCCAACTGCGATGAACTACTTAGGTTCCCATGCAAAGGTTTGACAAGCTAATGAGCACAAGAAAATCCTTCTCGGGTTGAGAACCCTTCATTCTGAGCACTCAAGAGACCTCCAAACAACTTTTCATGCCTTGTCCCTCAAACTATGACCTCAAACTGAATGAACAAACTTGAAACAACATAACTCACCTTTGACAATGCTAATATGAGCTCAAACACCTTGAAATCTGCTCATGACCCTTCATTAGGCCACACTCTCTCTCTTTGCTCTTCTAGACCTTGACCTGCAAAACACTTTAGGCCTTAAAACTAACCTTCATGCCTCTTTCCATGCACTCTCCACTTCATTCACATACTCAAGCAACCTCTCTCATGCTTAAACATTGCCATACATCCTTCACATGCCTTGACAACAGATCATGATACCTCATTAGGTTAGGTAGGGTCTAGAAGTGGTCTAGGTGCAGACTTGCCCTGAAGGTCCTAGCCTTGTAGCATAGTCACAAGGTTCAGAAATCCAAAAAGATTTGGGAGGGCAAAAAAATGCGAAATCCGGAATTCTTGAAAAGGTTAAAAAAATTAGGAAAAATCCGGTTTGAAATATATATATATGCAAAATATTTCAATCTACTAAAGAATGAACATTAATTTAACACTTGCAAAACTCAGAAATGCATAAGAGTTTCGACGTATATACTATAAAATTATATAACTATAGAAATAATAAAAATTTAAAACATATCATAATACTATTAAATTTCATTTTAAATAAAATATAGAAAATAAAATTATAAAACTTTAAAAAAGAATAGAAATTATATCGTAATATTATTAATTTTAATTTTAATTTTAAATACCCTATATAAAATATAAGTATAAAACTATTAAAAAAAAATCATAATATTATTATCTATTTTAAACATATTTAATTTATATATATTTTTTTTTAAATTTGATTTGATTATATATTATGCAAATAACTTATTTGCAATATATAATAATAGTTAAATTTAAAAGAAAAATAAAAAACAAAATATTTAAAGTCAACATTATAAATTGTAATTTAAATGTAAATAAAACTATATTTTATATTATAAATTATAATTAAAAAATAAAATAAAATCTAAACTTCATTTATCTTTTAAAATATATATATAAATTTAAACATAATATAATACGATATAATCTAACATAAATGTAAACATAATATGATATTATAAATTATAATTAAAAAATAAAATAAACCCTTAACCTAAACTAAATACCTAAACAAAAAGCTATTAAATAAACCTAAAGTCCTAAACAACTTAACCTAATTAACATTTCAAAAAAACAATAAAAAAACCAAACAAAAATATAATTGAACGGAACTTACCTCTCTCTGCCTTGTCATGGCCCGTCCATCGACCACTGTTCGCCACCATAAGAGAATACCGCATGAAGAAGAATAGTGTAATTGTTGTCGTTCTTCTCTACCGTCGGTCGACTGTGATGCACGATGGTTATCTCCTCGCCAACTATGAGTGTTATCTCCTCGCCGACTATCTCTTATCTCCTCGCGTCGATCTCTTGCCATTCAGCCTTACCAAAAGATTTAAGCTACTCATCGATTGTGACTGCAACTGTTTGCATCTGCTCACGTCAAGCTTTTTAGGGTTCATGTGAGGTGAGTTTTTTTTTAGGGTTTTTTTATATGAAAAAATTACCGAACCGGATCGGATTAATTCAGAATGCCGAAAAAATCTAGATTTGGCCGAGATTCGACCGAACCTTGTGACAGAGACCTGTAGGCTCACCCTGAGACTCATGAGTGCTCCAATGCCTCACATACATGCTCAAGCAACCTCATATAACCACTCATGCCTATGTGCACTCATCTCACCAAGCCACCATGCTCACACCTTCTCACAAGGTCTCTTCAAGCTATGACTAGGCTTAGGCTACTCAAAGATTTGTACCTCTATGCAACCATAAGGCATTAGTTGCCTTCAAATTCTCTCTCATGAGAACATCCTTCAATGACAACACTCCATCAATGCCCTTTGTCACATCAACATACTGCCAACTAGGCACACTCTCTCAATGACATCAACTCATGCAAGATGCACCTTTGACATCAATTACAACCTCAACAAAGGACCCTTATTTTTTCCATACCAATAATATAGGGGAAGTGTAAGGATTGATTATTAGTCTAATGACTCCCGCATTCAACAATTCCTGCACCATTTTTTCTATTTCATTCTTCTGTGCAAATGGGTATCAATAAGGACAAATGTTTGGAGGTGCACTACCTACAACAAGTTGAATGGCATGATCTTTTGGGCATTGTGGAGGTAGCCCTTTAGGCTCCTCAAAGGCAGTTGTATGCTTAGACAATAGTTCCTCTAAGTCCAACGGCTGGTTTGAAGCTGATGACACATTGATATGGATGGCACAAAGTTGGGCAACAATCCCATGAGATCCCTTTTTCAGCAACTTCTCCATCTAGTGAGAGCTAATAATACTTATTGATTCTCAAGTGAATCCTTCTAAGGTGTGTTGATGTCCCTTATTGGTGAATTCATGTAGGATTACTCCCATTAATAAGGAACAAAAAGTGTAACAGGAGAGATTATTAGTACAAATGAATGTTGAATGGTGAGAGTACATATATGACATTCATTGGGTCCCATTAGTAGAGATATTGTGTGAAGTGGCTTCTTCCAATAAGGGCATTGAATGGTGTTGCCCTACTTCAAGGGTTTGATCTGATTTATGAGTAAATTGGGTTATTCCAATGTTGCAAGTAGACGCATCTCCCACCCCCTGGAATGCGTCTTAGTTTCCCAGACGGGTTTCGGGTACACGAGACGGGTATGAAGATGTCTCCCATGCCTGGAGACGTCTCCCTGCCTATCCCCATGTCTCCAACATGTCCCCGGATGGGAAAATTGCATCTCCAAACCCTAATCATGAAAAAAGACCTAAACACATGAAAAAATGCACAAAAAACTTATAAAAATACCTAGAACTTCTGTCTATCACCACACTCACCAGATTCATTGCAAAGAGAAGGTTGCTTGCAAAGAGAAGGCTGTTTGCAATGGGCATTCACATTTGCCTAGAGGAACAAGTAGGCATTTGCCATTTGCTTCATTTTTTTTACAGTTTGGTCTGCATTTTTTTTTTCTAGATATTGCCGGTCGTGGCAATCATTGGCATTGCCATGAACAATACTGCCTAGCAGTGCTACGAACAACAATGCATGCCATTGTCACGACCAACAATACCTGGTAACTTGGTAAGTTTTTTTCTTTAAAGTTTACATTAATATTGTATTAGCCTTTAGGTTTTTAATATTTATTTTTTAATTTTCATATAAATGTTTAATAATTACTTTTTAGTATTAGGTTTAGTATTAATATTTTAATATTCATTACTTAATATTTAAAAATGTTTATTTTTTTAATTTTTAAATGTTTTAAAAATTAAGTTTTTTATATTTCATTTTATGCATTGTTTATAATTATTTTAAATATTTATTATTTAATAAATTAATATTTATAATTTTATTAATTAATAATTATTATAATATTATTTGATGTTTTAATTTTAATTTTAAAGTGTTATTTTTTTAAATTATTCTGTGTTGTTAACTTGTTATAATTTTATTTTTATTTTTAATAATTTATTTAATTTTAATTTACGTTTTTTAATTTAACAATATTTTATTTTAATTTTTTTAATAAATTTTAAATTATAATTACTAATTTTTATTTATTTATTTCTCCCAGAATGTCAGGGGGAACTAAGGATGCTTTGTATCCATTGTGAAAATTTTGCGATCATGTTCACAAAGAGCATGGGGGAACAACAAATATCATTTGCAAGCTTTGTAGAAAGACCTTTCAGGGCACTTACACAAGAGTGAAGGCTCATTTTTTGCAAATAAAGGGAAAAGGGATTGAACATTATTCAAATGAGGAAGTGTGCTTGGAAGCGATGAGAGAACAAGATAGCGCTGAAGGCAAATTGACTCCTTTAAGCTCACATGTCAACCACATATCGAAGTCAGAGTCCCCATGTCATGCCAATTGAAAGAATGGAATGAGAAATAGATGTCTTTTGGGCATACGGCAAAGGATGTGGGGTTTTCTCGCAAGAGATCGCACATTGGTAGTTTCAATCCCATTGAAAGCATGTTCAATGTACATAGTCGAGATGCAGTGGATGCAGCAATTGCACGCTTCTTCTATGCGAATGGCATTCCATTCAATGTTGCTCAATCACCTTATTATGACGAGATGGTTCATGCTATCAACACTAGGTTCGCAGAGTATAAACCACCTGGTTATGAGAAGCTTCACACGTCTCTTATTGACAAAGAACAAACAAGCATAGAGCAACAAACCCCAGTCAAAAAGGTGTGGTCTACAGAGGGATGTAGCATTGTGATGGAAAGCTGAACTGATACAAGAATTATGAACATAATAGTAACTTGCTCCAAAGGCCCCTATTTTTTTAAGGCTATCGATTGTTCTGGTCAAGAAAAAACGCAGAGTTCCTTGAGAAGCAGTTATGTGATGCAATTGATGAGGTGGGGGCATCACACGTTCAAGTTATTACAGACGTTGCCCCAATTTGTAAGGCAAATAGCTTATTGGTGCAAAAAAAAATACAAACATGTATTTTGGAAACCATGTTGTATGCATGCATTGAATAATGTTCTCGAAGACATTGGCAAGTTTCAGTGGGTTTCTAAGCTTATTGAGAAGGGCAGAAAAATACATATGTTCATATGCAATCATCACCACACACAGGCCATTTATAGAAGTTTTGCCAAGGTGAAACTTCTCAAACTTGCAGATACAGGGTTTGCTTCATTCTTCATATTGCTTGACCGTTTTTATGATGTCAAAGGAGCCTTGTGTTCCACTGTAGTTAGTGATACATGGACAGGTTGGAGACAATCTACATTAGAGACTGTAGTTGAGGTGAGGCAGATGGTCCTTGATGACCACTTTTGGGCTGATGTGAAATTTGTTGTTGACTTCATTGAGCCCATTTGTGAGGTCATCCATTTCGTTAATTCAGACAAGCCATGTTTGGGGGAGGTTTACGAAGAAATTGATTCTATGTGTGAAAGAATCAAAAAAATCATATACTCAAGGGATCCTTCTTTATATCTTTTGATTGAAAGACAAGATCGATGGAAAATGGAACAAACAAAACACACCTCTACATTGTGTTGCTTACACTTTGAATCCAAAGGGGTATGATATAGAGGTCACCAAGAAGAGGACTCCATATGAAGACAGAGAAGTGATGAAAGAATTTTGGGTTGCAATGAAAAAGGTTTATGGTCGAGGAGAAGAAGCTTCTTGTATCAGGACTACGTGAAACATGTTTTCATGTGGCCATGGACAGTTTTCTACAGTGGAGGCTCTTTATAATATGCGTGCGAAGAAAGATCTAATAGAGTGGTGGTGGAACCATAGCAATGAAACCCCTAAATTGCAATCATTTGCGAGTTCATCATCTTGTGAGAGGAATTGGAGTACTTATGGTTTCATTCATTCATTGAAGAGGAACTGACTGGAATCAAAGAAGGCAAAGAACCTAGTGTACATTCATAGCACACTTTGTCTTCTTTTTCATGTAGACCCAGGGTACAAGGAAGGTTCTTCAGCAAAATGGAACCACATTCCACCCGATGGAGCAACAAACATATCCTTGGAGGATGATATGCTTGAGGCAAATGGCCTCAATGATTTGCCCCCTACTTGAGGCAAATGGCCTCAATGATTTGCCCCCTATTATATTACCTACAAATGAGCCACAACTTGCGAGTGATGCCTATCTAGACAACATCTTGGAGGACCTAGAGGATGTAATTGATGTGACAGTTGATCCTATTGTATTGGATCATATATGATCCAGGTTCAATTTTTTTTTTTTTTTTGCATGCCTATTTGTCGGCATTTCATTGTATATGATGACCCTTAAGCTTAGTATGATGAGATATGCATTCGATCAAGATCTTTGGTTGGCTTGTATTATATTTATGTATATTGCTAGTAATGGCATTGCAATGGTATAAAATTCGTTAAATTTTTCATGTCATATATAACTATTAACATATAATATTATCCATCCCCTATTTTTCAAAAATGGCATACCACTACCCGTACCCGTCCCCTGACAACTTCTAATTTTGAATTTTGTAATCTCTCTTCGATTATCTGCAATATTCTATTATTTTGTGTAGGCTCTTAACATCAAGGGAGAGGAATGTCATCTATGTTGTAGTCTAATTTATGAGTACATGGTGTAGATTGTGAGTCATCCATACCTAGACATTGCGGAGCGGTTCCTTTCAATAAGTAGCATTGTATGGTGTTGCCCTACCTCAAAGGTTTGATCTTATTTATGAATATATTGAGTTATTCTATTTTTAAAAACTGAGGTTCTTAATATCTAGTATCAAAGTGGATATGGAACAAGGTTTGGATATAGATACCACCAAAAACCTCTAGGAAGATAGCATATGGATGGTCGGGTGATAGCACATGGCATCATATTTGTACTGACTTGCAGGAGTTTTACTATTTGGATTATTCTCATGTTTTGAGAACAAAACATGTCAAGGGGGAGGGAATGTCATTTACTTAGGGTAGCACACCATAGAGATTATATGGGTCATTGATGAATTAATGGGATTATATTTGCATATGTGGTTAGGTGAGATTATATGGGTCATTGATGTATTAAAAGGATTCTATGTGCACATGTGGTTAGATAATAATGTACTTGTACTTTGATATACTGATATGCATTTAATAATTAGGGCATGAGTAGGTGATGTGCTAATAAAAGGTAGGTGGCTTACTTTAGAAGCACTTATCTAGACATAGTGGTAGGTGAGTTAGTTGTAAAGATCCATTGTAAGTAGGTCGGTCATGTGTCTATATAAACATGCCCCTCACATGTGTGGGAAAGAGAAGAGTATTGTATGTGTGGATTGGTTCGTTCCAATAAGGAGCATTGTGGAGTGGTTTCTTCCAAAAGAAGCATTGTATGGTGTTGTCGTACCTCAAAGATTTGATTTTTTTAATGAGTAAATTGGGTTATTTTATTTCTGAGTTGTGAGGTTCTTAACAATCTGTAACTTGGCAATGATATGATCACAATTCATGTTTGTCATGATGAAGGATGTAGGAACAAGAGGAACCAGAGACCTAGTTACCTCCAAAAACCAATATTCAAATTCATTCAATGTGCAAAAGAGCCTATTGCAAATATGTGTCATGTTGTTTCATGCAGGGCTAAACTGGATATTCCCTTGTATCATGGTCAAGTTGACGCTGAAAAACTCAAGTTCAATGCATCAACTAGGATTGTGTTTTAGTTCTTGAGAATGGTGACAAGCAAAAGTTCCAATCCGTCAGACTCATGATGACTGGAAATGTACTAGACCTATTGAAATTTATGTGTATACTTTTAAAAGCAAAATCAAGCACTTGTGATTGACTAGAAGCACTTTAAGCATTTAATTAAGCAAATTTATTCAACTGGCTACATGGAAGATTAATTCATCTAGTGGCAATACTTTAGGCAATTATAGGGACAAAATTATCCATATCATCCCTAACTGTTCAATGAGTGACTATTTTGTTGGCTTGGTAGGATAGAGAGATGTATGTATGAATTATACTGGTGGCTTGCACTAACATATCCTTAAGAAATTGGTATTATTTGATATCAAGAAGCTTTCTAAGACTACAAGAAACCTCTTTATATTAAATCAAGTGGCAAAAACTTTGTGGAACTTGAAGAATCATCTAAGGCATCTAGGCATAACAAAAAACAGAAAAATATTTAGTGGCAACGAGTTGTGAGAAGCACATTGCATATACAACGAAGAAGAAACATGATGGCAGGATAGGGAAGAAGTTTTGTAAGCATTGAAACAAGAATGATCATAACAAGGAAAAGTGTTAGCTATTGCATCTAGAGTTTCTACTTTGTTCAAAATACAAAGTATATGGTGTCGTAGAATGCAGCAGACACAACAGGGAACAGTTGGAGCTGAAGTGGATGAGAGGATAAATATTTTGATGCTGAAAAAGACAACAAAGACTGCAATACCAAAGAAAGCACCTAAGCCAAGATGGCCAAGCAAATCAATGGCGCCTCCAAAGACAAGTCTAGAACAATGGGCATGCTAATGTGATTGACACCATGCACACACAATGACTTGAAATAATAGGATGTCAAAGATAGAGATGGTGATCTTGTCTACTATGGATTTATAGCAAGTCATATCTTTGAACTTGACCTAATAATTGCATGTTCATTATAGGGTGGAAGATGGATTGTTGTTTATGTGAAGAAGCATTGCACACAGGTTGGAAATGCAAGAGTTCAGATGTTTCAAGAGGGCCATGCATCTAAAGAAGTGGGGCATGCAATACACTGAACCATTTCCATTGATATGTCTATTAGTAGAAGATGCAAAGATAGGACATTTTGACGATGGGGTAATGTTGGTCACTGAAACCTCTGAAGTCAACTCTTGAACTCAGAAGGTGATTGTGAATATTGAGGTGAGGAAAAAGCTTTTTCATGTCAAGATTCAGTTTAAGCAATCAATGGTTACTCACATATTTGACTTTGGGAGATAAAGGAATTCAATTTCTAAGTGTTTCTCAGAAAGTTGGACTTGAGGACCTTCAAATAAGGATGATGAAATGCAAATCACCCAACAAAACAAGTTAAGATTTGCAATTTTTGATAAATGTCCCGATGAAAACAAGCGTGATGTCACTCCACGATGAAATTGATGTCATACTAGGTAGTCCACTTTGGTGGAGACCATGACTCCCTTTTCTATTAAAGATTACAAAAGTATTGACTTATCAAGGATGGTAGAGCTTACATGATAAATGATTACGAAGTCAAGTAGAAGATTTCATTGGTCCCAGCTACTAAAGCAAAGTCATTGATTAACACCAACAAGAACTTTGTACACTTGATGATGAGACCCAAGGATGAGAAGCAAGATAGCGCAGATTCAACATTACAATATCCTAGCATTGAACAGAGGAGGCAAAATAGTGATTTGATTACGCTCTAAGTGAGTATTTCTAGAGCCTAAGGTGTTACCACCTAAGCACTAGATGGAGCATGAGATTCAGCGCCTTCCCAATGCAACATTGTTAAGATACAGGATTTTGGTTTTTGATTTGAAGGAGATATAAGTAGCAATCACAAGAACTCCTTCCCAATCTAGCATTGTTGAACATTGGTCTATACAGGTCTTCAATTTTGGAACCGAAGGAAATTAAGTGGCAATTGTAGGAACTCCTTGACCAAGGGGTCATTAAGCTGAGTGCATCACAATGTTGATCACTGATTGTACTTTTTCCTGAGAAGGATAGATAATGGCACATGTGGTGTGGACTTTCAATCCATGAAGAAGATCACCATAAAAAAACAATATCCTCTACCAAGGATAGATGACGTGTTGGACCAGCTGCAAAACCAAAGTACTTCACCAAATTGGACATGAACTTGTGCTATCTTCAAGTCAGGATTCCAGAAGACAACATCTAGAATACAACATTCTAAGCTAAGCAAGGTTTGGACAAGTGTTTGGTTATGTTGCTTCAATTGTGCAATGCCCAAACTACCTCTATGAGGCATATAATGTAATGTCCCCTTCTAGCTAGACATTTATACTTCAGCACGAATTAGCCTATTAGTGGTCCTTGTAGGCTAGTGAGGCATGGTTAGATGATCTTGTGACAGCAGTTACCCCGTTGGTCTCCATTCCTAGATTCTGTGGAGTTGGAGAAATAAGGAGAATTAATTAAATTAATTCTTTGTAAAGTTATTAAATAAATAAATATTAAGGTGACCTTATATTTAATTAATTTAATAAAGTGATTTAAATAAAATAAAATAATATTTTAAAAGCTTCTTGAAGGATTGAAAAAAAAAGAATAAATAAAGGGCTTGGCTAAGCTTCTAATCATCCAGTGTTGACATTTGTTTTGATATGTTCATTTGTGGAGCCAAAGGTTTCTGTAGTTTTTTTATTGTGATCTTTGGGAACGATACCTCCCATTGATTGGCATAACTGAGGTGGTGAAAGATTCCTCCGAAGGGTTGCAGCTGAGAGAAAGATACTTCAGTCTTTCTATTGTGCTTCTGAGGCAAAATTTTAGTGGCCTTTGGCCAAAATTTTGGAGTTTTGATTTGCGAGAACGGTTTGCATACATTTATAGTTTGATGATTGCATCGATGTCACTCATTGAGGAGTGTTTGGAGATAGCATCAATCTGATATTGTTTTCAAACTTTATCACCAGCCATATTGAGGAGCACGATTTTATTCATGGAGGTCTCTTGAGGCATCGATTTCATCACCTAGCTTGGGCGCTCCATTCTTGAGGTCAATGCCATCATGTTCCATGCTTGAAGAGGGTCTCGAAGGCTGTGTATAGCTTTATATCTGCATTTTATTCCAGAACAGGGGCGGCTGTATAAGAGCATCGATTTGCATTGTTGAGGGCACAATTGGATCTCTTTTTGGTTGCTATCTCATCCTCTATCATAGGCGCTCCAATCATACCAGGTTTTCATGCATTTTACATCCATTCCTGATTATACAAATTAATTGTAATAGGCTACCATTGATATTCAGATTTTCAGACTTGCATGTCAGTATAAGCCAAGAATCTTGGCAATTGTTATCAGCATTGTAATCAGTTTATATTTCAGTCAATTAAAGGAGTTATAAGGTTATTTCTTGGTCATTGCTTCAGTTACTACCTTACATGCCAAATGTTTGTAAAAATGTCATATGGCTGTAGTTGCATGTTTCTTTATACTTAGTTCATGTATATGCATCCAAAAACACAAAAATAATTGCACATTCATCCTAGGAGGTTGTTTAGAAGTCATTTGCAAGCAATTACATTGTCACCAACTGAATCTAGAAGCAAGTAAAGCAATCTGAGTTTTTTACATCAGCAAGATATCCCTTGTATACAAAGTGTTTAACGAAATTCTCAGGGTCAAAAATCAGAAATTTTCAATCAGAATTAGCAAGGGATACTACATATGAACAAGCTTTGAGACCTTATATTGACCATTTTCTCATAGCTTACCATGATGATATTATGCTTTGCAAGACATTCGACCACCACTTAGGTAATTTGAAACAAGCATTGGGAACCTATGGTCAGAATCAGCTACAAGTGAATTAGAAGAAATGCAAATATATACTATGTATTCAATGATACGGCTAGCACTTTTCAAGGGAGGAGAAGGGCTGAAGATTGATATTTCCAAGATCCATGCAACTGATACTAGGCTGACATACTACCTTAACAAAGCTACATAGTTTTGTCAAGCATCTTATTATCTTTGCAAGTTCAGCATCAAATTATCTTTGCAACGCTAATGGATGGCTTAACTAAGCCAAGTGAATAGTTTCATTTGGCTAAGGCACAAGTGAAAACCTACAAACTCTAAAGCAAAATATTTGCACAACACCAAATGTGTGTTTTTTGAATGCTGAGATGGATTTTTAAATCGAAGTGGACAAATTAGGTTATAGATTAGGAATAGCAATTAATCAAAAAGGTCAACTAATAGCATATTACTCGTAGACTTTCTTAGAAGCAGTGAAAAATTGTATAACATGGTTCAAACTGAGAAACATTGGCCCCACTATTGGCTACAAAAGAAGGCTATCATGCACTCCAGCCATAAACCCATGTACTTTTTGCAAATGAATAATAAACTCCAACAAAGTTAAACTAGTGATTAAGTACAAGAAAGGCTTCAACAACAAAGTGGTACAAATGTTGTCACACTCACTAAGACTATTAAAGCTAGGAGTGGTGATGGAGTTTACACTATTTACACATGATGACTTGAAAGAATCCCATGGCAAAGATACAAATGTTGATACTATCTACAATGGACTTATAGCAAGTCATATCATTGAACTTGAGTTAATAAGAACATATTCATTATAGGGTGGAAGATGGATTTTTGTTCAGTGGAGAAGAACTGCACACCGATTTCCAATGCGAAAGTTAGGTTGTTTTGAGTAGCCCATGCAAACAAGATATAGGACATTTTGATGATGGAAAGACACTATGCCTTTTTCAATGATATGTCTATTGGTAGAAGATGCAATGTAACATGAAACTTATATTTAAGGTTGTGTGTCATGCAAAATGAGCAAAACATCAAAACAAAAACTAGGCTTGTACACACAATTACCAACTCCAATCCAACCATTGGAAAATGTCCCAATAGACATCCTAAGTGATTTGTCAAGAACGCAGCGAGAAAAGAACTATCTCCTTGTAGTGACCAACAGGTTTCATAGCATGGCAGTTTTGATACCTTGGAAGAAGACTATCAGCATACAAGACATCACCAAATTGTTCTTTGAATTTGTGCAAATACACTTAGAATTGCCAATGCCTATTGTTTCAGATCATGACAACAAATTCCTCAGTTTTTGAATATTTTATGGAGGCAGATGCAAAGCAAGCTCAATCATTTGGCCACATTTTCCCCACTGCCTAAAGGACAAAGGAAGTGGTGAGTAGGATGTGGATTTGGGTACAGAGGGGATACAACCACAAGCATCTGAAGACTTAGGATGACAACCTACCATATACGTAGCATTGTTATTACTGCACAGTGTATGAATACACTAACCAATCACCTTTTTATGACTTGTTAGGGACTAATGCCTCAATCACCAAAAAACTTGTTTGGGATTATTGCCTCAAACACCTATTAATTTGGCACTTGGAAATAATAGCAGTTATATTGCAAGGACAGGCAATAAGACAAAAACTGCTACCAAGCTTTTCACGCAAATTCATAATATTTGTCCGTTGGAATGATTGTTTGGAAAAATATCGAGAAAATTATAAAGCTTGTCCTGACTAGCACTATGATGCATAAATTTTGCATCAGTAACATGGTATAGATCTACATGTGAAAGGAAAAGATATCATATGGCAGATTTCATAGCGTGTTTTAAGCTTGATTCTCTTAGATACAAAATCCTCTACTCTGTATTGAACACAAACAACTTGAAGTTCTCCAAGCCTAACATGCTAGATGATGAAGATGGAGGAGTGCCAATTTTGCTACTAGAAGAGTACTTAGTACCAAACTCTCAAGTAGCATTGCAACAAGACAACATCCTATAGTAAACAACCAGAACTAGGAAGCAAGGTCAAATTGAATTGTATCAAATTTGGAGAAAGGGAAAGCCCAATGTTGCACAATAGTTTTTAGTGTACATGTCGAACAAAAAAATCATCATCTAAATGCTCAGTTTACACCATTCAAATTTTGAATGGTGATTCAATTTCCAATTGGTGGGGCTGATCGGGAACCATAGCCGCCAAAGAGAGGTGTAATCTGTAAAGGATCACACTTAGAAAAGGCCTTGAAAAAACTTAAGTGTTGATGTAAAGGAGGAATTACCTCAAAGGCGATCAAGTTTAATCTTGAAAGTCATCCAAGTGAACTTGATGTCAAGAATGATCACAAAAAAGGAGGTCAATATCACTCTAAGAATAAGTTTCCCTTAGAAGGTCGAGTTAGGGCCAAAGAATGAATCAATGGTGCGAGCATCTAAATGGATGTGCAACAAGGATAGTTACATCAAAACTATCATACCAATAGGCAATTTTTTTAATAAGTCATATTGTAACCATAGTTACCAAGTTCGGAAATCCGGATCCGTTCGAGAGGGAAAAAAAATCCAAAATCCAGAATTCTTGAAAAAGTTCAAAAAAATCCGATCCGGAATATATACAGATATATATGTGAGCATAGTTTTAAGATATGCAGAACTGACAAATACAATGAAAAATATTAATAAAATAATATAAAATGTTAATATTGTACCATGTTTATGGTTTATGGGCATTTTTTGGTGCAAAAAACCTTAAAAAATAAAAAAATAAAATTGGGAAAAAAGCAGGGCCAACCCAGACAAACTAATTTGGGCTGGCCAAAAAATTCGAATCCGGCCAGACTTTTTCTAGATCTGGCCGGATTTGGTAACTATGATTGTAACTGATTCTTTTAGGTAACTATTGTCAAATTCCATTGTGACGACTTATAAATCAGCATCTATTTGACTATCAAAAGGGGATTTGTCGCTCGAAGGAGAAGGCATTGGAATCATTTAAACAATACGGGATATTTATTATAATAATAGTAAAGAATGGATTTACCCTTGGTGCTTAACTTGACATAACCATATGGTTGGAGTCTAACTAAGGGTCAAGAGCGGGATTTGTTTGATTAAGGTCCATATAAGACCATTCATCATGGTTAATATTTGCTTAATAGATTAACATCCTGAGCATATTTTGAGATCATTGCAATGATAGATGATTTTGTGATGTACTTTATAATCTAAACATATAAACGAGCCATGACCAAGGCTGGTTGACATAGAATTCACATAAAGAGTAATTTTTTATACATATGTTATAAACAAAGTAATACTCTCCAAAGGTTATGTACCATAGATTTCCTTATTGTAATGTTTGAGTTCATCATGTAAAGTGTTGCACGTGGTTTAAAAGTTTAAATATCTTGCCATGTTAAACCAAGATGACCTTGCTTGGTTGTATTTATGAAAACTTGCCAATGAATAGTGATTTGACCTAAATTTAAAGGTTGTAATGTATGCCTTGATACTTTGATACAAACCAAGGATAATAGCATTATTTGAGCCCTAAAACCACAGGCAAAGTAGTGGTAAATGATATATATAAAGGTTTTTTAAAGCCCTAGGTTCATGGGCAATTTAAGATAGGAGGAAATGAATTTTGGGTTAAGGGAAGGGCACGAAAACTCTAACCACGCCAAACCATGGATTTGATTGTTGTGCACTCATTATTCAAATTGGCACCCAGACATGGGATGGCCAACAAACAGGGAGAAGAGAGAGATTCTTAGGGTTGACTGTTAGTTGCATGTTAACAAAGCTATTATTTCCCCCTAATTGATAGAATCATGCAATCACACCATGTTGAATAGATCTTGGTAAATTTTCCTTGCGTGATTGGCATTAAACAGCCAAGAACAAATAACCACGTAAAAGCTCGTCTCTGGGATTGTTAATTTGCATTTATTTATCTAGTTGAGGCTGTAATGGTCGTTACTGGCATAATGCCCTAGTTTTTAATAGATATGTTACATATGTATGTGTGTGAGTGGCTGGAAAAAGAAGGCTAGGGCACGCAGCTGAGCTAGTTTCTGGCAGTATTGTTCATGAGTTTCTTTCTCCAGGCATGCCTTCCTTTCCCTTTTGCTAGATCATGAATGATCTTGATTTCTATTTTGCTTTTTTCTCTGAATCCTGTCTGTTGAAATGGAAATGTGTGTGAGCGTTTTTTGTTGGATAGTATTTGTTTGATAAGTGGGTATACAAACCTATGCCAATGCGAGAGCATAGGTATAGAGGTGTATACGCACCTATGTGTGTTGTGTGGTTTGTTGTTGGACTTTGAACAATCCAGGTATGGATTCATGAATGGATAATGGAATAGATCTCTGTCTACTGAAATCTGAATATGCTTATCTCTTGATTACTCTTAACAAAAATATGCAGTTGATATCTAAAATGTTTATACTTGTGGAAATATATCATGGGTATTGTTTATAGTATTTCTAAACTTCATCTCAGCTGGATTTTATGAGTTTCAAAACAATGTATCTTTCTCTTGTATGATCTGATTTTGGTAGTGGAATGGCATGCCAGCATTGTGCTGACCAAATATTTTATAACTACTGCAGATTTGATAGCTTATCTATTAATGTAAAATCTTGCTATAATTATTGAGAAGTTCCTCGAAGAAATTTCATGGCCAATCATGGCTTAATTTGTTCTAAGGCTGTTTTTGCTGTAGCAGTATTGATTTGATCTGTTGTAAATTTAGTTGATTCATGAAGTAATGACTTACTCTTGAATTAAGAGGCTTTGGGGGCTAACCATGTTAGGGCTAAAAGGAAACAAATACAGCCTTTTGAAAAGCACTAAGTCCAGTATGATGTATAAATGCACTAAGTCCAGTATGATGTATAAATCCATGTATGGGCTCTTTATTTAATGGTTTATATTGAAAACAAGAAAAAACTTAGTTATCAAGGGGTTTTAGGACATTATGTATTGTTGTACTTTTGTTACTCTAAATTGAAATACTATTCTGAGAAGCAAGTAAAGTATCTATGCATAAGATCTGGTGTTTCTTGTATTGAGTGATGGATTATGGAAGTGTGAATATATTGTAAGTAACCAGGAGGTTTTCTTTTGTTACCCTCACTAAGCCATTGAATTCAGGAGCACTAGCTGGCACTTGCAAAATCCCAGACAGTATTAATGTTGAGTAAACAACACAAAAATCTAGTGCTTACATCTTTGGCTTTACCTGTACTATTCCCTGCATTGATGTCTTTCTGAGAATGAATACTACTATGCTCTTGAACAAGACCACTTGGTACTTGAGTAACTAGATGGAATTACTCATTAAGCTTGGGTTCATATACCATCAGACATTACAATATACCCTCCAATCTCTCTTTTTGATACCTAGTACAATGTTGACCCGACTTGATATGTGTAGGGATGATTTCCATGAGATGATAGTTCAGCCAGGTGAATAAGAATTGAGCATTGATAAATTTCGGATCACTAATAAGGGAAGCTTTTTAGAGATAGTTATGCCATGATAAGTTAAGGTACTAGACTGTAATTTGTGGTTGTTCCAATAAGAACCTTGAGAGAGGGTTGGATGTAACCTCATCAAGACACTCTAGATTCTCATTATTGCTCTGTCTGCACTTCCAGATGAAGTTGGACTAAATGTTAATAGAAGCCCCAGAGTGCCATGTTTTAGGAAACATCCTTGTCAGACTGAGAGCACAAGTTGACATGTGGAAATTGCCATGGGGTCAAGAGCTATTTCTTGATCTCTTGTTCAGTCCAGCACTCTACCTTAAACAGGGGATCTATCAAACATGGAGTGTAATTTTGTATTGAAACTTCAGTCTGAAATCACAACATGGCTTTTAATGAAAAATTTGAAAGGATACTCAGGTTAAGGAAATATCATAAACAACGTGACCTTGGATCTAGTTTTGGATGTCATTTCTTATATATAAATTATGTTTAGTTGTACCTCATAAGGACCATTATCTGATCTCAGCTGGAATTAATGTAGTTTAGCTTATTTTCTTACTAAGCCCTTCACAATAAGCTCTGTATGGACAAGGATACGTTACACTTAGTGCAGTATAGGCCCATTTAATATATGCTGATAATGGTAAACGTGATTGTGACTTTGTTGACTGCACCTAGCATAATTAAGGCCCTAAAACTTCTAACTCTTGATTCATAGCTGGAATTAAGTTCTCTATATATTTGTTTTAAAGAACATTAAAAAGTAATGGCTTTATAAGTTGTGTTGCATATCAAGGTACTGGGGGATAGGGTTCTGTGATACTTATTAGACAACAATCTCTAGAATCTGCATTCGATCTATAACTGAAATAAATAATTTAAAGTATGATCATTTGCTTGAGCAGTTTGCAACCCTACAGGGCAGGCTAATGTCCAAATTTGCTTTCTACCCTAGAACAAGAGATAATTTTGTGTGCTGACCAAATGATGTTGTTCATTCATCTTTATTGCAATCCATGGTTTTGTCTCATTGATATATTGTGCCCATGACTGTATCAGAGGATTATTGTGCATCCTGTTCGAGGATCCTGCTGATAGTTTGAGACATTGAATGTAACTCATTCTAGCAAGGAGGAATCCAGAAAACCTGAGTACCCTGATTCCTTGCACAAGGACTTAAGTTCTAAGTTGTGTTGAAACATACTCTGTTTTCCAAATTCACATGAAAAAGTGATTGTTCTTTTGTGACACTTGAAACAATAAAGACTTGATCTCTAAGAATTGAGTAAGATCAGTCTTGGTAGAGATTACAATCTTTAAAGACCTGAGATGTGTAAACTCTTATATTTCTCCTTAAACTTAAGAATTTGGTTCTGCCCTGAATTTTGAAAGAACATGGTATTATTGTATGAACGGATTGTCTTAATGAACTGGGATAAGTGGTATTGATAAATCTGGGAGGTGAAAATTATTTTGTGACGCTTGCTTTCTTGACCGAGCTGCTCAAGTTTAATGAACAAACCCTTCCACTCACCTTGTATGTTTGTACGAGTACCTTGGGATAATGGGATACATCAGTATTATAACTAGTACATGCATGCATTTATATATAAACCAGGAGTGGGGATACCCATGTAATTGACTGGGTTGTATTCCTTAATTGGTACTCAAGATATCTCTGTGTTGTTATTCGTGTGCCTATCCATTCCACTGGGTGCATCATAAACTTATTTCCTTGTAAATGTTGAACATGGGTATTTAGGCATGAGTTTTGTGATAAACTTATAGGGTTGCAGACTTTAGTATTGACCTTGCTTGACTAAGTTGGTTGGAAGGAATGACGGGTTGAATACTCTGACTACTACAATAGCATTATACCATTACTGATGTAGATAAAATACAATGTTTGACCTTATAATGGTATAGTGAGGTTCTCTCCTATAAGTTCAGTAAGACCGCATTACTATAAGAGGAAGACTCTTCAACGTTGTATGCCACACTAAGTTATTTACAAACAAGTCATGACACTCTATCTTGCAATCTAAGACAAGAAATGCCTTTATGATTTTTGGATTCATGGTTTTGCTCTGTTTTAAGTGGCAGGTGTGAACTTAACTGTAGGGTTTTTGAATGCTTTGAAAAGCCTCCCTGTTACCTCTTGCCAAACCTTGCCAATGCCAATACTAAGGCACATTAATTGTTGGACAAAGTGCAGCGTAGGCAGGCTGCAAAGAACGGTTGTGCAGAACTACAACGATTCACAGGCTTGCCAAGGCTAACTTTGCTAGGTTTGCTCCAACTTTGGATCATAATAACTTTCAAAAAGCTCGGCTTCCAATCTAGAAGTTCACATAGATTTCGTAGTCTGCTGAGACTCCATGAGTTCCAAACACTATCCAAAGATTCCCGAAAATGCAGCAAATGGTTGTTGCATTACCTAATTGTGGTAGTCCTGGGAAATATAGTCTCATTGAACCACTTGGTGACGTATTTGACAGACTAATAGAATGATGGAAATACTAAAACCATCAATAATAACTTACACCTCATGCAAGGGATCTTAGGATCATCAACCAATTATGTGGTGGAGTCACCTTTCTATGACTCATAAAGGTTGAAGCCCTAACACCTGGAGGTTAAATGATTCCATTTATCCTAAGCACTGTTTTGAAAGACGACGGATGTGGGCCAGGGAGATTAACTAAGGCCCAGACATGAGTTAAATGAATGAGATTAGTGATTCATTTAAGGGTGGAAATTGTGATTAGTTAACAGCCTTTTCTGTCATGTTGAACAACAACAGTTGAGGGAAAAAAATTCCAACCCGTTTTTATGATCCCCAACAAGAGGGTTGTTACAACTATCCCATGGAAGTCAAATAATCAGTCTCATGTAGTCCATGATTTAAAGTATTGTTATTGGTGTATAATAAAATATATGGTTTTTGTAGCCAACTTGAAATGTTTTTAATTCACGTATTGTCAGCATAGGTAGGATGTTAATCATATTTTAGTTATATGTGGTTGGGTCTAACGATTATGTCTCAATCAACAACCTTTGTAAGATTCGAATATCAGGGTAAGGGTGCTGATGTGACAGGTCCTCCCTATACCAAGCATTGTACCGTACACTACCCAATGCAATAAAACCATTGTTCTCTCATTTTCTTCCATGTTATGTTCATGGAATGTGTTTATAATTCTGAAAATAATATTCTTAGGTAGTGTAGCTTTTTGTATAAACAAGCCAATGTCTCTCTTAGTGTTGTATAAATATTGTAATTTTACCTCTAGAAAGAATTGGTTAAATAATGTGCAATTTGAGTCCTCCTGCAATGCAATGTGTATTAATGATATACTAAGTCAAAAAGGAAATATTCGTATTGTTTGGTTGACTGCAAAACCTTGCGGAGGATTTCTTCCTTCTATTAGAAATAATGTTTTCGACTAATGCTCTTTTAGATTTGGTAGATTAAGAATTTGAGTAGTAGGGTCAAGTCTTCCCTATGTGATTTGTGTGAGTTTGTGGAACAAAAATTAATGATCCCCAAAAACTATATCAAATACGTTCAAATTTGAGCTATAAATATGTACTTGTACGAAGTATAAACTATAACAATAATTAAAATCTTTACAGCACACATATGTTTGCTATAACAAGCTACACTACCAAAGGAATACCAATTGCAGAATTATAAATACATAAGATAACATAGCCCAGAAGAGCAATTGCTCATTACAAGGAGGGCTTGTCACATCAGTGCCCTTACCCTAACATTCAACTTGCTATTTATACTTCAGGGGACCTAACAGTTTTCGGTTGAAAGACAACCATCAACTCAACCGTTCATAATTAAAGACTCATTAATACACCACCTAAAGCCAACAAGAGAACAATTAACAACCTAACAATTTTGGTTGCCAAAACAATACTTTTATTGATTTCAATGATCTACAACATATAGAGGAATCAAACGCCAAAAACATTTGAAATAAGTAAAGAGCCCACTTTGAAAGCACGCACCTTGGAAACGTAAATAGTTGTCGTAATCACCAATTGATTGCTGATCTAAGTGTATAAGTGACTAAGTGATTGTCAATCCAAGGATATTGTTGCAAAATATATAGGAAAATGTGGCCTATCCTAATTGCATTAGTTTGTTGCATGGCCAATAAGCCCCATAAATGTAAATTTATATAAATAAGAGTTGTATTTTATGGGTGGGAATTCAGGAAAATAAGAGCACAAATAAATCCTCTTAGAGGTTGGGAGCTTACTAGGTTAGTCAATATTATGACCTAAAGAAAAGCGACAACTAGACCAAGAAGCAATTTAGAATTTACCTTATATTCATAGTCACACAATAAAGCTTGTACAAAGAGTCTAGAAGGAATGTGATACTCAAAAATGTCCAGAATCATCACAAAAGTAGTAGACTTGTTGAAACAATTTCGCATACTTAAAAATTTCCTCCTAGTGATACGATTTGTTTCTTTGTTCTCTCTATGAGGTGGAGAATAAAGAGCACTTAGCTTCAAGTATCCCATCTAATATGAAACAGAAAGGAGACATCACCATTTGTACAAAGATTCGTGAGGTTCCCTTTACACCTTTACTTATGCTAATACAAGTTCCTTGGTCAAGACTTTCCAACGTGGGATTTTGCAAGCGACCCCTAGGACCATCAGTCATATTACCTCCTCCATTCATCTTGTTAACATAGATTACATAACTGGCAAGTAATCATCGGGTACTCGGTTACTTGCCGGGAAAATGCTCAGACGGTTAACCACCACTCGAACTTGCCAAAAAATTTCAGTTTTTAGCCTCACGAAGAGTACTCGCAGAGTCTCCCTTAGTTTTTCAGAGAGCAGGGAAGAGAAAAATATAGATTATTGTAATTTTTACTTGTAGATTCTTGTATAAGTATCACTACATCAGTTTGTTGTTGACAACTTGACAGTGTCATAGTTGAATTAGCATGATTATGCGATTTTGTACTTTATTTGTATTCAAATCTAATAGAAAGCACTTTCCCAATGTTTTACAAACTCATTTGATCTATTTTTCTTCTACAATTTCTAAAAAATATATGTTTTTTAGATAAATTTAAGCATTTTTTCCATTTATCAATTATTCTCGGTTAATTGACTAGCTCTGTCGGTTACTCTCTGGTTACTCAAAAACTGTGATGATTCGATGTCGGGCCCTGCTGGACAACAACCCAGCGGTCGGGAGTGATCTCCTGGTCGGTCGGTAAGAGTCAACGGCACCACGTGCCCGAGGGTGTTGCCTCGACGGTCCTTCGGTGACTGGCCATATAGGGGTCTGGAAGAGGACCCAAATCATCCCGGGACTTTTGGTGTGACGGCCAATCCATATTGGTATCAGAGCCGAGGTCTCGAGGTCGAGACCTTCTGGGCGCGGTGGTCTGTGATGATCCGTGCTGGGCCCCACCGGGCGTTCCTCCGGTGGTCGAGACAGGTTCCTGGCCAGCCGGTAAGAGTCAACGGCATCGCGATCCCAGAGGGTAGCGCCTCAACAGTCCGAAGTGACTGGCCATATGGGTCTGGAAGAGGACCCAAATCATCCCAGGACTTTTGGTGTGACGGCCAGTCCTTAGTGGTATCAGAGCCGAGGTTTCGAGGTCGAGACCTTCTGGGCGTGGTGATCTGTGATGATCCAATGTCGGGCCCCGCTGGACAACAACCCAGCGGTCGGGAGTGATCTCCTGGTCGTGTTAGGGTGTGGAGCTAAAAGCTTCAACTGTTGCAGACATGGAGAGGTTGCTGAAGTTCCAGAAGTACCAGCGTCGGCAGTGTAACCGATGTCGGTCACATACAGTGCAGAAGGCAACCGGCATCGGCAGGGAGTCGGCCGACGTCGGTCAGCACCAGACAAACAGGAACCGACGTCGGTCGCCTGTGGCGGTTCCAGAACTGCTGTTGACGAACAGTCAGTTAAGTGAAGCGAGTGTTTGCATGTTTAAGGGCTAATTATAGTCCCGAGCTGCGTGTCTAATTATTGTAATTAGAGTTCTATTTTTGTATGCATGGGATCCTATTTAAAGACCCATGAGGCATGTATTGTAAATTAAGAAGGCAAGTAAAAGCATTGAAGCATTGAAGCAACGTCAAGGAGATCTACAAGCAAGTAAGGTCAAGGAGATCAGTTGTAGCATTCAAGGAGGGGATAACAACTCAGGTTGTTGAGTTGGTTGTGGTTGAGCAAGAGAGAGAGGGAAGAAGGTCTTGAGGTGTGGCAAGCCTTTGAGGTGGAGGAAGAAGTGGCATCTTCTTTATTGTATTTTCTTCTAATATTATTTAATACAAGATTGTGTATTGTCTCTCAAATTCTTTGCTGTCTCAAGTTTCTAGTTACTTAATCATTTTGGTATAATTCCGTGTTTAATTGCTTATAAGAAAGTAATCAATTGTGCTTCCGTTGGATAGGGGTTCCTAACAGGTCAGTCGGTAAGAGTCAACAGCACCACGTGCCCGAGGGTGTTGCCTCAATAGTCCTTCGGTGACTGGCCATATAGGGGTCTGGAAGAGGACCCAAATCATCGCGAGACTTCTGGTGTGACAGCGAGTCCAATGGGGACTGGCCGTCACACCAAAAGTCCCGAGATGATTTGGGTCCTCTTCCAAACCCATATGGCCAGTCACTTCGGACTGTCGAGGCACTACCCTCTGGGATCGCGATGCTGTTGACTCTTACCGGCTGGCCAGGAACCTGTCCCGACCGCCGGAGGACCGTCCGGTGGGGCCCAGCACGGATCATCACAGACCACCGCACCCAAAAGGTCTCGACCTCGAGACCTCAGCTCTAATACCAATATGGACTGGCCGTCACACCAAAAGTCCTAGGATAATTTGGGTCCTCTTCCAGACCCCTATATGGCCAGTCACCGAAGGACCGTCGGGGCAACACCCTCGGGCACGTGGTGCCGTTGACTCTTACCGACCGACCAAGAGATCACTCCCGATCGTTGGGTTGTCGTCCAGCGGGGCCCGACATCGGATCATCACAGACCACCACGCCCAGAAGGTCTCGACCTCGAGACCTCGGCTCTGATACCAATGGGGACTGGCCATCACACCAAAAGTCCCGGGATGATTTGGGTCCTCTTCCAGACCCATATGGCCAGTCACTTCGGACCGTCGAGGCGCTACCCTCTGGGAATCGCGATGCCGTTGACTCTTACCGGCTGGCCAGGAACCTGTCCCGACCGCCGGAGGAACGTCCAGCGGGGCCCAGCACGGATCATCACAAAAACCCCCCTTGGTGAGTACTCGCTGGTTATGGTTATGTATACTATGATCTTGTACAAGTCATTGGGGTATTGAGAACCCTTTGGATATTGTACATTGCTCAGTCGGTACTTAGGTAGATAATTAATTACCAAGTAACCTGACCGTGATTACGCTGTCTAAAAATATGTTTAAGCTTAATAAAGTATTGGTGTGGTAAAGGAAAGGCATTACCAAAAGTGTAATCTTTGATGTTGACCTTGGACTCAAATTATGTTCTCTTAATTGCCATTGAAACATCACCATTCACATGTTATTCATTGCTCTGAATTGCTTACATAGTTAGATATATTTGTTGTTATTGCAATCTTGTTTGCTTTAGGTATCAACTCAGCTTGTAAAGAACATTTTAGCCCTAGTCCATGTTATCAAATGCTACAAATCCATTTATATATGGGGATAGATCAGGGAGACAACATACATCTCCACATGCTACTACTAGGGTACCCCAAGCCTTTCACTCTCATTACACGCATTGTGAATTGGCTTTTATCCCATGTCACATCATAGATATGTTTCTATCAGATGTCGATTATCTAGTTCTCTTTGCTTGCAGCCCAAGGAATGGGTGCAAGCACCCATCAATAGTTTTATGTCGCCTTCCTCTTAGCTTGTCCACACTTTTCCCCCTTAGCCTTGGGTACTCTAGTATGGACATTATCAAGTCATGTATTGACCCTATTGTGGTGGTGGATGGCAGTGTCAATTGTTCTTCTTCAACAAGCTGTGCTATAGACATGTGACACGTTGATTCCCAAAATTGGCATCAATGGTTTTCTCCATTAGCACCTTGCTTCTTTGAGGGGTCTTCTCCGCCACAGTTATTTGTATTTGTACATGATAATATGATTTGGGCTTCCCACTTTGGGTCTACCCCCTCTAGTTTTGTTTACATTTTTTGACTTTATCCTTTAGTCACTTTTTAGATGCTAGGGTTATTTTTACCCTAGTACTTTTCTATTTTAATTGGATGTGCTTTTGAGTTTTGCTGACCTACTTTGGCCATTTTTTAACATTAATATACTTTATTACTTTCTTTCCCATAGGAGGGAGGGCGGCAGGCCTGAAGAGAATATATATATCCTAAATAAGCATATAAACCTTGCAACAATCAGCATATATTCAATATAAACAGCCCAAATACCTATATAGTTTAAGAAATTCATATTTCCCTCGAAGCATCATTTTTAGTGCTTTGTCGCCATCATCATCTATTCTTGTGTTAAAGTGATTTGTTTCTTTAACGGTGCTCAAGATTTGAAACCATAATATGCATTGGAAAGTTTAAGATTCTCTTTAAGTCATTCCACTTCACAATTGCCTCTGATTTTTTGATAACGCTTCAAAAGGCCCTTAAAATTCAAAATAAAAATGTGTCAAAATCCTGAATTTTTTTGGAAAGGGAAATATTGTGTTTTAACAAGTTCCACCTCAGACAAATCCTCTTCACTTCTTGGGGGGACACTTGTCACATGGATTTTTAGATTCTCGGGTAATAGTTTCTGGGAGGGAAAATTGATATCAAAGTTGGAGGCAATTTTGGAGCAATGAATGAATTAGTTGCACAACAAGGAAATCACATAGTATCTCATCAAATCCAAGCATATGTTGTTGGAGGATGCTACATAGGAAGTTGAGACCTTTCTACACGAGCACCTACATTTGACAAGAGTTGTAAGTGGCATTTTCTCAAAGACGGTATGTTGTGAAACTAGCCGTTTGCACGTCATTGTGTTTTGTCATGTTATGGAGCACCCAACTTCTGGCACACATAAGCCTTGACCAGTCATAAGTTAGTTTCTAGACTTTACAATTTCTAGGTGCTCAGTTTCATTCGAGCTTTGGGGTCCCCAACCATTAATCTTCTATTTATCGGAGCTAGGTAGTGAATTGTTAAGCATCAAATTGTGAGTTCTGCTCTTAGCTGAGCACTTTTGGGAGGCCAAATCCTCAAAGTACTTTCATTCAGTACTTCAGCATTTATCAACTGAGAATATATTTCAGATATGAGATCTCTGTGTTTCATCTATACCACTGCTATATGAATATCTCTTCTGTAAAACCTGCTATCCTCTGTTGTTGATATTATGTGAATCCACCTTGCATTCTGTTGGATCTGCTATGTTCTTCTCCTGACTTAGGAGAATCTGCTATTTTATTGTGTGAGATCTGCTATCATGCCCTTATTGAATAGAGAAATTTCATTCCAAATAAAAATAAATTTGAGAGACATGTTTTCTGCCTCCAAAAGCAAACTGATTACAGCAAATAAAACGCAAGTGTGAGTTGGACTAGCAGCAAAGATACTTTCATAGCTTGGGTTAACCTCCCACCAGTACAGGGAGGGCATAGACTACAAAACTCTTTGCAAGTGATTAGTAATGGGGTTCAAACCAGCAAGCTGACAGATCAGCTTAGTATGCAGTAAACAATTGTCTAAAACCAGGTATGCAGTCCTTAGTATGCCAGGGATTCCTTGCATGAGCTGCCTATTAATGTTCATCCTCCTATCAAAATCATTCTTCTTGCTGTTCTCAAAAATGGATCTTTGATTGTTCCTATATGCCCTCAAATGTCATTTCAAACCTATGAAAACCTTGAGTTATGGGAGGTGTTTGAATCAATTCATTGTCACCTTTTTGTGTTACAATCAACAGAGAAGACATCGGAGAAGGTTGAGCACCCAATGCTTGATTCATTCAATTTTTTTATTGCCATATTTTAGACTGCCATTGAACTTTTCAAATCCATTTCAGTTAGAATTTTGGCATTTTCATTTCCGTTGTTGCTATTATGCTACATGGGAAGATGAGCACTGTCTACACGAACACTTGCATTTGACAAGTGTTGTGAGGGATGTTTTCTCAAAAGGGAAGATATGTTGCGAACCTGACCGTTTTCATGTCATTATGTTTTGTTGGGTTATGGAGCAACTGACCTGTGGCATGCATAACCCTTGACTAGTCATATGTTAGTTTCTGGATTTTACAATTTATAGGTACTCGGCTTCATTCGAGCTTTGGGTCGCTTCAACCTAAGGTCTTTTCTATATATAGGAGCTAGGTAGTGAATTGTAAGGCATGAAGTTGTGAGTTCTGCTCTTAGCTGAGCACGTTTGGGATGCCACACCCTCAAAGTGACTTTGCTTTCAATCAGTACTTCAGCAATTATCATCTTAACATATATTTCAGATATAAGATCTACGAGCTTCATCTATACCACTGTGTCATGTCCCCTTTTTCAAATAAAGAAAAGAATAATTTAATATTAATGTTTTAAGTTGTCACAAAGTAATTTTATTTAATTACATGAAAAAATGACACAATCAATATTATTAAAGTGGGCCATAAAATAATGATTATTAATTGGGCCAAAAGCACGGATAAAGGTGACTTTATTAAAAAAAGGCATGTCAACGTCAAAATAGAAGATAAAGCATTGCTATTTAGAGTTTTGGTGGAAAAGGTAATTATTAAAAGGGCTAAATTGAAAGAAATCATGATTCATATTCATTCAAACAAAGTTAAAAACCCTTTTTCAAAGCTTGAGTAGCAATTGTTCAACTTTCCATCACAGAGGACGAAAAACCTCCAGTGAACGGCCTCGAAGACGAAAACCCTTATACCCAATAGGTGATTCCACACAGGGATTATTCCATTTTCAGTTTGATGTACTACTACTACAATATTTTGTACTGTTACAATTTTTGTATTGTTGCTACAGTGATCTGTATTGCAACTACAATGACCCATATTGCTGCTACAATATTCCATACAACTGCTACAGTGTCTCGTACTTCCAAATAAACTGATGTACCTTGCTCCACTGGATAATAATTGGTATTTATTGTTGAATTCATTTTTTGAGGAATTTTACAATTAGGGTTTGTTGTAAAAAAATTGTAATCAGCGTATTGAATCAATATTCCAGTTGGGTATTATCAGTTTTGCATGTTTCAGCGGCATGCTATTATCTAAGGTTTGTTTCATCTTGTTTATTTATAAATTTACTAGAAAAGGTCTACAGAAAAATTCAAAATTGTTGTTTTTTGTCCAAAAAGAGACATTACAATGGTATCCGAGCTATGATTTTACCAACCCGTGAATCATGAAGACAGTGCAAGAATCCATGTTAGAGATGTTGCAAGCTATGCAAGAATGTCAGAAGGATATAAGGGCATGAATAGAAATAAAGATGGAAAAATCAAAATCTAAGCCTCAAAAATATATAGAGGAGCAAAAGGAATTCAACATGCAAGTTAAAGGTAAGGAGATCTTATATGAAAAGGAACCACAGAATGTGGTGGAAAAGAAACTAACCACATCGCAGACAAGCGCAATGGATGTAATGAGAACCCGAAAAAGGTGTAATGAATGGCTAAGAAGAGCTAAGGAAGTTAAGTTGATAGCCACTTAAGCAAAACAACACCTACAGAAAATTAACGGAAAGAATTCTCCGATTGTAATGGTGGAGCATGAAGAAAAATCAAATTTGCAAGAATTTGGAGAGGATTTTTTGGTTAATACCAAATTTCTGAGTATTCCATATAGTAGAGTTGATGCAAATTTCTCTAAGGCATTGAAAGAAGAAAGTAAGCTTTTGGATCATTCTTATGATAGCTCAAAATATGAAAGGAATGTTTCAAATCAAGAAGTTTATGAGGCGGAGTTCCAGGAAGACCTTGTTAAGAGGCATGCACATGAGAAAAGGGCCTCACCCAATACGAATGTTGGTTTTCAGCTTGCTGGAATTTTCAGATCAACAACTAATGATAAGCAATTTGACAATATCCAAGGTCATTGTTCAAGGTATGACAACAATAAGTGGCAAAAAATTGATATTTTGACAAGAATTTTCTCATCATGGAAAGTGTGGAGAATTGGTAAAAGTCACCACTCTCGGCAAAGAGTACATAAATCCTTCCATTCAAGGTTGTCTATGTAAAAGAATATGGGATCCGGGTAATAGTTTGAAACACCCGATACTGAAGTTTGAGGTGGAGCAGGCAATGGATCCTCACCTAATGCCTCATTTTGTTGGGTGCCTCTTGATTCATGGTGTCGTCACTCCATCTGCTCATCAAGTTTGCAAAGCAACTCTCAAGGATGTGAAGGAGGTTTATGTTGCAAGAGATGAGCATATTGCAATTGTGACTGAGTTAGATGCTGCTAAATAGGAATTGAGAAAAGGGAAACAAGAACTTGCAGCTTCCTTGGAAGCAAAAACACTAGCAATCCTCACAGGCGACACTTGTTTCTTGTTCTTCCAATAGCACTCTTAAGACATGGGGATGGTGCTTGTACCAAAACATTTCATCAACATTCTGACTCTGTTACCTACCATGCAACAACATCGAAGAATAGAAATATTGTTGCATCCAAAGGTCTTGGTCATGAGGTGTGCATATGGGATATTGAATCAGCAATGACTCCAATTTCACGGACCAATGAATCGATGGATGATGATAATTCCAATGGAGTTCTCGATGAAGCTCACAAAAGATTTGTTAAATCTGACATGCATAAAGCAATTTATGTTAAGAAACAATAAGATTAGGTTAGTCTTACTGTCTACAACTGCAAATATAACAAGATATAGGGATTACTTCAGGGAACTCGGTAAGAATGAAAGAATAGAAGTGATTGCGCTTCCAAGTTCAATAATGCAGCGTACCCTCTTTCAGTTCAAAGTGATGTATCTTGAACAACTAGTTGAATTTTTTGGAAGGAACCCTGAGCATCTGTCAGTATTGAAATCATTTCAAGATGGTTGTCATGAAGTTGACATGACAGATGGCACTCAATACCTGATTCAAGATTTGGTGATGCATATTCATAAACAAGATCAAGATATAAAAAATAGTATCTTGATTTTCCTTCCAAAATATCGATCACTGGATCAGAAATCGTTGTTATTGAAACGTACTGGGGTTTCCTTGAAGATCCATGATCTACATAGCAGCATTGATATTGAAGAAGCTACAAGAGCTATGAAAATTTGTGATTCTTATAGAAGGCTAATACTTGCAACAAATATTTTGGAATCTTCTATGACCATTCCTACGTTGCATTATGTTATTGACTCGTGCCGGTCGTTAGAGATATTCTAGAATAGGAGCATCAAAAAAGATGCACCTTGGCTGGTTTGGGTTTCAAAATCTCAGGCAGATCAATGCAATGGAAGAACAGGTCATACATGTGACTGCGATGTCTTCAAATTGGTTTCACGATCCTTATACGATAGTTTTGATAAATATGAAACACCTACAATGCAAAAAATGTCATTGAGAAAGCAGGTTATCATGATCAAGTGTGCTGAATCAAAAGCAATAAATGACCCCAAAGTCCTATTTCAAAGAGTACGTGATCCACCTCATAGTGAAGTTATTGTTGAAGGGACTGGTGATCATTTCTGTGAGTACATGTCTGACGGTTGTGTTTCTGTCCTTGGAAAGGTTGGTTGCAATGTTGTTGCAGCTATGGTAGTTGCTCATGTATCAAACCTTCTTGGAAGGTCAAAGGCTTGCATGCATGCACTATCTGTGGTAATGAGATGCAATTGGGATCCTGATCTATGTTCCAAAGCCTCATTAGTTCTTGGTCTCGTTGATGTTAATGGCAAAGCAATTGCTGCCATTGCAGATAAGTCTGAACCAAGTGAATCACATGCCCAATGTAGGGCAGAAAAAAATGATAATATGGATAGAGTTGCTTCTGTAGAAAAAACTCAGGCACAAATGGAAATTATCCAAAACTATGGAGAAAACATCATGTTATCCTCAAAAACTTTCCATGGGCATGAGGTCATCAGCAACAATGAACAAGAGCAAAGTCTTGTAGACATGGTGATTGGTTATTCTAGAAAAAATATTGCTATTCTATTTATGGATGCATTGGATGTAGCTACTCTCCTTACCATGGAGAGACATAAAGGGGTAAATGGTAATGTAGGGAATCTTATTAAATCAGTGCTTGAGAAGAAACAAGATTTGTGTGTAGTTGCTGTACCATTAGTCTGGCAAAGGCTGATTACAGCTCTTGAAATGCAAATGTGTGTTGAGAGTACATCAGCTAAACAAGGCTGGAGGTAGGTAGTGGAGGCCCTTTGCAAGATTGTATTGGCATCTCATGTGAAAGCAGCAGAAAGGGGTTAATGACCTTGGGTTGGTAGAGATGACACCCAAGGTCAGCATTTTTGGAAATTAAATGGCACATTGTAAGTCTTCTTTATGAACTTCTTAGACATCATAATGCTCCAGAAGCTTTGATGGTCTTAGCCAATGCATCAGATCTTCTCTTGCATGCAACAAATGGAATGTTTGTTGATGGAGAAGCATGCACAACACCACAATTGGTGCTATTGGAAGCAATAGTAGGGGTCATTTGGACTTGCAAGTTCCCAAGGATGAATTGGGATCCAGGTATTGCGGAGATGGTCAGTTGGGGACAGTCAGAGCAGTGAAGCTTGCAATTGCTTGTGGACAAGCAATCTTTAGGAAGGGTAGACTATCATGTCCCTTTTTCAAATAAAGAAAAGAATAATTCAATATTAATATTTTAAGTTGTCCTAATTACATAGGAAAATGACACTTCATCATAATTATTAAAGTGGGCAATTAAGTAAAAATTATTAATTGGGCCAAAAGCAAGGATAAAGATGAATTTATTAAAATAAAAACATGTCAATGTCAAAATAGAAGATAAAGCGTTGGTTTTTAGGGTTGTGGTGGAAAAGGTAATTACTACAAGGGTTGAATGAAAGGAAATCATGATTCATATTCATTCGAACAAAGTTAAAAACCCTTTTTTAGAGTTTGAGTAACAATCATTCAACTTTTCATCACAGAGGACGAAAACCCTCATATCCAATAGGTGATTCTACCGAGGGATCATAATTGTGCTTACAAATTAGGATTTATTCCATTTTCAACTTGTTGTATCACTACTACAATATTTTAATTTTGTACTGCTGCTACAGTGATCCGTACCACTGCTACAATGATTGGTATTGTTGCTATAGTATTCCGTACAGCTGCTACAATATCCCATACTTCCAAATAAACTGATGTACCTTATTATACTGGATAATAATTGGTATTTTTTGCTGAATTCATTTTTTGTGAACTTTTAAAGTTAGGATTTGTTGTAATAAATTTGTAATCAACTTAATGAATCAATATTTCAGTTGGGTATTATCGGTTTTGCATATTTCAGCTGCATATTATTATCTAGGGTTGTTTCAACTTCTCTATTCATAGATTTACCAGAAAGGGTTTATGGAAAAACCCAAAATTGTTGCTTATGGTCCAAAAAGGGACATTACACATTGCTATATGAAAATCTCTTTTGTAAAACCTGCTATGCTCTTATGCTGATATTATGCATATCCGCTTTGCATTATGTTGGATCTGCTATGTTCTTCTGTGACATAAGAAGAATAAGCTGTTTATTCTGTGAGATCTGCTATTACACCCTTATTGGATATAGAAATTTCATTCCAAATAAAAATAAATGAGGTACATGTTTTCTGCCTCCAAAAACATGTTGATTACAGCAAATAAAGTCAAGCGTGAGTTGTACTAGCAGCAATGGAACTCTCATATCTGTGGTTAACCTCCCACCAGCATAGGCAGGACTCAGAGTACGAAATCCTTTTCAAGTGATTAGTAATGTGGTTTAAACCTGCAAGCTGACAGATCAGCTTAGTGTGTGGTACAAATTTGTGTAAAACCTAAGTATGCAGTCTTTAGAATACTAGAGATTCCTAGGGTGAGCTGCCTGGTAATGTTCATCCTCCCATCAAAATCATTCTTCCTGCAATTCTTAAAAATGGATCTTTGATGTTTCCCATATGCCCTCAAGAGTCATTTCGAACCTATGTGAACCCAGGCAATGGGAGGTGCTTGAATCACTCCATTCTCACCTTTTTGTGTTACAATCGGTACATGCGACATCGGAGAAAGAAAGAAATTATATTAATGTCCACAAATGACCAAAAGTAGGTCAATGGGACTCAAGGATACAAACAGTCAACAATAGAAAGTTCAAGGAAAAAAGAAGCCAAGAAGCCAAAAAAAATGAATACAAGTACATAAGACAATGTAGAGCAATGTGCAACTAACAAAGTTGGTAATGGAACCAATACAAATAGCAATGGAGGGTGAACAAGAGCCCCCAAAGCAAGTGCTGATGTAAACTGGAAGACCTCATCGAAAATTATTGTATCACCATGCTCTTAATGCTTGATTACTTCATTTTTGTATCAACATATTTTACACCATCATTGAACTTTTCAAATCCATTTCAGTTTGTGTTTTAGCATTTTCATTGTTGCTATTGTCCTCTATGAATCACGATACAATAAAAAAATGTGAATCATTAAAGATATTCATATTGTTTTATAATAATTTTCATTCTCCAATGTTCATCAATCTCATGATGTAAATATTGTCTACTAGATTTTGATTGGTAGTGAATTACTTAGAATTATAGGTTTGATCCACATGGATTCTCCAAATACAAGTCCAGCAATACCGGCAAGCCCATCCTAATGGGTTGTGGTACTGCCGAACCACCTCCAAAGGTCCACGGCATCTCCAGGATCATCAATCCATCTCCACCAGGGACCGCACACATAGTTCTGTTGGTGCACGGAAATCTTGGTAGACTGGACATGGTGCCATCCAAGCACGCACCAAACCTTACATGTTCTTCATCATTGGCTTTGTCAAGGTTCCAAACAACTATAAACCAAAACCACTAAGGTCCACTCAAGAGGCGTGGTAGTGCCGAGTGCCAATAATATTGTTGCCGTGGTCCTTAAAAGGGAAAAGCCCCCCATAAGACTTGAAGATGAAGAGTCACCATCTAATGGATTGTGATACTACCGCCCCACCTCCAAAGGTCCACAATATCTCGAAGATAGTCAACCCATCTCCACCAGGTGCCACACACAGTTCCAATGGGGCATGGCAATCTTAGTGGATTAGACATGGTGCCATCCAATTGCACATCAAACCTTATGCAGAGCTTCATCATTGGTTGCATCAGAACTCTAGACAGCTAAAAACCAAAGCACTATGGTCCACTTACAACACGTGGTACCACCAAGTGCCAACATTGTTTTTTCCTTCATCCTTAAAAGGGCATAGCCCCCCACATGACTTGAAGATGAAGAGTCCAATAGAAGAGAAACCATTTCATCTTCCATAATGATTCTTTACCCTTCACGGCTTTGTAACACTATGCATACATATCTAGAAAGACATTTATCGTCAAATATCAAAGCATAGATGAGCTAATGAAAGATAGACAACCATACATCTCCCCCGAGAGTATGCCATGTACAGGGCACATTGATTAATAAAAAAAATTGCTCTCGTTCTATTATCTTTCCTATGCATATCCTCTGAATGTTCATTTTTGAATGATTATTGAATGATGTTTCCGCACATGCATATAAAACATCAAGATTCTAAAAATTTAGTGTGTTATCCTCCAAATTCCTCATGGGATCCAGATGAAGGTCTAATTTTATTATTCTTAGTGTGAATGCATTTTTTTTCTCGATCATCAACTTAAGTTCCCTTTGCTAATTGCTATGTTGATTCCTTTGATTTTACTGATTCTGAGCATTTCCCTAAGGATACCCAAGTTTCAAACCAAAATTGGACCCAAGTCATCTTGTTTCTAAAATCTCCATTTCCAAGTTCTTATTCCAAAATGTTGGTGCTATAGACATGTAGATAGTAGGTAGGTCCTAGACATATTAAGTTTAACTAAATTTGTAAACTGATTGGTAGTATGATAAGAGACAATTTTTTACAACGCAAACTACCAATCTATGATTTAATTTTTTTATGTTTACTATACTAATTTAACTACAATAGACCTCTAGCCATCTAGGGGATGTTATTTGGAGCTGATCGATCTTACTATTTTACTTTTGCTCACTCAAAAAATTGTAAGTACACATCTTATGTCATGACCCCTTTTTCAAATAAAGTACAAAATAATAAAGTTAATATTTTAAGTTGTCTAAGTGACTTACTTTTTATTTTATTAAAAAAAGTGACAACTTAATATTACTTTATTATTATTAGAAATAAAGAAAAGGGTGAGAAAACGAAAAAGTGAAAATAAAATAAAAATGAAAAACCTAAAAGTGAAAACCTAACCTTAAAAGTGACAATTGAGTCTATATATTGAGAGTTCTCTCATTTGTATCCATTCAAGTTTATGATCAATATATTTTCTCAATTTGTTGAGCTTCATAGTTCTTTAGGTTTTTCAACATAAGGACGACAACCCTTATTGGTTGAAAACAATTGTGGGGACGAAAACCTCCATCTTCCGTAATTTGAGATCTGAGGACGAAAACCTTCCTATCCTTTGAGGCGATTCCATATAGGGATCACAATTGTGCAAATAAATGAGGTTATTTTCAAATTTCGGTTGGTTGAAAGGTACTATCAATTTTTAGAATTTTTGAAGGTTTATTGTATCAGCAAATCAAGGCTTTCTATTGTACAAAGGGTTGTCGTGCCCTAGAAGAGGCCACCATACCTTTTGTAGAATATTGTGCCTCAAATCGCAGTCGTTGGAGACTGTTGCGCAAGCTTTGGTGAGGGGGTATCCACTTTGTTAACCACCGACCTTTCCATTCCAACAATAGCATGTTGTTGTAATTCATTTATAGCCGACCGATCTTTCCATTCCAACGATTGCATGTTGTTGTAATTCATTCGCTATCAGTCGTACCTTCATTTACAACTATCATAACATTAAAATCAGTCAAATTGTAACATCAATGTTGCTCTTGTAAGTGTTATGTTGTTGGATATTGATAATAATCTAGGGTTTCATATCAAATAAGAGAATTCTATGTTGTTGATCAGTTTGTGTAACATATGTATTTTTCCCACAATACAATAAAGATTTCAATGAAGTTTTCAATGGGGTCTTCAATACTTGTGTTGCATGTGTTGTTTAGTATTTTGTTGATGTTCCAGTGTTGAAAACTCACAATAAATTCCAGAATTCAAAAAATTCCCCAAAAGGGACACTACAGTGGTATCAGAGCCTTGCTCTTCCCAACCTGTTGGAAAAAATTAATATTTTGTAGATACTATCGAATGCATAACCTGTGAATCATGAAGTTAATGAGTAAATATGATCTGGGAATAAAGTTTTATAGAGCAAGGAAGAAACTTGAGCAACCGCCTCATTCAAAAAATGTTCTACTCAATATTTTGGAGGAAGTGTAAACTGTTTGTCCATGATAAGACAGTGAGATTTTAAGTCTATGTTATGGACAGTGAATCCATTGATTACTCATTTGGCTAAGCCCAAGATTTTGAGACACCCAGATCTAGATGTGAGACTTGTATTTATCACTTGTATTAGTGAAATTACAAGAATAATGTCCTGAAAAGCCATACAACAGCAGCACCATGAAGAAAATATTCCAGTTGATTGTCAAAAGCTTTTGAGGTATGGATAAAATCAAAAGTCCTTATTTTGCTAAGAGGTTTATAATTTTAGAAACTATTGCAAAAGTTAGATCTTGTGTTCTAATGTTAGATCTTAAATATGATGATCTTAGTCTCCAAATGTTTGAACATTTATTTTCTACTGGTCATAAGAATCATGCATAAAATATTGTTGTCTCAATGCAAACAATTATGGCATTGATTTTGATTGAGTGACGATATTTTCCAGCCACTTCTATCAGTTTTATTGACTAATGTGAGAAATAATGTGTGGGAAGTTTCAACAGCAACGTGTGCACTAGCTAAAACTGTTGTTGATCAATGTGAAGAAAAGTTGAAACCATACTTAACAACAAAAATGATAGTTGAATTGAACAAGAACTCTCAGAAAGATGGCAGCAAAAATGATCTTAGAAGACAAAAACTTTTCTTCTCATACAAAGAACTTTTGGAGCCAAGCCACAGTTGTCTAGGCAAAGGACATGTAGAAGTGTTCCCAGATGAAGAACTGAAAAAAGTGTTAGATGCAACATAATCTCAAAAGGTTGAGGACGCTGAAATTGATGAGAAATCAGAAATAACAAAGTTAGTTGAATTACAACAGTTCAGCGAAGAGCAAACAAAGGAAGTAGAGAAGAAGATTGAAGAGCTACAACTATTGATAGTAGAAGATGTTTCAATGACTTCTAACGATTGCATGTATATCAATGAAGTCAAGGAGGAAAAGGCATCACTAGCTAAATGCCAAAAGCCGAAGATGGAAATAGGTGTGCCAATCCATGAGCTACCCAATGATCTTCCAAAAGTCGAGTCATTGTTGTATATGATTGCATTTCAAAATAGTCATGTTGATAAGCATGCAATTGAGGAGAATGTTGATTCTAACTCGAAAATTTTGAGTCACAAGGATGGAGTTATTGAGGATATCTCAACAATTTCTAATTTGGTAAAAGAATGTGAACACTTTGATAACAGCCCAAGGTATGTTAAGGATGGTCATATTTCAGATTTATTGCTTCATACCATGCCATTATAAGATTCTTGGCATCATGGAAAGCATTTTAAAAATGGTGATAGGGTCAAAGATACAACTTGTAGCATAGGGCATATAGATTATTTGATTCAAGTTCAAAATTGCTTTTACATATGGGATCCAGGTGATATTTTGAGATACAAGAAGGATAAAGGCATTGATGAGATCAATATTACTATTTCTAGTGAATTCTTCATCCCATGAATTTGGATAGAAAGAAAGTTCATGAGGAATCATATAGAGTATGTTGTGCATTCTAACAAAGTTGTGGAGGATCAATGTTCACTACTCATAGATCACTCATTGGAACCAAGTTCTACACTACAAGGCAAGGTTATAGACGATGGCCTCAATGGAATAATCACAAGGTGCTTGATGCTGGATGATGGTAAGCAGAAAGGGTGTCATTTTGATGTTCAAGATTTTATGATTAACCATTGTGTAGTGTTTTTGGAATCAAGCTACATACAGGTTTGCTACCCTTGGATGTGTGAAGGAGAATTCATGAAGGAGGAGATACTACAAGATGGATTCACCATTCCTTGCATCACAAAGGCACAAAAACTTGTCAGCACTTGGGGTAGACACAAGGTGTGCAATGACCCTTATGACATGGGTTTAGGTGAAATATCTTCTCATGATGATAATTGGTCTAATTTAGATCAGTTTTGTATGGTGTTTGATTTTGCACTTTTGAGATTGCCCTTGAGTAAAGAGTACCATCAAGAGTTGAGAAATTGTGTTGGATATATCCTTCCTATTAAAGAAGTTATAAACACCACAAGAAGATCATAAGGGGAAGTTCACATGACTACCCAAGTAGCGCAGCATAAGTGCGGTGGAGTAACTCCAAACTTGGATTTTGTGTAAAGGATCACCAGCAAGACATGAAGGGAATTGATGGGATACTACCGTCAAGTGATAGAGAAAACATACCCAGGGCAGCTATGAACCAAATTGCCACCATTAATGATGTTGTCATCACCATTATCAGCGACCACATTATTTCAGTTGCATTCATACAAGTGGATATGCAATTTTGCAATTGTTGTGCCAGTGTCATGTTGCCGGTTTTGATAATTTCAGATCATGAGCTACTATTACCAATCATGAACAGCTGCAAGTTGCACATTTGAAGGGAGTCTTATCACTGTATGATGTGGGCAGAAGGTCTCCTCTGACGGGAACAAACATGTCAGCCACCACAATTCTGATTCGGGTGAAATTCCAGATGGTTTGTGACTGTTGTAACTTGTTTTCAGCCTATACATAATCTGATTTGCACCATATTTTAGAAGGTACAATGGTGAAGGTGCTTGCGAAATTTCATGCTTTAATGTTAAGACTCAAAGCACCTTTGGATAGAGGCATATATCACATTCAAGATTAAAGGCAATGTATATTTATCAATGGATTGCTAGAGCACTTATTTGATAAAGATGTCATGGATTTAGTAAAAGAAGCAAATGCACTTATCAATACATTCAAATTATTCTTGATCAAATATGAAGCAAATGTTTGTATTGTCGCTTCATCCTTGGCCAATAACGTTGTTGATCTCCCAGATGGATGTATGGAGAAGGTTTCAAGGGCAACCAAAGTTCTGCAGTCAAAGGAACATACTGCATCACACAAGGTATTTAGAACGTGAAATTGCAAGTTCCCAAGGATGAATTGGGATCCAGGTATTACAAAGAGGCCAATTAGGGAAAGTCAAAACAGTTGATCTTGCAATTGCTTGGGACAAGCAATTTTTGGGAAAGTCGGACTATCATGACCCTTTTTTCAAATAAAGTAAAAAATGATAAAGTTAATATTTTAAATTGTCTGACTTTTTATTTTATTAAAAAAAAGTGACAACTTAATATTACTTTATTATTATTAGAAATAAAGAAAATGGTGAGAAAAAGAAAAAGTCAAAATAAAAGAAAAGAGGAAAACCTAAAAGTGAAACCCTAACCCTAAAAGTGACAATTGAGTCTATATATTAAGAGTTCTCTTTCATTTGTATCCATTTAAGTTTATGATCAATATATTTTCTCAATTTGTTGAACTTCATAGTTCTTCAAGTTTTTCAATATAAGGGCAAACACCCTTATTGGCTTAAGATGGTTGTGGGGACTAAAACCTCCATCTTATGTAATGATCTGTGGATGAAAAACTTCCTATCCTTTGAGGTGATTCCATACAGGGATCACAATTGTGGAGACAAATCAGGGTATTTTCAGATTTCAGTTTGCTACAAGGTACTATTAATTTCTAGAATTTTTTAGGGTTTATTGGATCAGAAAATCAAGGCTTTATACTGTACAAAGGGTTTTTGTGCCCTAGAATTGGCCGCCATACCATTTGGAGACTACTGCGTCTCACATAGAGTTGTTGGGGACTGCTGCGCAAGCTTTGGTGAAGGGTTACATTAGTATCCACTTTGCTGGCCGCTGATCTTTCCATTCCAACAATTGCTTGTTGCTGTAATTCATTCATAGCCAACCAATCTTTCCATTCCAACAATTGCATGTTGTTGTAACTCATTTGCAGCCAGTCATGCCTTAGGCACGACTGTCATAACAATAAAATCAGTCAAGTTGTGCCATCCAGTGCTGCTCTTGTAAGTGTTATGCCGTTGGATATTAATAATAAACTAGAGTTTCATATCAAATAAGAGGATTCTCTGTTGTAAATGATCAGTTTGTGTAAACATCCATATTTTCCAGTCAATACAATAAAGATTTCAGTGAAGTTTTCAATTGGGTCTTCAATACTTGTGTTGCATGTGCTATTTAGGATTTTGTCGATGTTCCAGTGTTGAAAAGGAACCACAGTACATTCCAGAATTCATAAAATTCCCCAAAAGAGACATTACATCTTATACAAGGCAACAGAAACAAGGTATTATTGCATGAGTTAGTTCTCATAGGAAACATTGCCATATCCACATTAAATATTTATGTTACTATAGCTTATAGGAAACTGTTTCCATCATTGTGAAACACGTTGCAAAGATGAATTCATACCTTCTCATTTAGTAGAATATCAAAAGACATGCCAGTGCCAATCAAAGGAGCTTTGCCCCATACCAATGATTCCAGAGTCCCAGATAGGTTGTCCAAAGTATTTTTCTTGGCTGCTTCCAAAAAGTTCTTTTTGGGCTTCTGCAAAATATAATCTGAACAATAACTAACATCAACCTTGAATAATATTTGACATGTGCTTAAAAATGAACAGAACAAAATCTTCAAGAAAAAGTCTTAAGAAAAACCTCTACAATTTACATGAAACATATTTGACTCACAGTAAAACACCCTTGGACAAATGGAGCAGATGTTGAAGTTTGATTTAGCTGCTTACTAAGACCAGTGGGTGTCAAACCACGAAACACGCCTGTAACAGAGAGACAGTCTACTATCAAGCACAAATGTTCTTTATGTATGGCCTTATCCATCACTCTAACAACGTGCCCAAGCCTCTGCACAAATGGAAAGGTGATTGAAACTCATTTTAGAATTTCACATAAATATGATATTTGTAACTGCTATTAGTTCAATAAATTAAAAAAATCCTTACCTGTAAACAACATTTCCGGGCGGCATCTACTCCCATGGTATGTGATACTTCATAGATACCTTCTGGACCACTACGTTGCCAATCAATGAGATCCATAATTGCTTCACAAGCATTTAGAACTAATTTCCATAGTTCTCCTGTTTTACAGCCTCTTGATGATTTAACAGTGATTACAAGCTCGCCATTTTGTGACTTCTCTACAACCTGATCTCCCACTTTGTTTTCCTCCCATGTTATGTTTACAGAATCAATTTTAGAATTTCCTGAAATGAAATTGGCACAGTTCAACATTTTATTTTATTTTAACAATCTAGAAGTACACCTTATAAGTAAGAACACTTATACACACAAATGGAATGTTGCATTACAAAATTTCAGTGTTTCCTGGAAGAATTATATATGCTTCTTATTCAACAAATAATGTGATAAATACAGAAACTAAAATAAGTTTATAAGCATATACAACTTCCTTCAAATGTAAAATTCCTGAGGTAGTAACAATTTTCAAAGAATATGAAATGAAACAAATACTTGAGATAAGTTATTAAGAGATTATTAAAAATGGTATTTTGAAGCAAGAACCAAAATTGCAAGCAGAATTACATGCTTCTGGCAATTGTAATGTGACCTCTTTTGAAGAATTTGCATTTGCAACTATTTTCTTTGCAGTTCTAAAACATCCTGAGATCGTTGATGAAGGAATCTTTCTTTGTATCCCTTACCCAACTTGTTACAAATCTTTATATATTTGAAGAACTGAAAGATGTGCAGTCAGAAAACTGCATCCTCCAATTGTCAACCATGAGCGTTCCAATGAAACAAGAAGGATATTGATATTTTGTGGAGCATCCACTGAGGTTGTGGTCACTTTCCCTAGTTACGTATTAGTCAAGCTCGATAAAGTCCAATAAGTAACATAAAATTAGATTCTAATAAACCTCCACCTTTCAAGTCCAGTAAAATGCAAGCAATATTGTGAAATGTGATTCACCCATTTCTACCCACTCCAAATGCAATGCTTCTTCCAGTGGGCATTCCCTACCAAATCTTCAAAGTTTATACACAATAATCCAAATGTTTATTTTCAATCTACAAATTAGGGAAAACAAAACATAAAGTGTATTTTTTCCAGCATTAGTCCACCCAAACAATTTCTCATCACCATTCATTGGATTGGGAAAAAACATGATTAAGTAGATCCCAAAAGAGAAGAGAAGAAGAAGGCATGTTTAGTCCGATAATTGCATTCACATGATGAATCCTTAAAATTAATTTCTGAAGTCACTTATATATTGAATCTATGGAGCACGAATACTGGGAAAACATAGCTACTCAATCATAACACAAAAAAAAAGTGGCCATACAATACTAGTGAACCTTTCCCATTGCATAACAATAATGGAGATTTCAAAACATTGTATATTCTAGATCCTTATCTTACTACAATGACTGCTCATTATCTTGTTATCCCTAACCTCACATTATATCCATTATTGTCCAAAATGCCCCCTTTGCATTTCCTCCAAAATGAACAATCCTAAACAGATATGGGTAGAAATTTTGCCACCACATTTGATGGGCACTTCGTAGGAATTTGTTGAAGAACTTCCATCATACATCTTTGGCAATCTACGAAATATATATAGCAACTTATTCAATGTACAAAGACTAGATTTGCTTCCATTTTTATTATGTTGCAGTCTCTTAAAAGCGAGTCAATCACTTAGAGAGAGTAGTTTCCCTTAAATGGAAGACTACAAAGGGGTCTCATTCTGCCGATGATACACAAGTAGATAACCTTATCATTGGACGATGATTTGAGGATTTTTATGAACATATGACCATGATTGCTCCAAATTTGTTTCCCTTTGACTTGTTTGGTAGGGATAGACTATGCTTAAGGGATGCATAGAAGCATCTTCATCAAACAAAATAGAGACCTTATTAAATAATGTTTAATGAACATTCCAAGATTGATAGTGAAACCACAGACATAGTGTGGGATCTCAGTATCAAAAAATTTCCCATAGCCCTCTTCAATGGCTTTTTTACACAACTGCAAGCGGAGTCATAAAACCACAAAGGGAGATGAAGAGTTAAAGGAAAATTCCAACCCCTATGTCAACAAGGTCATGATCATGTGGATCATACTTCCATACAGACTGATTATGGAGATATTTGAGATTACAGGGAAACTTTGCAGATCAAGATTTTGCATATAATAGGACTGGACTTGATCCTGTAGACTTTTGGAACCAGTAAGGAGTTGATGCTCTCTTGCTTCTTCACTGACTATCTGTCTACTTTTTCAGGTTACCTCCTCAATTCCAAACTAATCTTTAACTTTTTATTTTTAATTTCAAAATTTTATGTACATTTCTTTTTTTCAAGCCTCTGTAATTAAAACCATCATTATGTTTTAATTACAGTATGTCCATTTCACTTTGCAGATGATAGTTCATCAACATTAAGTATTTGTCCATTGTTAGTTGTGAAATAATATCACCTATCCACTCAAAAAAAACAAGATTTGGTGTATGTTCTCTGAAATCCTTTCCTTCTAACTGGAAAACAACTAGAAAAGCATGTAGGACTATGATGGAGATGAAAGTGCAATCAACTGCATTTAGAGGTGCTGCAGTAAAATGTGGAAAAACATGTTAGAAGACAGCTCCAATCATGATAATGCTGATAACGGTAAGGAGAGTGGCTTTGACTCTTTCAGTAAAAATGAACCAGCAATGATATTAAAACATATCACATGGATGAATAATAGTCCATTTGTAAGCTAGTGAGTTTGATTTATACTTGGATTTATGATTTACACTTTTGCACCTTGCGATTTATTTTTGTATTGCATTTTAATGTAATGATTAGGATAGAGGATAGCTCAGTTTTTGACAAATTTTTTTTATAGAGGATAGGCAGGATCCATGGCCAGAAACGTTTTTTTTTTTTTTTTTTTTGTTTTTGGTTCACTTGACAAAAAGTCAAATATGGACTTCAAAAAACAAATTAAAATAAACAATGTGGGCCTGTTTATTTCAAAGTTGGGAGTATTTGCTACCAGCTATTAAAGGTTGTGGACCTGTTTGATCTTTTATGGAAAAAAACAGTGGGCTCATAATCTCTCTTTGGAGGAAGTACTGGTCATCTTATTGTCAAATGGTTTCCATCTCTTCTTTCTTGTATGGTCATACTCTAGTCTTCATCATGGTGGTCATCAGGAATATGCATTTATCATTTTGTGCAATGCTTTAGAAGGGTTGCAATTCATGCATCTCTCTATACGTGTTCATATGAATGTACAACAAAAGTTGTTTGTAACAATAGTATCAAAGTTGAGTTATCCATTCCCTGCCATCATGTTAGGGGCAAGCCATCTGTTGTAAGGTATGTAAAATTATAGATAACTTTTTCTCTATTATTTTGACATGTTTAGAAAAATGCTGACATTAGCCATATTGGTATATGTGAGCCCTTTACAATGAACCTACTTTAATATATTGGTCTATCTTGATTTTAGTCCACACATTGTAACATTTGCACTATGTGCTTGTTCTAAGACTAATCTAAGTTTGACAACTGAATATCATGACATTTGGCATTGAATTATTAGTATGTTTTGTGGTTATTTAACTTATTTGTCTACTCTATGCATATTATGTGGTTCATTTTGCTTTTTTGGCTATAGTTTTAATATTTTAATATATTTTTGTTCAGTCGTATCTAAAAACATATCCAGGCCCCAAAAAATTCACAGTATTGGCCTACCCAATCCCATATCCATATTTGTACCAGTACCAGGGTCAGCTAATTAGATTATTCTCAATTAAAAAATCCTCGTACACCACATTCTACTTTCTAATCTTCAATCAGAAGTATCATAAGTTTAAAATTTCATTATTTGTATCTATGGTCTGTCCAGCCAAAATTAATTTATAACTTCCAATCTGATACCTTTTTCTGTCTCTACCAACTTATTTCTGAAGCTCTAAAAGTGAATAAAATAAAGACAAAAATTAACCTTTAACAACAACATCCAGAAGCCTTGGTATCAGAAAATCGCGGATCACATCCAATGCATTTGTCACTGCCTCCGAATATGCTACACCATCCTGGAAAAGGGCGGCCAAAGAAATCTCCATGAAGCATACTAAGCACAATGTATCTTTATCTTCCTCGTCTGGAACATGAAAATGGCAATTGTTCCTACAAAACAGAAAAGCGAATGAGCAAATATGTGCAATTATAGTAGTTGTCCATAGAAAAAAGCATATGACCTTTAACAATTTATTTTTGGTTAGGGAAACTTATTTCATCATTCTTGTTCCCACTTCTCCAAGACATCTACTTGTCAAGTGCATACATAATCCATTGCAACCAGACTATTCTTAATGATGATGCTGATACTCTCATCTGTGGGTATTTTGGCTTTTTGTAGATATTTCAAACTTCAAACTGTGTATGGATTAATTTTATTTCACTGAAATTAGCATGCTCCTAATTAATGATGATTTCTTCCATCTCATCATTTTCATAGATGTGCTTTTCTCAAATTTTATTCTTTTGAAGAAAGTGTAAAAGGTACCACCTATTGACCTGCAAGTAATAACCAGAAGAGGAAGATTCAATCCCGAGTACTTCTTTCTCAAAGACTTATATTCTTGATTGAGAACACTAATCAGTGACTCCACGGACAGTTTCTTTTTCTTCAATGTTTCCTGAAAGAGGCAATGGCAGCTTGAAATGAAAGACCTTTCTCTAACAATGTCAGATAGAGTGAGAAGGAACTAATAAATCTGACATAATATTAAGCAGGAATGCACGAGTTTATTAAAAGCAAGAAATTATTTAGTCCTCGAGTTTAAATGGAAACCTGGGATTTAGGAAATCCATCCATACACTTCAGTCATATTTTCAACTCTTACCTTAGAGAGCAAAAAATGAGGAACCCATGGAGAAAGCATTGACATTTGAAATTGTGTAGTCTCCAATCTGTTTTGTTGTGGATTCTCATACCTTTAAAAAAAATCAATGAATTATTAATAGTGCCAAGCGAAATTATTTTAAATACAAGTTTCCAAATATTGACTTGAAATAAACAGCGCATACATTATTCTAACAATTGTGGTCAGCTCGTATAATGTAATTTTTTGGAGATGCTCTTTCACTTTAATTGATCCATATTCAGTGCCACAATGAATTCTTCTTAGTTTCTTTGATAATCGCAGAGTTACTCTCTGATTAGCATGTCCATTTTGTTGTCGGGGTCGACAAAAAAGGCTTTCCTGCCAAACAAATGACTGTCAAATTTGGGAATATTTACTTCAATCAAATCGACAGAAATCCAAAAATAAACAAGAGTAGTTGCTATAACTCTTTTTTGAATAACTTAACAAAGAGTCTGCCTTATCATAAAGATATAGTCAATCCTTATGTGTATTACTTGATTGATCACATTTGGTTTGCTTTTGTATTTATCTATTTATCTCAAAAATATTTTACGTTGTCAGGTTTTCAAAAAAATCAATATCTACAAAATATTTTAGTGAAAGTTTAAGTAAGCTATTATTAATTTTGATAAACTTCAAACTGTGTATAAATTAATTTTGTCACTAAAATTATCATGCTCCTAGATTCCTTCCATCACATCATTTTCAGTATAAAAATAATAAATCAATATCTACAAAATAATTTATACAAGGGTTTAAATAACCTATTATTTTTTCTTCAAAATTTGCATTAGTCCAATCAAATTCCTGCATAGACCATGCTATCTTGCATAGATGGCTTTCAAAGGCCCTTGTAGCATAATGGATCGTTGATAGGGCCTGCTCACAACTGTATCTAGGAATGAATTTAAAGACAAATAAGTCTTTAACATTTCCATTTATAAGACAAAAACATAGTAAAGAGGAGAAGATTAAAGTCAACAAAAGTTGACATCAAGTCAATAACTTTCTCAAGAAGGTAGTTAGGGAATTTGAGAATCAAAGGGTGATGCTCCACGAGGAGTGAGATGAAAACAATAAGTTTTCTAAGTCAACAAAAGTGAGAAGTCAACAGAAAGAAACCAGATGTCTAAGTTGACAAATCAAGAAGTGCCACAGTTAATAAACAAGTCTACTGTAGCAACAAAGAAAGTTGTACATCAAAACTATAAGTCAACTATACCAGGATAGAAGGTAAGAACTAAAATGTGTGCAGTTGCACAATATTCTAGATATGTATACCCAAAAGGAGTTCTTCACAAATGATCTATAAGATCCAAAAGAAGTCATAAGCGTGTATGTTGGATCCAAAGGTGTTGATACCAATTGAATTGGGATCAATGCCAAAATAAGCAAAAGTCAAAAGCAATTTCCTTCAAATAGCAATCTAGTACCAAATATACATGGAGTGGCTAGCTACCCATTCATTACGTGTGTCTAGAACCCTTGAGTATTATTCATACAAACTGATGCATATCCAACTTAGAGCACATTGTGAGAGCTTATATGGGGTGAAAGAAAGCCTACTTACTTCAAGAGTTTGAGTGATGGTTGGACTAATGGAAATTTCCAAGCAAAAGCTCATGCAAGAGTGGCATGTGTACCTACAAAAGGGTTGCACCAGAAAATATGCAATTTTTATAGGTTTGAAGATGTTTCTACACAAGAATCGAGACATACAAATGTAGAGTCACTAAGTTTCCAATCTAGGATATGTTAGTTTTAGAGAAATGAAATAACAGAAAGGGTAAGAAAGAAAACATTAAATTATTTGAGGAAGTCGTTTCATTACATGAATGAAGAAATAGTTATACATATCTAAGAGGAACTTACATAACAGACACCTTAGCGCAGCTATCTACTAACTAATGTTGATCACTTAATATTTAATGTGACCACTAACTCAGGACTCCTAATAGAGTATTGAGTATTAATATCCTGGACCCCTCCCTTAACACGGATATATTATCTTGGTTTTTTCATCCCCCATGCATAAGTACAAGATTGCAAATATTCACAAGGAAACAAGACTTAAAAAGAAAGATGAAGGCCACATATTGGTCTATCAGAATCACCAAGACACTTAGGTAACTAGCCACAATGCTCACTACATATCTACGAAGATGATCTACTACATGCATGTTTCCTTCCTTTGTACTTTCGCTTCTTGGATTCTCTTTCCTTGAAATTTCTATTGTTTACGGTTGTTTTCTCAAGTCCCATTGACCTACTTTTGTTCATCCATGGACATTAATATAATTTCTTTCTTTCTTTCTACTTCTTTTCATCCGTAAACTGATGATTAGACTAGGGTGGTTAATCACTTAGTCCGTGCTCTCTGCATTTCTCAAGAGAAGAATATGCAATTGTACACCTATTTGCATGCCATTCATCATAGCTACAATCAAGCTACTCGTGTTTCTTCAGTGCAATCCATTTTCAGTGTTTGTTATGGCTTCTAACCTTTGTTGGATTAAGAGATTCTGGTTGCTCTTACAGCTCTACATGTGTCCCACCAGCAAAAGAAGCAATGAAAAGCTTCTTCCTTTGTGCAAAATTTGGATAAACTGCACACAAAAATTCACGACATTCTTTAGCAAAATCAAATCAAATTAAAGGCACTTCATGACCAACATCAAGTTCCTCATTCTTTTCAAGTTGGGTGATAATGTTGGGCTTCTCTTGGATTTAAAAATAATCACAACAAACAACATCACAAATTGAATCCCATAAAATAAGAACCTTGCACCAGTATCCTAGCAATCGGGCCTAATTCCTTTCGACTCAATGCCAGTCATAAGTGCCCATCCTTTGTATTGGTATCCTAAGCACATGGGTTGGGGCTTTATTACCTTTTCATTGCTTTAGTTTTTTTTTAATTGGTCTTTGATCCTAGGGTCCTTTTACCCTAGCACTTTCAATTTTAATTGGATGTATTATCAAGTCCCAATGGTCATTCGCAGATATTCATGATTGTTAATATAATTTCTTTCTTTCTTTCACACCTTTTGAGTCACTTTTGGAAATCATTGTGGAAGCTTCTGAATTGTCAATTGCACTTCCCTACTACCTTTGATGCATGCACTGATGGTCAAACTACAGTGGTTAATCACACTTTAATCCATGCACTCTGCATTTCTCACTAGAATAATATGCAATGGTACAACTATTTACATGCTAGTCAACGCAGCTACAACCAAGCTACTCATATTTCTACAGTGCATTCCCCTTTCAATGTTTGTTACAGCTTCTAACCTTTGTTGGTTTATGAGATGCCAGTGGCTCCTACAGCTCTAAATGCGTCCCACAAGCAAATGAAGCAAGACAAAGCTTCTTCCTTTGTGCAAAATTTGGCTGAACTGCACACAAAAATTCAGGACATTCTTTAGAAAACTAAAGCCAAATTAAAGGCACTTCATGACCGACATCAAGTTCCTCATTCTTTTCAAGTTGGGTGATAATGTTAGGCGTCTCTTGGATTAAAAAAATCACAACAAACAAAATCACAAATTGAATCCCACCAGATACTGACCTTACACCATTCTCCAAGAGATCCGGCCTACTTCCTTTCGACTTGATCTTCCAATTCAGCTTGGCATCCATGATGTCGATGTGAACAAACTCAAGCTCTATGAGCCATCTCACTTGGAGGAGGAAGTTTCTATCACTCGACCTAAGGCTACCATTCCCAATTTTTAACAACTACTGGCCAAAGACACTTGATGTTTGAACCTGCACCAATCGCAAGGGGAAAACCTCTACATAGATAGTTAGCCAAAAAGGAACAATATCGATGCAATTCAAATGGTCCTCTGAGTCAGCTTTTCGAAATAAATTCCCAAATCTCATGTAGAAAGTAGGAACAATTTCCTCTAGGCAAGAAGGAAATGATGAGGCATCTATAATAGTTAAGTCATTTAACAATTGTCATTTATTATATACAAGTGGGTAGATAGAAAAAAATCTTAAATAATTAAAAGATGGAACAGCTGTAAAGGACAAATATAAATGAGTTAAAAGTAGATGGACAGCTGGAACAGCTGGAAAGGTTAGGTAGACTGCTAAAACATCTGGAAAGGTTAGGTAGACAGCTATAAACATCAAATGCCATTGTATGAAAATTAGCCTATACATGCAAGCGCCTCCTATATAAATATTGACCCGGAAATAGTTATAGTATAACCAACCCCTACAACAAAGCTCTTAGGGGGATAAAACTCCCTCGCCCAAACCCTCATTTTCATAGGAAATACAGGGACACATCCTCTGACTAAGAGGACACATCCGAGTTCAATAGAGAAAACGAACAAGCATTTAATGCAAAAATTGTAAGAGATTTAAATATGTAACTGTTCTAAAAACAAAAGAGGTAGTACAAAACCAAAGTAAGTCCTAGTGCAACTCTTCAAGATAAGGCTAATAAAGAATAAACAGTAGTATTGCAATTTGTTGCATTTAGGGAATTGTGAAGTACTTAGATGACATAAACAAACTGTTGACAAGATAAAGGAAAGAAGCTAGTAGATAGGCTGCTTGGACAATATAAATGGCCCGATATATACTTAACAACATCATTGCAGCAATACACATGGGCTACTAAGTAGATTAATCAACCATAAGGCCCTATCGCAAACCATACATATGTTAAATATGTTATGTTGTTATAATTAATGTTATGCCAACAATGTTTAATTACATCACTTAGTCCTTGAAAATATGGACGAAACTTGAAGAGTTCACAATAATTATGATCCGATGGTCTCCAGGCAGTATGCTGATTGCTGAAACCATCACTCGCAACCTCATCAAATAAATGACTAACTCTAAACCAACATCTTCAAGCTGAATGTTTCATATAATTAGGTGAAAATGTCTTTCAAAAGATAAAATTTTAAATAAATGCAAGAGTTTTGAAGAGCTGAGACTATTCTTTTAACAATTTAGTTTGAGACAGTTTCAGATTGCTTGTAAAGCTAGATTGCAAAAGATGGTAATGAAAGACACTGAACATACCTTAAGCTTATGCATGGGGTGATCTTCGCCTTTTCTGAACTGCTTCTCTAAAATGCTGTAAGCAACTTCACTTAGTGACGATGCTGCTAAAGCACCAACAGGTTCACCTGCTGCATTTCCTGACCCCCTCTGAAACTGGTCAGTCTCTTTTTTATTATTTTGCTCAGAATCTCCATAAGAATACTGGATGATTTGCTTTCCATAAAGATTCCGAACAGTACCATCATAAGCGATGTATATATCACGCAAAAAAAACATAAGCTTCCTGAAAATCTGGCCAGGCATCTCAGCTCCTTGCTCGAAGGAATTGCCACGTGATGAAACTCCATGCAGAAAATACTCTATAGGGTTCAAACCATCCAAAAAGGAGTTCTCTACCAATCCATATGAATACCACTTTTCTATTGAACCTAAACCTTTCAAATGTCTTAATCGATGTTCACTTCCCTTCTCTGTTAAAGAATTACAAACCCACTGTGAGCTACATATCTTTTGAGGGATTTCAAAACGAAACCACTCTTCTTCTCGCATTTGCATTCCAACGCAAGCACCCTGCTGTACTAATTTTTGCAGTGAACCCTTACTCCCTGCCTTAATCATTGCCAACATGGCATTGTCTTTTTCTATATGCTCTGCAACAACCTTAATAATGTCAGAATAGACATTCTTAAATTCCTGAGTAGCTTCTTTGCTTAAATTTGTAGATTCACTTTCTGTCATTCTGAAATTTTTCCAATATTCTGACAGGCATTCATGCTGTTCTGGAACAAGCATCTGGCGTGCACAAGACTCGTGTATAGTCTGTGCACAGTAAGATGATTGTTTTGCTTCCAAAAGACCAGAACTTACTTCATCTATCAATTTTGTTCGACGGCCTACACTCGAAGCCAGACAAATATCAGACAAGCTGACACTAAATCCGTTTACTGAAATCCATTCATTTAAAACCGATTGAGCACAATATAGAGATTCAAGAGCTTTGGAAGGGCAATCTTTGGAAATAGCACAAAAGACGCTGTCACATGAATTTTGGAGCCAATCCAACTTGCCAGAACAAAACAAAAGCTCCCCATCAGAGATGAGCACTTCCTTTTTAAAATTTGTGTAGTTCACAGTGTTAAATACCATGCTAAATAACTGCTTGCCCGTCCACAGTGGGCCTCTCAGCACAGGAGCTTTTACAATAGCTGGCTTTGGTATTGACGAATTACAAAATAGTTGTAACTGCTGCATCTGAAATTTATCAAAAAAAATGTCATTCGAAGTTATCAAGTGTCCAGCCAGCAAACTATCATGAGTAACTGCTACAAGAGCCTGCCCACCTTGTGAGTTAATGACCTGTTGTGATAAAGTCATAAGCTCACCTGCCTCTGCAATGAATTTTTCTGATTGTGGGACGAAACAATCTAAACAATCACCATCAAAATCTGCTCCAAAAGGAGCACATGAAACTGGGTTGATTGCAACTACAGACTGTAACTGTTTAAGCTTTACTCTGAAAGCAATAATTGAATGCCTGTGTACGGAGGGGGGCCTATTTACTAAGATGAGATCTCCATCTTTGAGTTCTCGATAGAAAATATCTCCAACTTCCAGTTGATTACTATGAAAAATGCGTAAACGACTTCCATTTCTCTTCATCCATGGTAAGCAACATTTGGCGAGAATATGGTCAGCGTATTCTTTTATCTTTCCCCAGTTCATAAAATTAACATGTTCCTCAATGGTTAAATTTTCTGCAATATCAGAGGGGATGGAAATCTCGTCCACTGCAAGGTTAGGGTCCCCGATTGTTATCATACGAAAAGATGAATTTGATCGTTTACCCAATAGTGTTTCCTTGACCCATCTAAGACCAGAACTGGCCTTACTTTTACTAGACTGTTTTCCTGAAAGGGTTTCCTTGACCCATCTTACACCATAATTCACATTACTTGTGAATTTAGAACCAGAAGACTTTTCATCAGCAAGCTGCAATCACAATACATAATAGGTCAGTTCAAAATGACACTAAAATAATATTCAGGAAACTACAAGAGACCAAAATCAGTTCACTGCCCAACTTTATCATATTCTTTTCAGAGTTAAGTAAAGGTTCGTTTTATAATTAAAATAAAAAATAATTAGCTTACCTTAGAAGATTCAAAATAGTCTAAAACTAAACCTCCAAAAGAACAAGCAAGATTTTCAGCATGGGTCACTGTAGTTGACTCAATTGGTACTCGCTTTACACCATCAATATTATTAACTAACCTTTGTAGGGCCCTAGTTTTATCATCCTGTTTCACAAGCAACATAAATTAAATAATAAATGTCCTAGGAATAATTTTCCAAAACAGAATATGTATCTATTGTTGTGAGAGTAAAAACTAAAGTATCTTTAAACGCAGACCTGATATTTCAACAAATAAAAACATAGCTTACAAATTTTAGCCCTTGTGCATTGCTTAGCCTGTGATATCTCTCTTCAATCCGATATACATTTGGAGTAACAGCAACACACTCAAGAAACCGAGCTTCTGGGGAAGCGAGAATCCTCTTATCTTTGATCTTTTTGATTATGCCCCGTGCCTATAGATGTCAACCTCTCATGTCAATAATTCGTCAGACTGACATTGGAAACAGAAACATGAAGCCAGGAAAAGTTAAGTAGCCAACAATATGTTTTTTACCAGGACTGCAGACATTAAACTTCTCATTTTGAACTGAGGATCAATATAAAATATAAAAATGAAGCAAACGCAGTATCTAAAACTTTCAAATATAAAACTTGGCACTAGTCGCTGACCAAAACAAACATCAACCAATAACATAATCCACCCACTAACATCCAAAGGAATAATCGTTGCCATTCAATTAAGTAAAAAAAGTGCAAATTCCATAATGAACGAGTCTAGAAATACTCTATGCAAGAGTTAAGGAGTTTTCAAGAAAGTTTACTTTAATGTATCCCATCAATACCCCAACCATTTTGGTTCTGCAGGACGTAAACATTACTGGATTTGCATTTGAATGAACAAAAAAAATGTCTGTAGACTACTCCTTTTTGAGCTAAACATATAGGAAGTTTGCGAGGAAAGCTATTAGACATAAAGGTAAACCAGGGACCAAATAGTAATATTTGGTAGTGTCCATGAGACAAAGTTAGATGGACAACCATAATGTAACAATCCTTGCCCAATCTGCCCTTAATTGTCTCAATTTGCTGCCTTGTAATTTTTTCAAATACTTTGTAAGCAAAGTGCTTCTTGCTGGTTTTTGTCACAGTTTTGATGATTTGTTTGAATGACTATGGATTAAAGCTTCAAGTGTTTATAGAACATTGCAAGAATGACAATGCTAAGTTCTCGATGCAAGAATGACTTCTTTTTTGTTCTTTTCTATGCAATTAGATGAATTCACTAAGCAAACTAATCACCTACAGCGAATGGACATTTAGTCGAACAATTGGCATGCAACCTACCATCTCAATTCAAATGCTCAAAAGATAACTATAAATGACCAGCAACTTGTGATTCTTATTTGTATTGATGATTTGATACAATGCTCCACTAGACTAGCCAAGACTCTTGGCATAAACAAGAATTACAATTATATGGTATGCTGGTATGAAAGATGCACACCTACAGCTGCAAATATAAACTATACTAAAGGATGAATTGTATGCAATGAACCCTGGTTGGATTGAATCACCCTTGAGAATAGATGAAGGACCAAGCAATTTCCAAGTGAAAGGATGATCTCCCAAGCCAAATCGAATTTTCCAAGCCAGCCGCCCATGCTCTGGTCTGATCCCAAATTTAAAATAATATGCAATGAATATGAGTTGTCTCAAGCATCTAATATCATCTCCATGCTCCAAGGAAGTGGGCGCACTAAGCCAAGCAAGGAATGGATGCAAATTGGAACCCCCACAAGCAAAAACGTCCCTCCTAATGGCATCCTTCCTTGACTTTAAATATCTAATTTTTATATCAGATTTCTCTACAATGTAATCTGCTCTCTTAACCAAGGAAAATCGTTACCAAACTATATAGAAACCAACACCAAAAGATAGCTATGCAACCTCCACAAATTCACCAAATCGATTTCTCCAAAATTGACCAATGGCCACAAATTTTGCTCCAATTGAAATGACTGAAATATCACCTCCAAAATGCAACCCTTCAAGAGATATTTCACTCCCTTATGCTATCAATAGGATTTATCGTTCCCAAAGACAAATTGATTCACTGCAGGAAATTCTAGGCTCCACCAACATACCACAACAAAGACAACATCAAATATGGATGATTCATAATGGCAACCCACACCTCCCTTTATACTTTTATTTTTCTTTCATTCATTTGGGAAGCTTCTAGAAATATCATAATATTTTATTATTATTTTTCCATTTTAATATATTATATTTGCACTTTAATATAAAATAATGAATTATAACATAAAGTACAAATATAACATCATCTTGTAACATAAGGTTTCTAAAAATAGAAACATTCTAATAAATCATTAGAAAACCTCCAGAATATATCGAAACTTCCCCAAAGAAACCAACTGCCATTTGGGTAACTGCGGAGAAGACCCTCTAACCATGTTGTATTAGCCTACGAGGGCCACTGATAAGCTAATCATGTCAAAAGTACAATGTCTAGCTAGAAGAGGACATTACACATAAGCTGAAAAACCTGAATTCAATTTGTGTATCCAGAATGCTCTAAATAGAACCACCATGTGGTTATTAGTGAAAGTCCCACAACTGGGGAGAGGTAGAATTTCATATGTTGGCATTTTTATTTGCTACCATATGGTGAAATATTGTGTAGGGATCCAGTAGAACAAAAAATTCAATTCCGAATGATAAACAGTTTGATTTTATAAACCAAAATTGTTACAAGATGCAACATTGGTAAGAACTGTTTTGTCCAATCATAAAGCAGAATAACTAATAGAGACACCTCTTGTCACTGAAGTAGATGGAAAATTAAAAAGGTCAGTTATGTTGTAATACACAACCTATTATATCAGATCGCTTTCCTATCCATATTATCTACCCTTTAGAAAATATCATTCGAACCCATAATACCTAACTTACAAGATAAACACCTTTCAGTTGAATTTTAAGCGTGAACTAAAGGGATTCTATTATGTATAGGCATATGGAAAGAATGAAATAATAGAATATTCAATAATGAAATAGTCACTAAGTTTGAAATTTGTGACAAAAATCATGCATTGAGTAATGCCTTCTATAATATTCTGTTCCACCTTTTCTGGTCAAGGGCCCACAAGATAATCAGTCCCTCCTTCGTAACCAACCTGGGCCTAACAAAGCTGACCTTAATCTCCCGCCTGCTATCTATGAAATCACTGATGCCATTTCAAGCCATAATAAGCAAATAGCTGAGAAAGGTTTCCACAATCCTGATTTAGAAAGTGGGCTGGTTAGACTTCTTCATGTGGTCTCAAAGCAGCAGAAACGAATGGAAGCATTGACCAGTAGTGTTACTAGCATGAATGCTATCATTGTTCAGCATGAACACACCTTGCAAGCCATAAATTCCTTGCCGCACTATGAAAATTTGAAAATGCAGAAAGAAGAATTGCAGGGATTGCCCAAGAACGAGCTGACTTAGCTCTCTTTCCCAAAAGGCAACCTATCTGAGATGAAAACTTTACTACTGTGCCAGTTTGTGGCACAACATGGAATAGGGCTTCATTCCGTTAGCACAGCATGGCTCCTCCTAAAGCCTAGTCTTCAAGAAATCCTATTGAGGAAATTCATTTCTCTTGCTGTTTCCATGGGGCTCCACAAAGTTCAAAATGATGCTTAGTAGCTTTAGCATTGATTTTTGCTTGATCTCTGGGTTTCTCAAGTATATCATGATTAGGCTGCTTCTACTAGGGATCTATCCTTTGCAAATTATGTACAGATGGTACCTATCTAATTATATGTTTATGGTTACTGCTGCAGATGAGAATGCCTTTTTGATCATGCTGTATGGTTATGTTATTGTACATATTTTTGCTCATAGCATGAGGCTATGAATGGTTGTGTGGAAATTTAGAGCCTGGACTGAACGTTGTAATTGCAATACTCTTTGAGCCTCATCCAGTGTTGTACTTGTCCTCAATGGATTCTCTTTTGAATGCTCAAATCTCTTTTTCCTCTAGCATTCAATTTTTGTAACACTACCCTCTACATATCATAAAAATTTGCCCTTACACTATGAAAAAAGGAATTTTATCATACTTACCAGGAAACTCCATATAAGGACAAAGACCACATATGCATCCCCATACCCACATTTTTTTTGACAACATTTATATACCATATAGCCATACCCTTATTCATTTACTCACATACCCTGATTTGAAAGGCATCTCCATCCACATACCAGTATCCGTGCCCTCATGTCTCCTGGGAACTATTGATTTTATGGATTGGGAATCTCATCCCTATATTTATGAGGGGCAAGGTATAGGTAATTTGAATAGGAAAGGTCAGAATAAATATCAGGAATAAGCTTTAATACCCAGGAACCTAATAAGGGGCATTCAAAGCATGCCATCAAGATAGGGTACAACAAAAATGTAAAACACACGACTTGTCATCAAAATCTATATCCAAAAGCTAAAACAGTCTTTGATAAATATACTTTTAAAAAATGATCTAGGTGTAAAAGCCTAACATTTTGACTACCCAATAGGATAAAGTAACTATATTTTCCCTCTAGTCAGTAGTGAAATATTCCTACAGAAAACAAAAAGAGACCATCTATAACCAAGCATAGAGTGCAACCACAAGAAGTTGTACTCATAGTTTCAAATCTCGGCGATTTCTCACCGTTTCTCACCATTTCTCGCGGTATAAGAGCTAGCCAAGATATCGTTTTGTTTCTCGCAAGACGAGAAAGCCAATTTTCTTGGCAATTTTCGCTGAGTAATATCGATGATTACTTGGCGAAAATGGCCAAGAAATCCCCATTTCTCAGCCAAAAAAAAAAAGCTCATCAATGCATTACAAGTTAAAACACGCGGATTTTTTATCGAGTTTTCTCATTCTGAGTTAATAGTTAATATGCATTTTTTTTAGTTTGAGCACATGCCTTTAACACAGAGTCACAGACTGTTAAGTGAAAACATGCCTTCAAGTTTTAAGTTTTACTTTTAACTTGCATTGCAGTTTGCAGTTCGCATTTTGGACAGCCGGCCAAGATTTGGAAGTTATTTTGACTGTGAATGTTATTTTGTTTAGCACCTTAGCATCATTTGAGGCAAGCCCCAAAATTTTCAGGGTAAATATGAAAATAGTGAATTGGTTGACACTTGACAGTGATATTGTGCATAGGGTTGCGGGCATGTTGCTGTTGTAGCATGTATATACTTTACAGTATAATTATATATTATATAGTATATAAAATATACTTATTGACTGCTTTGAAGGAGGGTAAATAGTAAAACACAGACTACAGTTTTATAGTATTTGGCAAGCCGCAATATATAGTTACATAGTATACTCATTGACTACTTTGCAAAGGGTAAAAAGTCAAAAACACGGATTGCAATTTTATAGTATTTGCATTGCAATCTTGCCATGTGCCATTAATACTCATTGACAACAGAACCTTGAGATTGAAAACAGTCCACGACTCCATTGAGAGCCTTGCAACCTACAACATACAACATATAGTAGGGAGTTAGAAACATCAAACCAGGGATTTTAAATTTGTGTATTATTTTGTTTTAGGTGTCGGAGCCTTTGGTGTGAGTTCTCTAGTTGGTGGATGGGGAGAGAAACCCAATAGGTTATTTGTATGAGGCCATGGATGTGGCCAAGGAGGCCATAGCCAAATATTAAAGGCATAATCAAAGAAAATATGAACCCATATGGCACATAATTGATCACAGATGGAACAAGACACTCCATCGACATATTCATGCAGCGGCCTACTATTTGAATCCTAGTTTTTCTATTTCGATTCATTTAAAACTGATGAGGTTATTATGGATAGCCTCAATGCATGCATTGAGAGGATGATCCCTGATGATGAGGCTAGAGATGCAATTATTGATGAGCTGCAAATTTACAAGAATGCAATGGGGAGACTCTTTTCTTCAGCTTTATGCATTAAAAGAAGAAACACCTCTCAGCTAGGTGTTTTAGCTAGGTGAAAACAAATTAAATCGTTTTTTTTCTTTCTAGTAGACTTCTTTCATTTATTCAAGCCTAATTGAGTTACAAAATTATAAATTTCCTTTTTACAGATGTATGGTGGGAAGATTATGGTGCAAAAACACCAAATCTTCAAAGGCTAGCCATCTGCATTTATGTCAACCATGTAGCTCTTCTGGGTGTGAACATAAATGGAGCATGTTTGAAGTTTTTCACACAAAGAAATGCAACAGGCTGACGACACAACGCCTTGATGACCTTGTCTTTGTGCGATACAATCTTAGTCTTCACATGAGACAAGTGGAGGGGCAAGATAAATATGATGTTAGTGACTTGGATGAGATCGATCCATATGGCCACTAGATTGTTGATAATGCAGAGTCAGAGCCCATGTTTGCAATAGAGGACATTGTAGATTTAGAGAGGGAGGCAGAAGAAGCAATAGCATCCGGGGTAGCAAAGGTATCAGGAGGTGTTAGTGAGGATCCAGATGATACATTTGGATTTGCTGACGATGTTGGCATTGGAGAGGAGGAATTTTTACATTCCACTTCCATTAGGCAGCCGCATCAAACTTATTTTGGGCGCTAGAGATGAAATATAATATGTATATTTGATATCTCATGACTCTATGAGCATTGCAATTTGTAACTTCGTATTTTGTAGTATTGTTACTATTGTACTCTTTTTTGATCTCACATTGATAGAAAATATACTTATGGGCCTATCGCATTCTATACATTCATTCCTCATGTCATTTAACAATGTTTTACATTTAATTTAAGTTTATTTTATGAATTTATATGTTTTTTAAAGTAGCAATAAAGTTGTCAAGAAATTCCTGGGATCCGAAATCCAGTTCAAATTTTCCCCTCCCAAGAAATTGTTGAGAACAAGATTTTGAACTATGGTTGTACTAAACATTAACAATAAAGGAACCAAATAATAATACCTGCTAGTTGTTCCATCACATGATGCACAACAATAACATGGACCTCACATTGCTGAAAGGGATGTTTCAAGATATTTTCAACAATGTGCAACAAGCCTACGTTCAAGTTCATCAACTAAGTGGACCCAGTATACCATCTTGTGAACACACAACAGATCCCCGACCATTACAGAAACCAAACAGAATTAAGGAAACCTTAGACATCGTTATGGCTTGAAGATTACGTGTATGCCTAGTAATAAGATCTCTCCTGTGACATTTAATATACATAAAAGCAATCTAACCATAAGGGTGAAGTGCATCATTCAAAAGCCGAGACGTGTCATGCTTCACCAACCATCAAAACTATAATTGTACGTTGTCTTGTACAAACTACCAACAGTGAAATAGAATATTGATGCAAGCTTGAGATAGGGATTTCAACTAAGGAAATCACTCATACATGCCACATTTTGGGCACATTTTCAAACCTCCATACTATACATTTTCTCCCTGCCATTTTTTGTTAGCAAGATCAAACATGTTGACCCTTTACCTTCAAGAAGTTGTGGCTTCATATGTCGGGATCTCAACAAGAAGAGGTCAAAAGCCCCTGTTAGCCTCAATAGTTACTAGTAACATATGGTATTAGATTTGTAAGAGGGCATCGACCTTCCCCTGCAATCAACAACCAAGCTGCCCCAAGCCTCATATTCTCATACCTAGCAAAGAGGGCAGCTACTGTACACTTTGGCAGAGAATATTTCAATGCAGGGGCAGATGCAGCTACTCTAGTGTTTTATGAGTTTGGGTGAGCCTCCCTTCTTTTACAAGGAACATCATAAAGAAACTCTGACACAAAGACACATCCTTAAAATCATATGAGGACATTATGCAACAAATGACATATGAAGAAAGAAAGAAAGAAAGAAAATATTTTAATGTCCACAAATGACCAAAAGTAGGTCAATAGGACTCAAGGATACAACAGTCAACAATAGAAAGTTCAAGGAAAAGAGAATCCAAGAAGCCAAAAGAAGGAATACAAGTACATAAGACACAGTAAATCAGTGTGCCACTAACAAAGGTAGTGGTAATGGAACCAATAAAAATAGCAATGGACAGCAAACAAGAGCCCCCAAAGCAAGTGCAGATGAAGACTGCAAGACCTCATCGAAAATCTCTATTTGTGCCTGAAGTGGAGAAGCCATTTGACCCATCAACAATCACTGTGATAAGATCTGATAGTGCTCATCAGGGAGTACCCAATGTCGGAGGGTTCAAGTTGGGAGATACTAGGGGGAAGCAAAACACTTCCTCTAGAATCTCCCCTAACATCCAAGGCCGATGCACTTATTGTAATACAAAATAAACTCATAATGTAAGTTTTCCCCTAAGGTAAAGGGGGTGGTCGGTAAGTAGTCGATCCATGTCGCCAGAAAGGAGCAGAGCCACACCGGTGGGAAGAATAAAATCCACAGTGTTGAGGGAGAGCAGTCTAGGGGATTTGAATAATCTAAGTGGTAGTGAAATGCTAAGAGAAGCACTGTCTAACTAATCTATCAACTCTGATGTGTGATGCAACAGTGTCCAAAGGGCTCTTAGTGTTGTTAATTCCCTGGATGGGCTGGAAGAAAGAGGTGATCAACATGAGGGCCCTCAAGCCTCTAGGCTCATCCTATAGGAATATGTGCCAGAGGGTGATAGCCTCGCAAAGATAATGAGCCAGGCACCACAACTCTGGATATCTAAAGAAAATAGTTAAGTGTTGACTGAGTCCCTGAAGAGGCAATGATATCTTCCCCGAATCTCATAGTAAATGTGGCATCTGAAAATGAAGTGTTCCTCAGTCTCCACCTCCTAGAGGAAGCAAAGACAACAAATTTGGTCCTAATGGAGAATGTGGTGATCTGTTTCAACCCATAACTGGGGAAAAACTACCCTCATCTAGCCAAGGGGAAACCTCAAGCCATGGGACCAATGGCGTTGAAGATAGTGAGGGTGACAAATAATACCATCCACTACTTGTAAGAAATGCTCGATGTAGAAAGCAAGCTTAGAGATGAGCGACTCAAGGGGGGAGATCCAAGTGGCATGGATATATTGTTTGTAGATGTTATCTTTGGTAGCTCAAGTGATGATGTCCTTTGTGTGAAGTAGCCTAGGGGGAGGGGGGCCGGACCATCCAAGGAATACATTTAAGGGGGCAGCCAATGAATAGAGATGCCATTAGAAAGGAGCAATCTAGTCTCAAAGAACCAACAATGTTGGCGTGTGGTGGGGACCAATGAAACAATCCTCTCTAAAGAGAAAAGTGCTAAGTATGGATATCTGTCATGACCAAAAGTTGAGTGCCCCAAGGACTTGAGTTTGTAAATGTAGAAAGTAGCCCTGAAGATGGTCTCAAGGCATAGTGGTTGGGCATCAAATTAAGCTTGGACAATGCATTGAGGGATTGTCCACTTGCAACAAATTATACGTTGTAACATAAGAGTCTAGACCCTCTCAATATGGGCCCAAGCCATGGGCCCCAAGCCTTTGAACCATATAAAACTATAGGTTTGATGATTGCATCAAAAAGGCATAACTTGGAAGGGATGTCCTAGAAGTGGATCTAGAAACATTGACGTTCTAAGACAGAAAAAGAGGCATACCCCTTGCAAAGGCATGGATGAGAGGCAGCCTTCATGCTAAAGCATGGACAAAAAAGTTGGACCCCGAAATAAGTTAAGGCCAATGTGATCTCTAGAAGTTCTCCTTTGTATAAAAATTGGAATATAGAGAAAGCACTTGAAGATCATGACCTTAGTTTTACTAAGGTTGACCACAAGTTGTTGAAGCTCGCAGAAACGAACAAGGGCATCAAGTTGTCATTGTAGGCCCTCAATAGAGTGTAAGAGGAGGACAACATCGTCGACAAAAATAAGGATAGGTATAAGCACCTCATGAAAAATACAACCATCATCCATATGGGCACGATGTGTTAGCAAATGAATGAATAGATAATTGTGAGAAGCACATGATATATTGTTCTATGCATTGATCTTATTTATGATATGCAAAATTGGTTACAGTAGTTACGGGAAGTTACCAGTTAGACATTAACTAATATTTATTTAAGTTTTTATTACATTATTTAACACCCCCTCTAAATGACTAAACTAGAGACAACTCCAAGTTTGTCTCGAAACTTTACAAAAAGAATAGAACCAAGAGGTTTAGTCATTAGATCTGTTGGTTGCTCGATAGAAGCACAAAAGTGAAGAGAAATGTCACTAGAATCAACCAACTATCGAATGTAGTGATAATGTATCTCGATGTGTTTGGTGCGAGCATGAAAAACAGGATTCTTGACTAACTTTAATACACCTTGATTATCACAAAATAGTGGAGTAGGTGTAGATGAAGGAAGTTGCAAATCAGCTCGAATTCCACGTAGCCAAACTGCTTCACAACTAGCATTGACTGTTGCTTTGTATTTTGCTTCAGTGAAAGAGAGAGCAACGGTATATTGAAGCTTGCTCTACCATGAAACAACTCCTAAACCAAAAGAAAACATATACCCGGTGGTAGTCTTCCGAGTATCAACAAATACTCCCTAATTAGAGTTTGGATAACCAATCAATCTGAAATCTACTGTCGTCTAATAGAGAATGCCAAAGTCAAGAGTTCCTTTGACATATCACAAAACATGTTTTGTTGTTGTCCAGTGTGCTAGCTTCGGTTGAGACAAAAACTGAGAAAGGTAGCTAATAGCAAAACATAAATCTAGTCGAGTGGTGGTAAGATATATCAAGCTACCCACCAACTGTCTATATAATGATTCATTGACCAGTGATGAATCATCATGAGCTGATAATTTCAGCCCTACCTCCATATGTGTAGAAGCAGAATTACAATCCATCATTCCAAACTTCTTCAAAAGAGTAGTGGCATTGTAATATTCCAAATCGAGGGAGTGGCTGTCACATTTGTTGATGGACGGTCCCTCGAAAAAAAACAAGAAGGTGGAATTACCCTGTGGTTGAGATTAATCCAAATGAAAAAATACTTGCATGCATTGATACAAAAAGGATGTTGATTTTCCCAAAGGCGGTTATAATCAGGAATAAAATTCAAAATAATGATTTGCCCATAGGTGGTTATAATCATTAAAGGGACCTAGATTGGCTAAAGATGATTGTGCTCCAATTAGGGTTGATTAACAAACATAACTCAAGGATATAACCTAGAATACAGATTAAAAGATGAGCGAGCGCAAAGTGATGAAAGAGATGAATAGAGGAATGAGATTGATCAATAAAAAATGATTCAGTTGTACCTGTCAATGAGGAGATGCTCGTCCTGATTAGCAATGATACAACTAGAATGGTTAATGGGTTGATTTGTTCAAGGGTGGGATGGAAGGATTTGCCAAGGTGCCAAGGAGAAACTTTTGTGGCTCCATTGATTGTAGACTTTCTTGAAGCTGAATTTTGCTATAGCATGTGACAGTAGGCTTCATGATAGAAAAACATGAAGACTTGGCCGAAAAATGCATAAGGACTGACTCCCGAGATCTGATATCCAAATGAAAACAATGCACCAATGATAAAAACCATGATGACAATGTTGACATATGACTATGGATAGACTCAAAAATAATGTGTGCAAAGAATCACCCAATGAACACATATAGACTGAGTCGAGGCAACAGTGCTGAAAGCAAACAAACAAAAAAGCAAATAAACAAACATACAAACAACCTAAAATAAACAAACAGAAACCTTGAAAACAAAAGCAAAAGATACAACTAGAATGGTTAATGGGTTGATTTGTTCAAGGGTGAGATGGAAGGATTTGCCAAGATGCCAAGGAGAAACTTTTGTGGCTCCATTGATTGTAGACCTTCTTGAAGCTGAATTTTGCTATAGCATGTGACAGTAGGCTTCATGATAGAAAAACATGAAGACTTGGCCGAAAAATGCATGAGGACTGACTCTCGAGATCTGATATCCAAATGAAAACAATGCACCAATGATAAAAACCATGATGACAATGTTGACATATGAATATGGATAGACTCAAGAATAATGTGTGCAAAGAATCACCCAATGAACACATATAGACTGAGTCGAGGCAACAGTGTTGAAAGCAAATAAACAAACATACAAACAACCTAAAATAAACAAATAGAAACCTTGAAAACAAAAGCAAAAGAAAGCATCATAACAATGACAATGCCCCAGTAAGGCGGATCAAGGATAACTGACTAGGCTTAGACAGGACAAATATTTTTGGATTTTTTGAAATGTTATGAATGTTTTTGGCATTTTGAGGTATCTTAACTCGTTAGAGAATGACAAGATACTTGCTCGCAAAACAGCGAGAGCGTTTGGCTTAGGTTGCTCGTAAAACGGCAAGATCGTATGGAAAGGGGAACTGAGGTGACCTCAACATGAATTGAGCATGACCCACATAGTCCTAAAATGACCTCAAGTCATAGTAATTCCATCCACACAAAAGGTGAAGAAAAACCAACTAGGTCCCAACAAGTTCTCAAATCTGGCAAATGGTCAGTCAAATGAAAATAGTAATGGCAAGGTGATGTGACAATGCATGGTAAACAAGTGTTGCCCCTAGTTTGCCCATGGGCGATTATAACTAAGATACGACATAGGTCAATGATACTAATTTGCCCATAGGCGGTTATAATTAGTAGCAAGACTAGTGAAACATTGATTTGCCCATAGGTGGTTATAATCAAGCTCACATAAACAAACATGGATATAGGATGAAAGATATCTTGCCAGATCAACTGTCACACTACTTTCATAGACTGTCATTATAAACACAGATTGGATTGATTGTTGAAACTTGATTGGAATCCCCCCACAAAAGGTGCGGGAAGAACCAAATGAACCAAGATCAAAATAGGATTGGGTAGGGCAGCTAAAAATAGGGTTTGGTCTAGATAGAAATGGAATGATAGGATGACATGGTCTGCTCTAGGATAATGATGGTTTGATAAATTGGATAAAATGGTAAGAGGGTTGCCTCCAGGTGATGGGGTAAATGGCTGAGATCTATAATAATAGAAAATAGGCATATATAACAATGGCAATGGCAATGTGAAATGATATGGTACATATTTTTGGCCTAGGTATCGTAAAATGACATATGATTCTATTGTTCTTATTGATGGGGAGATGCACGTCCTAATCAACAAATAATACAAAAAAAATACTCGATCGTGTTAATTACTAGCCCACATCTCGTCTGAATAGCTGCTCTGTCAAAAACGGCCTGCAAATTTGGATGCCAAGAATGTTGTGTTCTTCCTTGGTCATTGATTCTGATTCCTTCAAGCATCGAGACAGTATCTTTGTAGCCTCTACAAAGGAAAGTGTGGCCATGGATGGTAAACAAAGACAAATACTAGATGGTAGGTTTGATTGTGAAATGGAATGACAGATGATAATGGAATGTATAATGGTGGGGAAACAAATGAAGATCGAGACATTCAGTCACACGTAATGTTGTTGATGCCAAATTTGACATAATTTTGGTTCTGGCAGAGCCAAAGACTTGTTCTCTCGATAAGACCACCAGACTTTTATGTTGTTTGATCTTGAGAGTCGCTACCATCTGATTAGGTGTAAATAGGAAGCTATTTTGATTTGATCTTTGATTTCGTCTTCATCAAGCAGTAAAGAACTTTTGTGCTCAGCTATTGGTGCCTCAAAGGTTTTCACCAATGAAATTTTCTTGATTGTCCCATAACACCTTCGAGAAGGTTTCACTAAGGAATGTGGACTTTTGACTTTGATTGTCTTCTAGCGCTTCCGAAAAAGTTTCACTAGGAGAGTGTTCTATTATATGAATGTGGTCTTGGCCTCCTTGCTCTTTTTCAACTGCTATGTTGCCATGGATGCAGTTTAACAAAGTGTGATTCTATCTATCCCAATCGACACTGATGGGAGATGGAATGCCAATGATATGGCTATTTTGGTTGATGGTAATGGCCTATGGAATGGTAATGGAATGGGGAAACGCTGCACAATCCTCGTAGAAGATACTAGGATAACTTGTGTCGAAGTTGAAGTACTCATCCTCAAAAACCGTAGAAGGATCACAAATGTATTCAAATTGATCTGCAAAGACTGGCTCATAAGTGTGAGATTCCTTGACAACTAGGATAGGATCAATAGGTGATTCATCACAAGCTGACTTATCATAAGTGGTTGGTTCAACAAAAACATCTTGGATTAGTTGGTTCTCTTGGCCTTGGTTTCCAATGAGTTGGAAAATACCAATTCTGAACACAGCTTGGTCTTCAAAGGATTGGATCGATTGAGGTTTAGATGGGATTGGTTCTGGATGAGGAATGGCTCGTGGTTGGATAATGGTAGGGCATTGGGGAGCATGATTGCTCGCATGAGCCAAAGGATGAAGTCTTGAAATGGTAACGATAGGGCGGTGTGGAACATGATTGTTCGCACAAGCCAAAGGACTAGGTCCTGGAATGATGAAGGGGCGTTGTGGAGCTTGATTGCTCGCACAAATCAATGGACAAGGTCCTGGTATAGAAATGGTATTCCTTGGATATTGTAGAGCTTGATAGCTCATATAATCCAAAGGAAGGTCAGGGGTAGTCAATGATCAGATAACAAAAGGACGTCGTGGAATTTGATTGCTTGCACAAGACAAAGCATCCAAGTCTTCCTCATAAACCATATCATCCCAATCATGAGTTGGCTCATAAGTTGGTTCTTGACTATGTTCCATGTACTGATTATTGCAAAGAAGGTATGGATCCTATCCCAAACAACATTCTCTGTAGTTGGGTCTTCAAAGTCCTCACAAGCCTCTTCATACCAATCCAGGTTTCGATTTGGTTTTTGTGGATTTTGACTATGTTCCCCATATGGAGTATTATAGGGAGAATAATAAAACTTCTTGGCAAATCTTTCTCTATAGGGGTTCCTAGTGGGATTTTGTGTGGCCATTCTATCATAAGTTGGATTGTACATGACTCCACCATAAGTGTAGCTAAACATATCTGTGTAAATGACGAAAACTCCAAAACAAAAAGGCTTAAGAGTTCTACAACCTCTGAAAAACTATGTCCAAAGGACAAATGGTTCAATCTTAGTCTAACTTGGTTGAAAAGGTGGAGTTGTATCTCCAATGTGGTCTGAATGTGGAGCTGTATCTCCAAAATGATTTGTGCTAAGACTTGACATAAAAAAACCTAACATCAAACGTCTAACGTCAAATGTCATACACACAAAAGGTCAAGCATCTAAATAAAAATTGACATGTCAAAGGTCTAGGTCAAAGTATTCCAAACAAAGTCTAAACTAGGAAAGAAAAAAGTTGAGTTACTAAGTCTTTTGTCCAAACACGGAGTCAAAAGCTAGACTCAAACAAACAGGCATGTGCTAGGACTTTTGGCCAAACAACCTCAAAAGCTAGACTTGAAACAAAGGCTAATGTGATTTGATTTAATCTAACAAGTTTGGAAACAACTTTGACATAGACCCGGCCCACGAAATCAAACATAAATATGATCAATTGGCATAAGGCATAAGACAGAAGGCTCTTTGAGAAAGGTTGTGTTCTCCCAAATAAAGGCACAAACAATGATGAGGATAGGCTTTAAACAAACAAACCATCAATAGTTTTCAAATTTGAGTAATCGATTAATTGAAGTTATGCAATGCAAAAAAGAAAGATATGTGTATCAACTCCACGAATTGAGGCCTAAACAGAAATCAATCAATGTTTAAATCCAAACTTGACAAGGCTAATTGAAAACTCAACGTTGAAGACTAGGATTTGATCAAATGAGCTAGACAATATTGGATAGCATGACAGCGTAAGACAAAGATCTAAATGATAGACATGACATGGTTTGAAACAAATGGTTTTGATACAATGGTAAACAAGTCTTGAAACAAATTGAGCAGCCTAATGGCGTAAGCATACTTGAATAATATGATCAATGATATGTTTCAAAAGACTCAAAGGCACAAATGGTTTGACATGATTTGGACAACATAACACTACCCTCCTCACCTCAAATGCATTGTTTTGACATGGCTTATGAACAAACAAACAAGTTTTAGTCTCAAAACATACAAAGAAAAAATGACCAAAATACATTTAAGTATAATCATCCAAATCCTAGCAAGGGTATGTTAATGTGGGGTTGACTAAACTATCAAGCTTCGAACGTCTCTAGGATAATCAATTGCACAATGACTTTCACGTCAAACGATGCAAAAGACAAACACGAAAATTGGGTGACTACAGCATTAGCTAGTTGTAAAAAGGTCTAGTCCTTTTTACAACCACTACATCTTGTTGTTTGCTCAATGTAGTGCGGTGTCCAAATGCAGATACGTCCCGTGTGCAAATCCAATTAGGAGCCAAATGAAGTCAATGCCGGAAGGTGAAACCCCAGGTCAAAGCTTCCCTAAAAAACTCATGAGAGATGATAAAGTCCCCCTCGCAAGCCAAGTTTGAATGAAAATAAAAGACTAATAAAAAGACTTTAGGGTCATTTTCAAGGTCATCCAAACTTTGATGAGTTTTTGGGGAGTGTTTTAGATGACATTCTTTCTAAGCATTGGACTAGGCTTTTTGCAATAAGAATGGCGCTTTTGATTCCAAGGGTTCCCTAAAGGGGACAAATGAAAGAGCATACACACAACAACCCTCTTTTTGCCAAACAAAAATTTAACTTAAATAACTAAGTAAATACAAAAAGCTTGAAAAGGTGAGTTCATTTTTAAGCCCAAATGGAAAATGAGGTGGTATTCATTTAACCCCTTGGTCTTAGTTGCAAACTTTGAAAACATTCACCATAAACATCTAAATTTTTTGTTAAACACCAAAACAAGGTTCCTAATTGATTTTTAAGCACACAAAAGGTGATCTAAACATGTTTTTAGCAAATGTCAAGTTTGGTCCTGCAACAAAAACGTTAACATGTCCTTTAGCCTTGAAGCTCTTTTAGATTTGAAACAATGAACTTTAAAAAAAGAGCTATCAAGTCTGTGTTTTAAGAAAAACACATTGATCAACGTCGGTTATATAACCGACGACGGTTACATTTTCTAACCGATAACGGTTATCTAATCGACATCGGTTATACCAATGTGACCGACAACAGCTATCCAACCGATGTCAGTTTTACTAACCGACGTCGGTTAAGCTATCCAACCAATGTCGGTTTTATTAACCAACGTCGGTTACTATGTAAATCCGTGACAAAGAAAAACGACAAAAAAAAGTTAAAAAATCAATTTGCAAGAGTTTTAATGGTCCAAATGAATATTTTAAAGCTGCAAAATGATCTTCTTCATGTGTGGGATGCATCTAGTCACACCGGACGTGCCATTATGTGATCTAAGAATTTGACTCAAGAGGGAGTGGTTAGTATTGTGTTAGTTCCAAAATGAAAGAAACACACTAACTAGCATAGCATCTCTAAGCCTAGACACTAGAGAGAGCTTAGTTAACAAACATGAATAAAACACACAACTAAAATACAAAAGAAACCTTCTTTTACCTCCCTTGGATGCTTTAAAATGCTTGTTGTAGTGACTTGCTCGACTAGTGCTCATGAAATGCTTGGCAATGGAAGCTTGGCTACCTCCATCTCTCATTGGCACCTTTGGCTTGTGGCTTGGCTTGGCTTGGCTTGGAATCAATTTGGCATGATAACACTAAGTTGCAATGGCTTTTGGAATCATTTGTGCATTATAACTTTGCATTTTCAAGTCTTTGAAGATATTTGACCATAATAACTTTGCACCAAAAGAGCTTTAGAAATGATGTTCATGGCCTCTCTATTTATAGATTTTTTAGATTGATCAGAATCAACCTGAACCGTCCATCTTGAGATGAAGATGTGTAGCTAAAGATTAATTCAATTTTAAAATTAAAATTGATAAATAGACTCATCAATATTTGGGATAGAGGAACAATTAAGAGGCACGGAGGGCTTTGATGAGGCATGGGAGGCATGAATCCTGATATTTGTGGCATTTATGGCCTAGGGATGTCTTTCTAAGAAATAAAGTCACTTGATGATACAAATATTCAATATTCGTTTTCAAAAATAAGTATTCAACAAGTTTCCATGGATTTCTTGATGAGGCCTTGATTTAAATTAATTAGCTCTTAAGCATGTTTAAGCACTTTGTGCACAAATTACTCAAATTGATCAGAATGTCTTGTTATTGGTCCAAAATTTGACTAGATTGGAATTGAAAGGCAATATCAGATGCGTTGGATCCGTTATCCCATTTAGGATGTTATCAACAGCAAATAACAAAGGCACGTGTCTTGTACAAGAGATTTGATAAGAAAAAGCACTCCAGAGCACCCAAGTGCAAAATTGGCATTTTGACTCGAAATGATTTGATCAAAGTTAACTGGCCCATAAATTGCATTACCCCATTTAGGGATACCCTAGCCAAAATCGACATTTGAATATGTCAGTTTCACATCATTTAACGTGTTTTAGTATTTTTTGGTGTAAATTGTGCATTTTGGTTGGAAATTGGCCAAAACCCTGATTGGAGGTTATTGGTGGCCAAATTTAAGTGTCTACACTAGCTTCGGTTGAGACAAAAACCGAAACAAATAGCTAATAGCAAAATATAAATTTAGTCAAGTGGTGGTAAGATATATCAAGCTACCCACCAACTGTCTATATAATGATTCATTGACCAATGATAAATCATCATGCGCTGATAATTTCAGCCCTACCTCCATACGTGTAGAAGCAGAATTACAATCCATCATTCCAAACTTCTTCAAAAGAGTAGTGGCATTGTAATATTCCAAATCGGAATATTATACATTAATTTGGATTTCTCGGAATTCCTTTTTTAAAGTTCGAAATAATAATATTCAATGAATATAGAATTATGTTCTTATTAACAAGAGAATAAATTTATATAACAAATAATGTTGTATAATGATCAAATGTGCAATGCAGAATTCTGGTTATAAATACTCTAATAGAGAACTCTCAAAGGGTTTCATCCTTGAGGGGTTGATATCAAGGGGTTTCGTCCTTGTATCTAATAAATGAGAGGTTTCGTCCTCAATTATAAAAGAAGAGACTGCTGCCTGAACTTCAAATAAGAGAGTGAATGTCAAATCTCAATATATATTCTTTTCCTTCAAGTTTTTATAAATACCTTTCATAGCTTTGCATCAAATGTGTCTCCTTTCCAAAGTGATGTGTCTTTTCATCAAATGGGACGAATTGCATTAATATAACTTCTATTCGTTGCATTAAATGTGGCGCTCCTTCCCATATGGACAATTTATTTAATTTAGTTGTTAATTTAATTGCTATTGGTTTAAGCGATTCCATTGGTGATTTATTTACATTAATGCAGTTCATGTTTATGGTCTCCTTTGTATTTAGGGATATTACAGACCTCCCTTCTTCAAATTGCTTGACCTCAAACAATTTTAAACCCAATAGTACACTCCACAACAAACTATAATGTGCTCCAAGCTTAGATGTTTCTTTCCCCATCCTTGTAAAACTGATTGCATTATTATTAGTTCTCTCTTGCAAGGGATTATTACAACTGTTCTTTCCCAAATCCTATAGCGTTCTACCATTATAACCTATGTTGTTTGGGTACAGGTATAAGTACGGATACGGGGACATCTCGGGTACGCAGGTATGTCATTTTTCAAAAACCTTGATTTGGATACGTCATGGGTATGTCTGTGTGTGTGTATGTATATATATATATATATTACTCATTTTTTTTGTAAAACACTTGAAAAACTACATAATGTGAAAATATTTGTCTATAAATGATAAAACACTTAAAAATATATAATATTCATTCATTCATTACTTCAAAGACAAGATGTACATTCAAATCTAGAATAAATCATCTCGATTGTCCACAAAATCATGAATGCCACTCCCATTATTTTTCAACTTTATCATTTACTGACACTTTCTCTCACAAGGGCTCATCGGTGCATTGAATCTCACGAGTGCATGCCTTAAGGGGTGCACAAGGAATGGGGTGGGATCAGCTTGTGGCACTTTGCGAGAGATATTCTCATACTATTCTATCACGCATACATCCCTTCATGCAGCCTTCATACCTCCTATGATGTCTCCTTGAAATCTTGAAACCCTGAAATATGGCTAAGTTTGAAAACCTGAAACCCTGGAATCTAACTAACTCTGAAATATGATAGGATCCTACAATACCTAGAATTTGCATTATAGCTCCTAGCAATCCGAAACCCCTCTCAAACACCCTGAAAGTATATAAATAAAATATAACTTAAAGTATAAGAAACTAGATGTCCATTTCTAAATGTAAACTTAGGCATGCCCGGAGACGTCCCGAGTACTCCTAAAGGCATCCGTGGCCGTGCTGGACATTTCCGGTACATCCACGGACGCCTCCGGGAGTACCCGGGACGTCCCCGTGCCGGAGGCGTCTCCGAACAGGATGCGCCGGGGGGGAGGGCGTACCCCTGCAACATATATTATAACCATTGTTTTAATTATTATTGAGCTCTTGGCTGAGCATACGGATCCAGGGACCTTTACGTACTCTAAATTGATCATTTTTTGGGCTGCTAATGACCGGTTTAAGCTCATTTGTCACAAAATCTGCCCTTACAATCTCCATTAATGACTCACCTCCACTGTCCATGAAAACAAATCTTTTCTTTATGCTATTATGGAGACCAAGCAATGGTTCATCTTTGATAAAAGATTCATACATGTTTTCATTGCGATAATAGGATGAATTTATGGTTGTCATAAGACGATTCCAACATTTGTTTGGTTGTTCAAGTTCAAGAACCATCACCTCCAACTCGGGCTCAGAGAATTCTTTGAGTGATGTTGGGATGTTTTTCAACACTGAATAGTTTACTTCCACCGACTGCTCCTGCAACTCAAGATTGTTGCCTAAATCATTGTCAACCATCCAAATTTTGCTCCTTCGAGAGCTGCTCCATGATGACTTGTTTGACCGAATTTGGCTGCCATTCATCTTCCTCTAGTACACATTTTCCATATAAATGGCAAAAATCTATGAATGTCAATTCATCCCTTATCATAGGTTCAAGATTCAAATATTTATTGTGACATGCATTAATATCATTGAAAATCAACTCAGCCTCATCTTCTTCCTGTATTGGTTCCTCTTGTTGAAGGAATGTGGGCATGGTTGGGCGTACATAAGTCCTTGATGGGAGTCCTTCACGACTATTATTAAATGTCAAGATTTTATGACTCCACATAATTTTGCCCAGTTAATTTTTGGGCCTCAGGAAGGATGAGATTCTGGATATTGGCCATTTTTCACTCCGAAAAAATTTTTGTAAGCAATAAAATAAAATTCCAAAAAGTTGAATTATTTTTTATCTTCTTGATTTTGTTCTTTTTATTTTTCAACCACCCAAAAATCATGCAAAAAACCAAAAAAATTGTGAAAAAGAAATTGTGAACTCGCTGAAATTTTCAAGTTTGACAGGAGGTTATTGGTTTGTGCCTGACGTGTTCCCTTCCTCGACTGTGTTTTTCCCGTGTGCCCTTCCATGACTGATTGTTGGCATTTTGCCCTCCCACGACTACAAACTTTGACGCTTCGCAACTGCAAACTTCGACGCTTCCTGCGTTTTGACTGTCTTTGTGCCCTAACATTAAAAATTGACCTTCGACTACGTATTAAACGCGACTTCGACCTTCAACTACGTATTTCTATGGTGTCTCAAGTTCGACTGTCGTTGTCCTTGCCTACTTTTGCAACTGTGTCTCAACGATTATGTGTTCTTCTGACCCTTCCACGATAGCAAACGCAACTGTTTAATAGTCAACGAAACTGAATTGGTTTCTCTCTTGGTGTGAAAAATCTTTGGTTTAGATTCCCGCACGAAAATCTTTGACGGGACTGTGTCGACTACCCTTCCTTCGTCGACTGTCAATGATTCTTAGTGTCTCTCCCTCTTACTCCCGTTTGTACCCTAGAACCAGGGTTTCCTCGAGCAACGAATCACTCATACCTTTCCGACTTCCTTGAGTGGTGGCTCTAATACCACTATTAGCAAATGAACGAAGAGATAATTGTGAAAAGCACATGATATATTGATCTATGCATCGATCTTATTTATGTCATGCAAAATTGGTTACAGCAGTTATGGGAAGTTACCAGTTAGACATTAACTAATATCTAGTTATGTTTTTATTACATTATTTAACATGATGTCAAAGAAACTCCTCTAACACATCAATGTGGAAACCTCTTGCAAAGGCGAGAGGCAGCCTTCATGCTAAAGCATGGACCAAAAAATTGGACCCCCAAATAAGTTTAGGCCAATGTGATCTCTAGAAGTTCCCCTTTGTAGAAAAATTGGAATCTGCAAAGAGAGCTTGGAGATCTTGAAGATCATGACCTTAGTTTTCCTAAGGTTGACCACAAGTTGTCAAAGCTCACAGAAACAAACAATGGCATCAAGTTGCCATTATAGGCCCTCAGCAGAGTGTAAGAGGAAAAAATCGTCGACAAAAATAAGGATAGCTATAAGCACCTCATGAAAAATACAGCCGTAATCCATATGGGCATGATGTCGAAGAAACTCCTCTAACTCATCAATGTAAATGCTAAATAGGGTCGGTGAGAGAGGAGACCCTTGCTTGACCCCAATGGTACTCTTCAAAAAGTCAAAAAAAACGTGAGAAGTACGAAGCTGTGTAACAACTATCTCATAAAGCCTCCCAGTGGCGGTAATCAAAGAATCTAGAATGCTAATATCTCTCAAATTTTGGAAAAGTAGTTGTCTCAGAACTGAGTCAAAGGCTTTCTTGAAGTCAACAAAACAGCAAAAGACTTTGAAAGCCCTATGATGAGCTTCTTCAATAATAGCCTAAAGTTTAAAGATGTGGTTGATAGTCTCTTTTGAATTGAGTCAGTGAGAGAGGACATCCTTGCTTGACCCTAATGGTACTCTTTAAAAAGTCAGAAAAACCATGAGAAGTACAAAACTGCCCAATAACTATCTCATAAAGCCTCCAAGAATGTTGATATCTCTCAACTTTTGGAAAAGTAGGTGTCTAGGAACTGAGTCATAGGCTTTCTTGAAGTCAACAAAATAGCAAGACTTTGGAAGACCTGTGACGAGCTTCTTCAATAATAGCCCGAAGTGTAAAGATGTGGTCGATGCTCTGATAGTCTCTTTCGAAGCCAAGTTAACTATTGCTCCAAAGTAAATTTTATTTTGATATCAAATTTGATGTAAAGGATCACACAGCTAACAATGAGAAGCCAATTTCCTCTAATACAACTATAGTTACTTTTATTCAGCCTCCATCAACGAACAAACATCCCTAGGAAATGGCATTGAATTTCACTAGCATTTATTCTATGCCCAAGCCTTATGAAGAAAGAGAGACGTTGCATTGATGCCCATAAATTACCAAAGTCAGTCTATGGGACTCGAAAGAAAATTAAGTTACAACAAGGAAGTACCATGGACTAAGGACCCTAGGTTATAAAAAGTAACTAAAACTAAGAGCTAAAAAAAAAAGAAACAACTTTACAAAGAGTAAACCAAAAGTGGTTAAACTCTAAACCATAAGATCTAAGTACTAGTCAAAATAGACATGTAAGTGAAGGACCTCTCAATGAAGTACAGAGCAGATGAAGATTGAAATGAGACACCATAAATGCAAACCAGCATTGTCACATGTTTGTAGCAAGGCTTAGGCCAAAAGAACCGACAAAATCATCATTGACCACCACGACAATGCAGGGCTTTGTAATCTTCATTATTAAAAGTCTCGAGCTAATGATGTTAGGTTGGAAAACCCTTGGAGGAAGCAGGGCACTCCCCCTAGAACCTCCCCTGACATCCAAGGTCAATGAACGTCTGGTGGCAGAGAAAAAACTGCCAATGCACACCCACCCCAATAACCCAGACTGTGGACTAAGGATGCTAGAAGGCCCTTGATGCTGAAACTAAACAGAACCACAGCGTGTAGAATGGGAATGAGCAGCAATTTCTTTGCATCTTATAAATGAAGTTCATCCTCTTAAAATAGTACCATCAATGAAGATCTAACCAACACAGTCTATTGCTCAGCTTCCTCCCAATGCAAAAAATGTTCAACATTATGTTAAGCACGAGATATACTGAGAGGGGGGGTGAATCAGTATATCATAAATCTTATAAACTTTCACTTAATCAAATTCCACTTAACTATGCATTCAAAATATGCAATAAAACTGAAATAATAAACACCACACAAGATAGAGAGGGACACCAGATTTAACGTGGAAACCCAATGTGAAAAAACCACAAAGAACAATCTCAAGTATATGAATGAACACCAACTCAAACTACAATATTCACAAGCACCAACTTGTAGGAGCACCAACCCCTTTGCTGAGCACCAACACAACAACTATTCGTGAGCACCAACCCACAAGAGCACCAACCCCTTTTGTGTATACCACACAACTATCTCTCAATGTTGCTTTCTCAACAAATGATAGCACATTACAATATCTCTTTCTTTTCTCTCATTTGCTCTTCTAAGCTAGATATGACAATTACAAATCATGATCTCTTCTTTCGTATTACAAATGGCTTCTCAAGCCTTTATTTATAGCTTTCCAAATGACCTTTGACATTCACCCTTTGTGACCCTTCAATCCTCATGGAAAATACCACCAAACTTGCATGACCCTCGTATCCTTGCATTTGTAAAGTCATATGGTGACTCTTCATAAACAAATGCATCCTTTTCTCTTGTCTTTATCTTGGTGACTTTTCGTATTCCTCGAAGTGTCTCATCATGAGAAATCACGCCCTTCCTCTTTTGTCTTCACTTGGTGACTCTTGAAATTCCTCAAAATGACTCTTCATAGGAAAATGCGTCCCATTCCTTTTTTGTCTTTACCCCGTGACTTTTTGACTTCTCCATGGGCCCTTCTTTTGACTTTATGCAACCAAAAATATATTCGTTAATATTAAATAAATATTAACACACATTAGCCAAGATATGGAATATTAAAAACACCATTAAATGCGATGGGGCCTTTATCACTAATAATGCTAGACCTTTGACATCAATGATAATATTTCCAACAATCTCCCCCTTTGTTATTGATGGCAACCTCAAACTGAAACTATCACATCCTGAAACCTGCACATACTACCATCTGAAAAACATACAGTAACTCCTTACTGTAGCAACCTGTACCTGTTCCTTGTACCTATTCCCTATACCTGTAGCTGTACCTATACTTGTTTCTATTCTTCTTCCCCTTTGACATCAATGGCAAAAGACCTATCTGGAGCTAACATTTAGCTCCCCCTCAACTGATGTTCATCCTCAATGGCAGGAAGTAAAAGAGATTACTCCCAACTCCTCTCGCAAATCCTTGAATGTGTCCTTTGATCACGCCTTTATGAAGATATCTGATAACACAAATAAATTGTTGCCTGTCCTCTGAGCATCTGCAATCAACTCATTTGAATATTTTCTTCTAATCTCACAACTTTCTGCATAAAACTTTAATGTGTATCCCTGATCACATATTTGACTTACACTCAATAGATTATGCTTCAGACCTTTTACATACAATACATTATTAGTCTTGGTTCTACCATTATCCAAACTCAAAGTACCTTTTTCGGCTATCCTGGCAGTGATTTTATCTCTGAATTTCACTGTGCCACCATTGATCTTCTTTAGAGTTATGAACTTACTCTTGTCTCCTATCATGTGCCTCGAACATCCGCTGTCAATGAACCATGGTTGTTCTTCATTTCTTGCATGCAAAGCTGTCTGAACTAACATAGAATCTTCAAGTTGTTTCTTCTGCCATAAACATGTCTGAACCTTCTTCTTGATGAATGGAACCTTGAAACTTTGGTCCTTCTTGATTGACTCTAACATGCTTCTACAATGTCGGGCTATGTGTCCAAAATTATTGCACTTGTAACATATTATGGCCTCTTCGTCAAAACCTGATAGAGGAGCAAAAGAGTTGTAGCTTCTGCTAGACTCTACATGAGTTTCCTTCTTTTTTTTTCTAAAATTGTTAGCTCTTTTCTGACATTCTATTTTCTTGTGACCATATCCATTACAATAAAAAAAATAACCATGAAAATAGAACATGTTTGTGTATTTCTGTCCTGATTGTATATTGTAGCTTTGTTCCTTCCAGCCTTCTTTGTTTGAGATGTCCTCTGTATTCTTCACTTCTTTCCTTTTTTTCCTCTTTTGTAAGAGTTTCAACATAGCTCATTTTTTTTCAAATCCGATACATGTCTTATCTGATATTGCCTTTTGGCTTTCTAATATCTTATTCAACATGTTAGTGCTATCCTCAAATTTTGAATCACTAACAACTTTATCATTGACTGTTTTCTCAATATCTTCTTTTAAAGAGGGAATTTCAATAACATATCTTTCACATTCTTTACTTTTTGCAATTGTGTTTTTCGATCTTTTTCATTCCTTTTAGCTTCTTCAAAGTGTGCTTGTAGATCATCAATTATTTTCTTTGACTCCTTTTCATTTTTCTCGGTCTGGTGCTTCAATCTTCGATTCTTCTTTTCAACAACTTCTAATTCTTCTAAGACACAAATGAGTTCTTCCCAATTTACCTTGGCTTCATCCTCACTTTCATCGTGTTCTTCTTGATCATCTGTACTTTTGATTGCAGATGCATCTTCATATATGGTCATGAATAGATTTTCTTCTTCATCTGAGTCATTGACTCCACTATCTTCGATTAAGCTAAGATCTTTAGAATATAAACTCTTCTTCTTGAATCTCTTGTATTTGCCTTTGAAGTTTTTCTTGTATGTAGACTTTCCTTCTTCATTGTCATCATTATTCTATCTGGACATCTATCTGCAAAATGTCCAATCTTACCACATTTAAAACATTTAAATGACAATTTTCCTTGATATTTACCTGTGCGCTTTTTTGGTTTACGAATGAAAAGAGCTCCGTTGTCATCTTCATCATTGCTGGAGTTGTCACTTGATTCTTGAATCTTAGCCTTGTCTTTCTTTGATGTCTTGAAAGCAGCGTCTCTTTTTTAAGGTTTCTCTTGTTCGGTCCGCATCTCATATGTCGTAAGAATACCATGTAGTTCATCCATCTTTAACTTAGCAAGATCCTTCATCTCTTCGATTGTCGAAACCTTTGCATCATATCTTATTGGTAGAGATCTCAAAACCTTTTGTACCACTGTTGACTCTTCTAACTTTTCTCCAAAACCTTGAATCTAATTTACTATTGATCAACCGGCAAAAAAGATAACTTGCTATATTTTCTTCCTCTTCCATCTTCAAACTCACAAACTGTCTTCTGAAAGTCTGAAGCTTAGTCCGCTAAACCTTTTCATCACCTTTGTAAATATTTTCAAGCTTTACCCAATTCTCATGAGCAGATTTACATTGCACAACTTTAACAAATTCTGATTCACATAAACCAAATAAAATAGCATTTAAAGCTTTAGCATTATTTTGACTTGCTTTCTTTTCTGTCAGAGTAGTTACAAGTGTATGTGGCTCTTCATATTCCTCCAACACTGCTTGCCAAATGTCGAATCCAAGGGCCATCAAGTAATTCCTCATCTTTATGCTTCAAAAGGCATAATTTGACTCATCAAACAAAGGTGCCTTAGTTGTAAAAAATTCTCCATATAATCCAGTCATCATACTTTCTCGATCTACCTTCAAGCTGTAAAACTTTTTCAAAAGGAACTTGCTCTAATACCAATTGTTAAGCATGGGATATACTGAGAGGGGGGTGAATCAGTATTTCATAAATCTTATAAACTTTCACTTAATCAAATTTCACTTAACCATACATTCAAGATATGCAATAAAACTGAAATAATAAACACCACATAAGATAGAGAGAGACCAAATTTAACATGAAAATTCAATGTAGGAAAACCCACAGAGAACAATCTCAAGTATATGAATGAGCACCAACTCAAACTACAATATTCCCAAGCACCAACTTGCAAGAGCACCAACCCCTTTGCTGAGCACCAATACAGCAACTATTTGTGAGCACCAACCCACAAGAGCACCAACTCCTTTTGTGTATACCACACAACTATCTCTCAATGTTGTTTTCTCAACAAATGATAACACATTACAATATCTCTTTCTTTTCTCTCTTTTGCTCTTCTAAGCTAGTTATGACAATTACAAATCATGCTCTCTTCTTTCATATTACAAATGCTTCTCAAGCCTTTATTTATAGCTTTCCAAATGACCTTTGGCATTCACCCTTTGTGACCTTTCAATCCTCATGAAAAATGGTGTCAAATTTGCATGACCCTTCGTATCCTTGCATTTGAAAAATCACATGGTGACTCTTCATAAGCAAATGTGTCATTTCCTCTTTTGTCTTTATCTTGGTGACTTTTCGTATTCCTCAAAGTGTCCTTTCATGAGAAATTGCACCATTCCTCTTTTGTCTTCACTTGGTGACTCTTGAAATTCCTCAAGATGACTCTTCATTGGAAAATGCATCCCATTTCTCTTTTGTCTTTACCCCGTGACTCTTTGACTTCTCCATGGACCCTTCTTTTAACTTTATGCAACCAAAAATATATTCGTTAATATTAAATAAATATTAACACACATTAGCCAAGATATAAATATTAAAAACACCATTAAATGCAATGGGGCCTTTATCACCAATAATGCTAGAACTTTGACATCAATGACAATATTTCCAACACATTAATCAATACACCTAATTTTTTAAAGAGGGCGGCAAGGGGGGAGTAGATGTCTGAGGATCAATAATAAATATATTTTGGGTTTTTTGATAAATCATATTCGACATCATGTTTGTCATGAGTTGTAATGACCTTTCAAGGGGCCTATGTATACAAGGGCCTTGGTGTACTATAGATCTTTTATAGTGTAATGCAAAAATTGTGTAAGCTTCCATATTACATTTTGTGCACATCATACACAACGACTAGAACTGCAATCCACCAAGATAGTGATGCATAGAGTATAGTTTGGCATGGGGTAATCTATGCTCATACTGAAACCCCATAAAAAAATGTAAATTTACCAACAGGTTTCTACATGGTGCAGCTCTTGGTAATGTTCATATTTTCTATGTATACATTACATTTGTTTTGACTATGTAGCATTAGCAATTTTCCTTGCTATTCTGTGTATCTGCTTATCCTATTACAGTGAGATCTGATTAGAAAATAATAATAATAATAAAAAAATTTAACATCCACGAGACTAAAAATAGCCTATGGGACAGCAAGACAACTCAAGCAGATTTAAGTAGCAGTGTTCGCTTCTTGTGTACGCTGATGATGAGCCCCCCTAATTGCTCAATGTGTTCTTCGTTGAATAGGTTATGCCAAGAACTGTCACATATAGTATCCGCAAATTTATCTCTGCTATCCTTGTAGGCCTCACATTCTAGAATAAAGTGTTGTTTAGTTTCCACTTTCCCAGAATTGCAAAATCTGCAAATTCTCTCTTCCCAAGCCTCCTTTGGCCTCTTCCAACGCCCAGTCTCACAACGAAGTTGGTGAGAGTTGGTTCTCAGCTGAGCAATAAGAATTTTAGCCCTCCAAGAAATGTTGGCTCCTATGTACGCTTTTTGGAGTTGATCACAAGTGGGGTTGAACTCATTTATATAATATAGTTTCTTCCTCCCGATCTCACTTCCCCAATTTCTCTTGTAGAATTTCTCCATAACAAAGACTTTTATTTCTTTATTATTTGTGGGGCACATATTGAATTGAATATATAAATAACACTCGGAACATCCATATTATATTCCTAATTAGGAACATCCTGGGGAAAGCATTTGGACATTAAGGATGTAGTCCGTTGAAGATGTGTTTGATATTTTACTAATGTTAGTGAAGATTTTTTCTGTTTTTAGAAAAATGAATGCATCCATAAAATTCTTGTTCCATACGACTACAATAGAGAAATATAACTTCTAAAAACTACAAAAAAATAATTGTTTTACAAAGTAGATCCACTTTACAACCTAATGTTACGAAGGTTTTTAAAAGATGAAGGGAAGTGTCATGACCTGAAAAGGAAGAAGAGGCATTTGAACTTCACCATTATAATTGTGTTGCCAATGTGGGATAAATCCCCAATAATCTGAGGCGATGTAATTTCTCCAGTCTCTGTCTACCTTGCTTCTAGAATTGAAATCTATTTCCATTATAATAGTTGGTAAAGCTTTGCCGTAGATATTTTTTGAAGCAAGCTTGAACTTAACAGGTGGATACGACATTTTTTTATTTTCCACAACTGTCTGCAGCACAAAACATGAGTAAACAAAGAAAGAAAAAAAGAAATAATTATAGTGAATGCATAGAAAAGGACATTTTGCAAAATCAACAACTCACTTGGCAATACTTGCAGTTCTTCCCGTCATCTGTCTGTAATTCTCTTATGTTACCCCAGTCATCAGCTTTGTGCTTTGATGCAGATATATTTATTGCCCATTTATTCATAACTGTATCAGAGTGTCTGCCATCTGAATACTTTTCCTCCTCTACAGAGATCCTACTATTATGCAATTTGTTCGGTGTCTTTGCAGTACAAGAAATGAAGAACAGAAAGACAAACCAGAAAATAATAATCAGAAAGAAAACAAGTTAGATGTATTTTTTCATAAACCAGTACAAAGATACCAAATTTGCCAAACATTACCCGTGCCTATTTATCTAATTTGCAATACATGACTCAGATTTTTGCCAAAGAAAAGTTTATCACAAATAAATACAACAAAACAGTTACAATCAACATAGATAGCTATATTTAAGGGCAATCAGAGATGGTATTAGCATATCTCAATAATTTTGACTCAGCAAATCAATGAAACTGTGTTTTCCTTCAATATCAAAAACTACAAAAGTATGAGGGTTAGATTACTAAATAGGATACCATATAGCACAGCACACTAAAACAATATTAAACATCTAATATAAAAAATACATAACTTTTTTAAATCACCGTGAAAGTGCCATTCTTACTTGCAAATTCAAGAATCTAATTAAAACACAGAAGAAATCACATAGACCCCAAGCAAAAGCCAGGTACTGAATAAATTTTAGGCTCGTATACAAATTGACTTGAGATACTCCTGCAGCAGATAAAAACGTTAACTTTGAAGAACAACAAGGATGGAAAGCTATAGAAGAGGATACTCAAGATATTTAAAAAGCAAAAAAAATCAAAATGAGATAGTTTTCTCAATAAACATTCTACATTTACATTTTTTAAAGGGTGCAGTACAGCTAGAAAATGGGAACACTGTTTGTTGAAAACTTAAACAATCCTGGAATAAGATAAAAGTCTTAGTTTATACAATTGATGCTTCTGCAGTGCATCTTTATAAAATCTGACTTTCTGGGAATCAGATGTGTAATTTCAAGTCAATCTTCATGATAAAAGTCATCTAACCATTTTAGAGGATATTTCATTTAGCACCTTGACAGATTTCCTAGCTAACCAAAGTGTGTGAGTTTATCCCAAAGTAACCAAGGTCCTTGTATCAGTGAAGACATTATGAATTTCAAAGGCTTTTGGGATTTACTAATGAGACAAGCATTTAATCAGATTTTTATTTAAATTACCTGGATCTTTGTATAAGTACCTTTGTATAAGCCTCCCGCTTTACTACTATTTATTGCTCATTGGATGTTCTGGCTCGAACTGTGATTCAGGGATCACTTCATTCAGCTCAAATCTTACCCTCAGATGCAGGAGAAATGTTTCATCAAGCGTACTGGAGAATCATGTTCTAGTCAGATCTCCAATGGCCCTGCTGTCTCTTGGGATTTCATGTATTTGCATTCATGTGTTCCTTTCAAGTTTAAATTTGAGATTATGTCCTAGCTTAGAAAGGTTCTGCAATTTTCTGGGAATTTCATTATATTTGCACTCCATCTTAAGTCAAGTTAGTTTTTTGGAGAGTGTTTTCCCTCAAGGCAAGTGTCAAGTTTATCCCCGTTATTTCTTATGGCTGTGAAAGCTGAAAACCCTTAGTCTGATGGAGGCATGGATGCTCCTAACCCTGCTAGGAGTATCCCTCATAGAAATGTGAGAAGTAATTGTAACAAGGGAAAAGCAAAGTGTGAAATTCCTACTCATGATGGGAATTGTATTCTTGGTCGGTTCGTGAAGTCTTCCATGGACCACTGTTTGGTAAAGTTAGGGAAGGGGAGAAAAGAACATCAAAAGCCCTTGATGAGGGCTTTGAAGCCGTACTCTGAATCAGCTATCCTTCTGTTCATGAATAGCCGTGTTTTCAGTTGGACAAGAAGCGAGACCTGACATCCAGCTTCTCTGCAGACTATTCAGGGATTTGTAGGACAAGGAGAGGGTCCAGACTGTCATGAGAAACATTGCCATAGAAAATTTGGCAAATCATAGAGGCAACACATTTCTCCTAAAAGACACTATCACCCCGTAACATAATGAGGTCAACACTCACACAAAGAAACAAAAAATGTCTTTCTGGAATTCATAGTAAATTGCATCTCTTAGATCACAATGAGGAGGAGATAGCCCAAGCTTTGGGTATTGCTTTGACTCATGTGGCTCTTGATGGCGTTGCGTAATAATTTTGGGGTAAACCCATCTCACACTGAAAATCTGAATAACAGTTCGGACTTCAGACCCCCCTCGCCCCCTCCCCCCAAATGACAATTAGCCTGAAATTTATCTCTACTGTTAAGGAAAGATAATGTGGGCTTGGAATGATCATGATGGTTAGATCTGAAACTTGCATCAGTGTCATTTTATGTCCTATTCTCTTCTTGTCGTTTTCAATCCCATTAGAGAACATGCAATTTGTATACTTCAGTTGAGTTTTCCTTTCAGTATCTGTCTTCTTTATTGGTTTTTGAAGAAAATTGAGAACTTCAATGAAGATGGGGGAACTCATGGGCAAACAGACCTGTATCCTGCCCAGTTTTTGCTTCCAATTGTCAGTATATTTTGTTTTCATCAGCAAAGGATAGTTCTAAAACCTGCAGGGACTCTAGGGAGCTCGCAGGATTTGCAAATCAGACAGGCTCAGTGAGTAACTCACCAACAACTCGGCCATTGAGTTGCTGGCAAGTACTCAACTAGTCTGGCACTTAAAAACTCGTGGGTCTTGCAAACCTCGTCAACATAACAGTCCCTCAACAAAAACATCACTTTTCTCTTTTTTCCACACCTTTCTGCTCTTTTATGCTGTGCACTTCCATGCTAAAACATGTTGGATCATTTTCCACTTGCCATGAAGTTATTATCATCAGATTTGAAGGATTTTTTGACAGTTAAGAGTTTGATTTCAGACATAAGTGCTTAGTCTTTTCCTCTTTTTTTAAAGGCTTTTGAAGTTTTTTCTTCTAATTTAGTTCTGTTCTAAGTTTCCAAAGCTTTTGTTTTTATTTTCTTTTCTTTTCCATTTTCTTTGTTCTTTCTTTGCTAGGGTTTTTGAAATTTTATTTCTGCTTTTTAACAGTATTTTGCATGTTATTTAACTCTATTTTATGAATTTATATATTTTTTTAATTTGTTGAAATTTTGACAAGTCCCGAGTCTGAGTCAAAATATCGGGCTGTCAATTTTTTGTCAAGTCCCCATTCTGAGTCAAAAATTTGGGCTGTCAAGTTTTTGCCAAGTCCGAGTTTTAAAACCATGCAGCAAAGTCCTGAATGTCTGAATAATGAGGAAAAACGTCTTGAGGAATTCTTTGTGTGCCTTCAAATAGGAAACTATTCCATTCCAATCATATACCCCTGTGGATACAGTAGGAGTTGGTGGAAAAGTCTGATAATTGCTGACTCTAAGGATAAGGCAGACCATGCAAAGATCAGATTAAGTATCTCATTGGATTGTTTCTATACATAATTAAAAAGCGTTTCCGTCTGACTTGATAAGTAGCATTGAAAACACACTTCATAGAAAAGATGGTCTCCTGTTCCACATTCCTTTAAACAATTGAAACAGTGAGAAGGGGCAATGCATTGTTTCTTTGCTAAGACATACACTGTTAAGAATTTGTTATGCAAAACAAGCCAGAGAAATGACTTTATTTTAGGCCACGGTTTGAGTTTCCAGAGCTTCACCCTAGGGATTGTTGGGGGAGCCAGACAAATAATGACAGTCCAATTTTGCTGAGCACTGTCTTTTTGGACGTCTTCCCCATTCTAGTTGGTCTCTTCTGTGATTGAATATATTGTGTCTGTATGCAGAGAAAGGTTGCAGCAACTATTACCTTTTTACTTCACTCTAAGATTAGTTATGGAGACTGATAAACATCATGATCAGATCTTAATTTCTTTGTTTTCGTTTTTACTTGATCTCTAGACGGGAGGGGGGCATATACAGAAAACAAGCATTAGAGTAGGAAGTGTTTATGATTTAATAATCTTGAGTTAATTGAGTTAATTGGAGCTAGTGAATCGGTGCAGCAATCAACCAAAAAAACCCTGGCTTTATAAAGTTTATGAAGACAGAGAATCAAATGATCTTCCACCTCTAGTTTTTGTCTCCTTAATTCTGTCTTCTCCCCTATCTCAGAAGTTCTAGTTGGGGAGACCCTCATGTTCATATTATTCAGAAAATAATAAGTTATAATAATAAAAATCATAGTTCATTTTCTTCATGTCTGTGTTGTACCATAATCTTCATGCCAATCGAGTACTCTCTTTATCATTGTGATTGCATAACTTTCTCAGACCAAGAAGAATCCATTAAGGGACAATACAACCAATTACCCAGGAAAGGAAAAGAATAATAACACCCACACACGGATTATAATAGATTTCAATGAGGTGCTTTTCTGGGTTTTTTTTTGAGTTGGCCAATCCAGTTTGCATTTATTCTTGAATATAGGTGGAAGGAACCAGTCTGCATTTGCTCTTGATTACAGTTGCAAGGATACACCTAGAGAACAGTGTCAAGTAATAACTAATCAGTACTACAAAATTTACCCTCTTAATATTGTACATAAATGAACCAGGAAACCATATTATAAATATAAAATAATTCTTGGTCTAACATTGACCTTGATATTTGGATTTTAGTATTTGTACGGCACCCACGATCATCTTATAGACTTATTGTTTACAGGAGAATCAACAAGGCCAGAATGAATTGAATGGGCATCAAGGATGATCTTTAATAATAGCTCCGGGTGAATCTACTACAACTTCATTTGCTTCATTTGCAGTCCTGAGGAGGGGAGAAGCAAATGAAGTCACTTTTGGAAATTCGGCTCATTCCACACAAAACTTGCATAGCTCATTTTCAAACAAGCCAACAGATGGCATTCAAACGTGTAAATTATTCACTAACTGTTAGCTATTAGCTTTTAGAAGTAATTTCACTGCTTTTATTTTCCGCAACATGTTCAATTGTAGACATAAATCTCTTGCAGGATGTGGTTGCTAACTAAAGATTTGAAAAAGAAATAACATTTATAAACTTTTATTTTAATTTATTAAAATTTACCTCCATCGGAGTAATGGATCAATGATGCACAAAAGGATGAGAACAAAGTTATTTCAAAAGCTGAATCTATCAGAATATTTGACTAGTTCATCCACCAATGCATAAATAGATATGTCTTTAGTTTGGTGCAACTAACATAAATTATAAAATGTTGTCAGCATTTTTGGAGCTAATCAAAGGAAACTCTAAAGTAGCCAAAAACTAATCATTTTGGACTATAAAAACTTATCATAATTTAGTACCTACATGCATAATCCATTTCCACATATATCTAGCATACTTTAACGATAATAGAAAGAAAAAGCACTCCAAATGCACAACAGAACAAATTTTAAGTGTATGACAAGCAGATGTGGGCATTTTCCTTAGAGCAAACAGAATCAACACATTAACAGAAGAAAAAACCACTCATGCTTTGAGTTTGGAACTGTAGTAAACAAAACCAGGTATATGCTAAGAATGCAAGCTTTCTCAATCATCTCAGACGATAGGACTTACAAAGAAAGAAAGAATATAAAGTAATGCCCTCAATTACAGAAAAAATAAATGGAACCAGAAGGAACGGTAAGCATACACAAACTAAGGAAGGGTAGTTCCAACCTAGAGTAAGTTCTGGTTCCTAAATAGCATCTAGTGAGAAATGAAGTAAAATTATTTTGATGTCCACAAACAGCAGACATAAATCAAAAGGACTCTATGGACAGCGAGCACATATAAACTAAGGAAGGACAGTTTCGGCCTGATGTAAGTTCTGATTCCTAAATACCATCTACTGAGAAATGAAATGAAAGTATTTTGAAATCCACTAACGACAAACATAGATCAATAGGACTCAAAGGTACATGCAGTTACAATAGAAAAGTTATAGGGTAGAAATACAGGTTCTGGAAAGCCATCAAGAAATAAGAAAATTGAAATACCTGAGTTTGAGCATTAAAAAGTACCTTTACAGTTGGCATGGATCTGTAGGCAAGTAATTCATTGGCATTCTCTGGTGTCAATCCCTGTTTCCTTAAAGCGAGATTCAACAGCGATGTTTCAGAGTAATTCATTTTAGGGTTTTTCGATTTTCTAGGAGGCAATGTTCTTTTTGGTTTATTGCCTCCGTTACAATACTGAACCTTTTCACATTCTGAAGTCTTAGAGAAATCTTCATCATCCGAAGAGACCATATAAGCCGAATCACCTGATATCTATAATAAATCTCAAATATAATCAAGAGAATCAGTAGCATTACATTGGGAAAGCATGTCAGAGACACAAAATATAACAAATGCAAGTAAGGGTCCAATGACAGGAACACAATCAAATAACAATTGCTAAATCATTTACAAATCCTTGTAATAGCACAATAAATCTTGTCAAATATAAATATTAGAACATGGTTAAGGAAACCAAGGTCGACAACACCTAAACAACCGCAATCAGCAAAAGGCTAAAAAGCTAAAAGGAAGCCACTGGAGGAGAACCTAGATAATAGTAGGTAGCCAACAAAGGAATTTTCAACCACAGATTATTGTTAGACTAGTTTGACTAGTAAATTCATTTCTCATTACGCAATAGTATAAATGCCTAAATATGTTATTTTGGCATAAACTTGAAAACTTCAACTTAACTTGGCCAACCCACATTTTACTCTTGTGGTTAGAACTTATTTTGTTACATCACTTCACTTTTGTTGTGGGTAGTGTTACGCAACCACTTCTGCTGCTGTCTTTGTAGGCAATAATTTATAGTGCCATTGACCTATTTTGGACATTTGTGCACACTAATATAATTTTCAAATTTTGGTTTCATGTGCTAACTTCCAAACATTTGTACCGATCTGCTCATTCTTGCAAATGGTTCCTTCTGTGGTTAAGTCGGTAGTCCTGGAGTATAATTTCCAAATCATAGCGCAACAAATTTTGTCAAACATGAATTAGAACATGCATAAGGAACCTACAATGCACAAGTAGTAAATAACTACTATCAATGATATGCCGGAAGGCTAAAAATACCCCATTGAAAGAGAAACTTAGATACTAGTAGCTTGCAAATATAGGAGCTGTTAATTAGAACATATGGCTACTTACGAATGATTAGTAAAGTCAATTTCTTGTTAATAAAAAAATATATACCCCAAAACATGTTATTTTGGTGTATACCATGGAAAAGTAGACTTCATTCACTAAACAATTTTTATTCTTGTCATTATGTTGTCCCATTAAATTGTTGTTGCGGGTATTGTGGTTTAAGTGCCCCCTCCTGCCGCTTTTGCTAAGATTATTTTGGTAATTCATGGACATTAAATATTAATATGTGTTTTATTTCAGTTCATGAGGTAACTTCCAAACCCTCATGCAAGTTCACAGCTTCCTCGGTATGGTTGATTCTGTGGTTAAGTTGATGAAATCAGAGGTTAAGATGGTTTTTCTCTTGTTCTCTCATTTAGTTTTGTATTCTTCAGCCCTGGGTTTTCTTCGAGTCTTAAGGTGTATTTGCCATTTGTTTGCTTACTGCAGGTTTCTTATGTGGGGTTGTAACAATAAAGACATGATGATTATGAATAATGGAAAGGAGCAGGCATGCAGTAATGGAAAATAGCAGTGAAGGGAGAAGAATGAAGAAGTATAGACTGTAGAGAGAAAGTGATGGGCAACAGTAAGCTGACAGATAGCATAACAGAAAGATATAGTCGCAATAATGAGCAATAATGGTAAGTTGCAGCAATGGAGGCAAGTTGAATGGATGAAGTGTAATGAAAACAAACAGTCAAAGGAGAAACAGAGTCATTGATAGACTTATAACTGCAAGCTAACAGACTGATAAAAGTTCAAAAAATGGACTGTGACGGGGGAGAAAATGGACATGTAAAAGAGAAATGGAAAAGAGAAAAAATGCAGAATAAGACAGAATCAGGGAAGGGCTGAAAAGAAAGAAAAAAAATTACATTAACACCCACGAATAACCATAATAGGTTGATGGGACTCAGACATAACAATCAGTTATTTAAGAGAAGTACGAGCATGAAAAGACCCTAGGTTATTAAAAGTAACTAAACATAAATTACAAAATAAATGTGCGCAAGGAAAAAGGGAGTAAACCTAAATTGGTTAAACCCCAAGCCATAAGACATCTAGTATGAGCATAAATAAACATCAAAGAGAAGGACCCCTCAAAGAAACATGGAACTGATGAAGACAAAGTGGGAGACCAAGAAAGTTGACCAATATTGTAACATATTTGAAATAAGGTTCAGATCAGCATAACAGCTCTAGGGATCCCATGTGATCTAAATCTAAGAATGACAGCCTCTTAAAGAAAAAGGGACATACCTCTAATCAGGGTAGCAAAGAAGGTACATAAGAAACCGCTCCAATCTTTGCACTGAGAGGTGGATCCCTTAAATCTTATAGTATATATAAAATCCTCTTTTGCAAAAACAGCATGGAAGGCACCTGGAGAAGAACAAAATGCACCATTGCAATTCCAACAGGCAATAAAGATGCCATCATCACCTACTAAGACCCAAGAGCACCACCATTTAGATGGCCAAGGATGCAGCCAACAGAGAGAGGAGTCATGAATCACCACCCTGCAATCCCAAATTACACCCCTTTCCAACATTCAAGGGCTACATGATAGACAACCGCAACAAATTGATCGATGATGATAATGATGATTGTTGTTTGTGTTGTTGTCGTCATAGTTGTCATCATTTTTGTTGATCACTGTCATCATCGTCATCAATTTTGCTGCTGTTGTTGGTGCTAGGTTCATAACAAGTCCCTCAGCCTTCAGGAAATAAAATTTACACCACGTTACCTGATACTGCTCCGCAGGCCCCAGGATATGGTATGAAATGTTTTTGGGTACAATATGCAGGGAACGCATAGGGGATACGAGCAGGGTTTGCCCTTGCACCTGCGAGTACGCCCGGGTATGTCCAGGGACGTATCTGGGTGTATCCGCAGGGGCAGGAACGTACCCTGCCCGTATCTGCTCAAAAAAAGGGATTTTTTTTTTCAATTTCACTTCATGAAAAGTCAAACATTGACTTCAAAAAATGATTAAAAACAAAATAAAGTAGATTCTCAACCCTAAATGCAGCTTTCACACTCATTTTATCAAAAGAAAACAACAAATTTACCTTTCACTGCATTTTTACCTCTCATTGCACATTTGTTCTCTCATTTTCATTTTTTCAAATAGATAGGATTGAAACTTCTTCCTTTTGCTAATCCTACACTATTACCTCTACCCATTCGGCACCAAGGAGTTTAAGGAGCTTGCAACAAAGAGGATTGCTGATTTAAGGTAGGTGTTGGGATGTGGACCCAGAGACTGCTGACTTGGATGCCTCCATTGCCTACCTTTCATTGCTTGACACGGAGCTAGATGGTGCTTCACACGACCCGCATAGTGGAGCTAGTGGGAGTGGCACTACTACTACTTGTGGTTCTAATGAACGACATCATGATGAAGACATCACAGCCAAAGACAAAAATGAATATAGTGAATCATGAATATGTTGATTTGCCTTTAGTTTTGTCCATATATTGTAACATCTGCACTATGTACCTGTTATGAAACTAATATAAGTTCAACCATTGAATATTATAATATTTGGCATTGAATTATGAGTATGTTTTGTGGTTATATAACTTATTTTGTTTACTTTGCCTATTATGTGGTTAATTTTGCTTATATGGCTATATTTTTATATTTTTAATTTTATATATATGTGTGCGTGTGTGTGTGTGTGTGTGTATGTATGTACGGCCGTATCCAAAAACGTATCCAAGCCCCAAAAAAAAATCCACGTATCCGATTCTTGTACCTGTATACGTATCAGCAACTTAGAATTTACATATTACGAAGTTTTCTCTCCTAATCGTACTTACAATTATTTTATAAGCCAAAAGTTTATGCAAAGCTTTCTTTAACTTTATCTCTAAGAATGCCTTGGCTCTAATAGGAAACTGGGATGTGTTATAGCACTCTTTATTTTATGGTGTTTATAATGACAAAATTTTAGTTTGATCCTTTCAAATTTCTTTCTTGTGAGATTGCTCTAACCATATTTTGAATCTATAAAGTAGAAATGTCTTTAATACGTATGTGAAATACAATAGCCCATTTTAATAGTATCCAGAATTCTGCCACCCCGCATTTATTTTCCATTTCAAATTAAACTCTTATCATTCATAACCTTCTGTTCATGCAATGGTGCCAATTTGAATAAGCATGAAAATTGATTCCCAAATATTAATAGGATTTAAACCATTTATTATTTTTGTTGTTATTTATAACGTTTCTAGGCGTTGGGCTCAATAATGTTACTTGGGAGTCTTTGGAGCATGGGGAAGTAGAGAAATGTCACTAGGCAGATGGAAAATTATTGGGAACTTTCAAGGGGACGTGGGTATAGAAAATAAAGGAAATTACAAAATGTGACTAAACACTTTAAGCAATGAATTTGAAACAGAGAAATCATCTTATTATAAAAATAGTACAAACAGTGTTCTAACTTCTCAATCTCATCATTTAACATTGACTGAAAATTCAAAACAGAACCAAAATTGATGAACATTATCGATAGTTCAACACTGGCAAGTACATACACTTGTTACTGCATTAAAAATCTGTTTATTTGAATGGTATATATATTAATCTAAATATGATGCTATACAGGCCATGTGAACCCAATGTTACAACTTCTAGAATGAATGTAACTTGAGCAGTAGATTAAAACCCAAATTATTGTACAAAATAAAAATCTCGATTAAAATTCATATGATCAAATACAATGTTCATAAGCATTAACAAAAGCTTGGACAGAGGAAGTAGACACATTAACCTAAATAGGCATTCTCCTTGGCCACTAAATTATTGCACAGCCTGAAACACGTGCCACTGACTGACTATCCATAGACACCACTATCCAATGGTGACTCAGCAGAAACATTATGCAGGCAGCAGTGGAGAGGGCCCTAGCAGACCAGGGTATGTGTGTAGATACCCCATTAAAAAATATTTATGGATTCCTAACAAAACTCATCATTTATCACCACTTTGAAATCAATTAATTTCTCAAAACCAATGTTGCAGAAAACAATAAACATAAGATTTCTTTACCTCCTATTCTTACCCCGAAATGGGAGCATATTTGTAAACAGCTGTCTATGCAACCCAAAGATTCTACTATGTCAGCTTTTCGGAAAAAAAACAAACTCAAGAGGTATGGTCAATGGATTGATCCCTCTCTCAGGTATGGGAAATTGAATACTGATGGAACCTACAAGGGTAATCCGGGTCTTGCGGCTATGGGAGGAATTGGTAGAACCTCTGATGGTTCGGTGGTATTTTTCTTTGCTGAAAATCTGGGTACCACAACTAATAACCTAGCGGAAATCAAGGCTGTATATAAAGGCATGCAGGAGGCTTTGAAAAGTGGTTAGCAACACATTCAAATTGAATCAGATTCCAAAGTGATTGTTAGCTTGTTATCTGATTCAAAAGAATGCCACAATCCAAACTGGCAGATAGAGAGAGAGGGTTGGAAAATAAAAAGATTGCAGGAACAGTTTCAAGCGGTGCACTTCAGCCATATTCCCCGAGAATGAAACAAAGTGGCAAATGGGTTGGCTAACTAGGCTCTGGATAACCATAATCTTCTCTGCTATGGCCTGCCACCTATATGATGGTCCAACAAGATCCAGGAAGACATAGGAAACATTTTAAATTCAGATTCTTTATAATGAGTGCTTCTATTGCTCCTTTCTTGTACACTGCTCAGGCTTGGACAAATAGTTTCCAAGCATGGCAGAGTAGAATTTGTACTTTTGACTTATATCTAATATGAATGTGGTTCTTTTTAATTAAAAATAAAAAATAAAAATCAATTAATTTCTATCCCTCATTTTTTAAATTGGGTTTTTAAATTGAGGAAGGGCAGCAATTTATATTTCTTCTGCTATAAGAGTAATTTGGGGCATTTGAAGAAAAACATGTTTGCATTAAAAAGACACTGCAAGCACTCAAACTGGATTTTTAATTGAAAATTTGACCCTGCATTGGGTCCCTATTTGTAGGGGACACAAGTCCCTCGATATTGGGGACTAGTCACCCTTGAAACAGAGATGAGGGAAGTCTCCTTGGAGTCGTCTTCTTAAAAGATGTGTCTCGAAAGGGCAGGGGACACCATCCCCAAGAGTTTGCGTTTTGGGGGGCATGGGAATAGTTTCGCAGGAGTTTTCCTAAGTCTCGAGGACTCCATACCCCTTCTCGCACCCCCCCCATCCTCGCCCCCAAAAGACAAATCCTCAGGGTTAAAATACAAGTACCCTCATTTTTGGCATTAGAGTCGTAATGTTTGACTTATTTATGTTCCTAAATAATAGTAAAAAATTAGTTAAATAAAGGAATTATCATTTTGTAAGGAATTATCATTTTGTCTTCAATGCTTCATATGGTAACCTATCGTGTTTACAGTGTCTCGCCTTGCCATGGCTTGAGTCCTATTTTCCTGTTGGGTTATGAATGTTATTTGTATTTTTAGTATTTTACCCACAAATTAACCCTTTCCTAGAGCAATGTAAACGAATTCACCTCAAATTATACCTCTCCATCCTTATTAGGTGGAACTATTGGCCTTTTTTCCAACTTAACAAGGACCTTTGTATCAAAGCAACGATTAACAATGAACATTTCCACCATGCTCTTTTAGTATATCTTGTCCATTATTTAAATACTGTTATTGAAAACCTGCAACATCTTTTTCCTTTCCATTAATTTAAGTGTTTTTCCTTTCGGATGCCTTGGACTATGAAGACAACCTCTATAGCCTATATTTGAAGTTTAAACCCATATCCTATGATGTCTATGATGTCCTTTGTCGTTTTATATATTATTGCAATACCCTTTCTAGTTATTGATGGAAATGTAACTCCTAACTTATTTTTCAATTCCAGTAGCAAGGAAGCAGAAACAAAGATTGCTTCATGGTATTTGTGTTTCCTTTGACCTAAAGGTAAGATCTGATGAAGGATAGGGTTGAAAGCAACGCTATGGAAGGTCTGGCCTTGGATAATAAGCAGTTATTAGCAATAGTACGAAATTATGGGACAGAATAGGGATCTAGTATTTGAAAACATGTTTGATTGGAATAATTTGAAAATGGATGACAAAATATTACAAGGAAGGATGTCGAATTGCTTGCTTAAGTCCTCTTTAAGTCAGTATTGAAGCAAAAGTCGCCCTTATTGATTCCCAACCATGACAACTACATATTAGGATTCTCTCAGTAGCAGGAATTTATAGTACACATCCATTAATAATGGCGTCTCTAATGCTAAAAGATACAAGTCACTTTCTCATAAACAGTTGAATATTGTTATGTGTATTATAGAATGTGACGATGCAATACAGAATGTGTTATGCATTGTACAACACCCCAGCTAAACAACGAATACATTTAAAAGCATGGGCAAAGATGTCAAGTTCAGGTTTAGTGAAATATTTGTCCACGATAAGCTTGTCATGTTGCTTGGGACAATTGGTTGCTAGATTTGAATAGAAGAATGTTAGGCCTCTAACAAAAATCAGAATTCCAATTGGTATGAGCTCATAAGGAATCATCTTGGTATGAATAAGTTAGAACTTAAATTCCATATCCAACTCCCAATGTGATTCAATCAATTGGAAGCCATTAATATCAGAAATTTGATATTTAGAACTTGGACCTAGAAAAAGAGTTTATTTTCATAACTTGGGCTTTAAAAACATACCATTAAAGATAAGCTAAAGAAAATGAATATACCTGGTATGATGAACTGTGATATTTGTAGAAATAATAAGGATGTCTTACAGTTGTTTTTCCAATGTCCTCTTACCAAGATATTAATAGAAACATAGTTACACACCATTGAAAAGGTGTTTCAAAAGAAAATAGATTAGTAATTCCTTGTGGAACTCATTTGCTCACCAAATACAGTAATTACTGAGTTACAGTACCAGTTAACAAACGATCTTATCCAAACCAACATTGCTGTTACTGCTTCAACTCATATTGCTACTATTTGGTGAGATGCAAACCTGACCAGTTTGTTTTGATTGAGGAAATCCTCAGAAGATTAGTCACCATGGTGGTCAGCACCATGTTCAGTTTGTACTTGAAAAGGTCAAACAATCTTGGAATGTATACAGATTACTGTGTGTTCATGCCTAACCTAGTAGCATCAAAAGCATATCATAGTGGTTGGATGTGTGAAAAGTAAAAACTAAAAACTAATCCATCCAGCAATCTGTCTCCAACTAGTTCATTGTACTTTGTAATATGACTTAGGCTTGAGTAATAGATACTATGGTCAATGTTGATGCTCGGAAATGTATCATACATTGCACCCGCATGTGAGCACCAGAGCTGGGAAGCTTCAATACATGGGGAATGACATTGAAACAACCTCCAGGATTGAGAGGCCGGCTCCTCCTACTCGAGCGCTACTCTAATGCTTATTGGGGGTGAAACAGGAGAAAAGGAAAGCAAGCAAAGCAAAATAAGGGTGATGCGCCAAAGTAGTTTGTCCTCCACTCATCCAAAGGAATAATGCACAAAACAAAGTGCTTGCAGGTTCAAATAAAACATTTCAGAATTGATATGCAAGAGGCAAACAAAAACATAAATATAAACCAAGGGCAGAACAAAGACACAAAATCTATATAGAGTACTGATCTATTGCACAGTCACATACAATCTGTTGCAAATGAACAAACTTGAATTTAAAACAATTTCTATGGCAAAGATTTTCACAATAGAGCCCTCCTGGACAGCTGGAAAAAATCCACAGGCAAAGGACCTTTATAAATGAGAGACTTTCTTTTTATACAAAATGCAGAAAAAAAAGAGGTGTAGCTTTGAAACGTGCATCCACATGTCAGAATTTTTATGCCACCATCAATACAAAAATCTGCCCGATATCCACTGTTTGTCTGCCTAGGAATGCCTTCATGAAATCAAAATATGAGAGGATCAATATAACGCAAAAGCCTTTCATATTTGCACCTCCCAAATCTTTAATATTTCACTGCAATCTCCACCTTTTTCCCTTCCACTCTCATGGATTTAAAATTTCAAAAGCTTAAAAGCTCTCAAACAAAGGTGGGCCCAGCTATTTTAAAATATAAGCTTAAAGCTTTGCCTCTCCTCCATGCATGGCCCTCAGTGGGTTTATAATATATAATACCTTTAAGATTTTTAAATAAAAGGTGGCCTTTGCTAATTAAATAAGCGCCTTTGCTAATTTTAATATGGTGGAGTTTGGTAGTTAATTAAAAGGTGGAACTACTGCAAATTACAATGGTTGAGATTTTGGACTTGGCCAGAAGATAGTGCAAAGTTGCAAACATCCAGGGCAGCAAAATTGTGCAATAGTCACAAACTCAGGTAGTGGTACAGCTGAGGCATGTAGGTACTGAATGCTTAACAATATGAGATGCAACAGAATAGAACAAAACATATAAAAAATGGCAAATGTTAACTACAGTCTAATATGAACATCATCGTCAGAGCATACAAGAACACATAATATGGAAATAGAATATCTTCATTATATGGGAATAGCACTCAAATATTTTCTTGACTCTTCCTCCTTATCACCTTCAATTGAGTCAAACCCTCTTCCCATTACTTTTCAATTATTTCAGTTTGTATTTATTCTTTTTCAAAAGCACATCAAGCAGACTGCATTCAAACTTAGGCAATGACGCCAGAAGCATAAGGATACTACATTTCTAAGCATCATCCGCAATGGATCCTAGGATGAATATCACACAGACTATGCAGATTCGATCTAGGAAATGGCACCAGAAATGTAAGGACAAAACATATCTAAGTTCCACCCACAAAACTGGGATGGACCTTACATGGGCTACACAGCTTCAATCTAGGCAACGGCACCAGAGATGTAGGTGGAAAAACTTACATACACACACAGTCCAACCTACATGAATAGCACAAACATTGCAGTATAGATAACACACAAAACACAAGAAATATGAAATAGAATTGTCTGTATTAATCACATAATGATGTACAATACTCATGCCATCACACTCTGTGTCCTGGATTATCTATGGATTCAATGCCCAATTTAATATATAGGAGTCAAAAAGTCTTAAGAAGACGGGTGCAACAGGTGCAGCAGTTGGGAGTAACTCACCCCATTGGAACTACCAGTACAATAAAGATTAGATAAGCACTCATCCTTATAATAATTCTCGAATCTCGAACATCAAAACATACTTCTCTATTTATTCACTACAACTCTTTAAAACAAAATATGGTCTGCAGGCACTAGTCCTTCAGTACCTTAAGATTTTTAATTATCTAGATAATTTGCCTTCACTGGCAACAATGCAAATTAGCATTAATCCTCAACTTTATTCTCCAACAAATAATGGGACAACCTTTTTTATCCATTTTTGGCACAGGAATTCATTTGTCATCTTTACAGTATTCAGCCATGGCTTTCGAGGCAGTAAATTCATAAGCTAGTTATTGTGTGAAATTCATCTTCAAATATATACAGTAAAGTCCTCAATTATGTCAACTGGGAATAGTACTTCCATTTATTTTGATGGCCACCAAGGAACAATAACCATGAAAGGAGAAATCTATTAGCCCATAGGAAAAATCTTCAGGCACGAGTCTATAACAGAAAGTAGAGAAAATTAAAGCAGAAACTAAGGATCCATTTTCAGCATTCAAAAGTTTTATTTCAGCAACAATTGCAAAACATTCCTTATCTTGTGATAACAGCTCTTAGGGCTGAGGTAAGAGAGAAATATGTAGCAAATAATAATGTTAGGATGCTAACAATATCAACCATACAACTTACATCATTGTTTTGTACAAACCTCACTTCTTTGTTGCAGATATATGCACAAATTGACACAGCTATTGGGCATTTATTGCATGAAAGAATGATGAGGTACAGAAAATATTATATGCCATAAGAGGTCTCCTCTTAAAACTACAAAATTATTCTGCACTCCCAATGGCATCATTCTGTATGATCAACTATGGCACAAAATCCACACCTTAACATTGCAAATTTGGTTGTCAGTCGGCGAAGTTGTTTGGATGTTTTTTCTATATGTTGAAAATTATGAATTTGACTCAGTAATTATAGCAGTCATAAATGCAATTTTTTGACATGTTGGCTGACATCAACAATTAATTAATTAATGAAAAGCTTAAAAATGTGTCTTTCTCTTGCCTTTTTCCAAAGTATAGATATATTATCAGCTGTTGCAAAGCTCCCATAACACATTTTCACATGAAAGAGATTTCAATCCCAGATTCTACCTTTGATTACAAGTATACTATATTTTTCTCTTCATGTTTGATGTTAATCTTGTCTTATCATGAAATTAAGAGTTTAGTGATGTAACATTCTCTAAGAAATAGTGAGTGAATCCACAAAATCATATCTTCTAACAAAATGCTAAAGCTATCGTATGTAATGTTATATACCTTATAGCAGATCCTATTGTTATTTTCAAGGAAAACTTATGATTATAGAATAAAAAATAGATGTTCACATAAAACAGGCACAAATATTCAAGAAGAATATATATTCACTTGAAACAACTCACCCCATCCATATTAGCATTTTGAGAAGCAACCTCAACATCAACCCTTGATTTCTGCAACTGATATTTTGATTCACAATTTCCAGCTTTTTCCAAATGAATTGATCTCTTGTCTCCTTTCTTATAAGCCTCTTTTAAGAATGAGAAGTACGTTGAACTATTTGGATTTTTCTATTTGAATGAACAAAACATCAGAATTGATGAATTAAAAACATTATATACCAAAAGGATATGAAAACCACTACTTTTGTAGTCAAATATTCTCTCCGTCCTATATTCATAAGATCATAATCCTCAACTTGTTATAGCTTCGTGTTACATCAAGATATGTTAACTGTTCACTAGTTAGGATTCAGCAAATGGGGGCAAGGTAGTTGACCTTTTCTTCCTTCAGATTTGAGCAGGATGGACATATTTTGTTCAAAATATCTATTGTGTCAGCAATTAGATAAGGATTATATAAGAGTCTTGGTAAGGTGATACATCCAAAGTGTCCTGCAAAGGAACCAATTTCATTACAAAGGCGTGTTGAACAATTCTTAAAGTCCATTCACAACCACAAAAAAAGAATTTAGGAAAGGAATCTTCATACAAAAAATTCTTCATTGAATCTCGAATTTTAGGTCTTACCCTCACAAAGGTTGACATCAGCTCCACCACAGGTAGAGCATTTTCGTTCTTGACTAGGATTTGGATATCCTAGACGCGAATCCACAAGCTCCTTAGTTTTGGTTATAGATGGGATAACAGATAATGTTTTCTGAATAAAGGAAAAGCAGAGAGTTAAAAATAAGGAGCAAGACTGCTTTAGAAAATATACCATGACAAGTTGAAGCAAGAACAATGCTAAACTTAAAACATCATACTCTGGAGCATGAAAAATATTAAAATTAAATATCTAAGCTCAAGAAGCACTACAGCATCCAAACCAGAAAAGAAGCTTAGGATCAGCTCAGAAATTTTAACTGGAAATAATGGGAAAACATTTAATGTAAACAGAGGTCAGTTGAACTTTTACCAGGTCAACATCCATTCGTTTATTGAAAATGATTATATCTAGGATGAACATAAATGTCAGCTGGAACAGATACAGTCCATCACATAATGATATTTTGAGTCGTAGTTGCACGTGCAATGTTTCATTAACATCTCCAAGGACAATCCGCTAAATATGCCTACCCTTAATTGTTCATTTAACATTCACGTCTTACAATTCCCTAAATTAACTTTTGGCTTGTCCAAAACTTCTCATTATACTAAAAAAATTGATAAAAAAAAAAAAAAAACTCTTTGTACATATCCATTTCCTTGTAGACCATGTCAATACCTTGAGGTCTCAACATAATGTAAACATCTCTTTCAGACACCTTCCTCTTTAAAAAGACCCTATGTTGACAGATTAGCACCCAAATCAACTACACACGCGCACACCACATTTCCGAAAATGTCATACCAGGACCGCTGCCTATTCCCACATGAAATTTCAGAATTATGGCATATAGGTTATAATTATAAATGTAGATCCAAATTTCAAAATATTCCCTATGAACTATCATAAGCTTTAAATTATAAACAAAAATGACATTATTCCGCTAATCACTTGAAAATTTATGCTTTCCAAACCTGGCATTTCTTTATGTTTTTCTCCTTTCTCTTCAAAAACCTGCTGACATCTTTTCCACGCTCTTAAGTTTTCCTTCCCTATTCTTTGTTTTACTTAGTAAGAAATGGCTTGGGAGAAGTGACTTTTGAGGGCTTATGGCTAGTGTTTTATGGAGACCCAAGGAGGCAATACTTTTCAAATAATGTAGAGCTTCCCTATAAACAAATAGGAAAAACAAAATCAAGCTCCTTCACAAAGGTAATGGAGAAGAATATTTTAGTGTTTTTTTAACAACAAAAAAAGCGTCAAGGAATAAATAAAAAGGTAATTCACAAGTGACAATTTGGTTTGAACCAAGGAATTCATACATGCATTTAACAAATAGCATTAAAACAAATAAAGATCAGACAATGAGATAACAATGCATTGGGAAACTGCTCCAAGAATGATGAATGGAACCACTTCCATAGATAACAGTGAACCACATAGAGTAATATCGCCTCCAAAAGTAGTTTTGAATAACCCAAATGGGATCCAACAAATAAATGCTATCCCTCTCACTTGATGACTTCATTCAAAACACAAATTCATTGAGAATCAGCCTAATACCTTGAGCCAACTCATACTCATAATTGAATATTACTACCAGATAGGCCACACTTTGGGTATTGATATACTTGGTGCATGGTATTACTCACCCCTTCAAAATGATTCAATTCAAATCATGTGATGAAATCAAGTTAAAATATGCTCTCAAGGTCACAGTCGATTCATGTCGTGCTTGAGAGTCACTCCATGTGTAGATGATATGTATTGGTGTTGTGTTCGGATAATTTATTTTCAAATAATTTCCTCCTCGTCAAATTCATGTATTTCCATATGCACCCTAATTTGTGGCAATTATTGTCTTTTCACACTATCTAATTGTTTGCATAGTTACTTCCCCAACTCCATATGCAGTCGTTGCTTTGCCGACTGTTATTATGGTGTAGATGTCAATATTCATAATGTTGCTATCTTTCAACTTACGTGGTGAGGATGTCAGTATACATTTTGCCGCATTGATTGTTGGCTTTGATTGTAGTAAGAATTCAATATGGGTCAACTTTTGTCGATTCATTGCACACCAAGACATGCCTAGTTCAGTCTTGTTCCTATTGTCAACCTGGAGTTGCACCCAGAATTGAAGACGTGTTGTAATGGCTAGTCCTCTCTCCAGTTGAAACAATGGGATCTTCTCACGAGGGTGGGTGCCTCAATGGTGAGAAGAACCTCCACAGAAGGCTGGTTTCTGTAAGATGTATCAATGAGGATCTCTACTCTGCGTTGCGGACTACCATGGAAAAGGGAGAAAAAAACTTGAAGGGGAAATCCTACCTAATGATGGTGATACACCAAAAAGTTGATCCACTCTACTTGGAACCTTGAACACTGAATCAAACAAGGGAAAAGGAAGACTTTGATTTCAATTGATCACTATGCATAAGTATTTCATGAGAAAGTTCGATCCAATGACAAAAACGTGAGGGAAAACATTGGAGAGAGGTCTGATACAAGACACTTTGCAGCCACCTAACATCCACTTACAGCTTCAACAAAAGACATAAAACACTGAACATGACCTGCATAACATGATAAACTAGCAACTAGGTATGAATCAAAATTTGGGAAGGGAGAGAAATCTACCACGTATGCAAGTTGTTGAATGAATGTACACTATGCCAGCACTTGAAATCTGAAAGTACAGTCTTTCAATTGATTAAAGAGGTTACACAACTCATCAATGGTAGAGTCTGGTCTTACCAAGAGAGGGATCCACTTTACAAGGCTGAAAAGCCATTAATATAGAAAAATTACGAAAAGCCAAGAGATTCGCGTTGAAAAATAGAGAGGAAGTAAACTCAAACCAACTCGGCCTTTACAAAATTCTATTTTGTCTTGCATAAAAATTCCTTGCGTTGAAAAAGAAAAAGATGACAAGCTTTGGATGCATGAAATCTACGAATAGATGTCTTGACTTCAAAACCAGTCAACTTCAAAACAAGAGTAGTCAAATCCACTCGAACTGCTAGAACGTTTGAAAGTCTCCCCTTTGCATGAAATCAATGCAAATGCCAAATTAAGAATTATGTTTGAACGGTCGGAACGTTTCAAGCTTTGAGACAAACAAGAGTGCATGCATGGAATTTCTGGCTATTTGAAATGTTCAACGCTTTGCCTGTTCATCATGCAAGACAACTCTATTTTCAGAACTGAAGCATGCTTGCTTTCTTAAACGCATTCACTTCATTGGAGTCACTCACGTTAGTCTGTGTATGATCTTTGTTTATACTGCCTTTGTCTTTATTCTGCGTTTGTTTTATTCATTGTTCATGCTATGTTCATGTTCAGTTCTACTTTAATTTTCGCTCATGCCTCTATTTCTGCGTTTGTCTTACTTCTTGTTCAGTTCTGGTTCAGTCATGTGTGTGCTTGTCTTTGTTCATGCTATTAATCATGCTCAATTCACTTTGTGTTTTCTCTGGATTTCCCTGTGTTCTGCTTTAATTCGGGATTCGGGCTTTATTTTAGTTTTCGTCCTTCAGACAAATTGTCCGAAGGACTCTCTATCTCTTCTCTTTCCCGGGCTTGGCATTTTCTTTTCTCTTTTTTGGCCTTTGCTTACGCCCTTGTCTTTTCTATCGAGCTTTTTGTCCCTCCCGAATTCCTTCATCAGGTATTTTTATGAATTCCTTCAAACTTTTTGTCCGAAGGAATTTTTTCCTTTGTCTATCTTTTCCCAAAGGGCAAGTGCCCTTCGAGAACTTTGTTTTTGTCCTTCGCTTTATGAAGGTGTCCTCCGCAAGGCTTCTGCTTCCCAAAAATGCCCTTCGGGCTTCTTGATTCCTTTTAGTCGCCTGGGTGCCTTCCGCAAGAGTAAAGTTCTTCCAAAAGTGCCCTTCGGAAGAATGGAAAACGTCCACTTCGCTGCATAGTGCCTCCGCAAGGGCTATTCATCCTCAAAAGTGCCTTTCGAAACTTTTGAAAGGTAATTGCCACAGACCAAGTGCCCTCCGCAAGGGCACTTCTCCTTCGAAAAATTTGATTTTGTCCTTCGGAACTTTTACCAAGGTCTTCTTCATGCTTGAAGTGTCCCCCGCAAGGGCACATACCCTTTGGGCTTTTTGAAGGGCACCGGGGCTTTTTGAAGGGCACCTAGGCTTTTTGAAATTGTCCTTCAGAACTTTTTGTCTGCATCTTTAGAAACATAAAGTGAACCAACCCGAAGGGTACATACCCTTCGGGGCTTTTGAATTGGACCTTCTCGAAGGGTAGGTGCCCTTCGGATTTTTTCAACTGTGCTTTTCCCTTTTCCTTCGGACAAAAAGTCCGAAGAAAATAAACTTTAAACGACGGCCACTTAGTCATTTTTTCAGACTTTTACACAGTCCTTTGAGAGCTCTTTCTCTCGGACAAAATGTCCAAAGAAATAGTCCACCTCTTATAGCCAGAAAAAATCTTTGGCAAAACAAAATAAATAAACTTACAGCTTGTATGTCTTGGCTTTTGGTTGTACGTGATGCTTAGAAGAGGAGGAAAACCCTTTCAAACTGTTGTAGATGCCCACTTGGGTGGCTGCAAATGCACATTTAAGAACCCTAAAACTGATTCACTAGAAAAACTTGGCATCATAGCAAAGTTTCGAATAGTAGGGGTGACAATTTGCCCTGTGGGGGCAAAATTGTCAATATTTTTGGCAACTCAACTGGGAAGCATCCCTGCTATGCTAGAGAACTCAGACCATATAGATCCTATCCGAACTCCCAAATGGTGAACTTGATTTCTGATTGAAAACCTTCTCTTGACCTTGGCTGAAATAACCTTTCTCCCTCAAAATAGGAAGGGAAAAACACGAAAGCAGGAAAACTAAGAAGCAAATGTGAAAATAAGCACTTATTGGACAAAACTAAAGCAAACTACTATGCTTGAACAACACTTGGAGAAAAGCAAAAACAACTATGTACATAGAGCTTTGCTCTTCAATAGCAATGTTCCAGATGCATCCCATTGACTAGGATTGGAAGCTCATGGCCGTCCATCTTGGCAAGTTGGAAGGCGTTGTGGGATTTGCAACTGGAGATCGTGTATGGGCCACTCCAAAGGGAATCAAACTTCATGTGTCTTCCTAGTTTGGCTCGATCCTCATCCCATTTGAGGACCAAATCTCCTTTATTGAAGCTTTTTGAGGAAGCTCCTTTGTCAAACGTTCTTTTCACCTGTGCCTGATGACTTTCCATGGCTAGCATGGATTGATTTCTTGTCTCTTCCAACTCCATAAGCTCTGCATACTTGATTTTCATAGGCTCATTCTCCAACAATTCAAGTTGATGCATTAGTTCTAAATCTTAAAACTCAAGAGAAATAGGTAACCTTGCTTCCTTACCATATACTAGCTTGTATGGAGAGTTGGCTATTGACCTTTTGTAGGTGATCCTATCCACCCATAGAGCTGACTTCAACTTGATATGCCATGACCTCTGATTGTTTTCAATAGTCCTTCGTATAATCCTTAAGAGGTTCTTGTTTGTAGATTCAGCAAGCCCATTTCCTTGTGGATAATAGTTCGATGAATTGCTAACATAAACTCCGTATTGGACAGCCCATTGGCTGATCCTAGATCCCACAAAAGCCATTGCATTGTCAAAAATAATGGTTGAAGGAACTCCAAACCTAGTAAGCAAACCTTCATAGAAATCAAGAACATTAGTTTTGTTTGCTTCTTTCAATGCAATTGCTTCCGTCCAACGTGTGAAGTAATCCGGTTGTTAGAATCCACTTATGCCCTGAACTCAAAGGAGAATTAATGAGATCAATAAAGTCCAATCCCCACTAGACAAAACGCTAATCCATTGCAATTCGCTGAAGGGGCAGGGCTGCAAGTTTAACTTTTCCTACAAATATAGCACATTGTTTGCACTTCCTAACCCATGTATGGCAATCGCCAAATATAGTAGGCCAATAGTACCCACCTCTCATGATTTTAAGTGTTGTAGTTCTTGCAAAAAAGTGTCCATCATGGAATTCTTCAAGCAATCTTTGAGTCTAGCTTGGTTCCACACACCTTAGTAACATTCCATTAATATCTTTTTTGAACAAAACACCATCAACGAGCAAGAATGGAATTAATTGCAATCTAAAATACCTTTTTTTTAAGCACTTAGGTGAGAAGGGTAAAAACCATCTTGCAGATAGTTTACCAAATCACGAAACCAGCTGGAATGTGAGGTGTGAACAATAGCAATCTCTTCATCATTTGACACAAACAGCTTCATTGGTTTCTTGCAAGCCCTGAGCTAGATGCTCACAAAGTCCTTTGCCTCTAACCAGCTTTGTAACCTTAATTTCCACGTCATATTCCATTACCTTGGTTTCCAACCAACTCTTTTCTCATTTATGTCTTTGTTCAAAAGAAATTCTTTGATGGTTGGATGAGCAGCCATTAGATGTATTTTATTATTAGACAAGTGCATAAATTTCTTCAGAGATCTTATAACTGAAAAGACATGCTTTTCAACAAAAGAATACCTTGTTTCATACTCCTCCAAGCCTTGGCTGTAGAAAGCTATTGGCTGCTCCAAATCTTCATGATTCTGCAGCATAAGAATCCCTGAAATGGTGTCCAAATTAGCATACGTATACAGAATGAAATCTTTCGTAAAATCCGGATTTAAAAGCATAGGAGCACTTGCTATGGCTCTCTTAACATCTTCAAACCCTTTTACTCCCTCCTTGGATTAGCTGAAGTTTTAATTTTTCTTTAGCATGGCCGTAAGTGGTTTAGCTACAGTAGCGAAATCTGAAATGTATCTCCTTATAAAGTTGATTTTTCCAAAGAAACTTTGCAAAGCCTTTTTGCTCTTAGGCAAAGAAAGTGCAAGAATGGATTGAATCCTTTCAAAATCTATGTTTAAACCATGCTTTGAAATAACATGTCCAAGAAGCTTACCTTCATGAACTGTAAAATACACACTTTTTGGGATTTAGATATATCCCAAATTGCCTACACCTTTTGAAAACTTCCTTGAGATGAACCATGTGATCTTCTGCACCTTTTGAAAACACTGTTATGTCATCCAAATAAACAAGCACAACCCTGTTAAGAAGGCCTTAGAAGGCCATATCCATGGCTCTCTAAAAGGTTGCTCCAGCATTAGACAAATCGAATTGCATCTCTCTGTATGCAAATGTCCCCCACTTACTCGTGAAGGTTGTTTTGAATTGGTCCTCTTCTTTGACCAAAATCTGATTGTAACCACTATATCCATCCAACAAGGAAAACCTCTCTGAACTTGCAACAAACTGTAAAATTTGTTTCATTGATGGCAATGGATAGTGGTCTTTAAGCAAAGCCCTATTTAAATCACGAAAATCAACACACAAACTAATCTCACCATTCTTTTTCCATACTGGAACGAGGTTCGCCACCCAAGTTGAGTGCTTGATTAGAAATATAATAGCTAATTCTATGAGCTTGGGGAGCTCGGCTCTCATCAAAGGCTCAAGCTTTGGATTGATTGGCCTTTGTTTTTGTCTCACTGGTTTAGTTTCCTCTTCTAACTTAATGGTGTGTTGAGCCAAACTTGGATCAAAACCTTTGAGATCACTTTACTGCCATGCGAATATATCAGAAAAAATTGTGCATAAATCACTGAAAACTTTCTTTTGTGGAGAAGTGCATACTTTGCCCAATTTCAAAATTTTATCAGCTGCAATCTCTACATTGGCATAGTGCTCTTCCTTTGTTGACAAGGATGATTTCTCTTTCCTTAGCTCATCAACTTCACTAAAAATATTTTCAAAAGTGACCAATCCCTTGGGTAGCCTATTCGTTTTCAGTTGTACAATCTGATCACCATACTACTGTAAGTCTTTCAACTGATTTCTTGAAGAAAACTTAGCCTCTTCCTACAAAAATCTCACGATTTGATTGTCATTTTCAAACACCTGTCAATTCTCTTGGTTATCCAGAACAGAAGGCCTTACAACTACCTTTATATGTGGCTGAAAATTGTCACTTTTTATATCAACTGGAATGTTAAATTGTGCCCCAACAGGAGCCAACCTATCAACATGTTTATTCCTATCTCTTTGTATTGCCTAAATATTAAAACCCTGAAAATCTTCAAGTGAATCCCAAACTCTGTGTCTGTAAGATTTAAGCAACAGATTCTTGCATACATTCGAACCTCTTACTTGGTGGACTACAAGTTCACTATCTCCAAACACTTGCAAACAATTGACTTTCATCTTCCTAGCCCACTGCAAAACGTGAACTAGTGCTTCATATTCAACAACATTGTTTGAACAGCAAAACTGAAATTTAATAGAGGAGAAATACTTTTGTTCTGTAGGAGAAATTAACATCATTCCAGCTCCGGTTCCATGCTTATTTCTCGATCCATCAAAGTACAATTGCCACAAGCCTTCATTAGATTTGTCTTCTTTGACCATGGCTGAAATTGATGCATCGTTCTTATGAAGACAATACACATCAAGACCTTCCTCTTCAATCAGTTTGTAGAGATCATGCTTATGTGAGGTAGAATCCCACTCATCAAGAAACAAATCTGGAACTCCATCCAAAGGCAAGTCTTTTTCTACATCACTAGTTTGTAATATTTCATCTGAGATGATACAATTTGCATTGACCACACTTGGCATATAAAGCTCCATATGAAAACATGCAATAGGTTCTGAATGAATTGTTATTTTTGTACCATACCTGGTTTTGAACAGCAAATAGATCCAATCAACTGATAAATATCCCTCAATCTTTGAGGTGAAGTCCTTTGAAAGGCATATAGCGAAGTAAGGAGGCAATTCCACCACTACATCCTGCTGAATAGTAACGTTAGGACAAGCATGTAAGGCAATTTCAAATCTTTGATAATGCCTACCATCTTTGCTGGTGAACCATCCAACTACAATACCCATTTAGTATTTGATTCATAAACAAAGCCGAGTTTGTGTGCAATCTATTTGGGCATTACTGTACTGCTAGCTCCACTATCCACCATACAATTATGAAACAAAGTATCACCCATTATCAAAGAAAGATAAATTGGAGTTTTCTTTGATTTTACCTCAGTTTTGTCCACCTTTGCCATGTTATCTCCTTGCTGCACCTTTTGCTTAGTTGGTTGATTTGAATTTGTCAAGGCAAAACCTTCTTTCTCAACCGGTTTTGGAGACAATTCAAGAGCTAAAAGTTCTTGAATGAGTTTATCTTTTTGCCCTGGAAATGAAAGAGAATTCCACATGCTAATGCTAATGTTAAACTTTTTCATTTGATCTACAATGCTGAACTGAGATGCACTAACCTTTGATTGCACTTTTTAAGGCACTTGTTGCTAACAGATTAAAGATATTTGTTGCACTTTACTAACCTCTATACTTTGATTTTTCTGGGCTGTGGGGGCAATACGCTGCTCTTTTGTACTTTTAGCAACAATACTATGAGTACTTGAAGTATTTGCTACCGCTTGGGCTTCATCAACAGCTCTTCTTTTAGTTCTTTGATAGGTTATAGCTGCAACTTGACCACTTGAATCGTTAGTTTTAACATCTTGAGTAAAATCAACATGATCATCGACATACGAATTTATATTAATAGCATCAGGGTCCCATTGAACTTGATGAGTCTCTCCTTGTGATGTCAAACCTGTATCTTGATATTGACCTCCTTGAAAATAGAACTCTTTTTATGTCATTTGTGGTATGGCAAAGTTCTATGATACCAAGGCTTGGTTTTGAGCATCATTGAGATTTGAGGACTGCCAACCTGAATCCTACACAAAATTATTTTGACATGGGATTGAAACAATGGCTTTTGAAGTGGAAGGAGCATTCGGATCATTAATAACATATGGCTTAGTTAGAGTTATGACTCCCTGTGCTTGATAGGGTGGTCTATTTTTTTTGAAACTCTGATAAAAAGACCTTTGATCTTTGAAGGACTGATAGTTGTTCTGATTTTGCAATTGATAAGATCTATTTGACTGAAATTGCTACCTTTTGCGCTATACTATTTCATTTCCAAAAAATTGTAACAAACCTTTCAACTCTCCTGTCTCACTAGCTTGACTAGTAGGGGCTGCAATAGGAACTTGAGGTGCCGGTATTGGAGCCAAAGATGGAATTTGAAGAACTTGAGGGGCTAGTATAGAACTTATTTTTGAAAATATGGGCATTAGAGGTCTTGAAGAAAGCTTACCTACTTGTATCAAACTATTTTTTGCCTTTATTGCAATTTCATAAGCATCTGGCAAAGTAGTACCACCCATTGACTGTATCTCCACACTAATATCAGAATTAAGAGCTTTCAAAAAATACAGAAATGCATATTCAGAGGATGGCCTAACTAAAACCAATATCCTGGTCCATGTCTTATGGAATTTGAGATTAAAATCGGACATGAACTCATAAGGAGCTCTTTGTATGGCAGTTAATTGCTCAACTAAAGATAAGTGATCAAATTTGTCTTCAAATTGTTTTTCCTTTGAAGGGCACCAGGGTTTTTCGAAATTATCCTTCGAAACTTTTTGTCTGCATCTTTAGAAACATAAAGTGAACCAACCCGAAGGGTACATACTCTTCGGGACTTTTGAATTAGACCTTCTCGAAGGGCAGGTGCCCTTCGGGTCTTTTCAACTGTGCTTTTCCCTTTTCCTTCGAACAAAAAGTTCGAAGAAAATAAACTTTGAACGACTGCCACTTAGTCATTTTTTCGGACTTTTACACAGTCCTTTGAGAACTCTTTCTCTCGGACAAAATATACGAAGAAATAGTCCACCTCTTATAGCCTGAAAAATCCTTGGCAAGACAATAAATAAACTCACAGCTTGTATGTCTTGGCTTTTGGTTGTACGTGATGCTTAGAAGAGGAAAACCCTTTCAAACTGTGGTAGATGGCCACTTGGGTGGCTGCAAATGCACATTTAAGACCCCAAAACTGATTCACAAGACAAACTTGACACTATCGCAAAGTTCCGAATAGTAGGGGTGACAATTTGCCTTGTGGAGGCAAAATTGTCAATATTTTTGGTGACTCAACTGGGAAGCATCCCTGCTGTGCTAGAGAACTCAGACCATATAGATGTTATTCGAACTCCCAAATGGTGAACCTGATTTTTGGGAGGCAAAATTGTCAACATTTTTGGCGACTCAACTGGGAAGCATGCCTGCTATGCTAAAGAACTCAGACCATATAGATGCTATTTGAACTCTCAAATGGTGAACTTGATTTCTGACTGATAATCTCCTCCTAACCTTGGCTGAAGTAACCTTTCTCCTCAAAATAGGATGGGGAAAACACGAAAGTAGTTAAACTAACTAGCAAATGTGCAAATAAGCACTTATTGGACAAAATTGAAGCAAACTATTGTGCTTGAACAGCACTTGGAGAAAAGCAAAAACAACTATGTACATAGAGCTTTGCTCTTCAATAGCAATGTTTTAGATGTATCCCATTGACTGGGATTGGAAGCTCTTGGCCGTCCATCTTGGCAAGTTGGAAGACGTGGAATTTGCAGCTAGAGATCATGTCTGGTCCACTCCAAAGGGAATCAAACTTCGTGTGCCTTCCTGGTTTGGCTCAATCCTCATCCCACTTGAGGACCAAATCTCCTTTATTGAAGCTTCTTGAGGAAGCTCCTTTGTCAAACGTTCTTTTCACCTGTGCCTGACGACTTTCCATGGCTAGCATGGATTGATTTCTTGTCTCTTCCAACTCCATAAGCTTTGCATACCTGATTTCCATAGGCTCATTCTCTAACTCAAGTTGATGCATTAGTTATAAACCTTAAAACTCAAGAGAAATAGGTAACCTTGCTTCCTTACCATCTACTAGCTTGTATGGAGAGTTAGCTATTGACCTTTTGTAGATGATCCTATTAGCCCATAGAGTTGACTTCAACTTGAGATGCCATGACCTCTGATTATCTTCAATAGTCCTTTGTATGATCCTTAAGAGATTCTTGTTTGTAGATTCAATAAGACCATTTTCTTGTGGATAATAGTTCGATGAAGTGCTGAAATAAACTCTGTATTGAACAGCCCATTGGCTGATCCTAGATCACACAAAAGCCATTGCATTGTTAGAAATAATGGTTGAAGGAACTCCAAACCTAGTAAGCAAACCTTCATAGAAATCAAGAACGTTAGTTTCGTTTGATTCTTTCAATGCAATCGCTTCCGTCCAACATGTGAAGTAATCCGTAGCTGTTAGAATCCACTTATGCCCTGAACTTGAAGGAGGATTAATGAGACCAATAAAGTCCAATCCCCACTGGACAAAAGGCTGATCCACTACAATTGGCTGAAAGGGCAGGGTTGCAAGTTTAACTTTTCCTACAAACATAGCACATTGTTTGCACTTCCTAACCCATGTATGGCGATCGCCAAATATAGTAGGCCAATAATACCCACCTCTCATGATTTTAAGTGTTGTAGTTCTTGCGAAAAAATGTCCACCATGTCCATCATGGAATTCTTCAAGTAATCTTTGAGTCTAGCTTGGTTCCACACACCTTTGTAACATTCCATTAATATCCTTTTTGAACAAAACACCATCAACGAGCAAGAATGGAATTGATTGCAATCTGAAATACCTTCTTTTTGAAGCACTTAGGTGAGAAGGGTAAAAACCATCTTGCAGATAGCTTATCAAATCACGAAACCAGCTGGAAGGTGAGGTGTGAACAGCAGCAATCTCTTCATCATTTGACATTAAAACAACTTCATTAGTTTCTTGCAAGTCTTGAGCTAAATGCTCACAAAGTCCTTTGCCTCTAACCAGCGTTGTAACCTTAATTTTCACGTCATATTCCATTACCTTGGTTATCCAACCAGATCTCTTTTCATTTATGTCTTTGTTCAGAAGAAATTCTTTGATGCTTGGATGAACAACCATTAGATGTATTTTATTATTAGACTACAAGTGCCTAAATTTCTTCAGAGATCTTATAATTGAAAGGACATGTTTTTCAACAAAAGAATACCTTGTTTCATACTCCTCCAAGCCTTGGTTGTAGAAAGCTATTGGTTGCTCCAAATCTTCATGATTTTGCTGCATAAGAATACCTGAAATGGTGTCCATATTAGCATACGTATTCAGAATGAAATCTTTCGTAAAATCTGGATGTAAAAGCATAGGAGCACTTGCTATAGCTTTCTTAACATCTTCAAACCCTTTTACTCCCTCCTTGGACCAGCTGAAGTTCTGATTTTTCTTTAACATCACTGTAAGTGGTTTAACTACAGTTGCGAAATCTGAAATGTATCTCCTTATAAAGTTGATTTTTTCAAAGAAACTTTGCAAAGCCTTTTTGCTCTCAAACAAAAAGAGTGCAAGAATGGATTGAATCCTTTCAAAATCTATGTTGAAACCATGTTTTGAAACATGTCCAAGAAGCTTGCCTTCATGAACTAAAAATACACACTTTTTGGGATTTAGAGATATCCAAAATTGCCGACACCTTTCGAAAACTTCTTTGAGATGAACCATGTGATCTTCTGCACCTTTTGAAAACACTGTTATGTCATCCAAATAAACAAGCACAACCCTGTTAAGAAGGCCTTAGAAGGCCATATCCATGGCTCTCTAAAAGGTTGCTCCAGCATTAGACAAATCGAATGGCATCTCTCTGTATGCAAATGTCCCCTACTTAATCGTGAAGGTTGTTTTGAATTGGTCCTCTTCTTTGACCAAAATCTGATTGTAACCACTATATCCATCCAACAAGGAAAACCTTTCTGAACCTGCAACAAGCTGTAAAATTTGTTCCATTGATGGCAATGGATAATGGTCTTTAAGCGAAGCCCTGTTTAAATCACAAAAATCAACACAAACGAATCTCACCATTCTTTTTCTGTACTGGAACAAGGTTCGCCACCCAAGTTGAGTGTTTGATTGGAAATATAATAGTTGATTCTATGAGCTTGAGGGGCTCAGCTCTCATCAAAGGCTTAAGCTTTGGATTGATTGACCTTTGTCTTTGTCTCACTGGTTTAGTTTCCTCTTCTAACTCAATGGTGTGTTGAGCCAAACTTGGATCAAAACCTTTGAGATCACTATACTGCCATGCGAATATATCAACAAAACTTGTGCATAAATCAATGAAAGTTTTTTTTTGTGGAGTGCATACCTTGCCCAATTTCAAAATTTTACCAGCTGCAATCTCTACATTGGCATAGTGTTCTTCCTTTGTTGACAAGGATGATTTCTCTTTCCTTAGCTCATCTTCATTGAAAATATTTTCAAGAGTGACCAATCCCTTGGGTAGCCTATTTGTTTTCAGTTGTACAATTTGATCGCCATACTGCTGGAAGTTTTTCGATTGATTTCTTGAAAAAAACTCAGCGTCTTCTTGCAAAAATCTCACGATTTGACTGTCATTTTCAAACACCTGCCAATTCTCTTGGTTATCCAGAACAGAGGGCCTTACAACTACCTTTATATGTGATTGAAAATTGTCACTTTTTACATCAACTGGAATGTTAAATTGTGCCTCAACAGTAGCGAACCTATCAACATGTTTATTCCTATCTCTTTGTATTGCCTGAATATTAAAACACTGAAAATCTTCAAGTAAATCCCAAACTCTGTGTCTGTAAAATTTAAGCAACAAAGTCTTGCATACATTCGAACCTCTGACTTGGTGGACTACAAGTTCGCTATCTCCAAACACTTGCAAACAATTGATTTTCATCTTCCTAGCCCATTGCAAACTGTGAACTAGTGCTTCATATTCAGCAACATTGTTTGAACAGCGAAACTGAAATTTAATAGAGGAGAAATACCTTTGTTATGTAGAAGAAATTAACATCACTCCAACTCTGATTCCATGCTTATTTCTCGATCCATCAAAATACAATTGCCACAAGCCTTCATTAGATTCTTCTTTGACCATGGTTGGAATTGGTGCATCATTCTCATGAAAACAATACACACCAAGACCTTCGTCTTCAATCAGCTTGTAAGGATCATGCTCATGCAAGGTAGAAGCCCACTCATCAAGAAACAAATCTGGAACTCCATCCAAAGGCAAGTCCTTTTCTACATCACTAGTTTGTAATATTTCATCTGAGATGATACAATTTGCATTGACCATAGTTGGCGTATAAGGCTACATATGAAAACGTGCAATAGACTGAATGAATTATTATCTTTGTACCATACTTGATTCTGAACAGCAAATAGGTCCAATCAACTGATAAATATCCCCTATTTTTTGAGGTGAAGTCCCTTGAAAGGCACATAGCGAAGTAAGGAGGCAAGTCCACCACTACAACATCCTACTGAATAGTAACGTTAGGACAAGCATGCAATGTCAATTTCAAATCTTTGATAATGTTTACCGTCTTTGCTGGTGAACCATCCAACTGCAATACTTCTTTAGTATTTGGCTTATAAACAAGGCCGAACTTGTCTGCAATCTATGTGGGCATTACTGTACTGCTAGCTCCACTATCCACCATACAATTATGAACCAAAGTATCACCCACCATCAAAGAAAGATAAAAAGGAAGAATTTTATTTGATTTTACTTCAGTTTTGTCCACCTTTGACATGTTATCTCCTTGCTACACCTTTTGTTTAGTTGGTTGACCCGAATTTGTCAAGACAACTTTCTTTCTCAACCGATTTGAGAGACAATTCAAGAGCTGAAAGTTCTTGAATGAGTTTATTTTTTTGCCCTGGAATTGAAAGAGAATCCCACATGCTAATGCTGACGTTAGACTTCTTCATTTGATCTACAATGTTGAACTGAGATGCACTATCCTTTGATTGCACTTTCTGAGGCACTTGCTGCTCACGGATTAGAGGTATTTACTGCACTTTACTAACCTCTATATTCTGATTTTTCTGGGGTGTGGGGACAATAAGCTCTTTTGTACTTTTAGCAACAATACTAGGATTACTTGAAGTATTTGCTACCGCTTGCGCTTCATCAACAGTTCTTTTAGTTCTCTGATAAGTTATAGATGCAGCTTGACCACTTGAATCGTTAATTATAACATCTTGAGTAAAAGCAACATGATCATCGACTTGCCAATTTATATTAATAGCATCAGGCTCCCATTGAACTTGAGGAGTCTCTCCTTGTAATGTCAAACCTGTATCTTGATATTGACCTCCTTGAAAATAAAACTCTTCTTATGTCATCTGTGGCATGGTGATGCTCTGTGATACCAAAGCTTGGTTTTGAACATCATTGAGATTTGAGGGCTGCCAACCTGAATCTTGCACCAAATTATTTTGAGGTAGGGTTGGAACAATGGCTTTTGAAATGGAAGGAGCATTCGGATCAAGAACAGCATATGACTTAGCTAGAGTTATGACTCCCTGTGCTTGATAGGGTGGTCTATTTTCTCTGAAACCCTGATAAGGAAACCTTTGATCTTTGAAAGACTAATAGTTGTTCAGATTTTGTTGTTGATAGGGTCTATTTGACTGAAATTGCTATCTTTTGAGATATACTATTTCATTTCCAAAAAATTGTAGCAAACCTTTGAACTCCCCTGTCTCACTAGCTTGACTAGTAGGGGCAGCAATAGGAACTTGAGGTGCTGGAATTGGAGCCAAGGATGTAATTTGAGGAACTTGAGGGGCTAATATAGATCTTATTTCTGAAAATATGGACAGTGGAGGTCTTGAAAAAAGCTTACCTGCTTGTATCAAACTATTTTTTGCCCTTATTGCAACTTCATAAGCATCTAGCAAAGTAGTACCACCTATTGACTGTATCACCACACTAATGTCAGAATTAAGAGCTTTCACAAAATACAAAAATGCATATTCAGGGTATAGCCTAATCAGAACCGGTATCCTGATCCATGTCTTCTGGAATTTGAGATTAAAATCGGACATGAACTCAGGAGGAGCTCTCTGTATGGCAATTAATCGCTCAACTAAAGATAAGTGATCAGATTTGTCTTCAAATTGCTTGACTAAAGCTGCACCCAATTCATCCTAGGTGGAAATGGATCTAAGTGGAAGGGTCCTATACCACTGTAATGTTTTTTTCTTTGAAAGAAGCAACAAGCAATCTAATAGCAACATTATCCTCGACAACATTATGAATTGAACAAAGATTAGCCACATCCTGGATATGCTCAATAGGGGTTGTTTGATTTTCTCCTAAGAATGGAATACTTTTGACGGCAGATACAAGAATGTCATCAAACCATGCTAAATTCAATGGACTTCCCCTATTGAATGGAGCAAACACTTGATTTTTAATGGCTATCTGGATAGTGGGGATTGCAGTGTTTAGAACAATAGGATGAGGAGTTGGTAAATATTCTCTTTGAGGATATGGATTTGCCCTTCTAGACCTTGCTCTTTTATAAGTTACAAATTCAAAAGGAATACCTTTACTTGTTGATCTTGTGGTAACCTTTGGCATGAACGGATTCCCAGAATAATGCTATGAACTCTGCAACTGGACGTAGATGAATATCCTCTGCTGCTGCGAAAACTCCTCAAATATGCAAAAAACTTTTTCGTGATCCCACCAGACGTGCCAAAAACTATTGTGAACTTGGGGTTGCACCCTGAATCGAAGACATGCTGAGATGGCTAATCCTCTCTCCAGTTGAAACAATGGGATCTTCTCACGAGGGTGGGTGCCTCAATGGTGAGAAGAACCTCCAAAGAATGATGGTTCCTATAAGATGTATCAATGAGGATCTCTACTGTACCTTGTGGATTACCATGGAAAAGGGAGAAAGAAACTTGAAGGGGAAATCCTACCTAATGACGGTGATACACCAAAATGTTGATCCATTCTATTTGGAACCTTGAACACTGAATCAAACAAGGGAAAAAGAAGACCTTTGATTTCAATTGATCACTATGCATAAGTATTTAATGAGAAGGTTCAATCCAATGACAAAAACGTGTGGAAAAACAATGGAGAGAAGTCTGATACAAGACACTTTGCAGCCACCTAACATCCACTTACAGCTTCAACAAAAGACATAAAACACTAAACATGACCTACATAACATGATAAGCTAGCAACTAGGTACGAATCAGAATTTGGAAAGAGAGAAATCTACTACATATGCAAATTGTTGAATGAATGTACACTATGCCAACACTTGAAATCTGAAAGTACAGTCCTATTGATTAAAGAGATTACACAACTCACCAATGACAGAGTCTGGTCTTACCAAGAGAGGGATCTATTTTACAAGGCTGAAAAGCCATTAATATAAAAAAATTACAAAAAGTCAAGAAATTGACGTTGGAAAATAGAGAGGGAGTAAACTCAAACCAACTCGGCCTTTACAAAATTCTATTTTGTCTTACATGAAAATTCTTTGCGTTGAAAAAAAAAAAAAAAAGATGACAAGCTTTGGATGCATGAAATCTACGAATAGATGTCTTGACTTGAAAACTAGTCAACTCCAAAACAAGAGTAGTCAAATCCACTCGAACTGCTGGAACGTTTGAAAGTCTGTCATTTGCATGAAATCAATGCAAATGCCAAATTAAGAATTACGTTTGAACCGCCAGAATGTTTGAAGCTTTGAGACAAACGAGAGCGTGCATGGAATTTCTGGCTGTTTGAAACATTCAACGCTTTGCCCGTTCATCATGCAAGACAACTCTATTTTCAGAACTGAAGCATGCTTGCTTTCGTAAACGCATTCACTTCGTTGGAGTCACTCACGTTAGTCTGTGCATGATCTTTGTTTATCATGCCTTTGTCTTTAATCTGTGTTTGTTTTATTCACTGTTCATGCTATGTCCATGTTCAGTTTTGCTTTAATCTTTGCTCATGCCTCTATTTCTGTGTTTGTCTTACTTCTTGTTCAATTATGGTTCAGTCATGTTTGTGCTTACGTCTCTGTTCATGCTAGTGATCATGCTCAGTTCACTGTGTTTTCTTTGGTTTTTCCCGTGTTCTGTTTTAATTCGGGATTCGGGCTTTATTTTAGTTTTCGTCCTTTGGACAAATTGTCCAAAGGACTCTCCGTCTCTTCTCTTTCTCGGGCTTGGCATTTCCTTTTCTCTTTTTTGGCCTTTGCTTACACCCTTGTCTTTTCTATTGGGCTTTTTGTCCCTCTCGAATTCCTTCGTCGAGTCTTTTTATTTCTTCGAACTTTTTGTCCATAGGAATTCTTTCGGACAAAAAGTCCGAAGGGATTTTTTCCTTTGGCTATCTTTGCCCGAAGGGCAAGTGCCCTTCGAGAACTTTGTTTTTGTCCTTCGCTTTATGAAGGTGCCCTCCGCAAGGGCTTCTGCTTCCCAAAAATGCCCTTCGGGCTTCTTGATTTGGTCATTTTAGTCGTCTGGGTGCCTTCCGCAAGGGTAAGGTCCTTCCAGAAGTGCCCTTCGGAAGAATGGAAAAGGTCCACTTCGCTGCATAGTGCCCTTCGCAAGGGCTATTCATCCTCAAAAGTGCCTTTCAAAACTTTTGAAAGGGTCCTGTCACCGACCAAGTGCCCTCTACAAGGGCACTTCTCCTTCGAAAAATTTGATTGTCCTTCGGAACTTTTACCAATGTCTTCTTCGTGCTTGAAGTGTCCCCCGCAAGGGCACATACCCTTCGGGACTTTTGAATTGGACCTTCTCGAAGGGCAGGTGCCCTTCGAGTCGTTTCAACTATGCTTTTCCCTTTTCCTTCGGACAAGAAGTCCTAAGAAAATAAACTTTGAACGACTGCCACTTAGTCATTTTTTCAGACTTTTACACAGTCCTTTGAGAGCTCTTTCTCTCGGACAAAATGCCTGAAGAAATAGTCCACCTCTTATAGCCCGAAAAAATCCTTGGGAAGACAATAAATAAACTTACAGCTTGTATGTCTTGGCTTTTGGCTGTATGTGATGCTTAGAAGAGGAGGAAAACCCTTTCAAACTGCTGTAGATGGCCACTTGGGTGGCTGAAAATGCACATTTAAGAACCCCAAAACTGATTCACAAGACAAACTTGGCACCATAGCAAAGTTCTGAATAGTAGGGGTGACAATTTGCCCTGTGGGGGCAAAATTGTCAACAATTCCCTCTTCAATAAAAATCGCAATAACCTGCTCATCTTTTCCAAGACCTTGTCCTTAGCTTATTTTTTGTAATTATTTTTTCTAATGCTTTTAATATTTCTCTACATATTTATTATGGCTATCATCTTGACTTTGATATGCTCCTCTTTTCTTCTTTTAAGCTTTTAACCTATCAAATCAGATTTTACTATGATTCCTTAACCTTGCAATCTCGTCATCCTTCACTGCCACTTCTTTAAAATTTGTCTCCAATTTGTAACATTGTTAGACATTATGATGCTTTCCTTCTTTAATTTGTTCATTTACTCAACAAAAGATTGAATGATATCATTCAATCTAGGTCTCTTTTCATCTTTACGTGCCAAATTTTTTTTCCAAGCTTCATCATGTTCACCAATGTTTATCCCTTATGAACCCAACTTAAAACCTGTTGTAGCTATTCTAAACCTGGAGCAAACACAAAAAGGGGTCCAATGAAGGACAACCTTCAACTCTGTGTTGCTTGAATACACACTCCAACCAAGACACACAATTCAAACCTTGACAAAAAGAACATTATGTTTTTCATTGATTTGAATGCATTACAATGGTTGTATAATGCACACATACTACTCACATTCCTTATAGGATTATTCAAATAAACATGAAGAAAAGCATACATTCACAGTCTCTCATGGACAGTTTAACTCCTACTCTGACTTCCCCTATTGGAGCTCTCACTTACCTTGTTCTTTGTCTTGAAACTCACTCCTTTGCCCAAATTCAAATATTTATTTGACTCCCTCTGTCTCTTGGAGTGTCTCTTCACCTTCCTTATCCTCTTGAAAATGCACAAGATTCTACGGTTCTTCATATTCTAAGACATTACTTTCTTTTTACATTCCACGCAGGGAAAACCATTGCTTTATGCAGTCCGGCGATTTCAAAGCTGGCACCACGGTTGCAAAACCACCATGGCAGTTTCATAACTGCCAATGGCGCTTTTAAAACTGCCGCTCAATGCAGACCAATGGTTTCGTCACTGTGCAAAGTCTGCCAACTTTTGGAGGCCATAACTTTTGCATACAGACTCAAAACAAGATGAGTTTTTTTTTTTTTTTGTATAACTTTTTGAGAGGAATCCAAATATGCAATCAAATTCAGGTTTAGGGAACGCAGGCCAAAATCGGTCCCCCCTTTTTTTCCCTTGCTGTTCTGAACCAGTACATTTTTTATTTTGCACAAGTCTCGTTTCTACGGACTCTGCAGGCCTATTTCTACGAACTCTGCAGGTGTTTCTACGGACTCTGCAAGAAAGTTTCTACGGACTCTGCAGGTATTTCTACGGACTCTGCAGGAAATTTCTACGGACTCTACAGGGGGAGACGAGTTTCCCGACACTTAGGTGCAAAAGGAACCATTCAAGTGCCCTTGCGGAGGGCAGGGAACATTTTCAAAGGGACCAAAGAGAAGGCCGAAAAGGTTGGAATTCCTTCGAAAAAATGCACAAGGCAATGTTGGAATTCCTTCGGAAAAGTAAGGACGAGAATTTCTTCGGACATTTTGTCCGAAGAAATTCTTCGAAAGAAAAATCCTGCGAAAAAGGACTTAAGGCAAAGACAAAGGCAAGAGTGATTTCTTTCGGACTTTTGTTCGAAGGAATTCCTTCGGACAAAAAGTCCGAAGAAATTCGGGAAAAGCCGCGAGGGAAAAGCCCAAGAGAAAACTCCGAAGGAAAGGAAGCGAGCGAGACAATTCTTGCAGACATTTTGTCTGCGGGAAAATGGCCGAATCAAAAGCCCGACCAGAGAAAAGCTGAAGGAAAAGGCCGAAGAAATTCCAATGGGTGACGGGCCCGAAGACGTCAAAATCAAGCACAGCGAACTAGCCGTTGGAAGTTCAAACGCCCAGTGACGGGGGCACAGACGTCAAATTTAAGGCGGGGGAAATAGCCGTTGATTTTTGAAAAGCTTAAGGACAGGGCGCGAGTGAACTCAGCGACCCGCCAAGAAGATAGCCCCGAGGGCCGAAGGAGCCAGGAAGAGACAGTGCAGAAACGGACAAACAGTCCAGGTGGCAAAGAGAGGTGTCAACTCAAGGATTTAATCCTGCAGCTGAAACAGTGCTTGCCAAGTGGTCATCAAGCGGCGCGGCCTGTTTTCTCCACTTTGCATTTATGAGCAGACAAACCGCGTGAATATCTGAAGGAAGCAGTCTATTCGCAGAAAAGAGGCGCGGCCCATGCTTTCACATTAATGTTTGAACGCCAAAGTCAAAGCAGGAACCGCCACAGCATTTATATTTCAGCGGCTTCCTCTTTCAAAGGCCCTCAGCGCACATGGGCCAGCTTGTCAAAGGGCGCCAAAAGTCTTTTCAAAGGGGTGCCTTTACTTCTCCTCTTTCTATATATTGTAAAACTTCTCATTTTGAGGAAAAAAATCTCTTAGCCCGTAAGGCAAAGCTCTGCCCAAAAAACCTCTGAGCTTGTAAGGTAGAACTCTGCCGGATTTTACCTTGAATCGAGACATAGCATTTTTACCTCCATTCTGAGTTTGCACTCTCATATGTGTCTATGCCTTTGTTCTGTGTTAAGTCATTTTCCTTTATGCTTTCGCGGGATGATTTCAGCATGTCTAGTGCATTGTGAGCTTTGCTTTTGCAGGTTAACCAGAAGTGTCTCTAGAGGAGTATAGGTGCCTGTGAACACGCTGCCATAGTGCATCTGAGAACGTCTCTGGTAGTTCTTCCTCCCTGTATATCCACGGACCCCTAGCTCACTGACGCAGAAGGATTTCTCGTGTCAAATGAAGTGTATGGGAGCTTGTTCTTGGTGAAAAGTGTATGTTCGGGCTAAGTGGATCAACTTTTTTGGTGTATCACCTTTTAGTTTAGGTTTAGGTTTTGTTTTCAGCATCTTTCTCCCTTTTCATCCCCCCCTTTTTCATTTATTTGTTAGCAGTAGGGAATCCAGGACCTAAAAGATACATCAAAGGGAGCTAGCCCTTATCTAGAGACTCTCCCCCCAATTTTGCTAGGCCCACAGGCAAGAGGGGAGTTTCCATTGTTGCGTGTGGAAAGCAAGAGCTCAGCGGCCTGTCAAGGGTGCAATCCGCTGCGTCAACAAGTCCTTGATGCTCTTTTTACCTCTGCCCCACAACCTATCCATTTTAGCCCTTCAATGGACACTGCCACTTCCCGGATTGTACCGATGGTTGAGAAACTCAATCAACTCGATTGGAATCATGTAGCTTCTTGAAACTAATCTTTCTCCAATGTACTTCATAAAAATTAAGTGTTTTGAGTCCCGATGCTTCCCACTATCAATTTTTTCATGCCGAATGCCAAACAAAACAACAAAACTATGAAAACATACAACTACCATATTTTTGAATAATGTAAGATTGTTCATTCACCTTGGATGCTCCTACATCAAAACCTTGTAAAATCTTGAGCTGAAATAGAATAGAAGTCTAAAAACTGAACATGAAAAAAGAGACAACTATTGAAATATAGGATTACAATTCTATAAAGTTGAAACTGACGTAATGCCTAAAATCTCTGTTATTTAAGTGCAGCTTGAAAATACTGAAGACTACAATCTGAAAAACTGAAATAAACTGCTGAAAACAACAGATAGAACTGTAGTTGTAATATTACCAGAAATAAAAGAAAACAGTACATAGCATAAAGAGATTTACTTTGTTGAGAGGGTGTCGATGCCAATAGAGGCTGGATCCAGCATAGTTTGGGCATTGCCTTGGCCAAACATGGACTTTAGACTTTTTCTTCCTCCAAACTTGCCCTTCTCTACACCTACAGGATTTAGTTTCCTAAGAGGGTGCAGATTCCGGTAAAGGTTGAATCCAGGGCAGTATGGGCATTGCCTTGGCCAAACATGCTCTTCAGACTTTTGCACGAGAGCTTCTTTCCACAAAACAGGCCCTTCTCTAACACCTACAGCCAATTTATAACTAATTTCCCACACTAGTTCTTTTTTGGTTTGCTGTAGTATTTCTAGACCCTCCCATCAAGCATCCCCCAAAGGCAGATCCTTCTACTGAACAATATATTCTGATAGTACTTAGTCCTTAACTTTTTATCTCGAATTGCCAAGATGCATTCTTTGGGCAAAACAACATGCCTATGAGATAATTTTGTTTTTGTGGAGATTTTCACTGCGTGGGAATATTTTTTTATACTTAATTCATCACCACAATGACTATTTTCCATGAGTATTCATTTCTCTGTGACCTTTAACTCATGTGCATTGTTTGAATAATCACAAGGCAAGTGTCACAATCCATTTCCGGCTTATGATCAGAATAACTATTATTTGATTAAATAAACTATATTGGACAGATTATAATCAGTTTAGATTAATTTATCTATGGCTATCCTGATTTAATGTATTTTCATTAAGCCGAATTTGTTTCAGTGCAGTTTTGATAAGCAGATTATAAATTGCATAGATGACCAACATTTTTGTATCATTAGTTGTTGGGATTAATGATTATTGTCAAATTGTTATTTATCATATCAGACTGACGCGAACGAACTATTTCATGATCAATTGAGTGGATAAAGGTTTACACCTGTGTGCAGGATTGACTTGTCATAGTTTGCGCATCTTGGGATTGATGTGGTTACATACAGTTTATTGACTTAGTTGTGACTGCAGTTTTCCTTTGTGCAGGATGGACTTGTCATAGTTTACGCATTTTGTGATCGATGCAGTTACTTATAGTTAATAGTGCATATGTTATGGCTGTGCTTTCTATGCTTTGAACAGTGACTTTTTACTGGATGTGTGCACTGCCTTGTTGTATGAGTGTTGAATGTATGTCAAAGACTCATCTCAAGTCCTTAGATAATTGTTGTTGTAACCTCTTATCAGCTGCACCAAAGTCCTATTGACAACCTCTGTCTGTCCATCAATTTGTGGATGGAATGATGTGCTTCATTGGACCTTCGTATCCATCGTGCCCCACCAGGCAGTCAAAAACTTCCCCAAGAATCTGGAATATTTGTCTAAATAATGGACTTGGGTAACCCAAAATGCACCCAAACATTAGAAAAGAAAAGTTCAATTGCTTCATGCCCTTTTATTGTTTTATTACATGCAATCAAAACACGCATTTTTAAGGATAATTGCATTGAAGTGGAGAGGATGGAGTCGGGGCTGGAGCTCCATTCTCCTTCAGAACCCTAACAGACATAGGGCTAGTCCATCGCTACCCGTGGATTAGAAGGTGGAGCTAGGTGAAGAACGCCAACAGTGACCAAGGACGCTCAAGCGAGAGCTCCCTCGGGATGTAGCTTCGTGGCTTGCTAAAAAGGTTTTGGCCATCATGGCTCTCAGGCGATGGAACAGGTTCCTGAGATCAATGGCAGGCTGACATTTGAACAAGATAGAGCAGATTCACAAAAGACCATCTCAAAAGCGAACATAAGGCTTCTTGAGCATCGACCTAGCAAGGCTTCATCCTTTGTGGACGTTGTTGCGAGCGCAGTCTCTCCTAACAGATCGGAGCCTCCTCTCCAGGTGGCGGTTAGCAACCCCTCAATTGAATTTGGAGTGGAAGTGATTAAGGAAGACCTTAGGAACGAGGATTGGTTCTCCTCCAGAGGACTTATCTACAGATTTGATAGACATTGCCCCAGTCTCTCAACCCTACATGATTGGGTCTCTAAGAACTGGGAACCGATCATGGAGGACAATATGGAGATTTATCCCTACGCGAAAGGTTTTTTATTCCAGTCTTTGATTGTTTGAAGGACTGTGCTAGGGTTCTTCAGACAAAACTTGGTGCTAGGACACCCATCTTCTCTTCCTAAAACCTTGGTTTGCAGAGTTCATTCCCCTGGTGGAAACCCTTACCACTAGGTCCGTTTGGATCCAACTACCACACCTACCTCTGCATTTTTGGTCAACTTCCTACCTCACAAGCATCGGGAATACATTGGACGAGTTGATAATGATTGATGCTTCAACCATCGGTTTTCTGCATACCACTTTTGCACGGACTTGGTAATGATGGACACCTCACAGAAACTCCCTACCAACATTAACTTAGAAATTGGCGACCATTGTGGGACACAATCGTTGGATTATGAAGGAATCCCCTTCAGATGCCGAAAATGCTTTGACACTGGACATTTGGCAGTTGCTTGCCCTAGATCCAAACAAAAGACTACGGCTTCATGGTGGAAGGATGCACTTCCTTCCTATCTCACAATTATCTCTGACTCTAAGCGGCATCATAATCAGAAGTAACAATGTGTGTCACACCCCTTCCAATGGCTACGAAATTACAGGTTGCTAAAGATAAGAGCGACGAAGCTAGAAAATCTACCTCGGCAGAGGAGGGATTATTCAGCAATGGGTCCACTCAATTAACCAAGGAATGGAAGACAGTCCAAAAAAAAAGAAAGGACGAACAACTTCTAACCCAACTCCTCGTCGATCAGGTAGATTGAAAGGGGAAGGCGGTTCCAAGGAGGAAGCTGATAAAAGGGCTTAGGCCCCCATACTGCGGCTTGTTGCTTTTGTTGGTTGGTTTCGTTTTTGTTTGTTATGACTATGGGTATTGTTGACCAATTTTGGTCCTACAGGCCGAAATTGAGCCCCCTTTCCTTTTCTTTGCAGGGTCTTTTTATCAGCGTCTGACAAGTTCATCCCACAGCCGCTTTATGGGTTTTCTTTGTGACAGGGTTCTTTCCATGAAAAAAAACCAAGTGTTTCCTCCTGATTGCCAAGTGTTTTAAGTCCGGCATGCACTTGGGTTAATTTGCAACTCATTTTGATCCTAGATGTTTGGCAGGGCAAACAGGTTACTTCGACGAGCCTTTTATCAGCAAAATGGGTCAGGTTCAAAGGGGCAGAGGTCTTTTATAAAAGGTCCGAAGGGTAGGTACCCTTGCGGAGGGCACTCAGGTGCCAAACAGGGCCTTTGCGAATTCTTTCAAAAGACTACTCAGAGGCCAAAGTAGTCAGGGTAGGAAAGCGACAAATGGACCTTTTCAAAGAGCTCCAAAAGGTAACCTTGGGCCCAAAGTACCCTTGCGGAGGGCAAAAGGTCTGCTTGCAAAAGGCCAAGGCAGAAAGCCCATAAGAAAGAATTCTTTCGGGAAACATGACAAGCCAAGAAAGGAATTCCTTCGGAGAAAATGTCCGAAGGAAATTCAATGAAGAAACTCAAAGAATGAATTTTTTTGGACAAAATGTCCAAAGAAATTCGGCAAGTGAGGAAATCCGAAAGAATTCAAAAACCAAGAGTCCGACGGGTAGGTACTCTTCTAGAGGACACTTGGTCATCAAAAGAGAACCTTCTGATTTTTTCGAAGGGTCACTTTCCCTTCGAAAAAGTCCATTTGCAAAAGGCCAAAGGAATTGCCAAAGAGGGATGACGGGCCCGCGAATGTCAAATCCAGGGTAGCGAAATAGCCGTTGGATTTCAAATGTTTGATGACAGGCCCACAAACGTCAAATTTAAAAGGATGGGTTAGTCGTTGGAGAGAAGCCAAAGAACAATTCTTTCGAACATTTTGTCTGAAAAAACTCATGAGCGCAAGCCCTAAGTGTCATCAAAGGCGGGTGTCAAAGCAGCAAGAATAATGAAGGAAATTCCTTCGGGCATTTCGCCCAAAGAAATTCAAAAGGTCCAGAAGCCCAAAGCAAGACTCAACGACCCGCCGAGAAAGGAGCCCAAAAGAGAAAAGATAACCCCCCAGGAGCCCAAACTACCAGGACAAGACAAGAAATAACAAGAAAAGAGAAGAGAGAGAGCATGGCTCAAAACATAGCCACGCACATATAAGACAAACCCTCAGAACATTCCAGGTGACAGCGAATCAAGCGCAGGAACAAACCAAACCAGTCCAGGTGGCACAGGAGGCGTCGGCAAAAGTAAATGCTTGCAAATGGAATAATATCCATGAATAGCCATTAAGAGAGTTGCGCGAGCTTTCAAGAGGGCGGCCCGATTTTTCTTGTGTTTAACATTAATGAATAGCCATTAAGGGAAGCTGTGGGAGCATTCAAGAGAAAGCATGGCCCAGAACGTGAGGAGAGGCGGCCTTGTCGGTCGAGGAGTAAAGCAACCCATGCCCTTGCAGGAGTTTTTAATGTAGCTTGGGCAGCAAAGTCAATATCTGGGAGACCTAGAGCATGGCTTTTACAAACGCATTTAAGGAAAGATGACAGCAGCATGTGCGAATTCTTCTTGCAGAGGTGTTTAATGCAGTATAGGTCGCTTGCTCTTGGACGGGTCAAAGATCTTTCTCCATTTTCTCTATATATTGTAACCTCTCAGTTTTGAAAAGAGGATATCTCAGTTTTGTATGGCGAAGCCCTGAAAAAATTTGCCTTTAATCAAAAGAAGTGTTTTACCTCCATTTGATTTCTGCACTTTTGCATATGCATGTGTATTGCCTTATGTTCAGTCATTTATTTTAATGCTTTCATAGGTTGATGCCAGTATATCTAATGTATTCAAGATCCTCTTCTGCAGGGTAACAAGAAGCGTTTAGGTTGAAGTATAGGTGCAGGGGAGCAACCATCCAACAGTGTGCCTCTAGAGCACCTCTGGTAGGTTCTTCTTCATTATACCTCCATCAAACCCCTTGTTGAAGCATTGATGCAGTCTAGTTTCTTATTCAAATGAAGTGTTTGTCCACTCCTTATGATGCAAAGTGTAGATTAAAAACTAAGTAGACCAATCAACTTTGGTGCATCACCACTTTAGTTAGGTTCTGTTTTTATAGCATCCCTCTCTCTTTTCAACCCCCCCATTGTTAACAGTAGAAATTCAGGACTTTAAGGTGCATCAAGGGGAGCTAGCCCCTGATCTAGAGATTCACTCTTCAATTTTGCTACCCACAGCAAGAGGAGTGTCTCCATTGTGCCGCGTGGAAGAAAGGAGCTGAGTTTCCTTTTCAAATGGTACAATCCACTGCGTCAACAGGTATCCCCCATGTTGTTTGGCCTATGTTAGACTTGGTTTCAACCTCCTTGGTCCTCAAGTTTGAGGGATTGTTGGCCTCCTTGTAGCCCTATCTTTTTCGATTTCAATAATATGAGGGACCTACCAACCCTTAATCATCTATCAAAAAAAAAAACACGCGTTTTGCAGAGCCTCTCTACTACAACATATAGATAGTCATGGTCATGCTTCAAAATTGATAATCCTCCTACAAAATCCATATAAATGCTTTTGCATGGTATGATAGGTACAAGTGGTGGCATGTACAACCCTTTTTTCCTAATCTTAGGCTTGCTTGTACAACATAACTTACATCCTCTAATGAATTTAAATACTTCTTGCATGTTAGGTCAATACACATACCTTTTTAAATGAGCCATGGTTTTATCAACATCAAAGTGTCCTGAGACCTTTTAAGCACCCACTTCCCTCATCAAAAGAAACCTTTCCTTCTTTAGCACACATAGCTTATCCCACTTGTAGAGTAGCCCATCCTTGAGGCAGCACCCATCCTTGCCTTCATTATCAACCTTCTTGGCCTACAATTGTGGAATGTCTCCCCAAAGTCTGCATCTTGTGCATATGCTTCCTTATAAACCCCTTTCGTGAAAGGCTCAAGTTGTGAAATTGTTGCCAAAGTTGATACTTGCTTTATTAGTGGCCCACATAACATATCTACCACTACATTTGTGTTGGCTTTCTTGTACTTTATCACCAAATGGAATTGTTGAAGGAATCTCATCCATTTGTAATGTCTATCTTGTTGCAATTTGTTTTGAGTATGCACAATAATTTCTTTATCCAAAAAATAATGTCTCCATTTCTTTAGTTCTTGAACTAGTGTGTACATTTCTTTAGCATAAACAAGATATCCCTTACTAATGAAGAAAATACCTTTGCATGATAACAAATGGGCTTATCTCCTTTGCAACAAAACACCCCCCCTTAGCATACACAATTGCATCTATTTCAACTTTGAATGGTTGCTGCAAATTTGGAAAAGCAATGACTAGTGCATGGCTGATCTTATATTTCAATGAATGAAAAGCACTATCATGTTCATTACCCCATTGAAAATTCTTACCCATTGTTGCAACTCTATATAGACCAATTCATGGTAATCAAGGCCCTCAACCTTTGTTGGATCCACTCTTAGTTCTTCTCCAACCACATGCCCCAAATAGATAGGTGATTGTTTTGTAAACTCATATTTCTTCATGTTGTAGAATAGTTGTTTTTCTTTCAACACTTGCCAAGCTTGTTTCAGATGAGTTAGATGTTCTTTCCATATAACACTGAAAATCACAATATCATCTAGATACACTATGACACACGTATCTAAGAACAATCTTAATACATCATTCATCAACTTCATAAATATAGCAGGTGCATTGCATAAACCAAATAGAAGTACCAACCATGCATACAAACCTTGTTTTGTTTTGAAGGTTGTCTTCTATACATCCTCATTCATACGAACTTGATGATAACCTAATTTGAGATCCAACTTTGTGAAGTACTTAGCATGTTAAATTTGGTCCAGCAAGTTATCAATCTGTGGAAGTCGATATCTAGTCGTTATGGTAATTTTGTTCAAGGCTCTATAGTTTATGCACAATCTCCAAGAGTTGTCCTTTTGTACTATCACAATGGGTGACCCACTTGGTGAAGTACTTGAGCGTATGATGCCTTGTTCCAACAACTCTTCGAGATGTTTCTTTACTTTGTTACTCTCCAAAAGTGATTGTTTGTACAAACTAATGTTAGGTAGAGCACATTCAGACAACAATTGAATGTCATGCTCTACTTCCCTTTTTGGAGGCAAACTTTTAGGAGTTTGGAACACGTTTTGAAAAGAATGCAGCAACTCACCCTATCCCTTCAATCCCTTGTTGGCACTATCAATTTCAGATATCTCTAACACATTCTCTTGTTTATTCTTCAAAATAAGTAAATAAAACTAATTATTTACCTGAATAAGTCTTTTTTGCGTGTTTGGCACTTACCAAGGCAAGTTTGGGCCTGTTTTGATGTGTTTTTATGCTACAGTTGATCCCATCCTTGACCTATCGATACATGTAAGCCCTCCTCGTGAAAATAGCATCCCTAAAATACAAGGACTTCCGAACACCACATCAAAGGCACCAAGAGGAATCACATCTGCTTCTACCTCATCAATGTATTGTGGGTTAATCCCCGTTTTGAATTTAGATTTTTTAGTCACTTGAATCTCTACATCCTTCACCCAACCCAAACGATATGGATGAGGATGACCATATGTTTGTAAACCAAGATTCTTAACAACTTCATCTAAAATCAAATTCAATTGAGATCTAATATCAACAAATGAATTTATCTTGGTTTTATTTATCTGAGTCTTGATTTTTAATACCTTGCTCATCTCTTCTCTTTCTTCTTCTTCCCTATTCGTGTCGGTGGCATTGCAGCCTAGCTTCTCATCAACATCAAAATTGTCCTCTATCTCCACCTCTAATTGTTCTTTCAAAGATGCCATGGACTTCTTAAAGTCCTCCTTGGAATGATTCTTGGTATGCAATTCTAGATGTAACTTCCAACAATTAGCGTTAGCATGTCCATTTATAACACAATAGCTACAATGGTTCTTAGGATACTTACAACTATGCAAAGTTGTGTCATTCTTCTTCCCTTTTCACTTACCCTTCTTTGTAAGGCCGGATTTTCTCTTTCTTAAACTGAATTGTGGACTGATTTTGCTTTGAGGGCTCTCACTCTCCTTGCTGCTGCTCTTCCCCAATGTAGTATGTGTGGTATAGATAGAGTGTATTGAGATATTAGACTATCAATAAGAACAGACATAAAACAGTAATAACCAAACATACCATGTATGAGTGTGCACGAAATAGCAGCTTTATATTCCTCAATGATAAGTCTTGTACAATCAATCCGTTCAAGGACCTAATACAAGCGCCCTTTCCCCAACATTCGCTATGCTTCTTAAAGGACAAGATCAAGCGGTTGGTAGTTAATCCAACCATCACAACCAACGTAACTAATATTCTCTACTAACTACCCAAATGTCAACTAGAGACTTAACAAAATATGTTGGCAATACTTATCCATAAATGACAATTCAATGGACTACATTATCCCCCTTTTTAAATAAGTTGAGGTCCCTTCCGACTATAACAATAGAAATAGGAGGAAGGGAAGAAGACATCTCTGGGCTGAAAGAAGAGTCAGTTGGAGGAGAGCCTGAAAACCCACAAGCTAGAGTAGATCCCAAAGAAGCAGTGGGTCCCAACTTCAGCTGCTAGAGTTTTGCAAGAAGAGCATATACTTCACTTCTATGGTGCTAAAATCACTTGGTGTCAACTACTTCCTGCTCCCATGAACATTTGGCCATGTAGATTGCCTTCTAAAACTTGACCTGCCCTTGAGCAAGCTATAGTTCAACCTTGTAAACCCTTTATGTCTATACATGAGTAAGGTTAATTTGTTGGCTTAGCTGCTCCTAAACCCAACGCTAATCATCCAACTGCCTCTAAACCTCCTCCATATGAGAAATAGATTTGTCCCATTCAATCTCCAAGTGGCTTTGATGGTACATCCCTGACTAGAGCAACAAGTACTGACACTAAAAGGTATCCTCAATAGTGACAGGGGGGTCTAAGATATTTTGCATGGGAGAAGTGATCGAAGATGAAGCCCACAGAGGTAGTCATTATGCATGCATCTTAAGAGTATTGACAACAGGCCAATTTTGATTAATGTAGATAATGGTGAATACAAGATGACAATCTTAATCTATGAATCTCTGCAATTGAACCACCACATCCAAGATCATCCAGATTTGAGATGGCCTGCCATTCAGATTCAACTACCCCACAACATCATGTATGCCCTAGAGTGTTTGAAGCATGCGTCCTATAGCATGCAAAAATTGACCCAAAGCTTCATAGATGCTAGCAGGATTGGGGTTCGAAATGAATAAGGGCACTACCTCATAATCATGAGGCTCATGCAATTCTAACTCAGACAGTGTAGCTTCCAAAGCGATCAAAGGAACCTTAGCTGATGGAGTATGATTCAATGATGGTGGGGCCAAGGGAATCTATGGAATGTCCAAATCCATACTAACTGGTTGCCCATATTGACTCAACCATTCTTCAATTTCAAAGTTTTGTTGACCGTCATTTCCAATAGGTGAGGAAGTGATCATGATAGACTCGAAAAAGATGGAACTGGAAATAGGTGGAATCCCATCATTGTCACTATCATTAGTCATCGTCATCCTCTTATAAATTTGACCGTTCTTTGTCCTCCTCTAATGTGGGCAATTCTATTGTTTTCTTTTGTTTAATTGTTGCCCTGCGTTCTAGGTGATCTTCCTTGGCACGTAAGGGGATGTCAAGATTCTTCCAAATGAACACTGAGGGCCAAGCCAAGTCAAAGGAACTATCACAAGAAAATTCTTTGCCCATGGCACCTTATGTATGACTAGCATTAAGAAATAACCCAATGGCATGTTAGGTCATGTAGAACCCCTATAGGACAAGGAAAGAAATTCGCAAATCCCTGCAGTTAATAGGTCTACCCAATTATAGATCTCACCTCTATATAGCTCGAGCATATACTTTGTCATCCATCTAGCGACATTAGATGCCCTAGAAGCTGCTAATAACTTGCATCGTATCACATCCAAAATACACCATCACTTCTCGGATGCCAAATACTCTTTAAATGCATTGTTGCCCTTTTGCCCACATATTGCAAAGTTCCTCTTTAGTTAAAGCCTTCTTGCACATGTTTTGGACTGCCAATTCTTTCTACATAGTAGTTAAGTGAAGGTTGGTGGCGTTACTAATGGCCAACCCATGTGAGGGTACCCCAAACACACATGTAAAATCTTCAGGAGTATAGGTAATTTTTAATTGCTTGTCCTTGTAAGAGATGATGGAACATAGAGTGTCCCTGCTATAACTAGACACCATGTAAACCAAGTAAGGTTCAAAGTCCCTAGCTAGGTAGTGGGGCATTTGTAGGATGTTGTCCATGCCTACTCTATGTAACGTGACCTTGAGCTCATGTGTGTCTGGTCTACTTACCCACCATGTACATGAGTCTATAGTTGGTAGGCTCTCCCAAGTTAGGGTCTTAGGGTGGGTGAAGCCTTGGGTTTAGTTTTATGTCCTAAATCACCCCCCTCCTGTTTCTCGTTACCCATTGCTCCACCTTGCTTGGAGCTTCCACCTATTAAGGAGGTTTTCCCCATTTTTGGGGGATAGGGTAGGGTTTTGCCTATGAATTATCCAACCTTCACAAACTATGCCAAACTTGTCAAATGTAATTTCCAAGAATTTTTTTTGCTTGACAAGGGTTTTGTTGTTACACAGGAGAGAAGGTTTCGTTGTTGACTTTAACTTAGTCCTGCCAAACCTAGAATAACTACTAAACCCTACCTTTTGATTCTGGTCAGAGCTTGGTTGAGGCCCTTGAATTGTAGTTCTTTCACCAAGCCCAAGCTCGGATTTATGTTTGGAAGCCAGGGCTGAATTTGACAGATTCCCTTGTTTCTTTGGTATTAAAAATTGAAACTCATCTAATGTGAAATATTTGTTAGTTTTTGGAATTATAATTTCCCTTTTAATTTTCCCCTTCTGCTTTAAACAAACAATAATCTACAATGGGGCATACGTCGACAGTTGGGCTGGAAAATCCAATGACTGTGGCAGCAGATATAGTGAGTGATCTAGGTCGTATGGCTACTGAAAAGCTACATGCAAGTCATATAATGATTGATCTGGTTGGAACAACTTTGTACACCCTTCAGACAAGTTGATCGACCTTGTTGAACCTCCAGACAGGTCGAACAATATTGTGGTATGTCGACCAACATTGTGCAATGCAGGACAAAGCACAGGTCGAACATCTTAGGCGTATGGTGCAAGAGAAGGCAAGGGTCGAATAGCTTGGTCATACGATCTTGAACAAAACACAAATTGAATGGGAGATACTAGGTACGCATCAAGTCAAACATTAGGGGCTTGGCCAGGCAAGATCGAACATTGTAGAGGAGAGATCGAAGGAGTCAATCACTAAGGCTCTCGTCATTTGCCCAATTTATTCTCCATAGCCACCCATATACTTGGTGCCATGTGATCCATAGGAAACCATTGCCTCTTGACCAAACATCAATCAGAAGGATGTATGGTTGGTAGTGACTTTACATGTCGTTCTATAGGCCCTTAGTGTCGCATGTAAATGTTCCCCCCAGTCACTTCCTCCTATACCACATGACTTCTAAATGACCAATATTAACACTTTGTTCGTTGCTTCTGCTTGGTCATTCGCATGTGGGTAATATGGACTTGACAAGGAATGGAAAATATGAAACTCTAAAGTCATTAACTGGATCACATGGTTGACGAAATGGCCCCCTTTGGTGCTCATGATTTGCATAGGAATCCAAATCTTGGCAACACTAGTTCATATATTAACTTCACCGTGCTCAGGGCATTGTTGTCAAGCAATACCCTCACTTCTGCCCATTTAGTTAAGTATTTGGTGGCCACCATGATGTACTTGCAATGGTGAACTTCATTTGTTTTCAAGATCCCGATGAAATATAGGCCCCACCTTTCAAAAAATTCTTGTGGTTGTGACGGCTAGAGAGACATGAAGTCTCCTTTTAATGGCTTCTCAATACACTAGCAAGTGTCACATTCCATCACCCATTCCTTTGCATCATGGTGCAATGTTGGCCAGAAAAGTTCTACCAATAATACTTTCCTTGTAGTAGTGTCAAGTCTCGTGTGACCTCGAGCTGGTCCTTTATAAGCTTCTACAAGAACATATCTGATTTGTTGTTCTAGTACACACCAATGCAAGACATAGTTTGGACCCATCTTATATAATAACCCATTTATTAATTGGAATGTCCAAGGTTTTAGTGTCAGTTTCTTTCTCTCACTAGGGCACATATCCTTTGGAATTGATTGCCAAAGATAAATAGTCTCCGATATTCTCATATCATGCTAGTAGAATTGAAATTTGGAATAAGTGAGCATTTGGGAAATCTTCATTAACACCCTCTGCAGGTTTCCTTGATTTTATCCTAGAGAGTTGATCGGCAATCACGACTTTTACTTTGTCATGTCCCATTTTTCTAATAATGTGAAAATAATAAAGTTAATATATTAAGTTGTTTAAGGTTAAACAACTTACTTTTAAGTGACAACTTAGTATTACTTTATTATTATTAGAAATAATAGGAAAGAGGTAAAGTAAAAATAAAATAAAAGGATAAAAGTGAAAAGTGGACCCTTTGTGTTGCACTTAGTGGGTTTCACTATTGCATAATTTTACTAGTGGAATTTACTATTACACACGTGTGTGCACACTCTTAGTGGATTTCACTATTGCAATATTTTTGCTAAGTGGAGTTCACTATTGTACAACTTTCTGGCCCCTCGTGTTGGAAATGTGTTTTCTTTATTAGACCACATTTTTCATTGACCATGTGGACCCCTTGTGTAATGGAGTGCTTCCATGTGGTATGCCCCACCCTCCTTGGTCTCTGCCTCCTCTCAAAGGCTATATATATACCTTCTTGTGCACAACCAAAATCATCCAAGTTTATGAAAAATATATTTTCTCAATTGTTGAACTTCTAGTTCTTCAAGTTTCCAACATAAGGACGAAAACCCTTATAGTTGGGACAAGTTGTGAGGATGAAAACCCTCACCATTCGGATTGAGGTTTGAGGACAAAAACCCTATAAACCTGTGAGGTGATTTCATACAAAGATTACAAGTGTGCTTCATTGAAATCTTTCAGCAGAGCATTGGGATTTCAGATTTGTAAGTTTTCATATTTGGCAAGTTTGTGATTAGCTTCAGAATTTTGAGGGTTACAAAGTTATATATTCATGGGAGGGGTTATCTGTTGATTAGTGCCTATTGTATCGTCATTTTTGGCTGTTTTAGACTTCAAATATAGCTGTTGTAAGTGGCACATCATCATTTATAAGCTGATGCATCATTATTAGTGGTGATAATAATTGCTTTGGAGCTGTTATATATTACTGCAGTATTGTACGTGCTGCTAAATATTAATAGTAAATTAGGTTTTATGCTATATATATTGTATGAAGGGTTTTCTGCGGTATTAGCCTTAATGTTCAGTCACATCAACATCTATAGTATGTGGATATTCAGTTCATTAAGTTTTGCATGTGTTGCTTAGTATTTGATTAATGCCCCAGTCTTAGAAGGAATCACCGGAAAATTCAGAATCTAAAAAATTCCTCAAAAAGGGACATTATAGTGATATCAGAGCCAAGATTTTGGTATCCTATGAAGGGGGATTCTAGATCTTGCCAACCTGTGGGGGTAAGAGTTCGAGCATTTGTTTTTTTCAACTTGTGAATTTGACAAAATATCATGAAAGATAGAAAAGAGTTGAAGAAGCAAGAGTCAAAAGAAGAACAATGGCAGAAACAACCCAGACTCGATTATGAGGCCTACTATGAAGACTATTATAATTTCAACCTGAAAGTGTAAGTTGTCTTGACCCTTTGAGATTTCTATGACTTAGAAAGGAAGCATGAGACAAGAAGAGGAAGAAGGATCAATCAAAATCGTCTAAGCAAGCTTCCCATATACGATGAAAAGTCTGAATTTACCTTTGAACAGTTCTTGGAGATGTTCGAAAAAGGTAAAGGTAGGAAACCAAAGAGGTGGATTGAAGAAGGTGATCAAGTAATTGATATGGCAACAATGATTGAGGAGTTGGTTGGTGATGATATTCCATCCTTGGGTGAGTGTCTTCAAGTTGATATGAAGACAAGAGAGGGCGATAGAGCATGGGAACAAGTTCATTCTCAAAAAGATGTGCAAGTGAATGTTCATTTGCAGCAGTGTGTGGAAGAAGAATTGTCCCAAGAACAGCTGCATATTGTCCTAGAGAGTGCACAGGATGAAGATGTGGGCTTTGAGAAGCTAGATCTTAACATGGAGCAAACGTGTAGAATGGAGATGGATGAATTGGAGAAACTGAATTTGAGATCAGCTCAAGTATGCGATGTTGCAGGTATGGAGAGTGAGTCTCTTGAGCTCACCAAGTGGAATGAGAAATTGCTAATGTGTATGGCAGCCCAAGCATGTGGTGTAAATGGGGATGTTGCAGTTGAGATGGAGAGAGTGCTTGCTAGAGCATCACTTGGTGCAGGGTTTCCAATTCTTAATTATATCAGAGTTGCGCAACAGAAGTCAATTACATCACAAGGAACGAGGATTGGGAATTGCAAATTCCTAGAATTGGTTTGGGATCCTAGTATTTGGAATCATGAAGTGAAGTAGTATTGCTTGAGGACAAGCAATCTTTGGGAAAGGCAGACTATCATGTCTGCCTTTTCAAATAATGTAAAAAAAATAAAGTTAATATTTTAAGTTGTTTAAGTAACTTATTTTTAAGTGACAACTTAATATTATTTTATTAGAAATAATAGGAAAGAGGTAAAGTAAAAATAAAAGAAAAGGGTAAAATTGAAAAGTGGACTCTTTGTGTTGCACTTAGTGGGTTTCACTATTGCATACTTTTGCTAGTGGAATTCATTATTGCACACGTGTGTGCAATTCTTAGTGGAGTTTACTATTTTAAGCTTTTGCTAGTGGATTTCACTATTACACACGTGTGTGCACATTCTTAGTGGAGTTTATTATTGCAAGTTTTTACTAGTGGACTTCACTGTTGCACCACCTTCTGGCCCCTTATGTTGGAAATGTTTTTTCCTTATTGGACCACATTTTTCATTAACCATGTGGACCCTTTTTGTAATGGAGTGCTTCCATGTGGTACACCCCCTCTTGGGCCCCCCTTGGATCCTTTTGTCATGTGTGTGCTCCACAACTCTCCTCAACACTCTATTTATTCCCCTCTTACACTCGTTCAAGCATTCATCCCTTGTTATCAAATCTTATTTGCAAAGCTTGAACATTTCTTGTTCAATTTATTCTCCCAGGACTAAAACTCTTGGAGTGAGGAGATTTGGAGGAAAACCCTCTTGGTTTCCATTGTTGGATTGGAGGATGAAAACTCTCTTGTCCATGTGATACGATTCCATTCGAGAATCGCACTTGTGTCAAAGATTGATATAAGAAACTGTTGTAGTTGTTAACATTGTTGTTGCTACAAATTTGAAGCATTAACAATTAAAGGTGGTGGTTGTTGAATAATGGAATATTGCTGCCTTGAATAAATATTAATGTATGGGCATATGGCTGTTGTAAATCAGCATTTGGAATTCATTTTCCAAGTAAGAGTTTGTTGTCGCAATTAACATTCAATTGATATTCTCTTCATGTATTGATATGTGTAAACAGTTGATTGCAACAAGAATGCAATTGGATTTTTAGTATTAAATGTTGCATGTGCTATTTAGTATTTGAATTATATCCAGTGGTTGCAAGGGAATTTTAGTAAATTCCAAAATTCATAAAAAATCCCTGAAAAGGGACATTATATGCTTGGTCTCACAATAATTTTGAATGTGGACTCCTGTAACAACATTAACCATCTACTTATCTTGCTTGAATGATCATTTTTTGACTAAGTACAATAGTGTCTGATGGTCCACATTAAAAACAAAGGGGGTTGTCGTCAGGGAATGCGGAAACTTTTGTACTACATATACCATACCAAAAAAGTTTCACATTCCATGGTGTTGTAGTTCTTCTCAGCACTGGATAGGATTCTATTTGCAAAGAACAGCGAGTGATCCAACCCTTGAGTTCCTACTTGTGCTAGTGTTGTCCCATAACATAATTTAAAGCGTCTACATGAACATGAAATTCTTTGTCCCAGTACGGATATATGAGTATAGGAGAACTTATCAGTCGAACCTTCAATTCTTTAGATGCATTTTCATGTTCCCTCAACCATACAAATAGGATCCCTTTTCTTGTAAGAATATCCAATGAGTGAGAGACTTGAGCAAAAAAATTATGAACCATCGCTAATATCCGACATGTCCCAAAAAAAAATTTACTCCAGTGACATCCACCATTACCCTTATTTTATTTGGATCGGTCTTCAATCCCATTTTGCATACTATATGTCCAAGGAGCTTTGTAATGTCCCCTTTTTTAGATTAAAATAATTAATAATATTATTTAAGTTGGGCCTGGTCATTTCTAATCATTTGGGCAACTTAATAGTAATATTATTATTAAAATAAAAAGTATTCTTAAAACTTTAAAGTAATCTTAATAATATGACTAAGTGGCCAAAAAGTAATGTCGGCAACTTATGTTTTATTATTAAAATTAAGTTTGGAGTTTGAGTGGAAAAAGGTATAAAAGGTGGAGAGGTCTATTTTTGGCATCTATCTATCATCTATCAATTAATTCATTTGATGTTAAACATGTTTGCTTGCATTCTCCCCTCTTGAGGACGGAAACCCTCATTGGCTTTAGTTTTCGAGGATGAAAACCCTTAATACTCTTCCAATGGCTTCATTCAGGTGTCACATTGTGCATCAATTCATCCTTTTTCGATGCAACGGTCACCTTGGAGGGTGGCGATACAATTTGAGACAGTTTGAAGGTGATCAAACCAAATTTAACAGCCCTAGGAGGTGAGCGATTCATATGAACAGCTTTGAGGTAGTAGCAGATCAGTTTTACAGCTCTTGGGAGTTGAACAATCTAGTCGGCAGTCGTGGAAGATCAACACAGCAGTAGGGCTAGTTCTTGGTGGATTATTGCAGCCCTAGCAAACCTCCAAAGGTGTGGCCAATGGCATCTAGGGTTTGATTTTCAATTGGAGCAACAATTGGAGGGTGAAAAACCCCACTTCAACCTTCATTGATTCAGTGTTAGTTTATTGTAATTTTCAGGACTACAAATTGTCCAAAAATCAAACTTTTGAAGTCAAATAAATATTTTGAATATTCTGCAATTTTATGAGGATTATTTGATGTTGGAGAAATTTATTTTAGTGCCTAAATAATCATTTTGAGGTAGTAGCAGATCAGTTTTACAGCTCTTGGGAGTTGAACAATCTAGTTGGCAGCTCGTGGAAGATCAACACAGCAGTAGGGCTAGTTCTTGGTGGATAATTGCAGCCCTAGCAGACCTCCGAAGGTGTGGCCAATGGCATCTAGGGTTTGATTTTCAATTGGAGCAGCAATTGGAGGGTGAAAAACCCCACTTCAACCTTCATTGATTCAGTGTTAGTTTATTGTAATTTTCAGGACTACAAATTGTCCAAAAATCAAACTTTTGAAGTCAAATAAATATTTTGAATATTCTGCAATTTTATGAGGGTTGTTTGATGTTGGAGAAATTTATTTTAGTGCCTAAATAATCATTTTTAGAATTCTGGAATTTTCAATTAGGGTTTCAATGAATAAAAGTCATAATTTATATTTCCATTCCTAGGGTTTGTTGGAAGACTCAAATTGGTTTAAATCTGCCCAAGAAGGGACATTTTAGTGGTATCAGAGCTTGTTTTTGGCCACCCTGTGATTCAAAAAGAGAAGATAAAATGGAGGTCAGAATTTTTGATGATGCTAGATTTGCAAGAGAGATTGGCTAATATGAGGGAATGGCTGATCCATACCATGCAAAATCCGAATGATGAAGTTCTTCAAAGGCAAACCGATGCAGGTGCATCAAGCCAAGAAGCACTATTTTGATTTGTTTTCAGTAAGGGGTCAAATCTGGTCAAAGTTTGATGTCAAGGTGTTTTAAGGACCTTATTAGGTCCATTTGTGTCTTAGGAGTCCATTTGGAGTCATAGAGTTGTGTTATGTGGTCTCTAGGTGTTTTCCCTCCAAAATAGGGAATTTAAAAATTCAAATGTTGTAACAAGGTTAAGAGGACAAAATACATGTATTAGAGATTTTAGATAAGCAAAGTTGGTTTTAGGGGTCAATAAAAGTCATGAGACAAAGGTTTAAATACATTTCAGGTCGAGACTCTAAGACAAGTCAATTGTACAAATGAAAAATCATCTTGGAACGTTGGGGTAGTTATGGTAAGGTGGTTGGATGTAACTTCCAAGAAAAAGATCCTACATTGAAAATGGGAAGAAAGAGTCATTTGATGAGAGGATGGCATAGAGAGGAGAATAGGAGAGAGGAGAGAACAGGGGAGATAGAGACCTCCAAAAGAAAAGGAGGAGAATCTGAAGATGAGTGTGCACAAACTCCCTGTAGAAGATGATATGTTCAGGATTTGGACTAAATTGTAATGTTGTTAAACTCAATGAATAAAGAAATATGTTTACGTAATGTCTCTCTTCTCCTTGCACAGGTATGTGATTGTTTTGAGTGTTAAAAAACAATAATATGATCCTTGAGAATGCATACAGCCCTGTATCTATGTGTATGTCTGCAGGTTGTTGGTAGACTGATGGTTACAGCCAAGTGAATGAAAAGTGGATTAGTTACTACAAGGTCAGGCCCTTATTTGTGGAACAGGTTTAAATCTCACATGCACCTTTAGATGTTGAGAAAGGATCCAAAAAAAAGAACACAGAGCTTATGCCAATTCAGTCCTAAGACCCTGTTTCTTGATCAAGATTCGCTTAGGTATGGTAAGTTGGGGTTTTTGCATTAACCCTCTCAAGAAGGATGGTAGATTGCATTGTTAAGGTGGTGAGCAAATATAATACAGTGGATTGAAGTTTAATATCTAGGTACGAAGTTCAAATGCTTGATAAAATGACAATGCACAGTCCTATGAGAGAGTCCCCTGTTTTGTATGGAGAAGTTATGCAGGCAGAGTGAGAATTGAAGCCCTGAGAAGTGGTGATTGATTTGAAAGGTTGTGGTACAATATAATGGTGTATAAATGTTGAAACAAGTTTGATATAATCTAAGAACTGAGTGGTTAGCAAACAATCCTCCTAATGAGTGACACAGTCCTATGTGGGACACAAAACCTTGAGATTGATGGTGAACAAGCCAAAAAGGTTCAAAAGAGAGGACTTTAGAACATTGGTAGAGTCAAGTGAGGGTTATGCAGACCCATTAAAGGCCTTAAAACGTTTTGGAGAGTCTTGAAACCTAACACACATCAAATTAGTTTCCTCCCTGTGCTGTGCAGTCCTCTTTTCATGCATAGAATTCTGTGCTTAAGGGTATCCTGAGCAAACAGAGATAAACCCATGGTTTTAGACTTCTAGTTAATTGTATGGGATGTAAGAAGTCAAAACAGACTTAATGAAGGTACTTTGACCTTCTGAAACATTATAAAGCTCCAGATATAGAATTGTTTGTACCCTCGGCCTTGCATTGTGGAAGAAACCCTAGGATTAGGGTTTTGCTTATAAAAGGAGTTTCCACCGTTAGAAATTCATGAAAATTTGTAATATGGTCAAATTCAATGTGCTCTAAGAGATTGCTATGGTTTCAAAGTTGTACGGATTCCACAGGTACGGATTTGGACAGTTGTGTTGGATATAGGGTTAATTAGGCCTTAAAGAAGGGTGATTTCTAAAGGAAGTCATAGCTAGGAGTGGTTTCACGTAATAAGATTTTATACACACCTCAAAGGGAATGCATGGAGTCTAGAAATGTGATTATTCCTTGGAAAGAGTGCCTGGTTATGGTGAAGTGGAACCCCAGAAAAGGGCTACAAGCCTAATAAGGTTGTAGAGAGCTTAGTAAGAGGAAATGATTGATGGACTGGGTTTAATGATTTGAAAGGCACTAGAACAAGTTTGATATGACACCATGAGACCATCCAAGCATTGAAATGGAAGTCTTAACACCTAATCCAAGATTTGGTCTTTGAGACCTAAGGAGCTTGAATAGTAACAAGCTAGTGCAAGCATATGAAGGAGGTTGTGAATGAGATGAATAGGAGTTAAAGGGTGAGTGGTGACTGTATGGACAGAGGTCAATACCATCAAGGAGGTGTTACGAAATGGTACAAAGAATAAGTACTAAATAAAGAAGTTTTAAGGCCTAAGAGTCAAAGGAAGAGTTAGATTGTGGAAGAAGAATTCAATCAAACCACGGTAAGTAAAATTGAACAGTTGTATTGAGTACCAGATAATGATGCTAGTGGAGACTTCTTCCCATGCCTCTGCATCATTTGGTATCAGAGCAAGGTAAGTTTGAATTAAGTTTTGTTTTGAGTTTTCTGAAATTTGTCTATTTGACATTGGCAAAGCATGCTATGAGGTATGCATGAGAAGTAACCTTGCAAGGTATTGAGAGAGAAAAAGGTTGCAGGTCTGATCTGTTAAGGTCAACATAGAGAAGAATACGAGTGATAAAGAGAATTGAGAAAGCCCCAAAGTCCTTTGAGAATGACAAGAAGCTAGTCAAGAAAAAACTAGAAAAGATAGAGTGCAAAGAAGAGCGTTGAAGCTCCAAGAGAGAAGAGGGAAGATAAAAGACTCCAAACGAGAGTCAAGGAAGTTAAAAAGAGATCCTAGATAGAGGACTCAAGGAAGAGGAAAGGCCCAAAAGAGGTCTAAGAAGCAAGATTGAAAAGCTTGTTAAGGAGGAGGTCTAAATGGGCCTATAAAACAAGGAATGGAGGAGACGGGTATAGAAAGGGAAGTGGAAGACATAAGAAAAGAATTGGGGTAAGGTATAAAGAGGATAGAGCTCATGATGAAGCTCTTAAGAGAACAAGAAAGCCAATGGACTTGCTGGAATGTGAGAAGAAAGGTAAAGTGGCCACTAGAGTCACTTGTGAGAAGAAGAAGGCACAAGAAAGGTGTCTTAAGAGATGAGAAGAAGAAAGAGAGAGCAGCCCAAAGAAGCATGAGAAGAGAGATGTTGCCAAGTGAGCAACAAGAAAGAGAGATAGAGAAGAGAGTTCTCATTGAGGAGAACAAGAAGAAGATAGAAGTGCTAAGAAGGGCACATGAGGGTGAAGAAAAGAAGAGAAGATGGACAATGTCTATGCCAAGGACATTCAAAGAGACTATGTGGTCTCTCATTTTGTATGCTAACATTGCTTTTAAGTTTTTATTTGTAGGTATGAAGACAAATGTGGTGAAGGCCAAGCATAAGGCCCCAAATTTGATGAAGGGTGGGCCTAATACATTACCCATCAAGTGGCAAAAGAATGATAAAGAGAAAGAACCTCTTGAAGGAGACAAGAAGATGAAGATTGAGAGCATTCCACATGTAAAACATGAAGAGAAAGAGAAGTCCTATGTTGCATTGTCATGCATAGCAGCTGAAACAAAGGAGATGGTGCACCAAGAGGACATGAGTGTCACACAAGAGGGCATGAAGATCACAAATAAAGACATGAATGAAGAAACAAGCTTGCAGCAGTTGCCATTAGAGGTAAAAGAATGCCTAAATGTTGAATTTGATTGCATATGTGAAGAAGGAAAAGCTAATATGCAGCTTGAGAGGAAGAATGATAGATTGCAGCCCTCAAAAGGAAAACAAGGGCATGGATATGTATGGCCTAAGTCGCTAAAACAAACAGGTGAAGAGAAGAAAGAGGAGAACCTCAAACAAGAGGTCAAACAAGGCAAAGGCACAGGTGGAAAACAAGCACAAGTGTGGAGACAAAGCACAAAAGGCAAAGTATACCAAGTTGGCATGGTAGGGAACAAAGGCATGAAGCATGAAAGAGATGAAAAAAACAAGTGGCAACTCAAGAAAGTACAAGGCAGTCAGTGGGTGATAAAAAGCAAGAAGAGAGTACAAGAGGATCAAGTGGCAAGTGTACTCCAAGCAAGCATGAAGATTGAAGAAAATAGCAAGCCTACAAAGCAAACAAGAAAGGTAGAGGAAGCAAATCAAGTCAAAGAAGTGAAGGTACAGCCATGTATGCAAGAAGATGAATGCATAAAAGAAAATAAATATTTGCAAGATGTGTTTTCAAATGTGGTATATGATGATGTATGTGAATTTGACTTCAATGATGAAGAACACTTGTACATGGACACAATGGCATTAATGAATGAATGTACAGCAAAGCAAGATGAGGATGAAGCACATCAAAGAGTGCTTGAGAAGCATGATATACAGCAAGAGGAGCTTGGTATGACTCTCACAAATGAGGGAGTCCAAGGAGAAGACAAAGAACAAGCTGCCCAAAACAATGAAGAACAATTTACACCAAGGTTTGATGAGGAATATGAAGAGATGGATGCACTAAAGTTGCAAGAAGAGATGGAGATGATAGAAGACATGTTCAGTCCATCCAAGGGGCTGAAAGAAGGTGGTTTACATCAAGAAAAGATCAAGGAAAGTACAGATAAGGAGCAGAAAAGAGAAGCACAAGAAATTGTGCAAACAAAGATGCAAACAAACAAGCTAGCTAGCAAGCAAATAGAGTATGAAGAAGCAAACAATGTGAGATATTTCATGGGTCAAGCACAAGCTGAGTTTACATTTGCTAAACATGCATATGGAAGGCCAAAGATTAGTCAAATAACAATGTACTATGGTGAGGATGAAAAAAACAAGAAGTTGCTCTTGCATAGTGAGCAAGGTGATAGGAAAAGGCATCAAAAAGTGAAGAAGTTTGAAGAAGAGACAGAAAAAGAAAGTACAGATAAGCAAAGGATAAAGATTGACATGATAAAGGGGCCATTGGAGCCTAAGGAAGAAGATAGAAAGGTTAAGGAGCAAACAAAACTCAAGAGGCAAGAATCAAATGAGATTTATGAAAAAACAAGCCATGAAGCAAGCATGAGGAAGACAAATGCACACAAGTTGATTGCAGCTGAGTATGAGAAGATTCAAGATGACTTGGAAAAGATGGAATATACAGCAAGGAGCTACAACAGTTGGAACACTTCATGGAGGAAGAATATGCATGGATAAGAAGGCTAGACAAAGCCAAGAGGAAGAAAAATAAGAGTTTGGCAAGGAGAAAGGAACCAGACAAGATAAACAGCAGTCAAGCAAGTATGAAGGACCCTCAAAAAATGAATTGGAAGGCAAGAAAGAAAGATACGGGCTCAAGTTTTTCTCCCCCTTGAGGAGTATGATGCAAAAGCATCAAGCCAAGAAGCACTATTTTTGAGTTGTTTTCAATAAGGGGTCAAATCTGGTCAAAGTTTGATGTCAAAGTGTTTTAGGGACCTTATTAGGTCCATTTGTGTCTTAGGAGTCCATTTGGAGTCATAGAGTTGTGTTATGTGGTCTCTAAGTGTTTTCCCTCCAAAACAAGGAATTTGAAAATTCAAATGTTGTAACAAGGTTAAGAGGGCCAAACACATGTATTGGAGTGTTTAGATGAGCAAAGTTGGTTTTAGGGGTCAATCAAAGTCATGAAACAAAGGTTTAAATACATTTCATGTCTAGACTCTAAGACAAGTCAATTGTACAAATGAAAAATCATCTTGGAACGTTGGGGTAGTTATGTTAAGGTGGTTGGATGTAAATTCCAAGAAAAAGATCCTACATTGAAAAAGGGAAGAAAGAGTCATTTGATGAGAGGATGGCATAGAGAGGAGAATAGGAGAGAGGAGAAAACAAGGGAGCTAGAGACCTCCAAAAGAAGAGAAGAATCTGAAGATGAGTCTGTGCACAAACTCCTTGTAGAAGATGATATGTCCAGGTTTTGGACTACATTGTAATGTTGTTAAACTCAATGAATAAAGAAATATGTTTTTGTAATGTCTTTCTTCTCCTTGCACAGGTATGTGATTGTTTTGAGTGTTAAAAAACAATAATATGAGCCTTGAGAATGCATACAGCCCTGTATCTATGTGCAGGTTGTTGGTAAACTGATGGTTACAGCCAAGTGAATGAAAAGTGGATTAGTTACTACAAGGTCAGGCCCTTATTTGTGGAACAGGTTTAAATCTCACATGCACCTTTAGATGTTGAGAAAGGATCCAAAAAAAAGAACACAGAGCTTATGCCAATTCAAGATTCGCTTAGGTATGGTAAGTTGGGGTTTTTGCATTAACCCTCTCAAGAAGGATGGTAGATTGCATTGTTAAGGTGGTGAGCAAATATAATACAGTGGATTGAAGTTTAAGATCTAGGTACGAAGTTCAAATGCTTGATAAAATGACAATGCACAGTCCTATGAGAGAGTCCCCTGTTTTGTATGGAGAAGTTATGCAGGCAGAGTGAGAATTGAAGCCCTGAGAAGTGGTGATTGATTTGAAAGGTTGTGGTACAATATAATGGTGTATAAATGTTGAAACAAGTTTGATATAATCTAAGAACTGAGTGGTTAGCAAACAATCCTCCTAATGAGTGACACAGTCCTATGTGGGACACAAAACCTTGAGATTGATGGTGAACAAGCTAAAGAGGTTCAAAAGAGAGGACTTTAGAACATTGGTAGAGTCAAGTGAGGGTTATGCAGACCCATTAAAGGCCTTAAAACGTTTTGGAGAGTCTTGAAACCTAACACACATCAAATTAGTTTCCTCCCTGTGCTGTGCAGTCCTCTTTTCATGCATAGAATTCTGTGCTTAAGGGTATCCTGAGCAAACAGAGATAAACCCATGGTTCTAGTTAATTGTATGGGTTGTAAGAAGTCAAAACAGACTTAATGAAGGTACTTTGACCTTCTGAAACATTATAAAGCTCTATATATAGAATTATTTGTACCCTCGGCCTGTGCATTGTGAAAGAAACCCTAGGATTAGGGTTTTGATTATAAAAGGAGTTTCCACAGTTAGAAATTCATGAAAATTTGTAATATGGTCAAATTCAATGTGCTCTAAGAGATTACTATGGTTTCAAAGTTTTATGGACCCCACAGGTACGGATTTGGATAGTTGTGTTGGATATAGGGCTAATTAGGCCTTAAAGAAGGGTGATTTCTAAAGGAAGTCATAGCTAGGAGTGGTTTCAGGTAATGAGATTTTATACACACCTCAACGGGAATGGATTGAGTCTAGAAATGTGATTATTCCTCAAAAAGAGTGCCTGGTTATGGTGAAGTAAGTGGAAACCCCAGAAAAGGGCTACAAGCCTAATAAGGTTGTAGAGAGCTTAGTAAGAGGAAATGATTGATGGACTGGGTTTAATGATTTGAAATGCATTAGAACAAGTTTGATATGACACCATGAGACCATCCAAGCATTGAAATGGAAGCCTTAACCTCTAATCCAAGATTTGGTCTTTGAGACCTAAGGAGCTTCAATAGTAACAAGCTAGTGCAATAATATGAAGGAGGTTGTGAATGAGATGAATAGGAGTTAAAGAGTGAGTGGTGACTGTATGGACAGAGGACAATACCATCAAGGAGGTGTTACTAAATGGTACAAAGAATAAGTTCTAAAGAAATAAGTTTTAAGGCCTAAGAGTCAAAGGAAGAGTTAGATTGTGGAAGAAGAATTCAATCAAACCATGGTAAGTAAAATTGAACAGTTGTATTGAGTACCAGATAATGATGCTATTGGAGACTTCTCCCCATGCCTCTGCATCACAAACAATAATATTCAGCCACCAAGGACCATGTCTGATTCTTCATCTAGGTCATTCCAGCCTACTTTCCTTCCAAGAGGAGAAACCATTCCGGTGATGGAAACTCAGCCTTCCATAGTTGATAACATTGTTGTCAGCGACGCTGAGTATAAAGCCCTTCCAATTGAGATCCAAGAAAAACTATCACTCACCAACTTCATGGAATTGAAGAAAAATAGAGTTGAAATTGGACCAAGGTCTCAACCACAAGCTACATAAGGAGACTTGCAGCATGCCTCGAGAAAGGAAGAGGAAAAGAATTTCCAAATTGTAATGGCAAAGCATGAATAAAAATCAGGGCTGCAAGGAAGGAAGAAGGAACAACCCATGGAGGCACCTATCATACAAAATGAAAGTGGAAAAAAAGTTCCAACCCAAGATGAAGAGATTTATGCCCTTATGATGAGAAAAGAGACAGAAACAAAAGTGGATCCTAGTCTTGAAATGAAACCAACTACATTGCAAGCAAGTACAGAGGATGTGACAAGGACCCAAGAAAAGTATGATGAATGGTTGAGCAGAGCTAAGGAAACTAAGTTGATAGCCACTCAAGCAAAACAACACCTTCAGAAAATATGGGGAGAGGATTCTCCAATTGTTAGGGTAGAACATTGAGAAAAATCAGTTTTGCAAGGATTTAAAAAGGAATTTTTGGTTAATGCCAAATTTCCGAGTCTTCAATATAGTAGAGTTGATAAGAATCTCTCTAAGACATTAAAAAAAGAAAAGCTTTTGGATCAGCGCTATGATGGCCCATAATATGGAAGGAATGTTGCAAATCGAGAAGGTTATGAGGTGTTCCCGGAAAACTTTGTTGGGAGGCATGCACATGAAATATAGGCTTCACGGGTCACTAATGTTGGTTTCCAGCTTGCTGGAATTTTCAGATCAGACCACCATCAAATCTTTGTTAGTATTAGAGGTGTTGAGGGCATCTCAACAAATTCTAATTCGGCAAAGGTAAACAATTGGATACCAGCTCAAGGTATAAAAAGGAAAGTCACATTTCAGGTTTGTTGTTTCATAGTATGCCATTTCAGATTTGTTGTCATCTTGGTAAGCACTCATAATGTCAAATCACTATATCGGAATGAGAGCACAACTCTCTTTCAGTCTAGCCATCATTCCAACCATGGTAAAAGAATAAAGATAGAGCTTTTGGCTCAAAATGCATTTTGCATACGGGTATGGAATCCTAGTGACATTTTGAAATCTCCAAAGGATATAATTTCTGATTTCAATATAGTTGTTGATAATTTCATTAAACTATACAAATGGATAAGGAAAAAATCAGAATTGACCTCAGAAAACCATAAGGCAGATATTATGAATGACAATGGGATTCAATGATTGAAGCCCAAGAGCCATATATCTCAGCGACAAGCCACTGATCAGCAACTACAATAGCAAAACATTCAGTAGTTACAAAGTAATCAGATTCATACCAATACCATCATTGCTGGATTCAGATTTGATGGTTGGATAGAGAGTGCAATTCTCTAAACAATAGTCATATTTGCAAATGAATGTATCATAATATGGGACATGGTGATTGGTAATAAGTTGGCAAATGACTGTGTCCTATACAAGGTCCATGGTATGCTAGACAAGGCCGCCGCAGTTTTCTTTTCTTCTACAGGTTTTGATGCAGTTGCTAATATACCATTCAACACTAGCATGATATTCTCCATATATAATGGGTTTTATTTGTGTAACTAGTTGTGTTTGTATCATCATGATCCGACAATGGTAGTCAAAGATCAAGAAGATAAATCACAAAGCTGTCTACGTATCCTAATATGAAGTTTCAGAGATATTTTTAGATATGACCCAGTTAAACATCATGTTGATATTCAGATTTTTCAAAATAAATGTATGGTGGTGTTTGGACATTATGTTGGCATATGGGACTCGGGCAAAATTATGAATGACGAAGCGAATAGAAGTTTTGAATCTACTTTGGCATTCTTCATCTTTAGCAATTGGTTAAAAAGGGAGTTCATGAGGAGTCATATAGGATACATAGTGTATTCTAACAAAGTTGTGAAGGATCAATCCATAGATTGTTCCTCGGAGCTAGGTTCCACATTTGAAGATGAGATCATAGGTGTTGACAAAACGGTGAAAGTTCCCACGGAACGCTTGTTGAGGGAAGGTAGTCAGCCAAACAGATGTAATTTTGATAATCAAGATAATATGAATCAGCAGGCCATGGTTGGATGGGTTTCATACTAAATTCAGGATTGCCACTCTTGGAGGAATGGAAAATGTGCAGCTGTTACAAGATGTTTTCCAGCCACCACCATTCTGATTTTTACTAAGGGAACGCAACACTTCAGTCATGCTTTGGGCAACATAGAAGGAACTCGGGAAATTCAAAGTAATCACGGTAATCCAAAGAAATGTGCAGCTGTTATAAGATGTTTTCCAGCTACCACCATTCTTTAGTAAAGAAATGCAACACTTCAGTCATGCTTTGAGCGTGCATGGGGTATATTTATTTGATAAGGCACAAAAACTTGTTAGTACTTGGGATAGACACAAAGTATGCAATGACTCCTATACCCATGGGTCTAGATGAGGTAACTTCTTATGATATTGTTTGGGCTATTGTGGGTGTGCTCAATATAACTTTTCTAAGGTGGGCACTTGATGAGATATTGGTAATGTCATGTCTCGGACTGAGAATATCCTGTTTGAATAGTTATAGATATACTGGTATGGAGAGGGTTTCTTTGTTTGATGTGGTGTGTAGGAGGTCTCACATATTGAGATTATTAAATGCAAACATTCCAACATATTTAGTGCCAATTGAGGAGAAAGTCAGAGCCATGTATGACTGTTATAACCACCAATCAACTAGCATATATTCTGATCAGAACACTTTTTTGAAGGGTATTACCTAGGGCATCATGATAAGAACTTTTGGAGTCCAAGGTAATCAGTGTAACAGCAATCTAGAAGAGGTGAAGCATAAGTGTTGGCATGCATTGGTCATATTTACTTGATAAAAGGAAACTCGAGGATGAAGAGTTTGTGGTCACACAGTGGAGGAGTTTCTAGCTCATTACCCTTGTTGAAGCATTTTTAGATTGTACAGGGCAATTTCAAGCCCTTGCATCTTTGATTTTTGGAAGGAAATATCAGTTTAACAGCTGTTATACCATTGTCACAGTATTGATTTTGATAATTCCAGATCATGCGCTGCTGTTATCAATCATGAACCGTGAATTTGTGCATTTTGGGAGAGTTTCTTTGCATAATGATGTTAGTAAAAGATGTCCACTATTAGGGACAAACAGCCCAGACATCCTAATGTTGATGGGGATGAGATGCAAGGAGGTTTGTGGCTGTTATGGACTGTTTCCAGCCTACATGCAAATTGTTTTGTGCCATGAAGTGAAGGGGACAGCCCACAATAGCATTAAGGGAATCATTGGAGCACAAGGCTACAGCCATGAAGCAAGTGTTTGGGATTACAAATCCCAAAGTTGGATTTAGAATCCAGGTAGTTGAAAGTAGCATTGCTTGAGAAAAAGCAATTTTGGGAAAGGTGGACTGTAATGTCCCCTTTTCTAGATTAAAATAATTATTAATATTATTTTAGTTGGGCCTAGTCATTTCTAATCTTTTGGGCAACTAAAAATATTATTATTAAAAAAAATTAAAATTATTCTTAAATACTTTAAAGTAAACTTAATAATATGACTAAGCGGCTAAAAAGCAATGTCAGCAACTTATGTTTTATTATTAAAATTTAGTTTGGAGTTTGAGTGGAAAAAGATATAAAAGGTGGAGACGTATATTTTTGGCATTTATCTATTATCTATCAATTAATTCATTTGATGTTAAGCACGTTTGCTTGCATTCTCAAATCATGAGGATAGAAACCCTCATTCAAGAACGAAATCCCTCAATACTCTTTTGTTGGCTTCATTTAGGAGTCATGTTCTACATCAATTCATCCTTTTTCAGCGCAAGGGTCACCTTGGAGGGTGGTGATTCAGTTTGGGACAGTTTGAAGGTGATCAAACCAAATTTGACAGCCCTAGGAGGTGGGCGATTCAATTGAATAGCTTCGAGGTAGTAGCAGATCAGTTTTACAACTCTTGGGAGTTGAGCAATCTAGTTGGCAACTTGTGGAAGGTCAACACAACAATAAGGCAGGTTCTTGGTGGATCATTGCTGCCCTAGCAAACCTCTAGAGGTGTGGCGAATGGCATCTAGGGTTTGATTTTCAGTTGGAGCAACAACTAATCAGTGAAAAAACCCACTTCATCTTTCATTGATTCAGTGTTAGTTTATTGTAATTTTCAAGACTACAAATTGTCCAAAAATCAGTGTTTTGAGGTCAAATAAATATTTTGCAATTTTATGAGGGTTATTTGATGTTGGAGAATGAAATATCTCAGCCCAACCTGAAATTCAAGTTTTCACTATTTTCTACTTGTTGTTGGCTAAGGAATTTCGTCAAACACTTTGCTTGCAATTGCCCACTACACTTGTAGACCAACAATTGATGTTTTTTGCCTGCCATCTTACTTTAGCATTTCGTCAAACAGTTCGCGTGCTTCTATTTCAGTCAAGGTTCAATACAAGATTCATAGTTGATGCCCAGTTTGGTCATCATAAGACATTCAACAGACATTGGCAAATATACAGATGCCCATAATCAAACACAACACAGTTTATTAAGACAGTTATAGAGAGTACCTTACATCATAATGCTCAAACCAGGCGCTAACACTGCGTAATAAGGAAAACCAGCAACCTGATTTTGTATGACTGTATGCAGATGTCTATCACAGCCCCCTATGCGTCCACCTTGGACAATTTGGTGCACCCTTCACACGCAGGGGAATATCCAAGTGGGCAATGTCACATGGAAGTCCCTCCAACCTTGACGTTTAGCTTTTATGGGAACCAATGGACAATTTCACGCTAAGACAAGGACCTGGAAAACAAAACGCAGCAGTCTAGATTATATTTCTGCCCCACGAACCTCTCCTTTGATCATATGCACTCTTTCAGCAGTCCCCTTCCTACACACTTCCAACACTATTTCGAACACCCTACCAACGATGAAAACCTCTTAAAATCACCATCTCTGCGCTGAAGCAACTAAGGCATTAGAAACCTTCAAAACCTGTAACACTCCTACTAGGGATTGAGGAGGTGATTCCTCTCACCGAAATAGTCCCTCTAGCTAAGGAACAAAGTTGCCCTTGCACCGAAACCAGGGATCCCAAGGAATTTACTCCCGAGCAATAAACATGAACACTCATGTTCACTTCTAACAGAGCAAAATAAAATGAATGTCATGATAATACATTTTTGCCTTTTTCCCATCCATATAAACCAATGCCACCCTAAAAATGCATTCACCCTCTCTTTAAAAATAAAATATGAATAATAAGTAATAAATACTTATTAAAAATGGTCTAGTGTCCATAGGAGAAAATAACACCCTTAATAAAATACCTCAACGTTAAAACATAGCATTAAGTGCTCATAAGGGTCCCGATATTCCCTTTATTTCTCCCACGCCCCATTTCCCCAAAGGAATAATAAAGGAAGGGGCGAACTAGGCCAATTAGGCCTCTGAGTCATGGGAAAGGGGCACTATAGTCCTCCCTTCCCAAGATTGCTTGTCCTCAAGCAACTATAAATTAGGATGATGCAAAATCTGTTCACCTTCCCACATGGCAACCTCTACTGGCAAATCCTTCCACCACACTAGATATTTTGTGATGGCCCGGTTCTGTAGTTTCTTTTCCCGTACCTCAATAATTGATTCTGGGATTAAAATCAACTTGCCCTCTTTGTCCAATGGAGGCAACTCAGTAGATGGCTCAATATGTTGTCCAAGTTCCTTTTTGAGGCAAGACACGTGGAAAACATTGTGGATCCTACTATGCTCAGGTGATTCCAACTCATATGCAACCTCCCCAATCCGCCTCAGAAACCTATAAGGTCCATAGAACCATGGCTTCTATTTTTCCGCACCACTCTTCTTCAAAGACGATTGCCTATAAGGCTGCAAGCGAAGAAACACTAAATCCCCAATATTAAAGGATCTCTCCACCCTGTGTCTATCTGCATACATCCTCTGTTGTTTTTGTGCCCGTTGTATATTCTCCTTAAGAGTTTTTATGATGTCTCGGTTTTCCCGAATCCAATCACGAGCTTTGGGAGCTTGACTATCTGATATCACCAAGTCAACGAATGAGGAAGCATCATACCCATATAGTGCTTGGAATGGTGTCATGCCAATGCGCATATGATAGGTTGTATTGTAGTATTGTTCACCCAAGTACAACCACTTCACCCATGCCTTCTAGTGCCCTGCCACATAACTTCGCAAGTAACCTTCTACCCATTTATTCACGATCTCAATCTAAACATCGACCTGTGGGTGATAATTGGTACTAGGCCTCAACTCTGTGTCGGCTAACTTGAACAACTCCTTCCAGAATACACTCATGAATCTGCTATCCCAATCACTGACTATGTTTTTAGGCAATCCATGCAACCTAAAAACCTCCTCAAAGAATAAGGACGCTACCTAATTTGAGACATGCAAGCGAAGCTTGCAAAATAGAGAAGTCTCCCCGTGTAAGGTCCAATGGAATCAACACACTGAGGAGAGTGCTATATTGGAGGATTAAATTGAAGCCTTTATGACTTTTCCTAATTTATTCCCTTAAGTTTTTGCTTTGGGTAAGACACTGGGGACGGTGACACTTCCAAGAGTGGAAGGATATCACAACCCATTTACAGCTTATGAATAGAAAAACTATTATTTTATTAAATAAACTCTACGTTACCAATATGGGTATGGGTACGGGTGCGAGAATTGGATACGGGGATACAGTGATTTTTTTTTTGGGGGGTTTGGATACAGCTGGATACGGCCATACAAAAATATATTAAAAAAATTAAAAAATATAAAAATATAGACATATAAGCAAAATTAACCACATAATATGCATAGAAGAAACATAAGAAGTTAAATAACCATAAAACATACTAATAATTCAATGCCAAATATCATAATATTCAATTGTCGAACTTAGATTAGTCAATAAAGACAAAAGAAAATCCACTCTCTGCAGTTTGGTGAAGATTACAATGAGATGACCTGGTGCTAAATCAACTTAAGACTATGCCCTGTTCTCTTCTTTGAGCTTATTCACAAGTTGAGCTTTTGTATTATACCTGTGCAAATGATCTTACCGTATGTACTGCACAGAAAGAATCCTGGAGAACCATATTTTTGGGACATAAAGGATAAGCAAAAAAAGACATAATTGATTTCAACCTCTCCCTCATCTTGATCATGTTACAGACGTTTATTTCCTTTATTTTGGCAAGGCTGAAACGCAATCCAATAACTGGAAGACTTGCTGACTTGTTCTGTCAATCTTCACAGCTGTTGTATACAGCCATAATAAAGAAGATACCGATGAATCGACTGAGGCTCACGTTTTGAAAACAGTCAAACACAGCCAGCCATTGAAACTGCAGAGAGGTTTTCATACTTTGTTTTGTTTTTTGAAGTCCATGTTTGGCTTTTTATTAAGCAAAATTGAAAGAAAAAAAAAAGGTGCAGGAAACGCCAGGATACGCCTGGATACGTCACCCAGACATATCCGGGCGTATCCACAGCCCAAGGACGCTCCCTAGGCATATCCCCGCGCTCCCGTATCCAGGGAGCGTTTCCCCGCGATCCCAAGCCCTGGGGGGCCGTATCTGGTAACGCAGAATAAACTACATTGGACAGATTGTAATCAGATTGGATTAATTTATCTATGATTATCTTGATTTAATGTATTTTCATTAAACCGGATTTGTTTAAATGTAGTTTTGATTAGCATATTATAAATTGCATAGATGATCAACATTTTGTATCAGTAGTTGTTGGGATAAATGATTAATTTCAAATTGTTATTTATCATATCAGACTCATCGGACTAATTAATTCATGGTCAATTGAAGTGGATGCAGGTTTACCTATGCACAAGATTGACTTGTCATTGTTTGCGCATCTTGCAATTGATGTGGTTACATACAATTTATTGACTTAGCTGTGACTACAGGTTTTCTTTTGTCCAGGATGGACACGTCATGGTTTACACATCTTGTGATTGATGCGGTACTTATAATGCATATGTTATGGTTGTGCTTTCTATCATTTGTTTTCTTGATCAGGCTGAGTTATAGCTCAAGGGTTGCTTTATGATAGTTTTAGTTTGGTTTTCAATTTGCTTTGATAATGTTTTGGATTTAACCAAAAAGACCCAAACCTGGTCTCTTTACCTCAAGGGCATTAAGGGCCAGCACTTTTTGTTAACAAGTGTATATTTATACATACAACCAATTATGTGTGTCTATATACAGAAATATATGTTCTTATGTCTTTGGATAGTGGTATATGGTACAGTCATTACAAACAAGCCACGTAAGGAGGTCACAACCCTTTTGTTGGCATAAAAGCTTATGTTATTTATTTAAAGTATCACTTTAAAATTGTTAGGTTATCTTGAAAACCCTAACCAGGCTTGGACTATGCTTAGTCTAAGTTGTAACCACGGTTCACAGAGCTGGTTAGGGCAAAGAGCCATCATAGCATTGGTTGAATAAGAATTTGTTTTGCATTTCATCCTTTGGATTTAGACTGGAGGATCTGAGAGTTTTGCTACATGATCAATGGCATAATGATTATATTCAAACCTTACTTGTGCCAATGCTGTTTAGGAACTGCTACTTTACTATTTGTCGTGGCAGCATTGAAATTACTTCCTTATCTCATTGAACTGGTCTTATGGGGTTTTCTTGGCCATTTATGGTCATAAATCTGTAGATAACTTTTTCATAGAAATGAGTTAAGGGTTTTTGGTGATAAATCCTTTGGCGTGCATGTTTAGCAGGGCAGCCACTCTTGGCTTCAACTGGCAGTCACCATGTGGTAAAGGGTCTCTTGCATTAGGTTATATAGACAAGATCTGGAAGCTCAAAGGGGTTACACAAGGGATTATCAGATCGTTTCTTTATCAGAATTGGGTGCATAGTGATCCAAGGAGGATAGGCGGTTTATTTTGAGCATTGGATAGCAATGTGGGTGTTTACCCTGGGTGCTCAGCTGGATCACTTGATTTCTTCTCAAGCATTACAAGCATGATTCTAATATTTCTAACCCTACTCACATATTGCTTTGTTTTTGCTAAAACTCATGGTGGGTATTCCGGTTATAGACCTTAGCTTCTTGTGCTTAAGCATATTGTGGACTGTGTTAATTTCTTGGACATTATGTGAGCCTTAGACACCACCTGTAATTGTTTTTTCAAGTCACTAAGGTAAGACTGTGATGGGCTGGTATTGTTCAGGATTATGTTGTTGAGCTGTATTAATCTCCCTTGATTATTGAATCAAGGATTTTAACTAAGGGAACTGGTTTGATGAGCTTCTTGTGCTTAAGCATATTGTGGACTGCGTTAACTTCTTGGACATTATGTGAGCCTTGGACGCCACCTGCAATTGTCTTTTCAAGTCACTAAGGTAAGACTGTGATGGCCTGGTATTGTTCAGGATTATGTTGTTGAGCTGTATTAATCTCCCTTGATTGTTGAATCAAGGATTTTAACTAAGGGAACTGTGAAAACCCTAGCAGGATAAGCAAGATACGTGGTTGTGACAATTGTTTTGTATGTCTTGGTTGTTAGCTGAAGAAGCTGTTGCTTTGCATTTACTGATGGTTGTGTTGACCACTTTTGTTGGCCAAAGTAGTTGGTTGTGTAGGCCCATTGATAGTTGCTATTCGGGGTTGAGAAGCTGGTAATGAAGAACAAAATGTCATGGACTATGAAAATCCTTGTTGAAAGCCTGGATATGGTAGATGCCTTTAATTGAACATATATTGACCATATGCATTGATTATTTTTATATGCCTGTCCTGATGCATGTATTATATATATAACAATGTCTTGAAAACCTTATATTCTCATGTCGTTGTAAAGCCAGGACTACACTTGTAACTCCTAGTATCATTCAATCTGCCCAACTAGGTAGAATCGGGCTTGATTGGCAAATCCCCTCTCACTGTGTGTGTTTCTAGGAGAGATTTGAGCAGTTTTGGGTCTCAGTTATACTTAGACTACATCCATACATTTCTATGAAGGACAACGTATAGTATCAAGTTGTGGATTCCTTGCTATTCTAAACTGTGATACAACTCTTATTTGAGAACTAGCTGTCTAATGCATGCAAGTATGCTAGCATCCATAGTGTTGGATTATTAAGGAGGAAATGCTTAGTTGTAAATGGTGTGGCAGACCAGACCCTGGTCAAAATTGTCGTGGCTGCCTTGATATTTTTTGGCTTCTGTAGATGATGCGTGGCAGTTGGTGTAGCTGTTTTACAACCCTGAACCTACATTGTTTATCATGTAATTGTGTTTAGCTTAAAGATCAAATTGATACTTCCCTCAGGGAATGGTTGTGTATTGTCATCTTGAGATCTATGAGTATAGAGTGAGAAATTGTATCTCCTAGAATGATTTATATAGGATTGTGTTGGGTAAAGAGCTGTGCTTAGCCTTCTATTTCTTTACATATGTAGCATGATAATATTGCCATGCATGGTGATGGTTGTGATTCATGAAGATGACAGAGTGGTGGGTTGTAATCTTTAGTGATTCTCCATTAAGGATTTGACTCTAGTTTGTATGGCCAATGTTGCCTAGCAATTCTATGGTCGTAGGTAACATTTTTGAAACGGGTCTTGTTACTGCACGGAATTGCACCCCTGTGGGAGAGTTTTTCAAGCTCTCCCACTTCCGGCTATAAGCATGGGAACAACCTTAGGATGTGGGTGTCCTATGGTGAGGTTGAACCTCTAGGATTTTTAAAGAGGCTAGTTCCTCTCGGTGGATCATCTAAAACTAATGCTGAAATGGAACTTCACGGGGAAAAAGGTTAGAAGGAAGATAAGGGCTCCTAAGAGGGCTAACCAGGCGATGCACCAGAAATAAATGGACACTCATCTACGCTTGAACCCACACTAGATCAGTCATGAGGCGACTTGGGCTTGCACGATCTCAGGGTCAAGCTAACACACGCTGGAAGAGGTTCAGTCAGAACACTAATCTGGACTTGCAAAACTTGAAAATACTTCGAAGAGTCAAGCAACAGGCTAATGGATAGGAATAAACACATTCACAAACCCACCAAGCAACAAGCATACTAAAGCACTAATTGAAAACAAGAAATAGGCAAGTAAATTGAGTCTCATTACATTCAAGAGGTAGTTCTTACAATACTTCGACAGGGTTTAGCCTGGTCGAAGGAGCATGCTTTTCCAAACGTCTCAATGGGCATCTGTCTCCCGACAAGATGACAAAAACTCTAAAAACTGAGAACTTTACAATGGCAAATCGCGAGATATTTATAAAGAAAGGGGAAGAGAGAGAAAGGGCCGCATGAAAAGATGGGAAGAGGGAAGAAGTCGTTGAGTCATTGATGACTACTGGCTACTGCCTTGACCATGAAATGCGTTGCCCAGGATCGCCGCAAAATCTTCTCGAATCCCTCCCACATTCAAGTCTCTCTTTGGAGGATATTAAAAAGCCATGTCGTGGGCAGCTGAACGTCACTTCTTTGTGTAGCTAAATTGATTTCTACATTAAAATCGGCATGGCGTCTTCATTTGCACGTGTCATGCCTATAAAAGGACGCAGTCTTCATGTCTTTTTAGCTAGCCCAAGCCATGTTGCTTCTGCGTTGAACGGCGGTTTGTCAAGAGCAAGAGCCATGTCAAAGGATGAAAACCTTCATAAATTTCTAGCTACCAGCTTACGCCAGTCGCTTGGACTGCCCCCATGCTCTGATTGGTCGTCCTTGTGCCACTTGTCTTTTATTAATTGGCTTTTTCTGCTCCAGTTTACGCCACGTGGTAGTCTCACATTCGTCTGATCATGACTTCGGGCTTTCGTGGTTGCTCAACTTGCTTCAGGTTTTCGTGACTACTTTACTTGTAAATTCTTTTAAGTCAAGTAGCTCTAAAAACCTGATTTGCCCTTCACAGTGCAAATCAGGTTTTCTTAAATACTCGACTTATAAAAATTTCATAAGTAAAGTCCTTGGAGAATCCCAACTTACACTATGCAGTGTAATTCGAGTTCTCTGAGCCCCTCAACTTCGAACCTGTCCAGCTTGATGTCTTCGGGCTTCTCCATCTAGAATTCTTCGGGCTTCTCCATCTAGAATTCTTCGGGCTTCTTTGTCTCCAAGCCTTAAGACTTCGGGCTTTTCAAGGCCAGCTACTTTGGACTCTCCGCACTGTAAGTCTTCGGGCTTTTGGAGTCTTAAGTCTTCGGAATTATTTCTTCTCGTCCCTTTTTCTGCGGGTTCTCCTTGTTCTTCGGCATTTCTTCCGCAGGCAATTTGCTTGGTTTCTCTCGGAATTTTTCCTTTCAGACTTTCGTTTTGTTCCTGCTTTTGCTGAGAAAGTGCCCTTCGGCATTTTGAAAATGGTCCTTCCGAAGGGAGAGATACCCTTCAGAACTTTGTCAATGGTCCTTTTCGAAAGGAACAAGCCCTTCGAAACTTTTGAACAAGTCCTTCGGACAAGTTTTCGGCTCCTCTGCAAAGGGAAGGTACCCTTAGAGTCTTTCGAAAGTGCCCTTCCGAAGAAATTGTTTCAGACAAAAAGTCCGAAACAATTCCGACACTTAGCTTTTTGGAGAAACTTTGCCAAAAGAGAGACATTCCTTCAGAAAAATGGAGTGGACAATTTTTCCGAAGGAGAACCATTAGGCTTAAACCAAACCAAAGAAAACCCCAAGGGAAGAACTTTGCAATGATTAATGACTTAGCCAAAAAAAGGAAAGCCGAAAAATAAAAGAACTCTGCACAAGGCTTAGTCCTTTGGCCTGCGGGCTCGTTTTGAACATTGCTACTAGCCCCCTAAACATTGTTGTTGGCCCACCTGACGCAAATCCTTCTCTTTGCCCCTTCGATCCATTGCTTCATCAAAAATGCAAGAGCTTTTAAATGTGGGCCAAAAATTGGCCAACAGGTCTTAGGGGTGGTTGAAAAGACAGTGGGAGCTTGCTCCCACTGCCTTTCCTAACACCCCAAGATCCTAACAAAGGAGGTAAAACTTGTTAGATGAAGTCAAAGGTCTGAGATGAATCAAGTCTTCTTTTAAGGACTGAATGCAGACCATATTAATGTTCCTTGTGAGTGATAAACAGTCCTGATATACATGATTTTGCGATCCCTGTTTTTGAGGTCTGAGTAAATAGTAGAATACATATATTTGCTTGAACTTGAATTCTAATAAGTAAACTAATTGTGCACATGTTAAAATCAGTTTAACTTTTTTATTTAAATGGATTAATTGGTTTTCTTCATTTGTATGGTTACTCATCAAACTTGCTGATGTAATCTTGGGCTTATCTATTTGAAATAAGAACTTGTCCTAAGACGGTGCAGAGCTCTTATAACCAGCCCCTCTTTATTATTTTTACTTATAAGTTATAACAAGTAGTTAGAAGAACTAAATGACCCTGATTTTGTGTAGGTGGATATGTAGGCAGCTCAAGTGGTGAGCACAGTTTATTAGTTGACTTTAGGATAAGGTCTATGTACTCCTAGCTATGTTATGCCATATTTCTTAGAACAGTGATAGACAAACCTTTAGTTTTTAAAGTTTCCATCAGAATTGATATATGCAATGTGCCCATTAGACCTTCTACTGTTCTAAAACTGAACGCCTAATTGAGAAATTTTGAGTGGTTAAGATAGTTGTGCGAGAATGAAAATTATGGGGGCTAGGTATACTCTCGGCGTGGAGTCTATGTAACCTGATCAAGAAACAGTAGGCATTTTATGTATCCTATCGCTCGTGTATTAATGAGTAGAGAATCAGAGGGGATTGATTTTCAAGAAAGTCCTTGGCCAAAGCATACGAATGACTAATGCATTCTGCTCCATTTCATTTGTGTTCACTGGCTGTCATTTATGCTGATGAGGATGATAACCCCATCTAGTTTGCATGGCTGTACTGACAGCATTGAAGGTGAATCACTTGAATCACATAGTTCGTACCCTACTGTTTCCCTTATTCTAAGTAGTTCTAAGCATGCAACAAAGATCTTGTATAAGTACTAAAGATTGTATAATATGGGATTTGACTCCTTAAGAGATTTTTGTGTAAGCCGTGAAGGCACATGTAATATGGAAATGTAATTAGATTCGAAACTGTACAGTGTCGTGTTTTAGCACATGGAGTGCATTGTATAGACTGTACTTGATCTGATGCAAATGCCCATCATGAGAACTTGTAGTATACCAAGTTAAAACAGCTGAGATTATGAGATGTGAACCGATGTATTCTTGAACACTTTTCAGCCAATGGGGATTGGCTTGTACCCCACAACAAACTCTGATTTATGATATGTCATTTATATCTATTTGTGCACTTTGGCCTCTATATAACAGCAGAAAGGGCAAAAAATTAAAGTGTGATTGTGATTATGATTTTCAATTAAAAGGGAATGATTGATGTTAAATGTTTTTGTCTTTATTATCTGATAGATGCTGTGATGTCCCCTTTTCATATGAATTTAATTATTAATAAAATTGCCCGAGTAAGTGATTTTAATCATTCAAAAATATAAGGCAATTAATTAATTACTAAAATAGCACTATCTTGGATAATGACTCGAATTACCGGAAAAGTGGTTTTAACCATTTGGAAAACTAAGGTAATTTTAATGATTATTCTAAAAGGCTTTATAATTAATAAATTACTTGAAAAGTGATTTTTATCACTTTAATTATTAAGAGCAATTTAATTAATTATTTAAGTGATGACCTAATTATTTAAATTGCCAAAAAGTAATTTTGATTACTAATTTATTGAGGCAAGTTATTTAATTAATTCAAAAAGGCCTAAAATGAAATTAAAAAAAATGTCGGCATGGGAGTTAAAGCAAAAGAAAAAAAAAGTGTTTTATCTTCTCAAAGTGGTTCACCCTCTTTGGAAGTTATAAATACATAGCGAAGGCTACAATAGACAATATGCTGAAATTGATATTCTTATTCTTCTTGTGTGAAGAAGACTATTGAGATGCATGCCCAATAGAGGTTCTCTACTTTGGTGATTGATCAATCTTACAAAGGTGTCTATTGACACCATCTTACGAAAGTAAAGCTTATTTGTGCCCTAAGGAGTGGGGCGAACTACTTTGGAGGGTTTTGATGCTTGTTCTTCAAGGTTTGGTGATATTTTACTTGCATTTTTGGCTTGCTAAATTATTATATTAATTTGCAAGTGGAGCGAACCACTTGGGAAAGTTGGCGCTAGGGTTTGAAGGCTCTATTTGGTCAAAATATTCAAAAAATAATTATCTACAATTATTTAATATTTTTCTAATTATTGTTGTGGAATTTTGGAAGGATTTTCGAAGACGAAAAATTAATAAATAATTTGCAGAATTATTATTAATTTTTCTAACATGTTTTTGAAGATTTTCTTGCTTGTGGAAGGCAAAATTAGTGCCTCTATTTTTCTGCTATTTTTTCAGGCTTCTTGAGAGTGGGGCAATTGACCTAGGAGGGTCAATTTGGCAATTTCTATGCCAAAATAAGTCAATATTTTTCCTATATTTTTTGGAGGTTGGCAGCAATTTTGGCAAGGGTTTTGAAGATCTTTTATGTTTCGAACAGCAGCAAAAATTTAGATATTAAATCTGATTTTTTCTTCCTCTATTTGTGGCGTGGAAAGTACAAAAAAAGAGAGAAAAAGGTATTTATTTATGTGGATTTAAATCTGAAATTTTACTGATTATTTCAAGACAATTTATTGGCATAAATTCTCTATAAAACCCTTTCTTTTTTACACTTAGGGTTTTTAGAATTAAATAAGGGTTTTGAAAATTAAAATATCAAATTAGGGCTTGTTGATTTTCATTTCAGATTTAGGGATTTTGGGGAAAACTCTTTTTGCCCTAATTCGTCCCATTTGGGGACATTACAGTGATATCAAAACACCAATCTTGTCCACTTGTGAAATTTGGTTGCAAGCAAATAATCAGATTTGGTTTTATCATGGAAGAAATGGAGAAAAAGACTATGAGGGACCAAGAGCCTCAAGGGTTCTCTTCAGAACAATTTAAGTTTATGCAAAGTTTTATCAAAGAAAGTCACAAAAAAATTCAACAAACATTGAGTATACAAATTGCAGTCATGTTGAAGGATGCTACTATTCCAAAGAAAGATCACCCCTTCAATGGAGGACATTTGAATGATAGTGAGAGGGTTCCTATTAACCCCCCTCATAAATTATTCAAGGCCACTTTTCTACAAAAAGAACTAGTGAAAGAGAAAAGGGCACCAAGGATACTTTGGAGATTCGTCAGAGTATGCAGCCCTAAGCATAGCCACGCAGGATCTTGTCTTTTCGGGATTTTTGAGATAAGAGATGGAGTACCAGCCCCATAGACACTTGCATCAAAGGGAAAGGCAAGAAGAAGTCATCAAGGAAGAAAGGACCGAACTACATGGAGAGTTGGAGGGAAAAAATGAAGGGATAGCCTTTTATGGGGACTCCTATGAGGGAGCCAATGAAGCAAAAAAATCAAAATATGATGGACAACACATAGGGGTGCAAGTGGATGATAAAAGAGAAGAGGAAACCAAGGAACATGAAATAAAAGAAGTGCAAGGTAAGGATCTTTTATTGATTGGAGATGTTTATTTATTTTCTAATGATTGTATACATGACAGTGAAGTCATCAAAAGTGATAAAATGAAAAATATGGTTTGCAAAATGAGGCATGAAGATTCCTTGATTCAAGTTCACAATTATTGGCACCAAGAGGTATGGGATCCTGGTAATTTTTTGAGTTTTACAAAGTTTCTCAATTATGGTTTTAAATTATTTATGACTAATTCCATGGGAATAAAGAGAGAATCAGAATCATTTAAGGTATGGAGAAATATAGGTATGCACAAGTTAACATTGGAACTAGAGTTTAAGGTGGGAGATTATGAGGATATTTTGCATGGTTTGAATGACACAAAGGCTCATTTATCTTCATCAATCAACATGATAAGAGGATATTTTATGAGTATGAAAAAAGAAGGGTGAAATGAACAATGATAGGGCTGTTATGAGACATCATGGACAGCCATGTGCTTGCAAAAGAGGGGACGCTACAACACAATTGGTAAGTTTACCTCGTTCTAATTTTTATCATGCATATGTTGAAAGGGATGGACTGAAGTCTAAATTTTATGACTCAGAAAATTCTGAGACATCTAGTCAATTCCAGCCCCTACATACAAGCATAATATTGCCCTCTCGGAATTTGTTTATGCATGGACAAATTATGAAATCAATTGCTCCCAAAAATCTGAATTAACATGGCAGGTACAGCAGTATATAAAAAAAGATAAAATCCAATATTGGTGGGGTTTGTTTGATGATGCATACATGTGTGAGGAAGCTAACAAAGAGCAGCCAATTAAGAGGTCAAAAGTTGTTGAAAGGTATGGAAACTTTACTCTCAAAATTCTAAGTTGAGCATCCTATGGCAGCCACCTATCATGCATAAGAAATCTGATTTTGAGAGCATTCTAACACTTGTGACAAGGAAAAATATTGTTAGGTGTAATTCTAATTTAATACAATCAGAAAACTCAGTTTCTACGTCACTTGATTTTGTTATATACTTTCAACTATCCATAAATTCTGGAAATATCAATGACCGGGGTCACGGTTTGCATAGAAAAAATGACACTGTAAGAACACGGAACAGCAGTACATTCGGATTCAGTTTAAGCATCCCTCTGATATCTTTTTGGTCACACATGGCAGCCATGATGAAAGGAAGAAATCCAGTCCTTGTGGCACTTTCCAGCACTTGGCAAGAAGAGTAAAGGTATGTACAAATTCTGAAATTTATTACTCAGAAAAATCAGTTTTGCAAAAGCAAATTCAACCTAATTTTAGAGGGGAAAATTCTGAGTTTTATGATGCATTCCAGCCCTTGGGACATGAGAGATATAAGTACAATCAATTCTATATTTTCCCACATAAAAAATCTGAAGTTTATTTGCATATACAACCATGTCAACATGGAGGGAAAACTGATTTATTTCATACAAAACAGTTTGCACAAGATTTTGAAAATTTAATATTGTTGGCATCATGTGAAGGTGACATAAGGAACCTCCTCACTAGGAAGGTACAGCCTTCTTGTGAGAATGTTGGAGAGCTTTTGGGAAGTATGAAGAGAATCATATGTATGTTGGAGGTAAGTAACATGGGGAAGCATCTTGTTGGGTGCAAATTTCACACTTGGATGTCCATGCATGGTGGCTAATGTGCCTTGGAGGCCTTTTCTCATAGACATTACAGTTCTGATTTCTCTTTGCATATTTTTTGGGACATGGACCAGCACATGAGGAAAATTTGCATACAGGGCAACAAGGTGGTTTGGTTCACTTGTGATTTACATAACCACTTTGGGTCATATAGCATCCATTTGGGAGGTATAAGGGAAAGGAGCTTTCTCATCCACCACTTGGTATTGAAAAGGGTGTTTGATTGGTAACATGTGGAGCCTTTGGAAGGCTATGAGAACACATCTAGCACTTGGGGGCAGCCCCCAAAGTATAGGTACAGCAAGTTCATGACTCCGTTGAAGGCTACCACTTCTTGGAAAGTAAGGACATATTTCATTTGCATTATGGAACGTGTTGGCAAGGTGAAATGGCATTCAGTATCCATTTGCGGTATGCCACACTATGTTTTTTGGCAAAAGTTATTCCACTTAACAGGGACAGAAGCAAGGCTTTTTTAGCATTACAACAGGTTTTACTATTTGGACATAGTAATTGGGCATATGAGCTTACATTTTCTTAAGGGCAAGCAAATTTGGGAAGGGAGGACTGTGATGTCCCCTTTTCATATGAATTTAATAATTACTAAAATTGCTTGAGTAAGTGATTTTAATCATTCAAAAATATTAAGCAATTAATTAATTATCAAAATAGCACTATCTCGGACAATTATTTGAATTACAGGAAAAGTGGTTTTAACCATTTGGAAAATTAAGATAATTTTAATGATTATTCTAAGAGGCTTTAAAATTAATAAATTGTTTGAAAAGTGATTTTTATCACTTTAATTATTAAGAGTAATTTAATTAATTATTTAAGTGATGACCTAATTATTTAATTCGCCAAAAAGTAATTTTAATTACTAATTTATTAAGACAAGTTAATTCAAAAAGGCCTAAAGTAAAATTTTAAAAAATGTCAACATGGGAGCTAAAACAAAGGAAAAGAAAAGTGTTTTATCTTCTCAAAGTGGTTCACCCTCTTTGGAAGTCATAAATACATGGCGAATGCTACAATGGAGAATATGTTGAAATTGATATTGTTGTTCTTCCTGCGTGAAGAAGACTATTGGGATGCATGCCCAATAGAGGTTCTCTACTTTGGTGATTGATCAATCTTACAAAGGTGTCTATTGACACCACCTTGCGAAAGGAAAGCTTGTTTGTGCTCTAAAGAGTGGGGCGAACTACTTTGAAGGGTTTTGATGCTTGTTATTGAGGGTTTGGTGATATTTTACTTGCATTTTTGGCTTGCTAAATTATTATATTTATTTTGCAAGTGGAGCGAACCACTTGGGAAGGTTGGCTCTAGAGTTTGAAAGCTCTATTTGGTCAAAATATTCACAAAATAATTATATGCAATTATTTAATATTTTATAAATATTGTTGTGGAATTTTGAAGGATTTATGAAGGATTTTTTAAGACGAAAAATTAATAAATAATTTGCAAAATTAATAATAATTTTCTAACAAGTTTTTGAAGATTTTCTTACTTGCAGAAGGCAAGATTAGTGCCTCTATTTTTCTGTTATTTTTCCAGGCTTCTTGAGAGTGGGGCGATTGACCTAGGAGGGTCAATTTGGTGATTTCTATGCCAAAATAAGTTGTTGGTATTTTTCTATATTTTTTTGAGGTTCGCAGCAATTTTGACAAGGGTTCTGAAGATTTTTTATGTTCCAAACAGCAACAGAAAATTAGCTATTAAATCTAATTTTTCTTTCATCTATTTGTGGCGTGGAAGGTACAGAAAAAGGGAGAAAAAGGTATTTATTTATGTGAATTTAAATATGGAATTTTACTGATTATTTTCATATTATTTCAAAACAATTTATTGGAAGAAATTCCCTATCAAACCCTCTCTTTTTGGTGCCTAGGGTTTCTAGAATTAAATAAGGGTTTTGAAAATTAAATTCTCAATTTAGGGCTTGCTGATTTTCATTTCAGATTTTGGGATTTTGGGGAAAACCCATTTTGCCTTAATTTGTCCCGTTTGGGGACATTACATATGCATATGAAAACAAATGGCTGTACTATTCAGTATGATGGATTAATTGGAATTGGTTGTACATTAGTGGATTGTTCAATTATGTTGATTAACAATACAATTATCTGTAATTATTCCAGCTTTAGCAGATGTTATGTATTTATTTATAATTTTGTAATGGCTACTGAGAATGGCTGGAAATAAGCCCTCTTGCTGTACTTTTACTGCAGAAATGATTTTGAAATACTTTCAGTTTTAATGTCAAATGTGTACTTGACCTTTGATAAGAATTTTAGCATGTTAGTTTCCTTCTAGTTTTGGTTTGTTAAAGTAGGGCCCAAGGAATCGACGTGGAGTGTTGAATCCTGAACTCTGTTGACGGATTCGGAACTACATGACCACAAAAAAATTGTGATGTTTTCCAGTGTTCAACCAAGGGATCGCTACTAGGGGACCCACAAAGCACACAAGCACCTCTAAACATTTGTTAGCATGGGGGCGAACAGAAATATTTTTATAAAGCTAGTAAATCTAGACAAATAAGCATCACAAGTATGTTTTCCATGCATTAAAATCCTGTCAAGTGGTTCTAAAGAGATAAGCATCATGAAAATTCCTTGCAATCACTATCTAACAGATGTAGATAAATAAGCCTCACATATGTGTGCTGTGTGCATTTAGTGTATATTAGTTATAGTGTAATTACTAAAAGACTCCTCAATTCAATAAACTAAAAAGCTATGACAACAATTAGGTTTCCCTACACCTAAGGGATTAAGAACCTGGTCTAAAAAGGATCTCATGCAACTAGCAGACTTGAGGAATATATATTGTTAATTGCGTAGAAGAGCCAATGGAAGATTCCAACAGGAAAATAGGGTTACTTTAAAATTCTAACATCTTTCCTAAAGCTTTCAATTGCTTCTTGTGTCCCAATGCCTTAAAATGAGCACAATGAACTCGTTTTGTTAGGCATGGCAATGCATAATGTGGCCTATAAGGGGTCTTTCTATTACATTCCCTTTTCCTCAACTTGAAAAACCTTCTAATCCACAATTGTTAGCCATAAGCTAATACACATGCATCACTAAGGAAAAAGCTTCCAAAGGAATAGGCACAACCTGCCCAAAGCGACAAGTTTCCAAAGACTCCTGCCGTCAACTTGTAGTGCACAATATCCTTGGACATACTTCTTCAAGATTTTCAGCTTGTAGTGCCAATTTTTCCTTGGATACACTTCTTGAGCCAAAACACCATGTTCTTTGGTAGGCTGGTGAAATCAACAGTGTTAACCTGTCCATTAGATCCCATTTCAGCTGTGGTGTGCCACACCTGAATGTCGAGAACAGAAGCAATGAAGGCAGCTTCAAGTCCTGAGCAACTTTGGCAAAATAGATACCCCTCAGGATTGGCAACTGAGCAAAGGATGTCCATTGTTTTGCAACTCAACCTCCAAAATGTGCTTCTTTAAGAGTCCAACAAGAACATAATTCATCCAAAGGTGTATTATTAATCATTAGAGTATTTTCACAACATTTTGAACAAAAAAATGTGCAAAATCCCTTCAAAGTAGGAGAGTTAATTTACGAGTTACCTTACTTTCATCACAGTTTCACAGTATTGGCAATAAATATTTCAGTGATTAGATGGAGATAAACCTCTTATTTCAAACAAAAATAATATATTAGAGAATATTGATGAGACCAAATAGCTGACTCTCTTTTATTAACAACCAAATTAAGTTGCAACATTACAGAGGTGTAAAGTGCACTCACAATATCATTTGTTGTCAAAAAATCAAATTGAACACCCGTCAAGTTTGCCAATGGCACAATGTCATGCCATGAATCATTAAAATCCATCTGGAATATTTGAATTGTCAGCTGCACAAGAACATCCAAAAAAACAGCTTTATGTACTTATTACAAGCCAGAAATAAAGTGTTTCTTATCTAAGTACTCACATAGATATCAGAGATAAAGGTAAGGCAGCTGTTCGTTCTGACTTACTCTGACAAAAGAAAGTATCATGAGGAGAATTATTTTGAATTTTCCAGTTGCAAAAATAGTTAATTGGAATAAATCATTCGGATAATTCAAGTTCCACACAGGTAAAGATTGTTTTTATACAGTTATCTCAAATACAGGAAGACTAATGGTAGCAATAACTGTCACCAATCCTTATTCATAAAAGAGAATATTACCTGTCTATTTAATCTCCTAATGGTTACTTACCCATGCAATGTAAATTGAAATAAATACTACAAGCAAGGAAATGTTAAATCCACATATATAAATACTGAAAGATAATGCATTGTTTTGATCATCTGACATACTTGTTTGCTCTCATAAGAAACAAAGGATGCCAGAGCACAATAATTTCAAATATTACAGACCTCTCAAAACACATGCCTATTATATTTGAAGAAAAATCCGGGGCAGAATTTATGTACGAGACACCCGGATAGATTTGAAGCATATATATTTTATTTCAGGAAGCCACGAAACCAGAGTAAGTTTTACATAACCTTTGTCGAAAATTTCACACTTTTTCTTTGTTAATACTCAATATGGCAGCTGAAATGATCGTAGAAAGAGTGTTACCACAGAAGAAGTTCATTGCTTATGTAAAAATGGAAATGGCATGTCGTCATATACCTGAGCATTACTGATGCTCTGTTCTATATTAGATGTAGCAATTATGACTTATTACCCACAATGTGTGTCAAGGGGTACACCGTGTAAGCCGTATCCTAATCAATGGACCCAAGCCAAACCATCTGTTTAGGTTACAGCCCGGTTAAATTAAACTATCAGAACCAAATTTAAGGCAGTAATCAAATTTGGACATGTTTTTATTGCCTATTGATAAGAGAAGTTTTGGGTGAATGAATGCTTCTTTGTCCATCTTGATATAAGAATAAATTCGCATGGGGAGTTTGACTTTAACTTTTATATCTAGAAATCAGTGGCCTGGAAAATCAATTCTATTTATTTGAGCCGGCACATGCACTAATCTTATCAAGTCCATCTGCAGAGGATGTTAATATTAAAAAAAATTGTAATTACAACTTGCATAACCATTTAGAATCTAAGATAGACAATTAAGCAATACAGTACGCTGTCTGAAAAGTGACAGGCTTTGTATTGGTGTATTCTTCAATAATATTTTGTAATAATACATATCCATTGTGCACTGCATTTGAAATCATTTTTTCATGTAGGATCTTATCCATGGCCCTATGCCCCTCTTAGTTTTAAATTTTCATTGTCTTTTGACGGAGTTATAACAGTACAAAGCGAACACTCGATGCCCTATCCGTCTCAGTTACAAAATGATGGTTGTCAGGGTTTGTTCCAAGATTAGTTGAAACATGAAACAATTAGGATAATAGTACCCCAATCTCATCAGAGGAAGAAGGTTGTGTTCTGGAATAAACGGACTGCAAGAAACTTAGAATGCACTTTCCATGCTAAAAACATGTTGAATCCACTAATATACTTTACGAAATCATCCCTAGTGCAGCTTTTCATTTGTCCCATGCAATATCAGAGCAATTTTACACTGAAGAGTGAAGGCTAATTAGATTGCAATAAAACATGCACAGTGGGATGGCCAACAAACAATGTTGAATGATGTGAATATAAGATCACTGGTCTCTGCGGCAAAGGATGCTCATCAGAGTCACTTGCCTCTAGCTAATAGCAATGACAGCTGCCTGCAAATAGCTCATGTAACCATTGTTGGATTTATATTCAAGTAGTTAGAGAGTGGGTATTATATAGACAGCTTTGGTCATCATTTCCAATTTTTTATCAATATAAAAAGCGACTTAAACTGCTTCTAAACAGGTTAACATTGATGAGAGTATCATTCAGGGTTAATCTAAGTCCATGCTCTGTCAACACAGTTAAATACAATGTAGAGACTTTAACTTATCAACAGGCCTTGTAAGTACTCATTTTCTTACAATTAAAGCATATGTGCACCTTTTTTAGACAATTGGTATATGAATAGTCAAATTAAGCAGCTAAATCATAAGCCTGACTTCTGTCCCAAATTTATAAAGATTATTGTTTCTCCCATTACTTTGACAATCAGCATTGAGCATCCTAAACCAACATAGTTCTCTTGCTGATTATATGGCAACCCAAATTTTCCAAGCCTTCTGAACAAGAAAAACAAGTTGGCAGCCTCAAGTAGGTTTCGTTTATTATATTTTATGCCATCTCCTATTCATCTCAAACCCTGACCCGCTCATGTACTGTAAATATTTTCTCTCGAACAATTAACTATCTACATTGGATTAAAATAAAGCACAGCAAAGAGTATCATAATTTATGGCCCTGTTTAAATCAAACCCTGACCCAGTCATGGCACTCCAAATGTTTTCTCTGAAACAACCACAACAATTTTACTATCTACATTGATTTAAAATTTACAAGTGGATTATAATTTACGGTCATGCTACATTAAGTTTCCAAAAAAAACTGAGGGCGGAAAAAAGCACAATTGACCTCACTGCATGAAAACTTCGGAGCACCACCACATACAAGAACTTCACAACTGTTACGATTATGGGGGAAAAAAAATTGTAAATTGAACTATTGCAACAAAATGTGGTTGCCACATTTGAGTGGTGATGAAGTTAGCAAGCAGGAACAGCAATTATTGAAATCCGTAGCTTGTTGATCGTGGTGAATTCGAGACAGAGAACAAGTGTAAGTTAGAGAAAAATAACCTTTGCCGACTCTTGTGTGCTGTGCCTGTCGTGTTATGGTGGTGGGCTCGGCGACTGCTACAGCTCATGTTTTTATTGGGATTGATTGCTTATTTTCCGCCAAATTTCATGATTTCTTCACGAGCTTGAAATGGTATGAAAAATCTTTTCAACTTTGCGAAATTCGCAGCATGATTACATTGATTTCGATGATAATACATATTGAACAAGGCTGAATTGACAGCACGGAAGTTGCCCTTAAAAAATTGGGTAAAATATTTATATTTTTTATAAAATGTATTGTGAGGCGTGTGGTGCATAGGAAATGGGAGAATGTCTTTCTTTTCTTTATTTAGAGCAATACAGGGAGTATTTGAAATTAATGGTTAGCAGGTGTCAATTCATAGGAATTTAGCACGTGGCAATCTAACTGAAAATTAATGAATTTTTGGGAGCTCTTGTAGAGATTTTCCTCCGCCAAGTTTGGACTCACATGACTCGATTTGGCGACGGAAAACTAAGTGACAACGTGCAAACGAATAATTGCACCACTTTAAAAGTTGAGCGAAACGTCACATTTTTGAGACTGTGGAGGTTTAAACAAATATGATGATGGATGGAGGTTGTACTCTAAATGATGGAACTGTAATGATAAACAAGTGATTCTAGGATTCAATTTGGAGTATGGTATTTTTTATTTTAAATATGATTCAATGTTTATATATAGACACCCACTCTCAAGTCTTTATGTTGTATTGTTTTTAGTTAGGTTGACAACATATAAATAGAGAAATAAAGAAGAATGTAGGTTTATGAATGACCAAGATCTGATAATAGGAAATATTATTCAATAACAATCAATAGTCGAATTAGAAAATTCACGATGATTAGAGAATGATATAAAAATTATCACGTTTTACTATTTACATGTTTAAATGGTCAAGTTATATTTTTTTGGTATATCAGACATGCAAAAGTTGTTTTGACAAGTGTGTTCATCTGATCCAAGCCTCCAAAAACTTAGTTCAATTTTTTGCACCTTTGCTTAGATAGTTGGGAAATAGATTTCTTCTCCTTACCCTAATTGAGTAGCTACATCTAAAAATTGTAAGGAAAACAAAATATGTTTTAGGGGTTTGCATTATACCAAGAAATCATTGAGCTATCTTGATATTTGCCAACACTTTGATAATTGTAGTAATTCGTCGTCTAAGCAAACTAGTACAATACATTGTATTGCTAACATGAACTTCAGTGCTACAATGAATGCTCTAATGATTGTTTGATTTCTCTAAATGCTTGTAGATGTTCAATGAATGTTTTCAGTATTGGGTTATGATCCCCCTTATCAAACTCAGCTTATTAGTCCCATTTGATGTGTTCGGTGACTTCTTAGTGCTTGTGGGAATTCAAATCTAGTTCCCTCCTTGTGTGAATGTTTGAATTTTTATAAAGTATTATGTGTGTTCAACATGAGCCGCTAAACCTAACAAAATATTAAACAATAAATATAATAAAAACCAATCTATTTATTTTTTTAAATTCGTTATTTAAATAGGTACGAGTGTATAGGATTTTTATGAAGGCTATCAACACTCGGTAGTTTTGCAAGGTAGGCTTGTTAGGTAGCTTGTAGGACCTATGCTTCTAGTATAAGTTTGGTGGAATATGCAATTAGATAGAGTGTAAAAGTGAAATTGTAAGTGCATTTAATGAAATTATAAGGAGCCCATGTGGACATGTAAGAAAATTAAATGATTTTTTAAGAACATGTAAGGGTGGGTTTACTTGTATAAGTAAACCCACATGGGTATGCAAGAAAGTTGTAAGGAAAGACATGGGTTTGTAAGAAAGATGAATGCCCCAGTAAGGAAGTAGCTCTTCATTTATAAAAATTTTGGTGGAACTTTTGTTATGTAGTATTTTCTTATTTAATTATCAATGTTGGCTTGAGTGGGGGTTGAACATTCCTTATTGGAGTTTGGGGTTTCAATGAAACTTGATCATAAAGAGGGAGCTTGGAGAAAGGACTTTAGGAGCGCTTTCAAGAAGGGTTTGGAGGAAGGTAAGTCTCTTGGTTTCCCTTATTGATCATTTTCCTTACTTTCAAAGATTGGATGGAATGATAGTTCTCTTTCTCCTCGTTGTAAGAAGGCTTGTAGTTTTGTAAAGGGATGTGTTCCTTATAATAATGGCATAGTTTTAATGTATTGTGCTAGTTTGTGGGAATGAATTTAAATGTCTCTCTCTCAAATGTAGAATGTTTATTTGGATTAAAATAAGTAACTTGATAGTAATTGTTAAAGATAGTGATAAAGTCACTTATAACTTAATAATAGGGGAGTTGTAATGTGTATTTCCATAAAGAAAATGGAATTGAAGAAATTATGGGGGATCATTTGATTGTACTAAATTATGGTGGGAGAATCTTGGGCATGAGAATTATTAAGTGTTCGTTCAAAAAAAATTGTCACCCTAATATTGGTGGGTGTAGATGATACTTATGGAGTATATAACACCTCAGTCTTGTACACCTAGCAAACTCAGACCTTGGTTGTTATTTTTAGTTTTGGACCTTTCCCACTTTTGTAAGTCTTGAATCTGCTCTATATTGTGCCCCTTCACCTATCTCTTAGTCAGACCAGTCTTAATTTGATGACCCAAGCTTTCTTACTCAGAATGCCTAAAATGTATTTATCTTCCACCTCTACAAGTTTTGAGCCTATACCTACTTTCCTGCTCCCTAAACATCAATTTCTAAGACAGACACTAACATTGACGTTAATGTTTTGACCAGATGCAAGTGTTTAATGCCTTAAATTCATCTATTTTGTAAATGAAATGTATCCTAACAGTCAACCTAAGTGCTTTAATATGAGTTACTTCTCCAAAGGGATCGATACAAATACAAGATCAACCCTTATTCATTTTTCACTTAGAAAAGACAAAGTGAGACCAAGGTGACTTATCAAAAGCACTCTATCAAGCATTTAATTGAATATAACTTCCTTATTTCCATATCAGTCATAGGAAAAACACATCTATAGGTCTTAAGTACTAAAGGAGCAACCCAAGAGCCCAATTTGCCAAATTACAATCTAGGTCGCTATTGTACTTGCTTTGCACATATTGCATGATTCATACACAAGCCAACACGTAGGGGAGAACACATTATTCAAAGGCCCTCTTTAGAGTATTGGCTAAGTAGGTAACACTCACTGATAGAGGGGACTTTGGGGTCAGCTTGACACCGTGTGCCCACTCACCCATTTTTCTCCAAGGTCACTATGAAGATGAAGAATTAGGATTTTGACTTTTCACGAGGAATGAAAGTCCATGACCCAAATAGGAATACACTATAATAAATTCAAAGACAAACCCAAAATCATCTAGGTGATTGCATCTTTTTCCAACAAGTATTCTATACAGGACACTTGCATCAAATCTAGACAATAGCATTGATGCAATCGTCCCAAACTGACGTTAGTGTCTAAGGCTATAGAAGAATCCAAATAAAAATATGATGATTGTTCCATAATCATCTTCCAACCTACTTCTTGCCTATTCTAGATCTAGCATAGTGTTAGTATTGAAACCAACTAAGTATATTACTTCTTTATCATTTTTATACATTACTTAGTTATACTTTCTATATTTAGACTATTCTCAACATAATAAATTCAGTGTATGTTTATATATGAGTTTAATACCCAATTGGCTTATTATAGGTCTAATTATCACCCTTGTACATTGTCATTTTCATATACCCTTTTGATAAGCCTCTAGGTAACCCCAACCTAGAGAGAACTCATTTTAGGGTTAAACATTTTGTGAACCCAATTCGTGTGAATACAAAAAATATATAATGTAGGGATTTCAAGCCTCCTAGGGTTTCAACTTTTTGTGATGGATTTTTAAATCTAAAACTTTACCTTAGGGTTTTACCATCCTCTGGTCATAAGGGCTTTATGTGCATATGCTTACAAGCGGATTCTTCCTTGATTGGTGCATTTTGGTCTCCAAATAGGACCATTTTAAAATTCCTCGGAGGTATTTTCTACTTAGGTTGGTATTTTGAAAAACCTCTTTTTTCACTCAAATTTGACACATTTTTTTTTTGTAATTTACTATTTTTAGTAAATATTGGCATGCAAGGTGAATGGTGTGCTTATTTTGTAATTAATTTATGGGTTTCATGAAAAATAATATTTTATTCAAAAACTTATCTCAAATCTATAAAATAAATTCATGTTTTATCAAATTTGTAAATTCTTTATTGAGAATATTATAGATTTTACATGTGAAGCATTCCACATTGTTTGTCATGTTTTTTATTCATAATAGAATAAATTTCAAATTCCACAGAGGTTTTTAATCAGTATGTTTATATATTGTACTTTTATTTCCATATTTATTGGGGTTCATCTTATTTCCTATTTTTCCTAAAAAACCTATTTCATATTCCAAAAAATTTCATCCAATCACTTTATTTTGATTTATCTTCATTTGGAACATTATGGTGACCTTTGCCCTTGGTTCAAAACTCTAGTTGACCTAGGGTTTTATGATTTACTATTTTATAAATTATGATTTATGAATTCAAAGTGTTCAAAATTTTAAATTCAGAATTTTATCTTTTCCAAAATCATGTTCAATATGGATACACCTCTTAATTATTTCATGTTCCAATACCTTATAGTGGTTGTTACTTGTTATATCTCATGCTTGATTAAATCATTCTGATCTATAAGGGGTTCAAAATCTAATCACTTCAAAATAACCAAATCAGATATTCGTATAAAATTCAAACCTCTCTTTACTAATCTTATGACAATATTATTGATCCTCTTTCTCCTAACCCTAAGGAGGGTGATAGCTATAATCCCTCTAACTAGGTGAAAGCTATAACTCCTCCAAAAGGTAACGTAGATGGTGTATGTACGCATATTCAAACTGAGATACCTAAGGTTTGTGATTGTGAATCCTTAAAAGATCAAATCATCTTTATGATCAAGTTAATAAAAGAGTTACAAAAGCATAATCAATACTTCAGTTCAAAGATCACATTATTAGAAAATCAAATTCCATGTGCCAAAAATCTAACACGTGATAGTGTTAATCATGTGTTTGCATCCTCACTTACTAATGTTGTGCCAAACAAGGTTTCCTATATAAATGAAAAGCTAAAACAAAATGCATCCAAACCAAGTGATTCTAAAAGTGACTAAAAGACTATTAAAATTTCAAGTGAAATCCTAAGAGATATGCTTCGAAACAAAGTGATCAAATTACCTCCTTCACATCCTATAAGGAGATTAAATACTATTGTGCATATCATATAATGCATTGGCATTATATAGATTGTTGTTTGACATTAAAAAACAAGATACAATGTCTTAATGATCCTACAATCGATACATTACTCAAGAAAACCATTCACATTATGAGTACTTCTCCTAAAGCAAAAGTGCCAAAACAACAAATATGGTTACCAAATAAATTTTAAAAGCAAAACATTGAGCAAAAAAATGTTCAAAAAGAAAACTCAAATCAAGAAAAGGATCCAAATCTACCTCTCCAAAATGATACTCAGCTTTCAAAATAATATGGTTTTGGAATTAAATATTTGCAAAAATTTGGATATCATGGTCAAGGATTGGGAAAACATACCCAAGGCATCACTTATCTTGTTTTCACATATGATCAAAGTGACCATCAAGGCTTGGGCTATACCAATGCAAATAATTCAAGTATACATTTTTCCAATACAAAAGAGCAAGAACCTACAAATGAAAATGAGGTACACAAGGAACATTTTCACAAAGAACAAGAAATGCATCAAAAGGACAATTCAAAACAAAAACACTTACAAATGCAACAATTAGAGCGAAAAAAGGTTCCAAAGATAATGTTATAAAAAGAGCAAGAATAAAATTTGCCAACTCAAACTCAAGAAAAGCAAACAAGCATTCTCAAAAGTGGGTTTCTAACAAACGAGGTCAAAAAATAAGAGACACTTGACAAATCTAATGTTTTAAATGTGGTTATAAATGGGGCAACTATAGGCCTTTCCTCATATCAAAACACTTCTACTCTCGCTACTCATATAGATGGTGAGCACTCTATAAATGAAGAGTTCAGCAAACCATGTTTTGATTCACTTGATAACTCACCACATAATCTATTCATATTTATAGGTTCTAGTACCTATGATTGAATCCATCACTGACAAATGAGAAACCAAATGTGGATAAATGCAAACTAAAGATACCAAATACAAAATTACCACAAGATCATGATACCATTCCTACTTCTATTATGCACGCATATGGCACATCCAGTTCAAGATAGGTTATACACTTACCACTCTTTGAGGACTCTCATCCATTAGATGAGATCATATGGTAGTCTCTTTACATATTCTAAAATACCCAAAAAATATAAAACATTCATAAATACAAGAACACTTTCGACACCAATTCTATTGGCTCCTTGGCATCTATGTTTTAGTTCCATGTTAATGGATAACATATCAGTTACTCTTACATACATACATGTGTATCACACTTATATTAAAATGTGATACATACATACACAAATACATGATCTATTCTTATTCTGGATGTTGGGCCTTCCTTCTACTCATGTCATGTAGACATTGGGGCATCCACTTCTTTGATCTCAATATGCATAGGTTATATTTTTTAGTGATCACATTTCATTATCATGTTTGAGCTTATATATGTACTTACACATGCCTTCATCCATGATTTTGTCTTACACAGGGTACTTGATATGCTATAAACTTGACATTTTTTCCTAACACATTTGATCGATGGGCTATTATGACATGTTTATGTTGGTTGCTTATGATTTACTTTATGCACTTTTTTAGTGTCTTGCCTTGCTATTGTATTCCTTGTTCAAGCATTTGAATATGTTCCCTTGCTTGTAGCCCCCGTACCTATGTATTATTTCTTTGACATTTGCATATGTCATTTTTTATTGTATGGACATTTTAATGTCATTCTTCCTTTTATGGACATTTGACTAAGCCATTTCCCTTCAGTTGTGTGGCATTTGAACATGCCCCTTATTTGTGGTCTCTTTGGACCATTGCCTTTTGACTGACTTTTGAGTTCTCTTGTATGTGTGCTTATTTACTTGTTGATTTTGTACTATTACTATATATACGTTGTCATGATCTTTATCATGCATATTAGGCCTTCATGTGATCACATTGGTTCTATGTGCTTCAATATTGTATACCTGTACATGTTCCTTCTATATGCTATAGGGTTCCATTCATAGATTATGAAGTTATCGTATCCTTTTGAGGTGAGGTAACTACTAGTTCCTATCTTTACCTCACCTCAAAGGGGTCATATTAGTGGGGGCATGTCATAGAGGCTCTTTATCCACACTTAACACAGTTTTTAGATTTAGTGGGGGCATGCTTTGGAAGCATATTCTCCACACTTATTCAGTATTCAACATCTCCAGATTATAGTGGAGACATACTTTGGAAACATGTTCTTCACATTGGTACTTGTATCAATTTTTAGATTTATCCATATATAGTGGGGACATGGTTTGGAATCATACTCTCCACACTTACATAATTTTTTGAATTGGCTAAAACACATAATTATATGATTCAAATTAACAGTTGTGGCATAATTTTATACATTGGTACCATTGTTATACATAGTTTCAATATGAGACATATCTAAGGTGTGTATGCTATGCAATTTATGCCTATATTACAAAATCCAAATTAGTTATAGATTTCAAAAATCTTTTATGGACTATTGCCACATTATGGAATTTTATGTACTAATACCCCAATCAAATTTTTATGAACTTTATTCAGCTTACTGTAGTAGTTGGTTCAATTTTTAGTATGGTTAAGGTGATTAAATCGCTCAATCTTGCCAAGTATTCATGTTGGAATTTATTGTATCATCCAACCTCATAAGGTTATAAGTATCATTGGGTTATATGGTTGAGCTAATCTCAACTACCAGGTGATAATTCACCTTTACTCTAAGGTTGGGGGTATATGCCTCCCTTTCTCTCTCTCTAAATATATGCACTTTCAAGATTTATCTATATTTGTCCCAAACTCAGTTTCAGAGGCTTACATTGATACATCTTTTTCAAATCAACTTGCCAATAGGCAAGGTAGTTGTATCGACTCATAGATGTGCGCCTAAACCTTTCTCTTTCAATTTAAATTTATTTCAAATACTTTTAATTCCAAATATATGTACTAGTTATATACTACAACATACTCTTGGTTGCAGTTCAGTCACCAGCAAAGCACTCAAGTTGGACACACACAAAGATAAGGTGTGTTATACACACCCAAGTACGCTTTCCTTTCCTTTAAACTAGTAATTTCATTATTCAATTAAGGAGGGGGGGAAATTTAGACAAAATTAATGGATTATATAACACCTCAATCTTGTACACTTGGTAAACTCAGACCTTGGTTGTTCCTCTTAGTTATGGAGTTTTCCCACTTTCACAAGTCTTCCATCTACTCTATCTTATGTCCATTACCCTATCTCTTAGTCTAACCAGTATTAAGTTGATGACCCAATCCTTATATCTTTCCTATAATGCTTAAAATGTACTTATCTTCCACCTCTACAAGTTATGAACAGGTACCTTTCCTTCTCCCTAGACACTAATGTTCATGACAGACACTAGAGTTAGTCTTAGTGTCCTGATCTGACACAAGTGTGTTAGGATAAAAGTCATGATACTACATGTTAGATCAATGAACCATATCTTACAGTGAAAGTAAATAAATGTAGATTACAAGCTTCCCAAAATAAATACAAGAGGACACATTACATAAATATTACATGGAAACCTTGCAATGTGAAAGTAAAAACTATGGGCAAAATGGGAGCTTCCAGACTTCATTAAAACATAAAATAACTCTCTTCAAAAACAACTCCTCCATAGCAACTCCTTTAGTTTTTCCATACAAAGCACTCAATGCTTCCAATTGAAGCATTCAGGTTGTGAACCAAGCTAAACTAGCCTACAAGATCCATGTTCCAAGCATGCAAGCCCAAGGCTTGCATGGATCCACTAATTGGATGAATTTACAAAGGAGAGTTCATGCTAATAAATAATATTTTCAACGCAGAGAGAAAATAGAGAGAGAGGATAAAATCATGCCATACTCCATGTGGGAGAATTATTCATCAATAGGTAATCTTGTCCCCCCATGTGCCAAGTCAAGCCTTTAAATGACATCTCATCATGCCCACTTGACCACTCCATGTGCACACCCATGTGTTATTCCATGTGTTATGCCCCACTCCACATGTAAGCTCAATCTAGAATAGTGATCCTTATCTCCCACTTTCCATGTGTACACATGTGTGATTTAAAAGATTCTCACGTTTGACCTCACCAACCATGAACCCATAGATAACTGTGCCCCACAAGCACATGTCTAAGTAAAAACATGTGATCCACTAGCATTATGTCCTCACATGCTTTCAAAAACTAACCCATGTGACTTAGTGGAGAAAATGCACCCCGCTTTCTCTCATTTCCTCTTTTAACTTTCAAAGATGATCCATGGGCCATACTACCCATCGTGGGTCATGCCAAGTCATCACCTAGCCATATCACTAACCATCCACATCACCACCAGGCCACATCACCATGAATAGTGATTCATGAATAGTGACTTCACATCTTAACATTCTCCCACTTGAAGTCAATATACATAGACTTTTAACACACCTAAGTATTCTACAACTAGTTGCCCATCCATGCCCTTTGCTACCCTAACACAAACCCAATATAAGTTTTCTTACACTATTAAAACTTCTATGTCTTGGCTGGATTTGTCAACATATTTTCCTCAATAATAGTTTTCAGTATTGAAGTGACCCTTCACTTCTCCATACCCACAAACCAATCCTCCAATGAGATTCTACCATGAACCGCTCATAACTCCCACTACTTGGGAATATCTGGTCTAGTGCTCACCATGGCATTATGAGGCTTCCTACTCCTGATGAATACGATAATAAGACATGTCTTCTCTTCTTTTAGGACTCTCCTAGGAAAATATCTCAAAATGCAATAAGTGGGGTACTTCCTTGATCTCATGTCCTTGTGCATCTCCATCATTGGCTTGCTCCTCTTATCAGCTTCATCTCATGAGTCCTAATTGAGCCATCACACCAGTGATTATTTTGGGGCATGCATCCAACATATCACAACTCATAGCAACAATCTATGTTATCCACTTTAGCTCTCCATAAAGGTACTAAAATTCTTGTACTACATGTGTGATGTCTATACCAACCTATATAGTGATTTTAATGCAAACCAGCAATGCTTTTGCCTCAACTCTTTTTCTTTATATCTCCCTAAGAGAGATCACCATGTAGGAATAACTCCATATATAAATAACAACTAGTGCATGTAACACTCTTGATATTAGTGAAGAGAAGATCTCATAAAATTCAAAACTAGACTTCTCCATATAGCCTCCAGCTATCATCATCATAGAAGTGGACCAATCATAGTTTTATGGAAGTCAGCATGCTACTCGGTGCATCACTGCACCTACCAAGTTTTTGAGCCTCAAGAATGCATTCAAAATGCATCATGCTCTGCCAAATGTTTCCAAGTACCAACTCATGTGCCTCTAGTGTTTTCCATGCATCAATTTATCTGGCCACATGCCATAACTATATACACAACACTCTAGGACCCTGAGTCCTATGGTCAACATTGACCTTCTCCTTCTAAGAACACTGGGTCTCACTTGTTCATCTGCATCTTCATCTTCATCTTCCTTAACTACTTTAAAATGAGGACAGCTTCAAATTTGCTTGTACCTCCTTCTTTTGCATGGATTTTTCTTTTTATTCTACATCTTGACTAATGACATGTAGTTAGTAGGATACCACATCAAAACACCTTCTATTTTTTTCTAAGAACTATAAGGTCATCACCTTGTCCTCCACCTCCTCCAAAGGAGTCCAACTTGCTCCTCAAGCTGTAGAGTTGCTTCTCCATATTCAAAAAGAATAATGTGTAGGTTGTTGACTTGTCTGGCAAATATTTTAAAGCTTCTCCATCAACTCTCTTGTGGGCTTCTCCTCAGCAACATGAAGAGATAAAAATATTCACCAAGAGATCCTCCACCTCACTCCACAGAGAGATACCTGCCAAAACAACAAAACCTCTTTCTTTTCTTCTTTAATCTCCAAGTCTCTCCTCCTATCATAGTAGCTTCACCTTGCACACAATCAACCAACAACAGAAAACACTCACACATGTAGTTTTTCACCATGGCTCTAATACAAGATGTTAGAGCCATGCATTGTTAGCTTCATAACCAAAGCTATGATATCAGATGTTAAGAATAAATTCCTAATACTACATTTTAGATCAATGAAATATATTCCATAGTGTAAGAAAATAAATGCAAAAAATAAGCTACACAAAACATAAACAAGCAAAAGGACACATTACACAAAGATTACATGGAAACCTTTCAATGTGCAAGAAAAAATCATGGGAAAAATGGAAGCTTCTAGACTTCATTAAAACGCAACATCACTCACTTTTACAATAGCTCCTGCATAGCAACTCCTTCAGTGCTTCCATACAAAGCACTCAATGCTTCCACTTGAAGCATTCAAGTTGTGAACCAAGCTAAACTAGTCTACATGATCCAACCTCCAAGCATACAAGCCCAAGGTTTGCATGGATATACTAATCAGATGAATTTACAAAAGAGATATCATGATAATAAATAACATTTATAACATAGAGAAAAAATAGAGAGAGAGGATAAAATTGTGTCATACTCATGTGGGAGCACTATTCATCAATAAGAAATATTGTCCCCCCATGTGCAAAGTCAAGCTTTTGAATGGCAACTCATCATACCCATTTGACCACTTCATGTGCACACCCATGTGCTCTTCCATGTGTTACACCCTACTCCACATGTGACTTCAATCTAGAATAGTGATCCTTGTCTCCCACTTTCTCTCACCTCCTCTTTTGACTTTCAAATATGCTCTATGGGCCATACCACCCACCATGGGTCATGCCAAGTCATCACCTAGCCACATCACTAACCATCCACATCACCATGAATAATGACCATAAAATAGTTCCTATGAATAGTGATTCATGAATAGTGACTTCACATCCTAACCTCAACTATGACCAGTCTCTACTTAAATGGACCTATGACCTCTTACAATGATTTCTAGCCTCATTTACATTGTATTTTTCAATGCATGCCCTTTGTAGTGTCTTCATACACCAAATTGGATACAAATTGGAGGGAAGAGCTCTTCTTTCAAGTTTGAATTTACATACAAATCCTTTTAGAAGAAAAAACACATTATGACTCTAACTCACTTAGACTTTTCAAGGTAAGAACAAGACTAGAACAAGACTCTCTATACCTATAAATCCTTCTACACAAAGTACAAATGGAACATAACATACCTCCTTATTGTTTACACTAAAACTTTTTTATAAAAATATGTATAATATTTTTCTTCTTAATTGATGCTCTTTCATCATTTTGGCATGCTATAGAGGATGAAAGTGTTTTTAGGTCCATTGGAGATGGTTCACACGTGTGGAGGTGGTATTGTAGGCTCAAATAGGGTTAATTAGGCTTAATTGTAAACTAAGATTATGTAATTTTATTATTATAGAGATAGAATCTAGTTATGAAATTTTGTTACTAAATATTTGAAATCTCATGCATGATCAACTTGAAGTCAGAGAATGTCGTTCAAGAAAAATTCTAGAAAAAGTTGACATTATTGAAGAGTAACTATTGAAGAAGTTGAATCAATTAAGCATTGCAAGAGAACTATGAGGTATAGAGATGAGACATTAGTTCCCACACTTGTGTGGATGAGTCCTCTATGAAATTACAGGAGGATTCTCTCTAACTTATTGTGAGCGAGACACGACAATGAGTTTTCTCTCTCAACCAAATCTCTCTTAAAAGGCCAAAAATTGGTTGGTTTGGGGCGTATGTTCTGTATCATTATCCTAATTAATGAACCATATGTAAGGGCATGTTTGAATGGGCATTTTAAGTCTATATTGACTATTGTCTAGTCTCTATTAGGTCTCAAGAGTGAAAGTTTTAGTTGATCAAATGCATCCTTGAAGAGAATTTGAGTGTCTCTGAGTGTGTAAATTGAGCCAAATTCGGTCATGAGTTTTAGGAGAATCATGAAGAATAAAGATAATTTGTCATCTCTCACACTTACATAAATGGGTATTTTAATAAATTCTAAGATGAATCTTTATAACTTGACTTGAAAGAGATGTGATAATGAGTTTTCTCTCACAACTAAATCTATCTTAAAGGGCCAAAAGTTGGTAAGTGGGGGGCATATATTCTGACTCATTATCCAAATCAATGAACCATCTATGCAGGCACATATGGATGGACATTTTAAGTCTATAAAAATTGTTTTTCGGTCTCCATTGGGCCCCAAGGGTGAAGGTTGTAGTTGATCAGATGCATCCTTGAAGAGAATCTAAGTGTCCCTGAGTGTGAAAACTAGGTAAACTTTGGTCACATGTTTTAGGAGAACGATGAGGACTAGAGACAAGTTGTTAGTTCCCACACTTGCATGGATGAATCCTCTAAGAAATCCCAGGAGTAATCTCTCTAAATCGATGCAAGAGAGACACAATAATGAGTTTTCTATCATAGCTAAATCTCTTTTAAAGAACCAAAAAATGGTTAGTGGGGGGCATATATTTTAACTCGTTAGCCCAATCAATGAATTTTCTATGTAGACATGTTTGAATGGGATTTTAAGGTTATAATAGCCATTATCCGATCTTTATTGAGCTTCGAGAGTGAAAGTTACAGTTAATTGGATGCACCCTTGAAGATAATTTGAGTGTCCCTAAGTGTGAAAACTTAGCCAACTTCAATCATGAGTTGGAGGTGAATCATGAGGGCTAAATATGATCTTTCGGCTCTTACACTTGTATAAATGAGTTTTCTAGGAGAATTCTCTCTAACTCAACATGAGTGAGATGTAGCAATGAATTTTCTCTCCTAGCCAAATCTCTCTTAAAAGGCCAAAAGTTGGTTAGTTAGGGAGTGTATATTATGGATCATTATCCCAATCGATGAACCATCTAGATGGGAATGTTAGAATGGGTTTTTTAAGGCTAGAACAACTATTGTTTAGTCTCTATTAGGCCCTGGGAGTGAAGGTTGTAGTTGATCAGATGCATCATTGAAGAGAATATGAGCATCCCTAAGTGTGCATATTGAGTGAACTTTGATCACACATTTCAAGATAACTATGAGGGTTAGACATGAGTCATCATCTCTCATAGTTTCATTGATGAGTTCTATAAGAAATCCCATGATGATTATCTCTAACTCAATGTTAGCAAGATGTGGCAACAAGTTTTATCTTATAGCCAGATCTCTGTTAAAGGGTCAAAAATTGGTCAGTTATGGGTGTATATTATGATTAGTTAGCCTAATAGATGAATAGTCTACACTAGCATGTCTAAATGGGTATTTTAAATCTAGAACAACCATTATCAAGTCTCCATCAGGCCTTGGGAGAAAAATTTATAGTTGATCAGATGTATCCCTAAAGAGAATTTGAACATCATTAAGTGTGCAAACTAATACAACTTTAGTCATGAATTGCAAGAGAATTTTGAGGGATACAGATGATATGTCAACTCCCACACTTTCATAGATGAGTCTTTTAAGAAAGCTCAAGAGAATTCTCTCTACCTCAACGTGAGTGAGATGCAAAAATAAGTTCTTGCAGCTAAATCTTTCTTAAAGGGCCAAAAGTTGGTGAGTGGGGACCATATATTTTGACTCATTAGCCCAATCAACAAATGATATTCACAAGCACATCTGGATGGGTGTTTTAAGGCTATAATGATTGTTGTTCTATCTTCATCAGGCTTTTGGAGTGAAAGTTGTAGTTGATTAGACACATCCTTGAAGAGAATCTCATTATCCCTAATTGTGCAAACTAAACCAACTTTTATCACATGTTTTAGGAGAACCATGAGGGATAGAGATGAGACACCAACTCCCACACTTGCATGGATGAGTCCTATAATAAATCCTGAGAGTATTTTCTCTAACTTGATGTGAGCAAGACATAGAAATGAGTTTTCTCTCGTAGATAAATCTTTTTTAAAGGGCCAAAATTTGGTCAGTGGGAGGTGTATATTATGAATCATTAGCCAAATCAATAAACCATATTCATGAACATGTTTAAATGGATATTTTAAGGTTAAAATAACCTTGTTCGGTCTCCATCTGGCTCGAAGAGTGAAGATTACAGTTGATTAGACACATCCTTTAAGAGAATCTCAACATTATTAAGTATGCAAACTGAGCCAACTTCCATCTTGCATTATAGGATAACTGTGAGGGTTAGAGATGAGCGACCAGCTCCCACCCTTTCATGGATAAGTCCTATAAGAAAACCTATGAATATTATCTCTAAATCAATGTGAGTGAGATGCGGTAATGAGTTTTCTCTCATAGCTAAATCTCTCTTAAAAGGCCAAAAGCTGGTCAATGGAGGGCTTTTATTCTGACTCATTAGCCCAATTGATGAAATGTCTTCTCTAACATGTCCAAATTGGTATTTTAAGGCTAAAATATCCATTGTATGGTCTTCATCAAGCCCTAGGAGTGAAAGTTTGAGTTGATGAGTTGCATCTTAAAGAGAATCTTAACGTCCTTGAGTGTGAAAAATGAGTGAACTTCAGTCACACATTTCAAGAGAATTGTTAGGGCTAGAGATGAGCTATCAGCTCCCGAACTTGCATAAATTAGTCCTTTAATAAATCCTTATAGGATTATATCTAACTCAATGTGAGCGAGACATTATAATGAGTTCTCTTGCAACTAAATCTCTCTTAAAGGGCCAAATTTTAGTTAGTAGGGGGTGTATATTCTAAATCATTTTCCCAAGTGAAAAACCATCTTCATAGGCACATTCAAATGATAATTTTAAGTCTATAATGACCATTTGTTGATCTCCATCAGGGTCTAAAAGTAAAGGTTGAAGTTGATTGGATGCATCCCTTAAGAGAATCTCAGTATCCCCGAGTGTGCAAACTGACCCAATTTTCATCGCATGTTACAGGATAAATATGAGGGATAGAGATGAGCCTTCAACTCCAAAAATTTCATGGATGAGTCCTATAAGAAATCACAAGAGTATTATCTCTAACTTGACGTGAGCAAGATGCAACAATGAGTGTTCTCTCACAACTAAATCTCTTTTAAAGGTTCAAAAGTTGGTCAAAAAGGGGTGTATATTCTAACTCATTATCCCAATCGATGAGTTGTCTATGTGGCCATGTCTAGATGGGCATTTTAAGGCTAGAATGAACACTATCCAATGTCCATCATACCCCAAAAGTGAAATTTACAATTGATTAGATGCATATTTGAAGAGAATTTGAGCATCCCTGAGTGTGAAAACCAAGTCAATTTCAATCATGAATTGCAAAAAAATCATGAGGGAAAAAGATGATTCATTAGCTCCCACACTTTAACATATGAGTCCTCTAAGAAATACCATGATTATTCTCTTTAACTCAATGTGAATGAGACACAGTAATGAGTTTTATCTCACATCTAAATCTCTCTTAAAGAGCCAAGAGTTGGTTAATAGGGATGTATATTCTGACTTATTATCCCAATCAATGAAATGTTTATGTGGGGACATTTGAATGGGTGTATTAAGGCTAGAAAAGCCATTTTTTGGTCTCCATCAGGCCTTGAGAGTGAATGTTATAGTTTATCAGACACATTCTTAAGGAGAATCTAAGTGCCCCTAAGTGTGCAAATTAAGTGAACTTCAGTCACACATTGTATGAGAACCATGAGGGATAGATATTATCCATTAACTCGCACATTTTCATGGATGAGTCCTCTAATAAAGTGAAAACTTATTCTCTCTAACTCAATGCGAGCAAGACACAAAAATGAGTTTTCTCTCGTAGTCAAATCTCTCTTAAATGGCCAAAAGTTAGTTAGTAGGGGGCATATATTCTGAATCATTAGCCCAATTGATAAACCATCTTCACCAACATATCTATATGGAAAATTTTAAGGCTATAAAAACCATTATTTAGTCTTTATTAGGACCTAAAAGTAAAGGTTGTAATTGATAAAACACATCACTGAGGAGAATCTCAACGTCCCTGAGTATGCAAATTGAGCCAACTTCTATCATGCATTGTAAGAGATTCATAAGGGCTAGATATGAGTTTTCAGCTCTCACACTTACATGAATAAGTCCTATAATAAATCCTAGGAGGATTATCTCTAATGCGATGTGATTGAGATATGGCAACAAGTTTTTTGTCATAGCCAAATCTCTCTTAAAGGGTAAGAAATTGGTCAGAGGGGTGGTATATTTTGACTTATTATCCCAATCAATGAACCATCTTTACCGACACATCCATGTGGGAATTTTAAGGTCATAAAGACTATTTTATGGTTTCCATTGGGCCCTGAGAGTGAAGGTTGTAGTTGATTATATGCATCCCTAAAGAGAATTTGAGTGTCCCTGAGTTTGCAAACTGAGCCAACTTCGATCGTGCATTGCAAGAGAATCGTGAGGGCTAAAGATGAGTCATCAACTCCCATACTTGCATGGATGAGTCCTATAATAAATTAAAAGAGGATTCTCTAATTTGATGTAAATGAGATGTGGTAATGAGTTTTCTCTCATAGCTAAATCTCTGTTAAAGGGCCAAAAAATGGTTAGTGAGGGGCGTATATTCTAACTCATTAGCCTAATCGACAAACCATCTTTATAGACACATACAAATTGATATTTTAAGGCTAGAATGATTATTCTCCAATCTCTATCAGGGCCTAAGAGTGAAGGTTATAGATAATCAGATGCATCCCTTAAGAGAATCTCAACGTCTTTGAGTGTGTATACTGAGCCAGTTTCCATCGCACATTGTAGGAGAATGGTGAAGTCTAGGATGAGTCATTAGCTCCCACACTTGCATGGATGAGTCCTATAAGAAATCTCAATAGGATTTTCTTTAACTCAATGTGAGTGAGACACGGTAATGAGTTTTATCTTGTAACTAAATCTCTCTTAATGGATGAGTCCTATAATAAATTAAAAGAGGATTCTCTCTAATTTGATGCGAATGAGATGTGGTAATGAGTTTTCTCTCATAGCTAAATCTCTGTTAAAGGGCCAAAAAATGGTTAGTGAGGGGCGTATATTCTAAATAATTAGCCTAATCGACAAACCATCTTTATAGACACATACAAATTGATATTTTAAGGCTAAAATGACTATTTTCCAATCTCTATCAGGGCCTGAGAGTGAAGGTTATAGATAATTAGACGCATCCCTTAAGAGAATCTCAACATCTTTAAGTGTGTATACTGAGCTAGTTTCCATCGCACATTGTAGGAGAATGGTAAAGTCTAGGATGAGTCATTAGCTCCCACACTTGCATGGATGAGTCCTATAAGAAATCTCAATAGGATTTTCTTTAACTCAATGTGAGTGAGACACGGTAATGAGTTTTATCTTGTAACTAAATCTCTCTTAAAGGGCCAAAAGTTGGTCAATGGGGGGCATATATTATGACTCATTATCCCAATCGATGAACCATCTTTATGGGCACATCCATATGGAAATTTTAAGTCTAGAACAACCATTATCCTATCTTTATCAGGCCTCAAGAGTAAAAGTTGTAATTGATTAGACGTATATCTTAAGAGAATTTGAGCATCTCTGAGTGTACAAATTAAGTGAATTTCATCATGCATTATAGGAGAACTTTAAGGGTTAGAGGAAATCCATGAACTCTTAAACTTTCAAAAATGAGTTATCTAATAAATCCCAAGAGGATTTTCTCTAACTCAATGTGAGTGAGACACGATAATGAGTTTTTTTTTGTAGTCAAATCTCTCTGAAAGGATCAAAAATTGGTCAGTAGGGGGCATATATTCTGACTCATTAACCCAATCAACAAACTATCCTTGTCAAAAAATTTGTATAATCATTTAAAGGTTATAATAGTTATTGTTTGGTCTCCATCGTACCCTAGGAGTGAAGGTTGCAGTTGATCAGATACATCCTTTAAGATAATTTCAACATCCTTGAATGTGCAAATTGAGCCAAATTTTATTACACACTATAAGAGAATCATGAGGGATATAGATAATTCATATCTCACTTGCATGAATGATTCATATAAGAAATCCTAGGAGGATTCTATCTAACTTAATGTGAGTGAGATGTGACAATGAGTTTTCTCTTGTAGGCAAATCTCTCTTAAAGGGCTAAAGTTAGTTTATGGGGGGCATATATTCTGAATCGTTAGCCTAATCGATGAACCATCTTTATGGACACATCTAGATGGAAATTTTAAATCTAGAATATCTATTGTTTGATCTTTGTAGAGCCCTAGAAGTGAAAGTTGTAGTTGATCAAACACATCCCTAAAGAGAATTTGAGCATTCCTAATTGTGCAAATTGAACAAACTTCCATCACATGTTATATGAGAACCATGAGGGTTAGAGACGATCTATTAGCTCCCACACTAACATGGATAAATCCTCTAATAAATTATAGAATAATTCTCTCTAACTCAAAGTGAGCAAGACACGACGATAAGTTTTCTCTCGCAGCCAAATATCTCTTAAAGGGCCAAAATTTGGTCAGTAGGGGTTGTATATTTTGACTCATTATTATAATTGACAAAATGTATTTGCCAACATATTTATATGGGTGTTTTAATGTTAGAACAACTATTATTTTTTCTTCATCATGCCCTGATAGTGAAGGTTGTAGTTGATCAGATGCATCCCTTAAGAGAATCTCAGTGTCTTTGAATTTGCAAATTGAGCTAACTTTTATTAGGTATTGTAGGAAAACCATGAGGGATAGATATGAGCCATCAAACCCCACATTTACACAAATGAGTCCTCTAAAAAATTACAAGAGGATTATCTTTAACTTGATACGAGCAAAATGCGACAATAAGTTTTTTCTCATAGCCAAATCTCTCTTAAAGGGTCAAAATTTGGTCACTGGGGGCATATATTCTGACTGGTTAGCCTAATCAACAAACCATATTTGCTAACATATTCAAATGATAATTTGAAGGTTATATCGATTGTTATTTTTTATCTATCACACCCTGGGAGCAAAAGTTGCAGTTGATTCGATGCATCCCTTAAGATGATCTTAGCGTCACTGAGTTTGCAAACTGAGCCAACTTTCATCATGCATTTTAAGAGAACCGTGAGGGATAGAGATGAGACATCAACTCCCATACTTACATGAATGATTCCTCTAAAAAATCTCAAGATTTCTTAATTTATTTAACTCAATGCGAGTGAGATGTAGCAGTGATTTTTCTCTCATAGCTAAATCTCTCTCAAAGGGCCAAAAGCTGGTGAGTAGGAGATGTATATTCTGACTTGTTAGCCTAATAGAAAAACTATTTTTGCTAACATGTTTAAATGACCATTTGAATATTAGAACAACTGTTATTTGGTCTATGTCATGCCTTGGGAGTGAAATTTGCAGTTGATCAGATGTATCCCTTAAAAGAATCTTAACATCCCTAAGTGTACAAATTGAGCCAACTTCCATCACACATTACAATAGAATTATGATGGATAGAGATGAGTCATTCACTCCCATAATTATATGGATGATTCCTCTAAGCAACCCCAGAAGGATTCTCTCTAACTCAATGCAAGTGATACATGATAATAAGTTTTCTATAGTTTAGACCTAATCCAAGTGTTACCAACTGAAAAGAGGTCATATGAGATAAAAAATAATTGATTGTGTTTGTGTTTCTTGTGTCTGACAAAAGACCTAAAAAAATATAAAAATTGATTGTTTAACCTTGTCTTCTGGCTTTCAACATTGTATGAAAATTGATTAAGGTAGTATGATCACTATACTACACATCAAAAAGGTATTTCAAGTGCACCATTGACAAGACCTGCTTCTATCCATAAATTGGTGATGAACATCACCCTCACATGAATAGAAATCAACAATTAAACTTCCAATTATTCATCATCCAATCCTACAATAGTATTGCTTTATCCTCTAGTTGCAATGTTTTGAGCAACAGGTTGGTTCAATGCATACAATTTTCTCTTATTATGTTGTCACACATTCTTATTTGTTGTAAATAGATGCATGTGTTCATTAAAATTCTCTTTTTTTGCTATTTCAAGTGAAGCATCTATTTTAGTCATCAACAACTGTCAGTCATTAATGGTTGGATTGATATCTCTTAGATTTGTTAGAAGTTCTCAAAACCGTTGTTGTTCTTCAGTTTGACCCTATTGTCTAAAAACTTTTTTGAGTGTAATAATAGTTACAATTTTTTCCCATAATAATTTTGCTTGTCTTGTAATTACATACAAAGGTCTATCCATTACCAGAGGTAACTATCCCAAATCTTCAACAAAAATCATTGACCTTCCACCAAAACACATCCATTTTTTTTAGAAATGCTTGGTGTAATCGAGAATCTATATTTTCAAGTATATTTTGACTTATAACGCTCATCTCATCAATCAAAATATATCTAGCATGTTTAATTCCTTCTTGAAAGGTTGTTAGTTTTATTCCTTCTAGTTTTTAAAAATCTAAAATAGGAATTCACAAGGTTGTATGCATTGTTGATGCACCGATGTAAAATGCGGTAATTCAGGTTGGAACAAGTAGTAGAAGGGGGCAACATCGTGGTTGTGATAACTCTAGAAGTGCCAATTTAATCCCTCCAATAACATAATATTTGCATGTTCCTTCCATTACTTGGATTATCATATGCAATGGAGATGTATTTTATCCTTGATTATAATGTCTTATAATTGTATCAAATGTTAATTTTTGTTTCTTAATCAGGGTTTCATAACAAAATACATCACCCCATTGCATTTATGGGTAGAAGCAGGTCTTGTCAATGGCATGCTTGAATATATTAAGGTATTTCAATCTATTTGTTTATTGTATAAGGTCAAATCAAGTATGAAGGCTAAATTAGGCCTATAAGACAATAATCAAACTATCAGGTTTGTAGACCATAATTAAGGCCTAGATAAGATTATTTTATTATTTTTTAGAAAGGACAAATAGAGAGAAGATGAAAACCTATTTGCTTGAGGTAGATAACATCGATATGATTTTTTTTAGCGTTTCAAGAAGATAATCTTATTTATTCATGTCACTAACCACGTAAAGGTGGAAGCTAATCTGGTGCCACTAACCTACATTAAAGTTAGTAAAAAATTAAATAAAAATAAACACATAATTATAAAATAATTGAAAATTAAAATATATTAAATCAAATCAGTTAACTATATTAATTTAAATTATAAGATAAACTTACCAATTCAATCTAATGTACCTTCAAGATCGACTTTATTTGCAAGGGTTTCAAGAACCGCTTCATGATTAGATTCACACACTTTCCACAAAATTTTATTGTGAGGCTTTCCATGATATTTGATCATTTGAATATTTTTAGCAATAACCAAATTTAAATAATGAATCACTACCATGTGTGTTTCAAAGTCCATATATATATATATAGTACCTACGAAGTCAGGTTCATATAACCACTATAGATCCATTGGGATAAATTAGCTCCTCCATCTATGATATTTGTGGTTAATTTTTTTGCCTCTACATAATGACATAAGTAGTAATTTGTTCTTCCATCATTGTTCTCATATGCAATAACTGCAAAAATGTGCCCTCTATTTAAATTATAATCAAATTGTAAGCACATCTAAGATAAATAAAGATATCAATAATATAATTAAGGTTGTATATTTAAATTAAGAATAAACTATACCTAGTTACACAAGATCTGAGATGTGATCAAAATCAACAGATGTTGCCACTTCATGATTTATCAATTGTTAAAGTGAATGGCTACTATTTACAGATGATATGGGTCTACAATACCATTTGTCAACCCATTTTTTTGACTCACATTCATTCTAATTATATCCTATACATATGGAATAAAAACATTGCATATCCCTAGTATAAATAGTCCATAAATTTGTTAGAACATTACTTTTAAGTGGGCTCAATTGACTCTTAACCTTGGTATTAATTAAATAAACAATAATATATTATTTATTATCACTTGGTGAAACTTTCGTGATAATAAATAATAGAGTTATAATTATTTAATTATTACCAAATTTTAATTAAATTATTTTATCGAGATGGATGGAACCATTTATTTTACAATGGTCATCTCTTTTGGTTTTTCATTATAAATAGGATTTTACCCTTATTATGAAAGCAACCATTGATTATGAAATATTAATCATATTCCATCTCTAAGAGTTTTATGAAATTTTGTTTGAGAAGTGAGAGGTTGAAGAATTTATATTGGGTATAGAGGAGTTTCTCAATTATTGAATAATTCATCATTATGGGTTCTTTGCCTCTAAGAGGCTTGTTGACGCAGTGGATTGCACCCTTGAGAGGAGGCTGAGCTCCTGCCTTCCACACGCAACAATGGAGACTCCCCTCTTGCCTGGGGGGAGAGTCTCTAGATAAGGGTTAGCTCCCTTTGATGTATCTCTGAGGTCCTAGATTTCCTACTGCTAACAATGGGGGGGGTGAAAAGGGAGAAGGATATTAAAAAATAGAACCTAAACTTAAACTAAAAGGTGATACACCAAAAAAAGGTTGATCTACTTAGCTCAAACATACACTTTTCACCAAGAAGAAGCTGACATACACTTTATTTGGTATAGGAAACTCTTCTGCATCAGTGAGTTAGGGGTCTTCTGGAGGTACAGGGAGGAAGAACTACCAGAGGTGTCCTAAGACCCTCTATGGCAGCCTATTCACATGCACCTATATTCTTGCTGGAGACACTTCTGACAGACCTGCAAAAGAAGAAACTTCACAATGCATTATACATGCTGGAATCATCCTGTGAAAGCAAAAATAAAAAGACTTAACACAAAATGAAAACATAGACATATGCATGAGTGCAAGTTCAAATGGAGGTAAAAATGCTAAGTGTTGATTTGAGGTAAAATTTGGCAAAGTTTCGCCTTACAAACCAAGAGATTTTTTGGGCAGAGCTTTGCCTTACGAGCTAAGAGGATATCCCTCCTCAAAATGAGAAGTTTACAATATATATATAGAGAAGAAGACTTTGGTGCTTTCTAGAAAAGACTTTGGTGCTTTTTTACAAGTTGGCCCATGTGCGTTGAGAGCATCGGGAAGAGGAAGTCACTGTTGCTGATATCATTCTTCTAGAAGAGGCCTGCTAAAACCATGCTGTGTAATCACCGATCTTGACTTTGGTGTTCAAAATTAATGTGAAAACATGGGCCGCACCTCTTTTTCTACAAACAATACTGCTCCTTTTAGATATTCACACAATTTGTTTGCTTATAAATGTGAAGTGGAGAAAACAAGGCACGCCATTCACTATTTGCGCCCCTTGATGACCACTTGGAAGGCATTGTTCCAACTACAGGAATAACTCACCTCCCCTTTGCCACCTAGGCCATTTTGTCTATTTCTGCACTTTGTCTCTTCCTATATTTGTCTCTTTTTGGATCCTTCGACCCTTGGGGCTATCTTCTGCTACTTCTTTGGCTCTTTGGGCTCTTCCATCAGCAGATCGCTGGGTTCATTCTTAACTTTTGTCTTTTCCCAGTGTCATCTTTTCCTGGTTTTGTCTTTTGCTCTCTTAGCTCTTTAGGCTTCCTTCTGGTTGGCACTCAAGTATTTAAAGATCAAATGGCTATTTCCTATTGTAAAATTGACATTCATAGGCCCGTCATAGTTTGAAAGCCAACGACTAGTTTATTGCCCTGAATTTGATGGCTTCAAGCCCGTCACCATCCTTGGCAATTCCTTCAACTTCTTCTTTTGATCATTCTCAAAGGGGAAGTGTCGCTTCAAATTTGGAGAAGTGTCCCTTCATTTTTGGTTGAGAGTCCCCCGCAAGGGTACCTGCCCTTCGGGGTCCTTCAGGCTCCTTTTGATAGTCACATCTTTTGGACAAAATGTCCGAAGGAATTCCTTCAGACATTTTGTCTGAAGGATTTCTTCCTTTGTTTTTTTGCTTATTTCCTCGGGTCTTTTCTCTTCGGTCGAGCTTTTGTCTCGGCCATTTTTCTCACGAACAAAATGTCCACAAGAATTGTCTCACTCGCTTCCTTTCCTTCAAAGTATTTTCCCACAGCTTTTCCCAAATTTCTTTAGACTTTTTGTCCAAAGGAATTCCTTCAAACAAAAGTCTAAAATAAATCATTCTTGCCTTTGCCTTGTCTTTTTTACTTGTTTTCCTTAGAACTTTTTTGCTCGTAGCCTTTCTGAATTCCTTTGGACAAAAGTTCGAAGGAATTATGTCCTTGTCTTTTCATTTCGACTGCCTTCAAAAAGTGCCTTCAGGAAAATTGGAGGGCACCCGGGTGCTACAAAAATGTCTCGAATTCATTCTTGTACCTTCCCAAAGGGTGGGTGCCCTTTGGGAATGTTGAAAATGACCCTTTTGAAGGGTACTTCCTTTGCCTTGCTTGTTTGAATGGTCTTTTGGATTCTCTGAAGTATTCCTTCGAACAAAATTCTGAAGGAATTACTTCCTTTTGCTTATAGGCTCCCCTTTGAAAAGTGCATTTAGACTTTCTTCTACCTTAGTCCCTTTTTTTTTAGGAGACTTTGACCCTTTCATTCTTTGAACTGGTTCATCTTCTGTCGAAAGTGCAACCCGAATTTGACTGGCTCAAAATAGCAAGGGAAGAAGGGGACCAATTTTGGCCTGCTGGACCAAAAATAGTCAACAAATTAGTGACTCCCAGGGGAAGCATGCCTGCTATGCTTAGAAACTAGTTGCCTTAAAGTCCATTTGGCACAGATCCAAAATGCAACTTGAAAAAGTTAGTAACAGCCTTGATAGATCCAAGAATCAATCATGAAGCCTTTACCCCAAACACAAAGGAAAACACACACAAGGCTAAAAACACTACTTGTGCAAACAACACTTAGGGAAAATAGGAAAGAAAACTGAAAGCAAACTACTATATATAGCTAACCAGGTATATTTGCCTCCCTCCTGGATCAAAGGGAAAAAATTTTAAGTCTCCTCCATGGCAAGAAAACTTATGGTGCCAGACAAGTGGCTGAATGGAATGGAGACTTGGTGACATGCTCCTCTTGCCTGCTACCTCGATTGGCTTGCATCTGAGTGAATCAGATTTAAACTTGCTCCCAACATATACGTACTCTTCTTGTTATTGGAAGCTTTTCAAATGTTGGCTCTTCATGCTGGTGCATCTCATCAATAAATTGATGGCTGCTAGCTCATCACCATAAGCCCTTTGATATGCACTATCCCTTTGCAGTGCATCATGGTTTGACATGTTCCCTTCTACTTCATTGAAAACCGTATCAAACTCATTCTCTACTCCTTTATGGCTTGCTTGAAGAAGGGTGACTATTGTGATGTCTGAAATGGAATCACAAACTGATCGCTCATCCCATAGAACATCACCTTTTTGTTCAAAGCTCTCTTCTTCAAGGCTTTCCTTAAAACGGACAAGCCTCTCCTTTTTCTGCTCAAGGATCAGAGTCTTTAGTTGTTCAAAGACATCCATCTGATCCTCCTCTAACTCAGGCTCCTCGACATATTCATCCTCCTCATTAAAGCAACAAGGAAGTTCATCAAACAAGGGAGGAGAGAGGTCACCATACTTACTTTCCTCTTTGTATTACTGGAACATCTGCATGTATGAGTGACTCACGTCTTCTCCATTGCTGATGATGTCTTCAGAGGGAGAATCCATGATGATTTCCTCTTCATTTCCATCCATGATAGCCTCTTGGGAAGCTACAAATTGGATATTCTCTTCTTCACTTGCCTCCTGCAAAACAGAGTCCTCCTTGAGAAGGGATGAAGTGGAAGGCTGATGATTAAAACCATGTGGAAGAGAAGGCAGTCCCAGAGCTAGAATCGAATGATTCTCCTCCTTCCATTTGGCCAGAACTTCATCTATATCATATGTGGCCTGATAGCTTTCTTGGAGGTGTGTAGATGGGGTGTGTTCAGACATGGAAACTACTGCATCCATCACATGTTGGCTGAGGAATCTCATTCTGGACTCCAACTCTACAATTTGCCTGGCTAGATCTTCTTGAAAAATCCTTTCTTGGAGGTCACAATCATCATTATGATGAGTATGAGCAGCTTCATCTTCTTCAAGGTTTTGATCAAAACCTTTCTCCTCCTCCTTCCTGCCCCATGATTCCACTGTTTGCCTCCAACTCATGACCTTGGGATTGGAACTTTGCCCCTGTCAACAGGTAGCAACTTTATCCTCTTCAAGTTCCTGAGCTGGTTCATGATATTCCTTCTTCCAACTTGGAATCTTGACATCATGTTGAGAGACCTGAGAAGGCTGAGGGAGATTAGGAAGGGTCTGCTCATGCACAGGAAGAATTTCCTGAGGAGAGACGTGTTGTTTCATGGTATTCCCTTCAAAGGAAGATTCACATTCTAAGGAATTGAGAAGGTTCATTTCCATGAGAGGTTTCTCTAGTGCCCTTTGATGTTTAAAAGCTAGGTGCAAGGGGTTAAAAGTAGGAGTGATTAATGCATTAGATGAGCTAGAGTGAGCAAGTGCTATCTAGTAGAAAGGATTTGGTGCACAAGAGGGGGCTTTCTTTAGAATAGGAGGGGGCACACAAGGTTGACTGCCTTGAATGAATGGACTCTTCCATTTTGCTACCTCCTCCTCCATGAATTGCAAGGCCTGAGCTTGCCTGAACAAACACTCCTCTTTGTACATCAACTCTTGCTGATATCTATACTACTCATCTAAACTGTCTATCTCCATCACCTGCTTCTCAAACTCCAATGCTACTTCCCTTATTATTGAAGGGAAACTAGGAGAGCTGCTTGAGGCTATTCCATGAACATTATGATCCTGATTAAAGTTATATAAAGGAAAATAAAGTCCATGATTCTTATCAATGGGATTATACATACAAAAATAAGATTTCTTGATGGCACCTAAACTGCTTAGCCAGTTGATTCAACTCAGAGTCACCATTGGTGTTGATGCAAAAATCCTCCAAAGGCTGGTTGGTTGAAGAACACACCAAAATTCTTCAACTCTTGGGACAAAACTTGTCCCACAATCGCCTGATTAAAGGCCAGATGCTGTATCAATGGTTTATTCTGCTATAACAGGACCAACACCAATCCTAGAAATTTTTTGAGTGTCCAAATGTGGTCCCACTAGGCGTGCCAAAAACTGTTGACACAGTGGATTACACCCTTGACAAGAGGTTGAGCTCTTGCCTTCCACATGCAACAATGGAAACTCCCCTCTTGCCTGTGGGCCTAACAAAACTGGGGGGAGAGTCTCTAGATAAGGGCTAGCTCCCTTTAATGTATCTCTAAGGTCCTAGATTTCCTACTGCTAACAATTGGTGGCGGGCAAAAAGGGAGAAGGATGCTGAAAAATAGAACCTAAACCTAAACTAAAAGGTGATACACCAAAAAAGGTTGATCTACTTAGCTCAAACATACACTTTTCACCAAGAAGAAGCTGACATACACTTCATTTGGTATGGGAAACTCTTCTGCATCAGTGAGCTAGGGGTCTTCTGGAGGTACAGGGAGGAAGAACTACCAGAGGTGTCATAAGACACTTTATGGTAGGCTGTTCACATGCACCTATATTCTTGCTGGAAACACTTCTGACAGACCTGCAAAAGAAGAAACTTCACAATGCAGTAGACATGCTGGAATCGGCCTATGAAAGCATAAAATAAAATGACTTAACACAAAATGAAAACATAGACATATGTGTGAGTGCAAGTTCAAATGGAGGTAAAAATGCTAAATCTTGATTCAAGGTGAAATTCGGTAGAGTTCCGCCTTACAAACCAAGATATTTTTTGGGTAGAGCTTTGCCTTACGGGCTAAGAGGATATCCTCCTCAAAATGAGAAGTTTACAATATATATAGAGAGAAGAAGACTTTGACGCTTTCTGGAAAAGACTTTGGTGCTTTTTTACAAGTTGGCCCATGTGCGTTGAGAGCATCAGGAAGAGGAAGTCACTGTTGTTGATATCATTCTTCTAGAAGAGGCCTGCTAAAACCATGTTGTGTAATCGCCGATCTTGACTTTGGTGTTCAAAATTAATGTGAAAACATGGGCCGCACCTCTTTTTCTACAAACTAGACTACTCCTTTCAAATATTCAGGTGGTTTGTCTACTTATAAATGCAAAGTGGAGAAAACAGGGCGCGCCGTTCACTGTTTATGCCCCTTGATGACCACTTGGCAGACACTGTTCTAACTGTAGGAATAACTTGCCTCCCCTTTGCCACCTTGGCCATTTTGTCTATTTTTGCACTTTGTCTCTTCCTGGCTTTGTCTCTTTCTGGCTCCTTCAACCCTCGGGGCTATCTTTTGCTACTTCTTTGGCTCTTTGGGCTCTTCCATCAGCAGGTCCTTGGGTTTATTCTTAACTTTCGTCTTTTCCCAGCGTCATCTTTTCCTGGTTTTGTCTTTTGCTCTATTAGCTCTTTGGGCTCCCTTCTGGTTGGTGCTCAAGTATTTAAAGATCAAATAGCTATTTCCTACCATAAAATTGACGTTCGCAGGCCCATCACCGTTTGAAAGCCAATGGCTAGTTTATCGCCCTGAATTTGACGGCTTCGAGCCCGTCACCATCTTTGGCAATTCATCAACTTCTTCTTTTGATCATTCCCAAAGGGGAAGTGTCCCTTCGGCTTTGGAGAAGTGTCCCTTCATTTTTGGCCGACAGTCCCCCACAAGGGTACCTGCCCTTCAGGGTCTTTCGGGCTCCTTTTGATAGTCACATCCTTTGGACAAAATGTCTGAAGGAATTCCTTCAGACATTTTGTTCGAAGGATTTCTTCCTTTGTTTTTTTGCTTATTTACTCGGGTCTTTTCTCTTCGGTCAGGCTTTTGTCTCGACCATTTTTCCCGCAAACAAAATGTCTACAAGAATTGTCTTGCTCGCTTCCTTTCCTTCAGAGTTTTTTCTCGGGTTTTTTCTCGCGGCTTTTCCCAAATTTCTTTAGACTTTTTGTCTGAAGGAATTCCTTCAGACAAAGGTACGAAATAAATCATTCTTGCCTTTGCCTTGTCTTTTTTACTTGTTTTCCTTCAGACTTTTTTGCTCGTAGCCTTTCCGAATTCCTTCAGACTTTTTGTCCGAAGGAATTCCTCTAGACAAAAGTCTGAAGGAATTATGTCCTTGTCTTTTCATTTCGACTGCCTTTGAAAAGTGCCTTCAAAATAATTGGAGGGCACTCGGGTGCTACGAAAATGTCCCGAATTCATTTCTGTACCTTCTCGAAGGGTAGGTGCCCTTTGGGAATGTTGAAAATGACCATTCCGAAGGGTACTTCCTTTGCCTTGCTTGTTTGAATGGTCTTTTGGATTCTCTAAAGTATTCCTTCGGATAAAAGTCTGAAGGAATTACTTCATTTTGCTTATAGGCTCCCATTTGTAAAGTGCCTTTGGACTTTCTTCTGCCTTAGTCCCTTTTTTTTTTAAGGAAACTCTGACCCTTTCATTCTTTGAACTGGTTCATCTTCTATCGAAAGACTTGTGCAACCTGAATTCGACTGGCTCAGAACAGCAAGGGAAGAAGGGGACCTATTTTGGCCTGCTGGACCAAAAATGGTCAACAAGGCTTTCTCATATTAAATTTCTATGCAATGATTCATTGATATGTGTGCTTCATTTACTATACTTTACTCATTATTTATTCATCCTAGATTCTATTATACATTATTATTATATACATTAATTTTATCATGCTGTCAGAGCTTAGTAGATAGATATGATTGACAAGTAATTTTTTAAAGTAAATTTTATTATATTTCAAGTTTGTGAGGAGGTGTACGACACTGAAACACTATTTTTTTAGATGTGTGAACTAGAAATCAATAAAAAATCATTTAAAAAAAAAAAAACTCAGTTTTAATTTTGTTAAAAGTTTAGTTTGACCATTTCAAAGTAGTTTAGAACTTTATATGCCATGATTTGACCTCATATAGTCTGTGGAAGCTTCACTACCATGTTTTTAGTGTCGCTCTTCTGCTTGTACAACTTTATAGAAAAAAATAATTCAAAAATGACTTTTTAACATGAAAATTTAATTTTGAAGGTTTTATTTGCTTAATTTTAAGGATTGAATGTTTCGTACAAATTTTTAGGGCCTGAAAAGACCATTCCAAGCTTATGAAATTTTTATCTCTCCTCTTTGGATGTCATTTACAATCTGGTTGAATGAAAAACTTATTTTTTACACCAAAAAACAAATTTTGAAGATCAATTCTATCTTGCTTCAAGATTTTAGGAGCGCTGACAAATTTTCATGTTGTGAGTAGCTTATCTAAGATGCAGTAGCTCTCCAAAATTCTGTTTTTATGTCATTCTTATTCATGTACCACAGAAAAGTATATATTTTGATATAGTTTGTAAAAATATTTAAAAAATACATTATTTTTTAAAAGTATATTTTCCATGCAAATATCTACTGGCCCCCACCTTTAAATTTTTTAAAACATTTTTACCAAAAAATAACTTTTATTTAAATATTATTTTACGTGCATGTTAAAAATATATATTATTTTTAAATCCAATTAATTTAAAAAAATTTATTGCATGTTAAAACTTAATTAAACTACTAGTCGAGTTGGTATTTAACTTTTTGTTAAAAATTTGAAAAAAAGGAGGTATTGTGTTCAAATCCCTCTAACCTTTTTTGATTTTTTTTTCTTAATTTAATTAATTTTGAATTTCATTTATTAGTTGTGTGAACTTTCTCACATCTAAACCCCTCTCTAATATCGACTTTCTTATGACATTTGACCTTGTCAAACATAGTCGTGTAACTAATCGATGTTTTTAAGTTTTGGCACCTTTCAAACACATATACATGATTTATTTTGTGTTTTAAAACCTTCTATTATTTTTATAACTTTTTAAATAATACTGTTTAGGTGGTTGTTCTAAGTGTGACTCTTTCGACACTTAATTTAATACAATTTTAAATCATTTTTTTACATTATTTAGAATCTAAATTATATAATTAAGTATAATTGCTTTTTTAATTTATTTTTTTATAAAAAATAGTATAAAAACTCATTAAAAAGATTATTTTTAAAAAATTATTCTTACATTAGTATATTTTTGTGACACTTAAGACACCTTATTTTATCATAATTTTTTATTTTGTCTATAATTAAATAAAATAATAATTGTGTTTATACTTTTAAATTTGTTTTACCATCAAATCATGTTAAAAATCACACTAATTTTTTTTATTTTAAGCATTTATTTACTATCTTGTTTAAAGGGAAGTTATCTTCACCTTATTTTTTCTCAGATAAATCTCAAATGCTTAATGAAAATAACTATAATATGTAAAAAAATTCATGTTAAAGTTGAATTTATGACTTGTAAGTTGTGAAATGTTGTTATTGAGACTGAAAAATTCCCTTCTAGATGACATGTAATCTTTGAACTTAATAATATATTTCAATAGAAATCGTAAGAAGTTATGTCCATTATCTAATGAAGTGTTAAGAATGAATTCTTTCTCTACATTGATAATCAGGAGTCTCCTAAAAATACTTGAATTTTTTTGAATCTATGTACAAGGGCACTCGTCTCTCAAAGATTATTAAATTAATCTTTGAATTACTAACTACATCTATGAAAGGTGATGAGAAAATTGTGTTTTTTTTACAATAATTAAAAATATTAAAGCTCAGTTAAATAGATGTAATTATAATTTGATCTAAGATTAATTATTTTATTTATTGTTCAGTTAAATATTCATAAAAAATTTAAAAATTTATTTCAATTTTAAATTTTAAGTATCAAACTGAGCAAGATATCCTTGACCTTACCACCTTGTTTGTTCTCTTGATTCAAAAAGAACAAGTTATGACAAATTTTAATTCTAAAGAGAATGCTACTCAAACACTTTTCACATTAAATAATATTTCTGATAACACTAAAAACTAGAAATCTAATCCTAATTCTATTAAAGGTAAATATGAGAATAAAAAATTTAGTAAGAAAAATTATAAACTTATGTTTAATAAAAATTGCAATTTATGTGGTAAATTTGATCATATGAGGAAACCCTATTATGAAAGTAAGAATAGAAATAACAATCAAATTTTTAAAAATAACAAAGAAAAAAAATTACCTCAAATTTTCATTTTGTGGCCGCCGTGCTGACAATTACCCTGTTCTGAGTGGGTCGGTGATTTCTCCAGAGATATTTTGAATGCCATAGCGGCGATTCCTCTGAGCAAAGGGGGTGATCTCGTAGACATTTGGGTGGATGGAAAGGGTAGTGGCGATGGCAACGGATCCGGGGGTTTTATTGGTGGTGCTGTCTGGTATGGGCAGTGCATTTTTTTGGTAGCCATGGTGCTAGTGCACGGTACAGAAATGCTGAGATCTTTTTTTGCGTGAAATTTTATTTTGCTTCGGTTTACCGTATTGCGGATGGAACTTGGGTTGGATCTCTAGCCCGAGTTGGATTGCCATCCTGATTTGGTTAGCCAAGTAAATAGTGTTTGAATGGGAGAAACTAAGTTTCCTCTGTGGTTAGTGAATGAGCCACGGCACCCTGGTCAGGAAAAAATGGAGAAACCCTAAGTCGTGGAGGAGCCCTGCTCATTAAAAAATGATGGGTATGGCGGATCTGCCTATGCCGTGGTGGCGCTTAGGGTGGAAGGCGTGCCATGCAAAGGAAAATTTTGACGACTGCCATTTGTGAGCAACTCCCTTGACATTGTGTTCTTGGGGTTGCTGGTTTGAACCTAGGAGCCCGCTCTGTTCTTTTTGGAGTTGTGCATTGGTGTCTCTGTTTATGAGGTTTTCAAGTCCTTATAAAACTTGGAGTTCAGGTTGTTTTGCCTGGTTTTATTTAGGTTTTAGGTCCTTGTAAAACTTGGGGTGCTTTTACTGGTTTAAATTGTTGGTTTCAGGTCTTTGTAAAACCTGGTTTAGTTACTGTTTTTTAGTGGGTTTGCCTTTCCTGGCGGTTTGTAATGTTTTATCTTTCTTGATTTGTAAAGGGTTTCGGGGCCCCTTCAAAACCTGCTTTTACCTTAATTTAAAATAAAGAAAAAAAAATAATCAAAATAAATAGAAGAATAAAAACCCTAATTAGCAATCAAGATTCAAATATTATTATTTTATATACTAATTTATTTGCTTCAAATAAAAATGAGTAGATTTTAGATAGCGGTGCATTGCATCATATGACTTTATTATATAATATTCTGTGTGATTTTATAAATATCCCTGAAAAAAATTATTTAGGAGATAATTCATTTTTAGAAGCAACTAAATAAGAAAAAATAATGTCTTTAAAGGTTATTATAAATGATGTTTTTTATGTACTTAAGCTTTAAAAAATTTGTTATCTTGTTCTCAGTGTACAAATGATAATTTTATTGTAACATTACTTAAAGATAATTGGTCCATTAGAAATCAATTTGGTTCATTGATTGTTGAAAGTGCTAAAAAAATTGGTTTTTATATCTTTTTTTTTCTTCTGCATTTTTTTTTAACCACATAGTAAAAATGAATCTCAATTAAGGCATGAAAGATTATGACATGTTAATTTTAGAAGTTTACATGATATGTTTGCAAATAATCTTGTTGTTGGACTTCTTTCTATCTCTTTTTATCATAAAATTTGTGAGGGTTAATTATGTGATAAGCAATATAATAACCTCTTTCATAAGAATTATGATGCAAATTCTTTACATCCTTTAGAATTGATTTGTAGTGATGTTGTAGGACCTCTTGAAATTGTATCTTTTAATAGTTATTTATATACTTTTAATTTTATTGATGATTACATTAGAATGACACCATCTTTTTTTATTAAAAAGAAATCTAATGTGTTGTTTAAATTCAAAGAATTTAAAGCTAGTGTTGAAAATACATATGATTTTTTTATTAAAAAATTAAGTGCTGATAATGATGATGAATATGTTAGTAAAGAGTTTGATTCTTTTTTACATTAATTATGATATTTAAAAGAAATTAATGAATCCCTACTCTCCTCATTAAAATGGTATTGTTGAAAGAAAAAATTATATCATTATTGAGATGGCTATAATGTTACATTCTATAAATATTTTTCTTAATTTTTATGAGTCAAAATCATAAATACTATTGAATATATTCTGAATGAAATCTCTACTTAATATTTACATTTTTTATACATCAAAAATAAATTTATGATCATCGTATTTCATTTGCTTTGATAAAAATATTTTGTTGTTACTTTAGAGATATTATTATATTAATAGTGTCTCATCTATTGTATTTGCTAGTAAAATGAATTAGTTTGACTCTTTAAAAAAAATTATTATAATTATATTATAATAAATATATTTATCTTAGATGAATATATATATATATATATATATATATATATATATATATATATATATATATATATATATATATATATATATATATATATATATATATATTCAATTTTTATGAGTTAACATGGAAATACATTAGATGCATAACATCATCCTTAATTTGACAAAATGATCATGTTTAGTTATTGCATTCGATAAAAAGATAATGTTTAGTAAGTTTGGATTTTTTATGTTTTAATTCTTTCATTTGATTAGTGGGGTAATTCCATAATAATATACTTAGATACTCTCATTTGATTGTTTAGGTTAACATCTTATACGCTTCATTTGATATTAAGATATGCTATGAAATGCAATGTGTAAATGGAGTTTGTATTATTAACATTTTATCTTTTACTTGGCTAAGTATTTTATTCATACATCTATGAACTTATTTATTTCTGTCTCATATTTGTTTGATTAGATGGTGTCATTTCATAGTAAAATTATCCATATTTGACGTATGAAAGGGTATACTTTGATATTTTGTTGAAACATATTAAATTACAAAGTTTTGATAAAACTCAAATGATAAAATGAGTTTTTTTTCTAAAATGATATTTAATGTGTAAACTTAGTATCATATTATTAATAAATTATTATATGTACATCGCATGACATTGGGGACACTCATCTTGTCAATATTGGAGACGTCAAATAATAAATCACATATAATAATTTGTATTTTTCACTAACTTTGTAATCACAGTAGTGAACTTGTTTGCCTAAAATATGACTTGATTGTTTTAAATGTGTTTTACCATAGAAAAACATATGACATATTTTTATGTATGTGGTTATTATGATGCTAACCATACTATGCTATCATAAATCTATTTTTGGATATGTGTTTAATTTTTGTGTAGGTGTGCAACACCAGTAATTTAAACATATTGAATTTTATGTGTATTTTATTTGAGAGAAAGTCCTCAATGGTAACATTGATGTGTAGTTTTTCATAAAACCACTTGGCGCTATTAAGTTTCATCAGTTTCATGTAATATTGGGTCTCTCAGAGTTGCTATTGAACATGAGTGTGCATGACAATGCCACTTCTTAATGATCATGTGTTTCATCTTTTTCTCTATACTTTTTCTCAATTGTAAAGCATTTTAAATTTTGTGTAGAAGTTATGTTATTGTAAACTTTGTGTAAAAGTTTTACTTTTGTACACAATACAAAAAATAGATTTTGTAATGGAGGTTTTTATATTATAAAATGCTCCAAATATGTTTAGATGATTATTCAATAGAAACTGTGAGATGTAGTTTCATAATCATGCTTGCCTAGATTTACTTTCGAGTAGTTTATGGATTTTTTTTTTTGTTTTAAAATATGGTGTTTAGCATGATGAAAGTTTTTAAATCCTTCAATTTTACACATAGTATAATTCCTTTATGGTGACTATGGCATTTATCTTTACTTAGCATTAAGCGAAGTGTTAGAACATTTGATTCTTAGTGGGCTTAATTAACCCTTAGCCTTGATATTAATTACATAAATAATAATATATTATTTATTACTATGAGATGAAAACCTCGTGATAATAAATAATAAAATTATAATTATTTAATTATTACTAAATTTTAATTAAATTATTTTATTAAAATAGATGGACCTGTTACTTTTACAATGGTCATCTCCCTTAATTTTTTATTATAAATAGGGTTTTACCCTTATTTTGAAATGAACTAGTGAATATGAAATATTAATCATATTTAATCTAGAAGAGTTTTGTGAAAGTTTGTCTAAGAAGAAGTGAGAGGTTAAAGAATTTGTATTGGGTAGAGGAGTTTCTCAATTATTGAATAATTCATCATTATGAGTTTTTTACCTCTTAGAAGTTTTTTCACGTTAAATCTCTATGCAATGGTTTATTGATCTATGTGCTTCATTTATTATACTATTTTCATTATTTATTCATCTTTGAGTTTATTGTACATTGTTATTGTATACATTAATTTTATGAGAATTTGAATTTTAGTTTTGAATGGAGTGGAAAATACTCGATCTAGGTACTTTACTACAATCTTCATACATTGCCTTGTGTTGTTCCTCCATTAACCAAAAGAATCTTCACACATGAGAATATTTATCTGATCTATGACAAATATTTTTATTACATTAATTTATAATACGTGCAACATTGATCAAATTAACACTATCTTTATGCTTTTCCTACTCTTTTTTTAAAAATATTTTTACACATGCACCTGCACCATCATGTTCTCTTTTTCCATGCCTAGCCTCAAAAAATTTCTAAAAGTATTAAACATTTTTCTTTTTATGCATTCTACTTAACCAATAAAATATTTGAGAATTATTAAATTACTCTATATAATTATTTGACTAAATGTAGTGTGTATCAAACATGATCTCTTGCATTCATATTTATATAAAATATCTCAAAATAACCTTGAACAAACTCTATAAAATGTAATCTATCATCTCTCATATAAAATTAATACTCCCTCAAAATATTTATGTTGTCATCTATGATATTAGGTGCATTTTTGAATGTAATATGAATAAAAGTTCTAACTTGAATTGAATTATGGTATTGAGATTGAACCTCATTCCATGGTTGTAATGCGTAGTTCTTAGCAAAGTTCAAAACTGAAACAATAATGCCAACTAAGAAGTTTTTCTTGCATAGCTTGACTTGATTATCTAACCATTTTGATTTGTGTATCTTGTGTATTGGTAGATAATATTTTTCTTGAATTCAAACATGAAATCATATACACAAACTTTGGTCATAACCAACTCACATCTTGATGACTTTTTCTAATTTTTAACACATATTTTACATATTTTTACTTCTTATAATCAGCTAGTTACTTTCCAATTTTATGTGAAATTTATTTATGTATATAACTCATCAAATTTGACAAACCACCATAACTTTTACAAGTTCTATATACACATTGTTTGCTGAAAAATATTATCCCTTGGGTCTTTGATAAAAAAGAGTTTTGATTAATTCTCTTGATGTCTTAGGTGGGAAAGACACAATATATTCTTACATAATCTTATCAGTATATAAAGTACAATGTATATGATGAAAAATATTAAAATGCATAGTAAATTCAACATGTACTCTACAGTAATATGTGGTGTGTTCTTGGTTAATATTAACATAGAAATGCTTGCACATCTCAAATGGGCTTTGGCTAATTATCAATTGGCCACTAAAATTTTCAATAAATTGTTTATAAATTTCTATTTGGGTCATGTCTAAAAAATATTTTACATATGACTCACAATTTTTTAAACTTTTTTGATCCGTAAACTCTACTTGTTACCATGCACAAAAAGTTTATAATGGATACTTTGGTCAAAATCACTCAATTTCTCAAAAATACTCGAAGGAAACAAATCAAAATTTGATCGTAAAAATGTGTTTTCAAGGTTGATCAAAAGTGGATTATGATACTGAATGAATTAAAGTTACAAGTTCATTCATTAATCCAATCAAACTATCTCTAAACTCAAAGATTATAATTCCCTATTAAATTTGCCATAATTAATTCAATATGCATTCAATAATTAATTGCATCAATCAAAATGCAGAAAAAAAATTCTCATCATAAAAGTACTCATGATAACCAAAATTGATAACAAAGTTCACCTACTGCTTGGGCTACGTCTCTAGGTTCACTTAGAATATGAATCGATCCATTTCCATGAATTTTAAGTACATGGTAAAAAACTTACAATTTTAAAATGGACACTCTAAGATTGCATAAAACTCAGCAACATACCTTCAAAAAATCCTGGTACCCATGGATGAACTTTTCACCTCCCTGTCGTGAACTTAATCTTACGTTCTTAAAGTTCTTCACCAAATTTTCACTTCAAAGCTTCAAAAATTGATCCAAATGAACTGAAAATTAAGAAATATACATACAGTTGGAACTATCTCAAAGTCTAGAACAACTCTCTAGTTTACTCCAAAGTCAAAAAAATTCTTTATGTCCTTCAAAACTTATGATATATGTATATTGGTCTCTATATTAACCATTAAAAAATCTACAAAGCTTCACTTCGAGACATTGAAAACAACATAAAAAAACTTCAAATCTAGACACTCATCATATGTCTGGAACTATCTCATAGTCTAGAATATTTCACTAGTTTACTTAGAAACCTAAAATTCACTCTAAGTGCCTCAAAACTGAGGGAGAGTGTAACTAGGTCCTTTATACCTTAGCACAATCAATTGAAAGTTGTGTTTAAATAGAACCTCACGTGTTCATATAAAATTTTCATGAGTAGCCCAATCAGTTTGAAACTTATCCTTTTGCCAAAATGGGCATGGTTTGATTACCATTGGCTTCGGTTTAGGGACTATTCATTATCCCACATTGGCAAAGTAAGGAAACATTTTTGATTTTATAAGCCTTGGTCTTCGTGATGTATAGTGCAGAGTAGCCTTTTTTTAGGCAAGTGACATCATAGTTAGTGAAGATTATGTGGCTTCACCAAACTTGGGAGATGCATCATTATTATTGGCATTGTGACTCAGATTTCATGATTCGACAATCCTTGTTTGGGCTTGACCATGTGGCAGTGTGTTGGCTTGACCATGTGGCAAGCTTTGAATCATGTTTGGAAATATGAAATTGAGTTCATTAGTGGGTAACCCAACACCAAATTATTTCAAAGACAAAGGATGAAAACCACCCAATTTTTTTTGCATAAACTCACTACCATATGTCATGTCCTCATTAATCCATGTTTTTACCACATCATCATTTTGACTTAGTTTGATCACAACTTTTACTGGTCATAACTTACACATACAGAGTTAGATTTGGTCTATTTAAAATGTGTCAAAAAACTATCAATGGGATTTGCACCATGGAACTAGTTCCTAAACATTCCATGATTATGAATTTTTCTAGTTTGACCAAATTTGATTGTTTGTTAACCCAAACTTTGATTAGCTACACTAGGAGAAAATGAGCTATGTTTCTTGAGTTCTATATACCATCAGAAAGCTCTTGACAAGATCTATATAATGCCAATGGTTTCAAGACCATTTTAGATCATTACAAAAATGACCTCTGGATCACACTTCCTTACTAAAAAGGCTTTTGGTCCACCAAAAGCTCATACCCAACTTGATCTTCTGAAATGCCAATCAGTTTTGAAGATACTCAAATGGATTTTATCAGTCTACTCAAGTTCCACAACTACACCTACAATGCTTGGAATAATTGGTTGATCGCACCTTTCATAATTCTTATGCTACTACATGACCATCAATAGCCTCTACATAGAATAAGGGTTCAGAATGAGATGATTTCCTCTGATGCACAACTTCAAAAGAGTCTCTACATAGATAAGCCTAGTGATATTTTCTTTTGCATGGCTTTAATGAGCCTCTACATAAAAATCTAGTGATATCCTCTACTACATGACTTCAATAAGCCTCTAATTAGATCTGAGATCCTAAATCTCCTCGAGAATGCTACATGGTTCTCTACAACACATCAAAGTATAGAACCCAAATCATAGAATATGACAAAACATGATTTATAACTCAATCTATAAAGGCCTAAGACATGAGTTATTCTGAATCTTGCAACTGCCAAGAAAGATCATAACATCTATCAACTGTCCACTCACTGTCACATCTTGTAAGCGATGAACTGTCAAACACTGTAATAATCACCAATGCAATTGTAGAACAAATTTATTAATGTAAACAAAATACATTAATTGTTGTGACTATGTCACAATACACTACCTAGACATGGGTCTTAAAATGCTAAACAAATATGGAAACAACTAATAGTGTATAATGTTTAGCATTATAAACATTGCCCAATAGGGTCTTACAAATGCATCCAAACACACACATGTCATAAATAGATGCATCTCAAAATAGCAGTTATTCTGAAACAAGTATTGCAGTAAAACTAAATTCTACCCAACAACCTATATACTACTATCAATCCCCAAGCTGGTAAATGAGTTAAATTCCTTAACAATTCAATAGGAAACTCATAAAGCTAACACTGAAGATTTCAAAAATAAGGCTTTCCAAAACATAATTGTGAGAATTAAAAACTTCGCATGATGAACCTATCTGGAAGTCTTCCCACCATAGTAGCTCCAAAATTCATAGATCAAAGCATCGATAAATGTCCTTTGTCAACATACAACAGGAATCCCAACAATGCTTTGAAACATTTATCCACTAATCATAAAATCATGAAATTCAAAAACTATTTACTAACCCTCTTAATTAGACTCCTATGTTTAGGGTGTTTAATTTCTTTAGTTGATTTATTGACATCTGCATGGGTTGATTGAATGAAAACTTCATTAATTACCTTATCAATAGGTTTATAAACCATCTTCTTACCATTATCATGATGGTGGGATGGTTGAAGTTTCCAACACTTCTCAAGCCGATCTCCACTCATATGATAATGAGTCAAACAACCCTCTTCTTAGGTGAGGTCACCCATTTACCATTCTCACTTTGCCAATATGACAATGTTCTTTAGCACCTACAAGCTACTTCAATAAAGCTTGTCTTTTCCAACAATATGCGGCACAATGGTTATTAAATCTATAAAATGTACAAGGAAAAGAATACAACATCTTCTGAGTATCAAAACCAAATTTCTTAAATGGCATAAGTAAATCAAATTTTTTATAATTCACATTCTTATTGATGCTTTTTCTAGTGTAAGAATGAGGAGGTAGAATATTAATACCTCTTTTACCTGATTTCTTATACCGCTCATCATTCCTTCATATGAAGAAATGTTGCTCTGCTAGTAGTCTTAAATCTTGACTATCAGAAGCTTGTCCTCTTTCAACAATGGGGGAACTCTCTCCAACATCCACTTTCTCACTAGTGTAACACAATCATGTATGGTGAGATCTATGCTTTGCCTATATTGGGTTAGCAATATCTTGGACATTCTTTCCAAAGCCCCTTCCATCAAATCCCATTTCAATAATAGTTTAGATCCAATGCCCTTAGTGTGTTTTTCGAAACCACCAAAAGCAAAATTTGAAACATCTAAAACTAGATGAAGGTAATTACCAGATGAACAATTTACAATGCACTCATTAATCATAATGCTTGCATCTATAGTGGAAGGTAATTGATGAAGATAATATTTTTATTCATCCCATATATGTGCCAAGAGCTCATCTTTGGCTTGTAGCTCTAATTTTAGATGAGCAATCTCCTCTTCCAATGAGTAAAAATGAGCCATCAGGAAAACATTTGTTTCCTAGACCTGTTAGCTACATGATTCAAGCTCATCAAACTTGGATTTGTGTGAAAAATTGCCCATTGCATTTGTCCAATCATAAAATTGAAACAACCACAAAAAATAGAAGTAAAACCTTATCAACACCAACTGTTAACCACAACAAATCAAATTTGAGCACTAATCAGGCATTAACCGTGCTTTGATACCAAACTTGATCCGTAAACTTTACACTGTTACCGTGTGAAAAAAGTTTAAAATGGATACTTTTGTCAAAGTCACTCAATTTATCAAAAATAATCAAAGGAAATGAATCAAAATTTTACCTTAAAAACATGTTTTCAAGGTTGATCAAAAGTGGATTATGATATTGAATGAATTAAAGTTGTAAGTTCATTCATTAATCCAATCAACCTGTCTCTAAACCCAAAGATTCTAATTCCTTGTTAAAATTTCCATAATTAATTCAATATACATTCAATAATTAACTACATCAATCAAAATGCAAAAAAAGAATACTCAATAGAAAAGTACATGTGACAACTAAAATTGATAACAGAGTTCACCCACTGCTTAGGCTATGTCTCCAGGTTCGCTTAAAATACAAATTGATCCATTTCCATCAATTTTAAGAACATGGATAGAATATTAAAATTATTAATTGGACACTCTAAGATTACATAAAACTCAGAAATAGACCTTCAAAAAGCCTCGATACCCACGGATAAACTTTTCACCTTCCTATCGCGAATGCAGTCTCGCGTTCTTGAAGTTTTCCACAAAAAATTTCACTTTGAGGCTTCAAAAAATGTCTCATAAAAACTCAAAATTAGTAAATACACATATGGAAGGAACCATCTCAGAGTCTAAAACAACTCTCTAGTTTACTCCAAAGTCTAGAAAAGCTCTCTAAGTCTTTCAAAACTTAAGATATATGCAAACTGGTCTCTATATTGGCCATTACACAATCTGCAAAGCTTCACTTTGAGGCATTAAAAATAGAATAAAATGATATCAAATCTAGAAACTTAGTATATGGATGGAACCCTCTCAAAATCTAAAATATTTCATTAGTTTACTTCGAAGCCTGGAATTCAATCTAAGTTCCTTAAAACTGAGGGAGAGTGCAATTAGGTCCTTTATGCCTTAGCACAATCAACTGAAAATTATGTTTAAATAGAACCTCATAGGTTTAATAACATTTAAATGATCAACCCAATTGGTTGGGAACTTATCCTTTTTCCAAAATGGGCATGGTTTGATTCCCGCTAGCTTCAGTTTAAGGACTATTCATTATCTCACATTGGCAAAGTAAGGAAACAATTTTGCTTTTATAAGCCTTGGTCTTCGTGATGTATAGTGCTGGGTAGCCATTTTTTGGGCAAGTAACATCAGAGTTGGAAAATATTATGTGTCTTGACCAAAATTGGGAGACACACGACTATTTTTTACATTGTGACTTAGATTTTGTGAGGCAACAATCCTTGTTTGAGCTTGACCATGTGGTAGTGTGTTGGCTTGGCCATGTGACGAGGTTTGAACCATGTTTGGAAATCCGAACCTGAGTTCAGTAGTGGGTAACCCAACACCAAATTCTATCAAAGATAAAGGACAAAACCACCCAATTTTTTTTGCATGAACTGACTGCCACGTGTCACGTCCTTATTGGTCCATGTTTTTGCTACGTCATCACTTTGACCAAGTTTGACTAGTTATAACTTGCACATACAAACTCAGATTTAGTTTGTTCAAAATGCATCAAAAAGCTCTAGATGAGGTCTACGCCATGGAACTAGTTCCAAAACATTTCATGATTATAAACTTTTTTAGTTTGACTAGCTTTGACCACTTGTTGACTTAAACTTTGATCAGCTACACCAGGAGCAAATGAGCTCTATTTCTTAAGTTTTGCATACCATCAAAAAGCTATTAACAAGCTCTATGCAATGTATATGGTTTTAGGACCATTTGATATCATTCCAAAAATGACCTCAAGATCACTTTTCTTTTTTTAACATCTTTTACATTAGATGAGAACTTTGTGTTTTCGTGCCAAAACTTTTCATATCAAATGTCTTGTTCCTTAACTAGTAAGTTATCTTTTCATGGGAGTCTACCACTAAACACCCACCAATCTGTGAGTGAAGGGTCATCAAGCCTTGTTCTTATTTTTACAGTATTTATTAGATTTTTTTTGTTCGAGTTTAAATATTTACTTATTTCACTAAGAATTTGAGCTTTAGATATTGACCTATTCACTATAGATTTCATTATTACTTGTCTTGCCACATTACTATCTTTTTTTTGACTTTTATTGCTTATTGCCTTAAATGCATTAAATAGATTCTTTATTGTTGAAATATTTATTCCCTTCATATTAAATGTTTTTAACCCTAAATTATGCATCATAAGACACATTTTTTGCATTTTCATTAATGGAACAAATAGTTGACATTATTTTGTATAGATTTTATTCTCAAATGGATAGTCCCATACATGTTGAGCATGATGTTGAATTTATCTTTTTGACATTTTAGTTTCCATAGGTTCTGTTATAGCATGGAATTGCACCCCTATGGGAGAGTTTTTTAGGCTCTCATATTTTCAGCTATAAGCATGGGGACAACCTCATGTTGTGGGTATCTTTTGGTGAGGTTGAACCTCTAAGATTTTTAATGAGGCTAGTTCCTTAGGTGCTTCACTTTACCTCTTGATTCCCACACTAAAACATACTATTAACCAGGGAAAAGGGAGAGAAAGAGAACATAAAAAGAAATACTGAGCTAAGGGAGGTGATGCACCAAAATTATGGGTTGATCTACCCTGCTCAACTCTAAGAACACTAATGAAACAAGCAAAAAATAAATTCAATCCCCCAAATATCTATCATACATCAATGTTTCATGAGGAGGTTCACCAAATGATTTAAGCTGAGGGAAATGAAGGTGTAGGTCTAGATTAAGACACTAACCAATCACAGTATCCATATACGAGCTTTAATTGAGAGATGTAGAACACTAAACATGACTTGCATAACAAGATGAGCTAATAACTAGGTGAGACTATAATTTGACAAGGGAGAAAACTCTACCACATTCACAAATCTAACATGTACACACTATACCAAAATAATGGAGTCTAAAACATAGTCTTTCATTCATATCTAGAGGTTACAAGCTCCATCTTTGTAGAATTTGGTCATACCCAAGGGAGTGAGCAAAGAGAATACAGAGAGCGATCCCCCATCACCTTTTTGGCTCAAGAGCCTCTATTTATATGGCTGAGAGAGAAAGAAAAATCCCATAATTATGTGAGAACAAGAAGAGAATTCATTGATGACTATCGATTGTACTTGAGCTCCCTTTTGCATTAAAAACATGAAACTGCCTTGACCGTGAGATGTACCACCCATAATTGCCACCCATCTCCTTGAGCTCCTTATGCATTCAATTCCCTTGTTTGGAACTGAGTGAGCCATACCGGTGGTAGCTGCATATCCCTACCTAGTTCAAGTGTTTTGATATTTGCATTAAATCTTAGCATGTTCTTTATTGCAATTTGGACTATCCCAATCAGTCCTTGCATGTTCGTTTCTCTACCTGGATGCATCTAATCTTTGTTTGACCACTTTGCATGTTCTATAAGTGAGCTATATGTACTTGTGACACTTATCCTTGACTGATTGGCCCTTTGGATTTACACTTGGAGAGGACTTGTCTTCTTGAGAACCCGAGAAGCACTTCTAAGACTAAATTAGGTTTTTAATGTCTCATTACTTATTTTGGGTTTTCAACTACTCACAACTTATGAAGTAATTAAGTGGTGCTCCTTGGAGAACTTGAAATACACTACCTAGACCAAATTGGTATTTCCAAGCCCCACTATTTACTTACTTTAGATTTATCATTAGTTGCAACTTATAAAGTGAAATAATTAGTACACCCCTAGAAACTTGAAATACACTACCCAGACCAATTCAGGCTTTCCATGCCTTCTCACTTGCTTCAGGGTTTCGACTGCTGATTACTTATAAGGTTTTTTAAGTAGTGATCCTCTATAAACTTGAAGTTTGAATACTTTGCCATTTTTCTTCCTAAGTTATGTCAATTTTCTTCAAACTGACAAAATTTTGGTATGTGAGCCAAAAATGGCGAACAAGTTTTATTATTTTATCATCTATTTCAATTAAATACCTTGGTGTTCATCTCATTATCCTTGAAGGTGTGGGTGTAGTAGCTATATTTTTTATTAAATTAGGTGGTGTCACCACTTCAACCATAATAATGATAGTAGATGGTTGACTATCTGCATTAGGTCGTATAGGTGAATTGAATTCCTCTTCATTAAGAGAGACATGAATTGGGGTCATTACTTGATGTTGATTATCACCATGCTCAATAACTTCATTTTAGATGAATGTTTCATTATATTGTGTTTCTTATATTTTTCATCACTCAATACAAATTCATTAGTTATATGTTCTACATTTTAAATTTCATCATTCAACAATGATTAACTATGTTCTCTTATCTCATTTGAAGACATATCTAATTTAAATTCCATAGAATTGGGAATATTAATTTCATTTGAAATATTCCCTGATGTGGAGGAAGTGCCTTCAATTTGCTCAGAATCTCATATGGATGCTCTCCTATCTGCTTGTCTTTTTCTTTCTTTTTCTCTCTTCATTTCAATTTTCTCATTTGTTAGCCCCTTAGTTGACCTTTTACGACGATGACCCGACCCCATTATTTATCTTTATGTAAATAAATTCACATATAGAGTATAAATTGATGAATTTATTGTAATCTAAAGACAAAGTAAATCAAAAATTTGAAGAATTTGTAGAGTTTTAACATAAAAAACTAGTTTGAAGTTTGTAAAATGCAATATGAATGAGTTAAATTCATTGACAAAGAATAGAAAATCATGAATAATAAAAGGCAAACCCTCTTTCAAAAGCACATTGATTTAACAATTCTAGAAATATTATAGTATTATTCTTAATTTAGTTAAAGGGTATGAGTAGTAAAATTAGTAAAGAAATATGAAATAATTAACCTACTGATTTGTTTAAACTACATTACAATTTTGACCTTTCTAAAAATAGTAATAAGAGATAGAAAAGAAGACTTAGCTGGAAACTGTATGATACGACTAAAATAAGGTTTGATATTCACTATGAAAGACTGGAACAGTATCACAAACTGAGATTTGGTCTTTATTTTATAACTAGACAAAAGCACCAAAAGTGGATAGGAGTGGCACCAACACTTTAGTCCATCTCTGTCATTATTGTCCTAAAGATCTAAGATTTATAGGTTTTATTTGTCAGGTTTGTGTGACCTTATCTATGAAGTTTTGGTAGCTAGAAGTTTATAGAGCTCCATGTAGAGCATATTTTCTCTTCAAACCCTATGTTTCATTATGCTTTGACCAATTTTGAGAAAGAAGGGGGGGGGGGGGGTTAGTGTGTGTAAGATTCACTAGACGTGGATCTACACCCCTTATTTGGGCATGCTGCCTACATACAAATACTTTGCAGAGGGATCAATCTATATTTAGTTCTTCCACTTGATGTGATTTGTGAAATTATATGCATGAAGATGCAAAATATTAAACTAGATGTGCTTGAAGTGGCTAAGGACTGTTGTAAGGATTTGAATAAGCTTGTAAATGTGTTGGCTGGGTGTATGAAAAGAATAGGAAAGATTTATTGAGTCTTGCTTGTATTCTTGCTTTCTTAGTGATCTTTTGAAACCCTTTCCAAATGATCTTTGAATGGGCTTTTATAGGGATCCATTGGTGATGGGTTGAATGTGCTCGCATTAGGCTGATAAGGAGAAAGATGTGAAACTAGAAAAAATTGATCATTGGGGCCAAAAATGGACTTGGACAAGAGCATCAAAATTGGACAAGAGTGGTACTAGTGCTATAGTCCTAGTGTGGCACTATTGTCTTGATCAGACAAGACCTGGGGGATGGATTTGTCATGGAAAGAGGAGTCTAGCTCAGCTGGGATCAAGTCTAGAAGGATACAGATGATTAGGAATCAATGAAAATAAGCCTAAAAGGTTTAAGAGAGAAAGCAAGAGGAACCTAAGGGTTAGATGTCATTAGCCATGCTCAAGTTACCAATTTTCACATTTTACATGACTACACATACACACCCGATTTTGATGCACATATCAAAATAGGCAAAAACATTTATTGAAGATTTTTTATTTTCAAAAGGGCGTATGCCCTTTTCAATATTTTCTCCTGTGTTTTCCCTCTATATTTGGTTTGGGTATAGGATTGGGAGGTTTGAACCTAGCCTAAAACTAGTCATGGAGTAACCCACTTAGTTTTTTAAAAAATTAAGGGAATTTTTCATCTTTGTCGACACATTTGATCAGGGAGATTTTATTGTTAAAAAAATATATATGAGTTTGTAGAAGGGAAAGGGTAGTTTTTCAATATATAATTTTTTTAATGTTAAAATATTTTTTATAATTATTAATTAATTTCTATACAACATATCTCGTTATGGATTATATACATATTTTTATAACTTTTTGACATTAATCAAAATTCTATAAAACTTATACTTGATCGATCTACGCATCATTGGCTATGATTTGAAAAAAAAATTGATTTTCATGAAGTTAATGTCAAAAAGTTGTGTTTATACACTTGCTATTCCAATTTTCCAGTTGTCTTGACGTGTAAAATTATTTAAAAAAAATATTTATTAAAAAATTAATAAAAAACATCCTGACCGATCTTCAAAATTTCATATATGCATATATGAAATTTCATACATCAATTAATTCGTTTACTAAAAAAAGTGTGTCTGTACACATATAGTCTCCTTATCTTTTCACAAAAAGGATCAAGCCATTGTCATAAATGTATCTTTTTCACACACTTTTATCATCTGGGTATTGAAAAAATTATATATTTAAAAACTACACTCAAAATGACACAATCCATATTCTTACGTCATTGACAAATTATTTTTCCATGTGCCTCTAACATTCCCTCCAAGTTCAACTAATATAATTTAAAAAAAAATGTTGCTTTATACCCCCTTTGTCTCCCATTATCTTGCATTTATTAGTTTGCTATATTCTCGTGTGGATGCTGTGATAGTCTTTGGTACTTATCTTTTCATCATTATAATTTTTATCTTTGGTTATTATGTTCATGCCTACAATAATCATGGCAAGATGGCTATTCCCCCAACTTATTAGTTATATCATGTAGCATCGTGACGAGTCATCCCTTCCCCCCATCCATAAAACATTTGACCTCGAGTGTAATGTTATAAAGGCTAATCTATATGGGTAAATTTATGACACTCCTAAGAATGGGAATGATTAGATGCACTGTGGAGAAATTAGGATGATTTGATATCAATCCAAAAAAAAAAAATGTTCTGCCATAGGATAAACTGGTTTTTAAGTTAGAATTTTTAATCAACTCTTAACCATCTAAATAATTTATTAGCTAGTCAAGGCTATGAAATGATGTTTACCCTTATTCGATGGAATGGAAGATGAAATACAATGATCATCTCATACTAGAATAAGATCCTATGAGGGTTTATATTCGAAGATAACATGTTCATCCAATGTTATATATAACTCCATATCCATGAAGGATCTCTCTTCATCTATGATTTTCCTTGTGGAGTCCTAATTGGAGAGTGGTTTCTTGTACAACTTAGGGTGGTGAATATTAACTAATAGATAAAATCTAATCAGATCAATTATTGTAGATTGATTACTCCATTTGGTAATATTTTTTATATCAAGCCATCTAGTTTATAGTTTTCCTTTGTGTTTTTTTTACTTAGTATCATAGACCAGGGCCCAATCCCTTGGTTGAAATTATCCTATCTTGATAAACCAATCATGCCACTTAATTCATTATTGTTAAACCACTTTTTTATGTTGTAATGCTTCCATAAATAGTTTATCTAGGGAGTTGAGTTGCATTATCATATCCTTATATGTTTCAGATAAATATATGCTATTTTCCAAGGTAGTCCTTAGATTTTAAAGTTTAAACTCTAAGGGGAGAACATTGTTATTACCATAAACTAACTCATAAAGTGTAAACCCTTTTTTGGTTTTTAATGTAGTTATATATGCCCATACAATTTCTAAAATTTGTGTTGTCTAATCCTGACAATGCACAACTACTATTTTTTTAAGAATGTTTTCCAATTCATTAATTGTGACCTCCATTTGCCCATCAGACTATGGATGGTATAGAGTAGACATTTTATGCCTATTTTTTCAATCTTGAACAAGGCTATAAAAAAATTAGATGTGAAGTGTAGTCCTTGATCGATAACTATGTGCCTCAGAATTCTGTAACTTACGAAGATCTCTTCAAAGAGGAATTATGCAACTTTCGCATCCCTTACATGTGTTAAGGCTCTAACTTCTAATCATTTGGTGAGGTAATTTGTACATACTAATTTTTGCTCCTTATTTTTATATGTTGGATCTATCAGGCTATCAAAATTAATTCCCATTCATCAAAGGGTTGTAAGACTAATTGGGGTTGTAGAGACATTTCATCAAAACATGTGGATTTCCCTATTTATTGAAATTAATTGCATTGGCATTACATAGGGATAGTAGTAACCTATAATAAATATCTTGGACGTAGTCTCTTGGCTAAAAGATGTCCCCTCGTAGGGTTTATCATGACATGCTTTGAGGATGTCAACTACTTCATCCTCCCTTGAAAACTCGCACATGACTAAGTTAGGTCTAGTGTAAAAGAGGTACCCTAAGATCCATGAGTATGGAAGGTTTCTCTATACCAATTGGCATTTATCTCTTGGAAATAAACATTATGGGATTTGTCCTACAACCATATAGTTATCAATGTATGAAAACCAAGGAGTGTTAATGGATAGATAAAAAAATATGTTCGTCAATAAATGCATTATCTACCAATGGATTATGTTATTTATATATTAGTCTTCAGATAAAGTATGCAACTACATTATCCTTACCTAGTTTATCTATAATAGTAATGTCAAATTCTTGTAGTGGCAACCACCATCTTATTATTATACCACTAGTTGTTGGTTTGATCATTAAATACTTGATTCTAGCATGGTTAATTTAAAAAAAAAATAGAAGATACAATAATTTAATATCTAAAATTATTGATGGCATACACTACCACAATGAATTATTTTTTATCACAATGTAATTGAGCTCGGCTCCCTAAATATTCTTTTTGATAAAGTATATATCATTGTTCAAGTATCATTATTTTTTTCTAAGACAACTCCAAATGTTGTATCAAAAGCATTATTATAGATGTGGAATGGTAATTTTCAATCTGGGCCTTGAAGCACTGTAGTTGTTACTAGTATATCTTTCATGTCTTAGAATGCTCTCTGATAATTCCTTCAATCATCAACATGTAACATTACTTTATGGCTTATGTAAAATCGATTGTCTTGATAGCATTGAATAACTCTCTCTAAGTTTTTAGTGGCATCTTCATATGCTTCCCCATAGACTTTAAATTCATCCATATAAATCTCTACATAATCATCAAATGGGTCCTAATAAATGCTCAAGACAACCTTTTGAAAGGTGGTAGGAGGATTATATAATCTAAATGGGAGTTTGAAGTATTCATAGGTACTAAAATTACACGTGAAGGTGATATTCTCTTGGTCTTGAAGCACCATTCTAATTTAGTTGTATCCATTAAACCCATATAGAAAGGAGAAGTACTTCTTCACCTAGAGTGTATCAAGTACTTGGTCAATGAAATGAAGAGGAAAGTGATCCTTCTTTATGGCTACATTAAGTTCTCAATAATCCACACAAATATGCCATTTACCACCCTTCTTTGGTAGAGTTATAATGAGTGACACCTATTGGATATTACATATAGGATAAACAACTATTACATCTAGGAATTTCTATAATTATGTTTTTACTTTATCAACATTGGGGTTCATTAATTTTTGTAGTTTTCAGAAGGATTTTCATTCCTCTATGATGTATGTATGATGGGTGCATAGGTCAGGGTGCATGTCTCACATGTCATGGTAGTCAAATGCAAAAGTAAATTTTTTTTTGGAGCATGGTCGCTAGCTATGTCTCTTATTGAGAGGTCATCTAGATAAGATTTATACTTGTTTGGACAAGGACACCATGGACTCTATATTTCATAATATAGGGTTAAGGGTGAAATGGTGTGTTATTATTTAACAAAAATCATGAATATATCTTTTGGTATTTGAGGATATTTTCATTGGGAAGGTGTTCCTATGGTGACATTATATGCATTATAATTGGTTGTATGTTTGTGGATCAACATGTTACATATTTTCCAAGATATTGGCAATGGTTGTGTCATCATATATTTTGTTTAATTTTATGCTACATTTAATCATAAGTAGGGTCTATAATGGATATTTATCATTGTCCTCATCTTCTAGCCAACAAGGTTATTCTGATTCACATCAAGGTTAAACTGATGGGTATAAAACTAACTTCTTTGTTGTATTTTCATTTAAGATCAACATGTTTCCTAACCTATCACTGATAAATGCATCAACTTGAAAGAGTTTGCCAAGATCTCTAAACAATTTTTTTGCAATCATGTTGAATCCTGTACGGCAAAGTGAGATCTCTAGAAAACACATGATATTTGCAATAAGCTATGAAATCCAAAATGATATGATTGAATTCTTCATTAACCTTCCAAAAAACAAAGGGTGGTACATATAGAGAAAATCAGGGTAACATAAGGAAGCCTCTAATTTTCCTAATCAAATAATTACAATAAAATATAATTATATTATGGACCCTTTATAGCTAACCTAAGGAAGCTTATAATGGCCATACTACCATGTAAGCAAAACCCAATGGGAAAAAGCACTACACTAATACCCCACTTAAGCATAGTTTAGGTGAGATGAGAATTGGGTCTCGACATTAAAATCCTGATGAGGTACCCAAGTACATAGTGATGAACCTCTATAAGAGGAAGAAGAAAGTGGAGCATCCCTAACTCCAATAAGAGCTCACATATGAACAAATTTACTCTCTATGAAAATCTTGGTCAGAATATTTGCAATCTAATCTGATGTTAGATAATATTGAAGATTAATGACTTGCTCGTTGATAAGCTCCCTAATGAAATGCATGTGAATCTCTATGTGCTTTGTCCTTTGATGGAGAATTAGATCCTACAAATCAAGATAATGATTTGGTTGCCATAATAGATGATTGTTGGCTTATGAAACTGGACACCAAACTCAGTGAGAATCCCTTGAATCTAGATTACTTCAGTGGTGGCATTTATATCCCCTCTATATTCTACCTCTGTGGATGATAAATTAATTGCATGTTGCTTCTTGCTTGATCAACTTATTGGACCCAAACCAAGTGAGAAACTATAGCCTGAAGGGGACTTTCAACTCTGAATATCTACAGCCCAATCTGAATTTGTGTATCCAATCAAACCAACCTCTGTTCCTACTCTATAGTGTATCCCATATTTGTGCAAACCCTAAATGTAGTGAAGAATCTACTTTGCTAATTTCCAGTGAAACTCATGTGCCTCATGCATAAACTAGGAAACCAAACCAACTACATAAGATATGTCAGGTCTAGTGTGTGTGAGATAGATAAGACTACCCACGAGTTGCTGATATGGTGTTGCATTAACAAGTGATGTAGGATAATCAGCCTCAAGCTTCACACCAGACAAGAAGGGAGTAAGAGCTGGCTTATAATCACCCATATTAAACCTCATAAGCAAATCAAGAGAATATTTGGATTGTGATAAAGTTATCCTAGAATCTAACTGAATGATTTCAATCTCGAGAAAGTAGTGTAGCAATTCCATATTTGTCATTGAAACTATGTTTGAAAGTGTAGTTTTCACTATTGAGATGGATGATCGTGAGCTCCATCTAATCAATAAGTCATCCACATAGAGAACTAGGATGAACAAAGATTCATCCTACCACAAGATGTAGACATTCAGATCTGAGTGGCATCTGGTGAACCCGACTATGAGGAGAATAGAGTCCATCTTAGCATACCATGCTCGAGGGGCCTACTTGAGTCCGTAGATAAATTTCCTAAGTCTACAGACCAAGGAGGTATCTTCCAAAAATCCTTATGGTTGCTCCATATATATCTCTTCCTTGAGGTCACCATGTAGAAAAACACTCTTTACGTCCATTTGGTGAACATTCCACTGATGTGTGACTGCAATGGCTAGAATGAGTCTTATAGATGTCATCTTGGCTACAGGAGCAAATGTCTTAGTGTAGTCTATGCTAGACACTGAAGAAAACCCCTTTATAACCAGATGAGCTTTGTACTTATTGACTGACCCAACTACACCATAATTGGTTTGATAAACTCATTGTCAATAGACTAATTTTATTCCTTTCAAAAGAGGGACCAAGTCCCATGCTTTGTTCCTAATTAGGGTAATATTCTCTTTTTGCATAGTATAATCCCATTCTAGAATGCCAGATGCCTCTTGAAAGGTTTATTGATCAAAGGCAAAGGCCAAATAGGCATGTGATGTCCCGTAAAACTGTGATCATGTCTAACTTGTATTTGATGGATTTCTAACCCATCCTCTAGCACTTTAAAGTGTCTGTCTAGCCCAAATAGGACCAAAATTATATGAGATTTGAGAATCAGGAGGTGAATCCTCATCATCTGTAGTGTGAGTGTGAGATGGAGGAGAAGAATCCTCATCACTACTCTCATCACTTGAACTTGAAGAAGAAGAAGATTTATTCTCATCATCAAGAGGAATTTGAGGTCGATCTACATCACTGTCAGAAGTGGAATCAATGTCCAGTGAGACTTTTAAAGAGTTTGGAGTACCATGATTGTGTTTAAGTGGGCCCTCATGAAACTTGACACTCCTTTCAATGAACAACTCATGAATTTTAGGATGGATAAGCCTATATTTCTTAACACCCTCAATATACCCCACAAAGATGCAAGACTGACTTTGAGGGTCCATTACTTTGCATTTCTTCTTGGGAATCTAGGCCATTGTTGGTGATCCAAACACTCAAAAGTGATCTATTTCAGGCTTGTGACCATCCCAAGCTTCAAAAGGAGTGATTCCCTTCAAGGCTTTGTGTGTAAATTGATTCTAAATGTCACACACATAGTTGATTGCTTTGGCCCAATACTAAGGAGCAAGAGACTTTGATTGAAGCATGCAGTTGGCCATTTCCTTCAAGGTTCATTTCTTTCATTTGACCACACCATTCTACTGAGGACTGTATGGAACTATGTGTTGCATCTGAATCCCTTATGATGTGCAAAACTACTCAAACTTGTTATTGACATACTTTCCACCATTGTTAGTCCTTAATATTTTGATGGAACATTCTAACTGCGTCTCTATAAATGCCTTGAAGTCCTTAAAGTGATAAAAGACTTCAGACTTTTTTTTGAAAAAAAACACACAGGTGTACCTCAAAAAATCATCGATGAATATGATCATGCATGTATCTTATCCTATTAAATGAAAGTTTTGGAAATGGACCTACTAAGTCATTGTGGACTATTTCTAGCTTTTATTCAGCTCTCCTTACTTTTCCCTTGTCATATCTCTCTTCTGGATGCTTACCAAGAATGTATCCATTGCATAGGCCATTTGATAATTTGACTTTAGGCAATCTTGAAACTATGTCTAGATGACTAAGTTGCTCAAGGTAATGATAGTTTAAATGGCCAAACTATTCATGTCATAGTTTGTTCACTCCATCTGTATGAGTAAGTAGTGCAGCTGAGGGCTGATATGAGATAAATTATGAGAAGGTATCCAACCTAGATTGATGATTGGCCTTCCCATAAGCCACTATGGTGTCACTGTGCAGTTCCTTGATGACCACTAAATTAGGTGTGAACTCAACTCGCTTCCTTACAGCTATGTGAGTGATTTGATATACTGACAGAAGATTAGTGGATAGTGAAGGAACACACGTAACATCATTGAAGGTCCCATCACTTAATTCTATAGATCCTTTATCACTAACTTCTATCGAAGTGTCATCACCCATGAGAATTGAAGGCATAGAACATGGCTCTAATTTTGAAAATAGATCCTCTGAGAAGGCCATGTGATAGGAAGCACCTGAGTCAATAACCCAAGTCAAAGGTTGAGAAGCTACTGCAACTAGTGCCTTGCCCTTATTTTTACCCTTTTTACTATCTTTACCCTTTACAAAATCTTGTGCTGATGTGTTCTGAGATGAAGATTTAGGAACACTGATGTTTTTCTCAAGCATCTTAGTCAAGGTGTCAATCTTATTTTTCATGTACTGAGATTCATCATGCCCACATTTTTTTACAAAAGTTGCATTTTAGTTTCTCCTTAGGTTTCTCACTTGAGGAGGACTCATTTGATGATGATTTAGGTTTGGCATCTGATTTTTTATTCTTCTCGTGCTCATGATCAGGGTTAGACTGTTTCTTCCCCTATTTTCCACTACTAGAAGGTTTCTTCTTGCCCTGATTGATAATCAAGGCATGTGATTTTGAAGACTTCAGTGCACCCATTTGAACCAACTTATCTTTCTCCTGAGTCAGATCAGAAATAAATTTATTGAATGTTGGCATTTTCCCAGTGGATCCTATAGACATGTAAATCTGGCCACCAATAACCTCTAACTAAGCTTTTGGCCAATGTCCACTTAAAATACATAATTTGGCCTAAAAACACTAAAGCACATTAAAAGATTTGAAACTAACATATTTAAATGCCAATTTTTGCTAGGGTATCCCTAAATGGAGCAATGCAATTTATGGGCCAGCTAACTTTGATCATATCATTTAGAGTCAAAATGCCAATTTTACACTTAGGTGCTTTGGATTGATCTTTCCTATCAAATATATTACACAAGACATAGGCCTTCATTATTTGTTGTTGGTAACATCCTAGATGGGATTATAAATCTAATGTATCTGACATTGCCTTCTAATTCCAATCCATTTGAATTTTAGACCAATAACAAGGCATTCTGATCAATTTGAGTAATTTGTACACAAAGTGCTTAAACATGCTTAAGAGCTAATTTACCCAAATCAATTCATAATTAATAATTACATGGAAAATTGTTAAATAATTTGTTTTTGAAAGGAATATTGAATATTTACATCATCAAGTGACCTCATTTCTTGAGAAGACATCCCTAGGCCATAAATGCCACAAATATCAGGATTCATGCCTCCTATGCCTCTTCAAAGCCCTCCATGCCTCTTAGTTGCTTCTCTATCCCAAATATTGATAAGCCTATTTATCAATTTTTATTTCATAATGAGATTAATCTTTAGCCACACATCTCAATCCTGAGATGGACAGTTCAGGTTGTTTCTAGACATTTGCAAAAATCTATAAAAAGGAGGCCTTACCACATGAATTTTAACACATAATTATGAAAAGTTATAATGAAAAATTGATTACCAAGATTCATGAAACTAGTGTTACCATGCCAAATTGATTTCAAGCCAAGCCAAGCCACAAGCCAAAGGTGCCAAAGAGAGATGGAGGTAGCCAAGCTTCCATTGCCATTGACTTCATGAGCACAAAGCTGAGCAAGCCATTACTATAAAGGCATTTAGAGCATCCAAGGAAGGTGAATAAATTCTTGTTATTTTTCCTTACTTTTTAGTTGTGTTTATCATTTTTTTTTGTTATTAATCTCACCCTAGTAACAAGGCATAAAGATGTTAGCTTAGTGTGTTTTTGATTTGGTTTCATTCACTAACACCACACCAATCTCCGCTTCTTAGTCAAATTCCTGGTTCACATAATGGCATGCTTGATGGGACCAAACACATCCCACACATGAAGAAAATCATTCTACAACTTTAAAATCTTCTTTTGGATCATTAAAACATTCAAAATTTGATTTTCTAACTTTGTTTTTCCATTTTTCTTTGTCACGAGTTTACACATAAACTGTCGTAGGTTAGTAAAACCATCATCGATTAGTAAAACCATCATTAGTTGGCATAGCCATCATCGGTCACTATTGGTATAACCATTTTTGATTAGATAACCATCATAGGTTAGTAAGTGTAACTATTATCGAATATAGAACTGACATCAATCACTGTATTTTTTTTAAAATCACAAACCTGAGAGCTAATAGGCCATTTTAAAATGCTTGGTTTGGGGTCATACAGACTCTATTTTGGATTTTTTTTAAAACCATGTGTTTTCTCCTAAATTTTAAAAAATTGACATTAGTTTAGCTTCAAATTTCATAGATTTTTAACAAAATTTTGAAAATATATTTAAAATGTTCTTAATCTAGCATATTTATTTTTGGGGTGATGCCTTAAGGGTAGACAGGTAATCAACAGACTTGGAACTTGTTAAAAAATGTTATTAAAAAAATCTTTGGAATGATTTTAAAATGAATTAGAAATCTTGTTTTTGGTGCTTAATGAAATCATTTAGGGTGCTATTGCTTAAATCTTGTAGTTAGCTTTCAAAGTTACAAATTAAGACCAAGGGATCAAATGAATACCACCAAATCTTTCATTTGGGCTTAAAATTGAACACACTTATCATTTTTGTCTTTAATAGTTATTTAATCTAATTTTGTTTAGCAAAGAGAGGGGTATTTCATGTATGCTCTTCCATATGTCCCCTTTAGGGAACCCTTGGAATCAAAAGCGCCATTCCTATTGCAAGTAGCCTAGTCTTAGGCTTAGAAAGAACATTGTCTAAAGTACTCCCCCAAAAACTTGTCATAGTTTAGGCGACCTTGAAAATGACATTAAAGTATTTATATTTCATGCTTTCTTTATTTCATGCAAACGTAGCTTACGAGGGGGACAACATTACCTCCAACGAGTTCTTTAGGGAAGCTTTGACCTGGGGTTTCACCTCCCGACATTGACTTCAAATTGATCACACTAAGATCAAAAGGTTTGAGCAGTTAAACCACATTCTAGTGTTGGAGTGTGTTGGGGATCAACCAACAATGATTACACTTGTGAAAGCAATAAACGCAGAAATAAATCAGATAGATAAGTAACTAGAATGATAAATAGCACAGAACAAGAGATACAAGAAACCACCCTGAAAACTTGTATTAAAACTCTTTACAAAAGGAATACAATTGAAGAAACTTCTTTCTTTCACACCTCTCTCAGATGCACACAAGATCTCTCACTAGATCTCTATTCCTTAAGAGCTCTCTCTCTCAAGTACAATCAATTCCAACAACCTGGATTGATACAACTCTGTACTGTCCTTCAAACATTCACAATGTTCTACTCATACAATTCAACATCTACATTCACTAAGCTAAGAAGATCTTTCCTACATATAGAATCAGGAAACTTGAGCATGCACTTACAACAAACAGTTAAGCCACTTGAACAAGGGCTCTAAAAATAATCTTGCTAATAATAGAGACACGAGCTTAAGTCTACAACTCAAACTCATCATGCAAACACTCGCTTCTGTCCTCGAAAATCGCTTTCTGGACACACAAGTAACCGACGTCGTTTCCTACTTGTTCACCTGTGACCATCACCGACCGACCCACTGCCGACGTCGGTGCCTCTGCAACTGCACCTGATCGACGTCGGTCGCTCCTTACCGATGCCGGTGACTGTGTAAACCCGAACCTACTAAAGTGTGCTCCTTGGTGAAGCTTTTAGCTCCACACCCTAACAATCTCCCACTTGGAGATAAATAGCTGCACCAGTACCTGTGCAGCAACATCTTCTAGATCCTCCATCTTCAACTCAATTATGAAGACCAACAGATGTTGAATGAAGATTCAACTTCTCTTTTGTAATCGGCTTGGTTAACATATCAGCAGGATTACTATCTGTATGGATTTTCTCCAGCTTCAACTCACCATCTTCCAATACCTACTGTATGAAGTGGTACGTTAGCTGTATGTGCTTGGTTCTTGAGTGAAAGGCTGAGTTCTTGGCCAAATGGATTGCACTCTGACTGTCACTATACAATCTGCAACTCCCATGCTCCCTTCCAAACTCTTCCATGAACCGTGCCATCCATATCATCTCTTTGCTAGCTTCTGTGGCTGCAATATACTCTGCTTCTGTAGTTGACAAGGCAACAACCTTCTGCAACTTAGATATCCAGCTAATCGCCGTTCCACCTACAGTAAAAACATAACCTGTGGTGCTCCTCCTGCCATCCAAATCACCTGCCATATCTGAATCTACATAACCATGTAGAGAAGTATCTGAACCTCCATAGCACAATTGCCTACTGCTGGTTCCTCTCAGATATCTAAGGATCCATTGAACTACTTTTCAATGTTCCTTACCTGGATTGGCCATATACTTACTTACTACTGCCACTGCTTGGGCAATATCCGGTCTAGTACACACCATTGCATACATCAAAATTCCTACCGTGGAAGAATATGGAACCTTACTCATGTACTCTACCTCATCATGTGAATTAGGACATTGTTCTTTACTCAACTTAAAATGTCCAGCCAAAGGTGTGCTTACCGGTTTAACATCTTGCATATTGAATCGTTTCAACACCTTGTCCACATAATCCTCTTGAGACAATATCAACCTGTGATTTTTCCTGTCTCTCTTAATGCTCATGCCAAGGATTTTCTTAGCTGCTCCCAAATCCTTCATAGCAAACATTTGAGCTAATTTCACCTTAAGCTCAGAGATATCCTGCATGTGTGATCCTGCAACCAGCATATCATCTACATACAACAATAGAATAATATATCTACCGTTATCAAATCTCTTAAAATATACACAATGGTCAGATTGACACCTACTATAGCCATGCTCAGTCATAAACCTGTCAAATTTCAAATACCACTGTCTAGGAGCTTGCTTGAGGCCATACAAGCTTTTCTTCAATCTGCACACCAACTTCTCCTTACCCTTGACCTCAAATCCTTCTGGCTGTTCCATGTATATTTCCTCATCCAAATCTCCATGAAGAAATGTTGTCTTAACATCTAGCTGCTCAAGATGCAAATCCTCAAAAGCAACCAAAGACAATACAACCCGTATAGAAGTCATCTTAACAACAGGAGAAAAAATCTCACCAAATTCAATACCTGGCTTTTGTGCAAATCCTTTCATTACCAATCTGGCCTTATATCTCATCTATCCATCCTCACCTTCCTTCAACCTGTAGGTCCATCTGTTCTTCAGTGTCCTCTTACCAGCTGGCAACTCAACCAAATCCCATGTTTGGTTCTCTCTTAAGGACTCCATCTCCTCAACCATGCCACGCTCCCACTGACTCTTGGACTCCACCTATAATGCTTCTTCAAAACTCTCTGGTTCTCCACCATCAGTTAGCAATAAATAGTACAAAGAAGGAGAATATCTAATTGGAGGCTTACTTACCCTTTCTGACCTCTTGATGGGTGTCTTAGACTCGTTCTCAACACGCTGTCCACCCAAATTCTCTGACAGTGACCGACCTCAGCCACCTGTAGACCTGTTACTGGCCGATGCTGATTCTTCCTGGCTGACGTTGGTGCCTGTTCTGCCGACGTCAGTCTCTGTATGACTGACATCAGTTTCTGTACTGCCAACGCCGGTTCTTAACCTGCCGACGTCGATCTCTGTGTTTTCCTGCAAGTGATTATTTCTTTTTCCTGCGAGCTCATTTTGGACCATCACTTCGTCCAATTCACCATTGCTCTGCCCAGACTGATTCAGCTTCTTCATCTGATCACTATACATCACTTTTTCATTGAAAACAACATCACGGCTCCTGGTTACCTTGTTAGTTCCTAGATTCCAAAATCTGAAACCAAAATCATCTGAGCCATAGCCAATAAACGTGCACCTCATAGACTTAGCATCAAGCTTCTTTCTATTTTCCTTATCTACGTGCACAAAGGCTTCACAACCAAAAACTTTGAGATATGAGAGATCTACCTTTTTACCCGTCCATGCCTCTTCTGGAATTCCACCATCCAGAGCTATAGAGGGTCCTCTGTTAATAAGGTACACTGCGGTGTCAACAGCTTCTGCCCAAAACTCTAAGGGCAACCCAGCATGCAATCTCATACATCTTGCACGCTCCATGATTGTTCTGTTCATCCTTTCAGCAATACCATTCTACTGAGGTGTCCTTGGAACCGTCCTTTGCCTATGGATTCTATGTGTGTAACAATACCAGTTAAACTTAAGACTGCAGAACTCACCGCCATTGTCAGATCTCAAGCACTTTAATCTTCTGCCTGTTTCATTCTCAACCATAGCTTTTCAAATCTTAAAAGTCTCAAAAACATTAGATTTCTTTTTAATACAGTAGATCCATACCTTTCTTGTAGCATCATCTATGAACGTAACATAGTACCGTGATCCTCCAATAGAGGCTACCTGAGCCGGTCCCCACACGTCTGTGTGAATAAGCTGCAACTTATGCCTTTTCTTAGTAGACCCAGTCTTGAGAAAACTAACCCTTTTCTGTTTTCCAAATACACAATGCTCACAAAATTCTAGATCCATACTTTTCAAATCTGAAAGCATACCTTTAGACTTAAGAATTGCCATCCCCTTCTCACTCATGTGGCCAAGCCTTGAGTGCCACAATTTAGCATCCACATCTGAAGTAGATAATACAGAAGGAGATTTGTTAGTAACACAATTACACAAATAGAGAGTACCTTCTCTCTTACCTCTGGCCATAACAAGTGCACCCTTGGTCACCTTCTAAGATTTTGCTGTGAGAGTTACTGTACAACCCTCATCTCCTAACTTTCTTGCAGAAATCAAATTTCTCTTCAAGCTAGGAACATGCATCACATCTCTCAACACCCATGTGTTGCCATTCTGCATCTTCAGCTGCACTTTACCTTTGCCAATAATCTTACAAGGCTCATCATCCCCTAAGTACACTATTCCAAAATCTCTATGGATATAGTCACTGAAATATTCTCTGTTAGGGGTAGCATGGAAAGATGCACCAGAATTTAATACCCAAGATTCTATATTATTATGCAAAGAGAAAATTAGAGCATCTTGTGCAATACCTTCAACCTTTGTCTCTTCCTTTCCTTCGTGCTGATTGTCCTCCTTAGGCTTTGACCAGCAATCTCTGCTTATGTGCCCCAACTTTCCACAGTTCCAGCATTGTGGCCTTCTGCCATTTCTAGATTTGGATCTGCCTCTTCCCTTAGACTTAGATCTTGATCTCCTCTTGCTCCTTTCTTTTTGCCTTCCCCTGCTCTCGAGATTTAAAGCGTTCCCAGATGTCTCTTCTGTGCTTTTCCTGCGAATTTCCTCATTCAAGATAACACTAACAACATCCTCTACTTTTAAAATATTCGAAGCAGAAGTAGTATTAGAAACTGCCATTACCAAGCCATGCCAGCTTTCAGACAAAGAACATAATATTAAAAGAGCTTTTATTTCATCATCAAATACAATATTGACTGAACTTAACTGATTAACAATTCCATGGAAATCATTCAGGTGATTAGATACAGATCCACCTTCTTGCATATGCAAATTAAATAACTGCTTCATAAGATATATCTTATTAGAAGCGGAGGGTTTTTCATACAAATTTGCTAACGTAGTCATTAACTCTACCATTGTTTTTTCCTGTGACAAATTAGATATCACAGTGGAGGCCAGACTCAGTCTTATAGACCCCAGAGCCTTTCTGTCAAGAACTTCTCATTCTTCATCCTCCATGTCCTTGGGCTTCTTTGCAATTCCACCTAATGGTAAGTAAAGATCTTTCTGATACAGATAGTCCTCTATCTGCATTCTCCAATGTTGATAGTTCTTGCCATTAAACTTTTCCATTCTCAACTTACTTTCTTCTGCCATTGCTTCTCCCACTCAAATAGAAATCCCTGCAAAAACCCCTGTGAGCAACCTGTAATCCAAACACACTACATAGATCTGAACCACCTATTAGTGAACTTGAGCTTTGATACCACTTGTTAGGGATCAACCAACAATGATTACACTTGTGAAAGCAATAAACGCGGAAATAAATCAGATAGATAAGTAACTAGAATGATAAATAGCACAGAACAAGAGATACAAGAAACCACCCTGAAAACTTGTATTAAAACTCTTTACAAAAGGAATACAATTGAAGAAACTTCTTTCTTCCACACCTCTCTCAGATGCACACAAGATCTCTCACTAGATCTCTATTCCTTAAGAGCTCTCTCTCTCAAGTACAATCAATTCCAACAACCTGGATTGATACAACTCTGTACTGTCCTTCAAACATTCACAATGTTCTACTCATACAATTTAACATCTACATTCACTAAGCTAAGAAGATCTTTCCTACATATAGAATTAGGAAACTTGAGCATGCACTTACAACAAATAGTTAAGCCACTTGAACAAGGGCTCTAAAAACAATCTTGCTAATAATAGAGACGCGAGCTTAAGTCTACAACTCAAACTCATCATGCAAACACTCGCTTTTGTCCTCGGAAATCGCTTTCTAGACACACAGGTAACCGACGTCGGTTCCTACCTGTTTGCCTGTGACCATCGCCGACCGACCCACTGCCGACATCGACGCCTCTGCAACTGCACCTGACCGACGTCAGTCGCTCTTGACCGATGCCGGTGACTGTGTAAACCCGAACCTGCTAAAGTGTGCTCCTTGGTGAAGCTTTTAGCTCCACACCCTAATAGAGTGCACATGGAACATAATTTTTACAATTAGACATCACACTACACTAAACAAATAATAGGATGTAGTGGTTGCAAAAAGGACTAGACCTTTTTGTAATAAGCCAAGTGCTGTAGACCCAAAATTTGTGATTTTCTTTTGCATTGTTTGGCGTGAAAGTCATTATACAATTGATTCCCATAGAGAATTCAATAGCCTTATATATCTTAGACAAATCCCCACTTGATGTTAAAGTATTGTTGGTGCAAGGTGCGCCTCAAGGTCTATGTCGTAGTACTATTATTTGAGAGGAGGGTGTAAAAACCTACTATATAATGCACAATTATTTTTGGATGAACACTTAAAATCCTCTCAAATGATGCATATTAACAGATTCTAACAGTACCGAGCAACCTTGTCAGTTTAAGATCTAAGAGTGATTAATTATTTGGGTCTTGTCCTAGATTAAAGTCTTGTTTGGAGTCAAAACTTGGTGTAAATAAATAATTTAAACCAAACACATAGACCTTATTTTACTTTGAGCAAAGAGGCATTATGATTTCCATGTGAAATCATCAAATTTGCCTTGTTAAAATTTCATCAAAATTTGAGAGTAATATCATCCACTTTGGCACAATTACGTTACCCAATTGAGTCTAGACCTTTGACACAGTTTGTTTAAGTCCTTCATTTATAATCTAAATTTGAAATTGCACCTTCATAAGTTCATAGGGTCGATTTGTTAAGTGGGTTCACCATTTGCACTAAACTTGAGGGAAATTAGGTTTAATTTCCAATTTGGGTTAAAGGCCATTTTAGACTCAAGATCATTATCACTACTTGATAGACTCAAGCCATTTTGTGCTAAACACTTGCACTTTGAGTCTATGCACCACAAGATTTTGAGTCAAGAAAAGTAGTGTTATGTTATCAAAATTGTGGGAAACTATCTTTGCCTTAGAGAGTTTTTGAAACAAACATTTAGCCACACTTTTTGGGTAGTGTAGTGTTGTTACGCTACCGAAAACATTTTAAATATTGTTTCATGGACCCTCTTCCATAGAGTTCAAATTTGTTCCTACATTTTCAGACCATTCAAGTGTACTTTTTTGATCCTTTATCTAATACAATTATACCATTCACTTTTGTCTAGCTTAGTTGTCAAAAGAGCCTAGTTTAATACCATATTTGTAAGAAAATAAACTATCTCTAGAGTGCATTTTGTTTCATACCTTATACCTAGTTGATCAAGTTCATATCCAAGAATCAAATTCCTAGTGTTTATTATAAGTGTTTCAAATCCATTTGATTAAAACTTTCATTTATTTTAAAGTCTAGCCTTTAACGTCATTTGGCCAAGAGTCCTAGCATATGTCTTGTTTGAGCCTAACTTTTGACACCGCATTTGGCCAAAATACGTAGCGACTTTTAATTTCCTAGATTAGACTGATTTGAAACACTTCGAACTTAGAGTTTGGCATTTGAATTTTTGGCCTATTTACTTGATCATCTTTGTGTGAACAGTGAGACATTGAAAATTTAATGCTAGCTTGTTTTTCCACTAAATCTTTGTATAAGTCTTTTGATCCTTTTGACGAATCTAGACCAAGTTTGAACATCATCTATTTTAGACATTATCATTTTTAGAGTTTTTGGAATTATTTGACCTTTTTATCATAAAGGCATTAACTATGGATCCCAATATGTATTCCTACACTCGTAGTGGACTCATGTACAATCTAGGGATTAGTAATGTGGTTGCACAAGAAAAAATGGTGAAAGACCCCTACGTAGATAATATTCCTTATGAGATGGATTCTTATCCCTCTTATAATACTCAATTAGGGGCACAAACCCAAGATCCCTTGGCTAACTATTTGGTTAACACACCACCTTATTTGAAATAGGATAAAAAACAAACCGCATAATACCTAGCTACAATACCCACAGTGGATGAGCTAGTTCTTCAACAGTCATATTCTACTAATACAGATTCCACGTATGATCCATTTTTATTTGAATGACATTTGTTAGAGAAGAAATATGAGATTTTGGTTAGAGCCATAAAGGTAGGGGCCAAGTTTCTAGCATAATTCCCCCATGAAAATTTACCAAGCCTAGTAATAGTGCCCCACAACATAATTTATGATCAACATGATTCTTCTAGAAATCCTTTGGTTTTAGTTGAAACAACATATCAGGACCCTAATATACCTAATAGAGGAAAAAACATCATGGAAGACCACTTTAACAAAATATAGATAGTATATCAAACCTACCTGAATCTAGCATACAATTTCAGTCAGATGAACATGGTGAGTAAGCCTCTTATTGACCTAATTCCTTCAATAGGAGTTTTGATAGAGTTAACTAGTCAAGAGGATCAGAGTTCAGACCCATTCATGCAAAACACTTCAGTAGACAACTTGCTGCATATGCCCATTATTAAAAAAGTGTTTTTTGCTTCTACACATAATAATGAGCAAAATATAGTGGACAATGTGAAAAAAACATCTAATCCTAATCAGAGTGGTACTAATGCACAAAAAACTAGCCAACAACATGTGCCTATAGTTAATACCATGAGTGGATCATCATACCAGGGAGCAAGGGTTTCTACATCCCAACCTCAACCGACTGCTTCCTCAAATGTATAAATTATGAGATTAGGTAGTCAAGCAATGGCCAATGTCATGCCTCAATAATAGAATATGACGAATCCTAATCCTCAAAAAGTAATGAGTAGTATTCCACAACAACATGCACAATCTAGTGTACTAATATAACAGAGGATAAATACATTGCCACCTCAGTCAGGGGCAACTAATGTTCCACTTCACCAGGTAATGACAAACATACCTCTTCAGTCACAAAATAATATGCCAATCCAAAACCAAGTAATGACTAGTCAACAACGTATAAATATTGGTCAATGACAGATGCCAAATCTTCAACCTTCTTTCACTTCCCCATAGGTATTCATGCAACAAGGAGGCTCGCATGTTTCTCAAGTATCTACTAGACAACAATTAGTTCAAAATGTGCCACAAGTTCAGAGACAGGTTCTTGGTCCATAAGTTCCCACTCAACAACAAGGTTTGATTAGTTGGTAACATGTCCATTTTCAACCAAAATAAGAATAGTATAGTTATATCCCTCCATCCCAACCACAAAATCTTCCAAGTTAAACCTTTATCACAAATCCAAACTAGAATATTGTACAACCAAACGTATAATTCCAAGTACATCTTAATCCACATATGCATATTCTTGATCCATTTCCAAACAAACCCAACGTATCCCAACATGTATCTCCATCATACCTTGGTCAAAGTGTCCCACTTGTGACCTCCCAACCATCTACCCAAACCAATATTCTCCCTCAAACCAATGTTCCTTCCAGTTTCTTATTCCAAGAATTACAATAGATAAAAGATGCAATTTCCACCATTCAAGTTGGGAATTAGACTAAAATTTTTAAGTTAGATGACGTGTGTTCTTATCTGTTCAACATAGAGGACTTATAGATACCATTTCCTCCAGGATACGAACCACTAAAATTTGACAAATATAAAGGGAAAGGTTACCCTAAGGCTCATTTAACAGAGTTTTTTGTCACATGTCAACTGGTGGCATATGTCGATATATACCTTTTATTGTTGTTTCCAAGGAGCTTGGCTGGACAAGCCTTGGAGTGGTTCTTAACATTTGCCAAGAATTCAGTAACAGATTTTGATGATCTTTTTGATAAGTTTGTGCAACACTTTTCCTATAATATTGAACATGAGATTTCATTAGTTAACTTAAAACAAGCAAAGCAAAAATTTGGTGAGAGTTTTTCAAGTTATCTACAGTGATGGAGAGCTCTTATAAGCTGATTCACCCATAGTTTACCAAATAAACAATTGGCTATTATGTTTACTAAAAATTTGCATAGTGAGATAACTTATCATCTGGAACTACAATGATCACATACTTTTAAGGAGATCATCGACAAAGGTTTGTTGATTGAGCGAGCTCTTATTAATAAAGGGATCATCAAGCTTACATCATCTAATCAGAATCAAGGTACCAATCAGGGAAGTAGCCAAAACCAACATCCAATTTAATCACAAACATCAAAACTGACATAGGCCAATATCCAAGAAAGACCAAAATAATTTAATCACAATAGAAATATTGTGGGTAATGGATTAACCGAGTCACGTCATGTCCAAACGGTGTAAACATCATATGCACTACCTTTTTAGCTTACTCCTACCCAATAACCTCTCCCACCAATGCCGCAAGCATAACAAGTAAGACCTGCATAAAAAATACAATAACTTTTACCATTGCAAACCCCTCCTTCATGGAGAACTATGCCTGTGCACGTGTCTTTAGTGACCTAAGAGAGCCTATTGAGTTTGTATTTCTCAAACTTACTGTTGCTAATCTGATTAGTTGGCCTATACCAAAGAATTATCTACAAGGCATTTCTTATCTTGATTGGTACCATGAAAATGATTTCTATCAATATCATCAGGTCAATGGGCATAATCTATGAATATGTGTGAAAATAAATCATTTAATCAAGAATATGTTAGAGAATGGGGAGATAACATTGGATAATGGTGCTTCCACTTCCAATGAAACTCTTTGGATTTACCAAAACCCCTTTCCTCAATATAATAACCAACAACAGTAGAACAATCAACAATAATAACAACAACATTGATCAATACAACAAAAAAATCAACAGTATCAAAATCAAAGGCCGAACTAGTAGAATTAACAAAATCAACGACATAACCCACAATGTCAGAATAATGGACAAAAGCAAGGTCAAAATGGTAACAACCAACAAACCTACCATGCAGTTGCACATGACTACAATAGGATTGTAGGTCATATTACAAGGGGTAGCATTAATATCATCTTTATTAATCCTACACTGAGCATTAATCAATCTATACCATTGCTAAACAATACCACTCAACCACATTACATGGACAATCCTTCTTTAACCTGGGATAACACACATGTAAACCAACAAATTGGGACTTCCACTTTTAGACCTTACACCAATAACTCACCCTTACCATGTGACCACATACAAGTATATCGGCAATTGAGACTTGTCTTATCTGGTCCCACACCATTCCCAACATTTGTTAGCAATAATGGTCTAATATCTAATTCTGATTATGCAACCACAACTTGAAGGTCAAAAATTACTATCCCATGCCCACAACCATCTGCCACTTTGACTTTTATCTAACCAATCATTCAACCTCATAATAAACCATTCACTATTGACCAAGACAAGAAGTTTGATATTGTGGAACAATTGCATAAGACACTAGCACAAATTTCTATTTTAGATTTGTTGTGAATGTCAAAAATCCACAAGAACATCTTGAATGAGTTCTTGACCCAATCCACTATTTCCAGTGACATATCCCTTGATAAATTTCAAGCTTTGGTTGGACACCTAGCTCCAGCCCAACAAGTCACATTCAACTAAAGTGATATGTCTTCCCTTGGCCCGCTCCATAATAATCCATTTTACATAAAAGTTTATATAAAGTGGCATAAAGTGAAACATGTCCTTATAGACAATGAATCAAGCTTCAACATAGTGTCTCTAAAGCTCATCAAACTTTTTGGGTACATAATGGCAGATCTCCAGCCAAAAATGATAACTATCAAAGCCTATGATAATCATAAAAGAGAATCACAAGGCACCATTAACTTATCAGTTGTCATTGGGTCTTTAACCCATGATACACTTTACCATGTGCTTGATCTTGAGTTGTCATATAATATACTTCTAGGTAGGCTTTGGTTACATGAGATTCATGCAGTCCCATCAATGCTGCACCAATGTATCAAGTTCTCCCACTTAGGGATGGAAGTGAATATTCTAAGAGATTTACACCTATATGAACATTACAAACATCTTAATGCCAAGTTTCAAAGCTAAAATTACCAATATGACATGAATCCATGTTTTAAGCAATATAAAGGAAAGGCCATACCTATTGATCCACCACAAGATAATTGCATAGATCCAATACCTTGGATTCCCTTTCCCACATACCACATCCTAAAGCTTCCAATCATTTCACCATTTTAGATAATAGATCGGGAGAGTATGTGACCCATGATACCTTCCATATTTCCAATCATCTTCAGAATTTGAAGACCTTTGGGTGACCTAAAGTCACCCCACACATGCATTGGTATTAAGAAAACAAAGATAAGGGACCTATCATATTTGTACCATCATCTGACCTAGAACCAGATCCTCTTGAAGGGGATGAATCATGGTTGTACAATGATAACCAAGCTAATTGTTATAAAAGTGTAGAGTATCCTATTCCCAATAGGATCATGGAGCATCAAGATTATGAAGGAAGAGGCCTCGAACCAAATCAACAAGAAACCATCAAACCAATTTCCATGACTAAGTATAAAAGACCCTATGGACTTGGATGTAAACTGCCCTGGGGGTGACCCCACATATCTTATTCGAATTCCATCACCAACAGCTAGTGATGATGATGTCGATAGAAAAATAGAGTTCGATCATAGCCTCACCTTTGATGACCTAAATGAGACTAACCTATTTGATAACAATGTCAGTTATACCCTTACCCCAGTCATTCATCATAACACATTGCCATTATACTATCCCCAACTGATAGATTGGGACCAACAAGAATCCAAATTATCAATTGATGAGTTTGAAAATCATGAGGCATTCTGTGACTTTTTAGGCCTTAGAGACAACATTCCATTGGGGGATCACAAGTTAGGATTCTCAATTACATTGGATCTTAAAGCCTATTTTGGAGAGCAGGTGAACACCCTTAGCCAAAAACAAATTAATAAAACATTGAGGTCCCAAAGTGAAAACCTCTTTGGGACACTTTTTAACCAGGGAAAAAGTAAAGATAAAGGCAAATTTAGTGGTGAAAACCTATTTCAGGCACCATTAGATGGGGGTGTTCATTCATCTTTGAATTTAGACCAAGAGACTACCAATGGTGAACTTGTCTATGGATTCGAGTTCAGTTTTGTGAAACAACAAGTATTTGATCAAATTCTTCAAGACTATCTTACTGTTTTTGTTACATGGCTAGATATCCCATTAGAGGACTCAAATTCATCATGCCTAAGAGAAATTAAAGAGCAAGTCCTAGCAAAGGACCCTAATATAAACCAAGAGTTCAAGTCTTTGCCTACTATCTTAGAAGAGGGTTCTACCCTTATAGTCTTAGATACAATATAGGTAAACATTAGGACTCCATTAGACTCAAAATGGATAAAATTAGGTGCATCCCTCACTAAGGAGAAACGTGAAGTCTTTACAGCTTTGTTGAGAGAATTTGTAGATATCTTTGCATGGGCTTATTCTGACATGCCAGGTTTAGACCCTGCTTTGGTTCTACACCACCTTGTGGTCAATCCTGATGCCAAATTAATAAAACAAAAGCTAAATAAGATGCATCCTTGCATTGCTATCTTGGTAAAGAAAGAGTTGAAAAACTCTTAGAAGTAGGATGTATCTGATCCATTGACTACTCAGAATGGATATTTAATGTTGTACCTATTAGTAAAAATATTGAAAGAATAAAAATCTATACTAATTTTAGAGACATCAAAAAATATTTTCCTAAGGATGACTTTTGCATTGCCTAATATTTACATGATCATCAACTCCACGACAAGTTGTGAAATGCTTTCACTCATGGATGGCTTTTCAGGATACAACCAAATCAGAATAACACCATAAGACTAACATAAAACAACATTCACCACTCCATGGAGAACATTTTGTTATCAGGTAATGCCATTTAGTCTTAAGAATGCTAGAGCTACATATCAAAGGGCCATGACTATCATATTCCATGATATGATACATGATATTGTTGAAGACTATGTCGATGATATATTAGGAAAATCCAAAATTAGGGCCAACCATCTAACAATACTACATAAGATATTTGAAAGATTACACAAGTAAAAAGTTAGAATCAACCCAAAGAAATGTGTGTTTCACGTAACCTCAGGGAAATTATTTGGCTTCATCATGTCTCGTGGAGGTATTGAAGTTGATCCAACTAAAGTCCATGTTATAACCAAGATGTTGCCACCAACCAATTTGAAGCAACTCCATAGTTTGTAGGGTAAGATCCAATAAATCTGATGCTTTATCTATTAGTTATAAGAAAAGTGTCATAAATTTACACATTTTCTAAAGAAGGGAGTTGTATTTCACTGGGATGATCACTACCAAACAACTTTCTAACAACTCAAAGACTATCTCATTAATCCACTTGTTTTATTACCTCCTATGCCAGGAAAGTGATTCTTATTATATCTATCAACTATCGATAATGCCTTGGGGGCACTCTTGACTCAACATGATGACAATGGAAAAGAGCATGCAGTATACTACCTAAGCTGTACCTTGGTTGCATATGAACATAACTATGTACCTATTGAAAAAGCTTGTTTGGCCATGGTCTTTGTAGCTGAAAAATTGCACCATTACATGTTGAATAATAAGACCATGGTCATTTCAAAAGTAGATCCACTCAAGTATCTACTATCTAAAACAACTTTACAAGGTAGAATGGCCAAATGTATCATGATTCTTAGTGAGTTTGACATAGAGTATGTCAATTAGAAGATAATCAAGGGACAAGTTCTTGTAGATCAACTTGCTCAAGTACCTGTTGCAAACACAAAGCCACTCATATTTCATTTATTTAATGAATCCATAATGACCGTCATTGACACACCTCTTAACGAGTATCACTGAAATATATATTTTGATATTTCATTTACTGCATATGGATCAGGGGTAGGCCTCTTATCTATTACACCACTAGGGGATCTAATCCCTATATCATTCAGAATCAGCTTTCCTTGTATAAACAACATGATTGAGTATGAATCACTTATTGTAAGACTTCAATAGGTAGTGCATTATAACATATCTCATCTCCAAGTCATAGATCATTTTTAGACCAAAGATGACAAGTTGGTTGCATATAAATCCATGGGTGACACTCTTAAGCAACAAATTACCAACATTCAATTTGAGCATAGACCAAGGGCTAGTAATAGAACTATAGATACCATGGCTACTATTGGCTCTCTAATTTGACAAATAAATAAAACTAGAGAGTATCAATTTCTCATCAAAATTTGTTTGCACCATCTCATGAACCTTCAATCATTGCAATGATTTGTGATATTGTTGGTCCTAATTCTATCTGATACTTAGACCTTTACAACTACCTTCATGACCAAGGTCTACCACCTAACCTATCTTGAAAACAAACTAAAGCCTTTATTCATCATTCCACTCGTTATACTCTACTTGGATCTACCCTTTACCACCATAGTTTTGATACAACTCTGCTTCGTTATTTAACTTCAGTAGAGTCTACACTAGTGTTAAGAGAAGTTCACAAAGAAGTATGTGGAACTCATTCTAATGGGGTAGTCTTATCGAAAAATCTCCTGCGTACTTTTTATTATTGGCCCACAATGGATGTAGATGCAGATGTATATGTAAAGAAGTGTGACAAATATCAATGGCATGCTAATCTGATTCATACCCTAGCCCAAAATCTAAAACTAATGTTGACACCATGGCCAATTGCTTCATGGGGAATTGATTTCATTGGGAAGATCAACCCCACTTCATCTGACAACCATAAACATATCCTTACCACCATCGAGTATTTCACTAAGTGGGTTGAAGCTATACCCCTCACTTACGTGACTGAAAAGCAAATTTCCAAATTCATCTTCAACAATCTCATTTTCTACTACGATATCCCCTCTGACATTATATCTGATAATGGAGGATCATTCAAGAATAAGGATGTAGACCAGTTATGTATCAAATATAACATAGAACAATATTTTTCTATAGGGCTCAAGGTAATGGCTAGGCCAAAGCATTGAATAAAACCATTATCAATATTCTCAAAAAGATTGTCAATGATGCCAATCATGATTGGCACCTATAGATATTCCCTGCCCTTTGGGTATATTGTACCAATCATTATACCTCCATAAGAGCCACTCAATAGTCACTTATTTATGGTATTGAAGCCATCTTTCCCAATGAGGTTATATTGCCTTCACTACACATCTCTTTCAAGCATGTCTTAGATGATCATGACTATCGAGTAACTCACCTGTAAGAGCTAGACCTATTTGATGAGAAATGTACAATTGCACTCAATAATATTTAGGCATATCAAAACCAACTCAAAAGCCACTATAATTGACGTGTCAAGTATAAAACATTTAAACTTGGTGATCTTGTTATTAAAGAAAACCAAAAGAATACCATGACTGAGAAGAAGCATAAATGTAAATTCAAACCAAACTAAATAGGGCCTTTCATCATTGCTTTAGATTATGGATCAAGAGCATACAAGCTTGCCACACTAGATGGAGATGAACTTCCTGAGCTATTAAATATTATTCACCTTAAGCAGTACTATGCTTGAGCGCTAAGGTGTATTATCTATAAGGACCATTTTAGCTATGCCATTTTATCACTATTCTTCTTTCTTCAAATATCATTCTTAGCCATCCTCTTAGCCTTATCCATTTTACCATTTTTGATATATCGACTAAACGTGTTCTAAAACCTAGCCCATTTGCCCTTGGTTTTTGCCATTCGTTACTCATTTTTAGCACTGAGGAGTTTGATGAATTTTAATAGTTGTTTCAAGTAATTCAAATAGACATCATATTTTAGAGCACTATAAAGGAAGTTTTGATAGTTGCATCCTTCATTTGTTATTCCTTTCTTATCATCGGTCTTGTTACTAATTATAACCACATTTGAGAAAATTAGTACCATTGATCCATGCCATTATGTCCTAGTTATAACCACCTATGGGCAAACTAAGGGCAACATTTGTTTATTGAGCCTTGACGTGCCAACTTTCCACTTCCTATGCCATATTGTGCCTTTTTACTAATTGTGCTTATTTTGTTTGAATTGACTTACATTAGTTAAATTCTTCTGCTATAAAGGTGAAACTATAGTGACTTGAGGTCCTACTTTGGGACTATGTAGGTAGTGTTGACACAGAAGATTGCACCCTTGGCAGGAGGCTGAGCTCCTGCCTTCTTCACACAACAATGGAAACTCCCCTCTCGCCTGTGGGACCAACGAAGCTGGAGGGGAGAGTCTCTAGAATGAGGGTTAGCTCCCTTTGATGTATCTTTTAGGCCCTGGTTTCTCCTACTGCTAACAAATAAAATGTGAAAAAGTTGGGGGGGGGATGAAAATGGAGAGAGAGATGCTGAAAACAAAGCCTAAGCCTAAAAAAAAAAGGTGATACACCAAAAAATGTGATCCACCCAGCCCGAATATACACTTTTCACCAAAAGGAAGTGCCTATACACTTCACCTAAAGTGAGAAAACCTTCTGCATTAGTGGGTCAGGGGTCTGTGGAGATACAGGGAGGAAATAACTACTAGAGGCGTTCTGAGACACATTGCAGGAGCCTATCCACTTCACCTATACTCCTCTAGGGACACTTCTGAAAGCCCTGTAAAAGGAAACTCAAAAATGCACTAAACATGCTGCAATCATTCTATAAATGCATTAAGAAAATGACTTAACACAAAATCAAGGCATAGACACATACTAAAGATGCAAAACTTAGAATGGAGGTAAAAAATAGCTAAGTTCTGATTCAAGGTAAAATTCTGGTAGAGCTCTACCTTACAAGCCCGAGAGATTTTTGGGTAGAGTTTGCCTTAAGGCTGAGAGTGGATTCCTTCTCAAAAGAGAAGTTTATAGTATATAGGAAGAGGAAGAGAAGCTTGGCATTTTCTGGGAAGGATTTTGATGCTCACTTTTGCAAGTGGCCCATGTGTGTTCTGAATCTTGGGAAGAGGAAAACACTGTTACTTATGTCATTCTTCAAAAAAAGCCTGCTGGAACCATGCTGTACAATCGCCAAAATTAACTTTGGCATTCAAGCATTAATGAAAGAGCATGGCCACACCTCTTTTCTGCAAGCAGACTATTGTTTGTCCCCTCATCAATGCCAACTACAAAAATAGACTGCGCTGCTCATTTGACAATGACTCACCTTCCCTTCGCCACTTGAATGCTTTATCTTTTTTGCATTTGTCTTCTTCTTGCTCTTTCAACCCTCAGGGGCGATCTTTTGGTGGGTCACTACATTCCTTGGGATTTTTCCATGCTTGACGCTCAAACAGTTCAAAAATAAACAGATATTTCACTGCATTAAATTTGATGTTCACGCGGCCGTCACCCAACGGCTAGTTCGCTTGCTTAAATTTGATGGCTTTCAGGACGTCACCATCCTCAGCAAAATTCATCGGGTCTTTGTTTTGGGCCTTTTTATCACAGGTTTTTTGTTTTGAGCTTTTTCCTACAGACAAAAAATCCATGGGGATTGGCCGCTTTGACTTTTCTGTGGGTTTGTTAACTTCCCCCTGCGCTGGTGGCCTTTCTTTTGAGGTGCTTGCCCTCCACAAGGGCTTCTAGATCTTGAATTGCCCTCTGCAAGGGCATTTAAACCTTTGGCCTACCCTCCGGCTGTAGGGCACACCCTTGAACCAAGCCGTTGAACCAACCCGTTGAACCAAAATTGGTTAAACGGTTCAATTGGTTCAATGGTTTAACCACTGCGCGCTGATGCCATTGAACCGATGCATTGAACCAACTGATGAACTTTGATGATGAACCTTATGTTGAACTTGAACTGATTGAACTAAGTGTTGAACTTCAACCAATTTAACCAAGCATTGAACTAAGGCATTGAACCGGTTCAATGGTTCAAAGACGCCAACTTTTCTTGTGATTTTCTTCGGAGCAGAGCTCGAAGAAGCTTTGTAAAACCTATAACTCTCTAAAATGATCCTTCATGCGCCAAAGGACTAACCTGCTGAGTTCGTAGAAATCAAAAACTTGTAGAGTCTGTATAAATTCTGTAGAGTCCATAGAAATTGCCAAATTCATGCAAAATCAAAAAATGAAAATGGCGTAGAATAGTAGAGGTAGAGGGAGACCAATTTTTGGCCTGTTGGGAAAAAATGGTCAACAGATTGGCGACTCCCAGGGAAAGCATGCCTGATATGCTTAAATACCAGTTGCCTTGCAGTCCATTAGGCATGGAGTCAGATGCAACTTGAACAAAGTTAACAACAACCCCAAAAAATCCAAGAATCAAACATGGAGCCTTTTACCCCACACGCAAAGGGAAACACACAAGGCTAAAAACACTACCTGTGCAACTGCACTTAGGGAAAGCAGGAAAAGAAACTAAAAGCAAACTACTATATACAACTAACCAGGAATAATTGCCTCCCTCCTGGATCAAAGAGAAAATTTCTTAAGTCCCCTTCCTGGAAAAAAGACTTATGGTGCCAGGCAAGTAGCTGAATGAAAAGAAGATTTGGTGACCTGCTCCTCTTACCTGTCACCTGAGTTGGCTGGTATCCAAGTGAATCAGATTCGAACATGCCTTTAACATACATGTATTCTTCTTGTCCCTATAGGCTTGTTGAATGCTGGTCCTTCATATTGGTGCTCTTCACCAAGAAATCAGTGGCTGCTAGCTTATCACTGTTAGCCCTTTGACATGTACATTCCGTCTGCAATGAATCATGGTCTGACTTGTTTCTTTTTGCCTCGTTGAAGATCTTATCAGACTCATCCTCTGATTCCTCTTGGCCTTCTTGAAGAAGGGTGACTGTGGTGATGTCTAAAATAGATTCACAAAATGATTGCTCATCCCACAGAACATCACCTCTCTATTCAAAACTTTCTTCTTTATAGTTTTCCTCAAGGAAGACAGACCTCTCCTTTTCCTCCTCAAATATCAGGATCTCTAGATGTTCAAAGGTATCCTCTTGATCCTCCTCTAACTCAGGCTCCTCAGTGTAGTCTTCCTCCTCATCGAAGCAACAAAGAAGTTCATCGAACAAGGGGGGAGAGAGCTTAGCATGCTTATGTTCCTCATATTGTTGGAACATCTGCATATATGGAAGACCTGCATCTTCTCCATTGCTGATGATGTCTTCACAAGGAGCATCAATGATGATTTCTTCTTCGTTGTCGCTCATGATAGCCTTCTAGAAAACTTTAGATTGGATTTTCTGCTCCTCACTCACCTCCTACAGAACAAGTTCTTCCTTGAGAAGGGGTGAAGTGGGACAAGCACGTGGAAGAGGAGGCAATTCTTAAGCTAGAATCGAATGATTCTCCTCCTTCCACTTAGTCATCACTTCATCAATATCAGGTGTGGCCTGATATCTCTCTTGGAAATGTGTAGGTGGAGTGTGTTCAGACATGGAATGTGCCATTGGGTCTAAACTGTCCATCACACACTGGCTAAGGAATCTCTCTTTAGATTACAACTTTGTAATTCTCCTAGCTAGATCCTCTTGGAAGAGCCTTTCTTGGAGATCACCAGCGTCATCATGAGCAGGAGCAGCCTCATCTTCTTCAAGGTTTTGAGAAGAACTTTGCTTCTCCTCCTTCTTGCCCCATGATTCTACTATTTTCCCCCAGTTCAGGATCTTAGAATTAGAATTTTGCTCTTGTGAACAGGCAACAACTTTGTTTTGTCCAAGGTCCTGGGCCTCCTCTGCAAGGTCTAGAAGCTCTATCTCTCTTTCAAGAAGCAGTCTCATCCTAGCCTCTAAATCTTCAATTTGTTTGGCTAGGTTGCCTTGAAAGAGTCTTTCTTGGAGGTCACCAGCATCATCATGTTGAATAGGAGCAGTTTCGAGAGAGATGTGCTGGTTTGTAGAGTTTCCCCCAAAAGAAGATTCATGATCTAAGGAGTTTAGAAGGTTCATCTCCATGGGGGTTGCTCTAATGCCCTTTGATGTTGGAAATCCAAGTGCATGGGATTAAGAGCAAATGTGTTAGATGAGCTTATTAGGGTGTGGAGCTAAAAGCTTCACCTAAGGCAAATAGGGAGGTTTTCTATGCATGACAGTTGTCGGCGTCGGCAAGCCACAATCGACGTCAGTCAGGGGACAATGCAAGGGTAACCAGCATCAGTAGAAGATCGGCCGGCATCGATCACCTCCAGTCAGGTAGGGACCGACCTTGGTCGCCTGTGGCGGTCAGAACTACTGTTGACAAATAGTCAGTTAAGTGAACGCAGAGTTTGCATGTTAAAGACTAGTTCGAGTCTTTGAGCCGCTTGTCTAATTAGTGTATGTATGAGATCTATATAATAGACTCATGGGCTGTATTGTTAAAGTGTTGAACTTGTAGAATCCAAGTGTGGAGCTTGGAGAGTTCTTCCCATGGTGGAATCAAGTAAGATTCCCCATGTATGTAAGATCAGGTTTGATATGCAGGGAGTTGCAGGGTCATGGTGGAGATCTACATGTGATAAGTAAGATCAGGTTGGTCTGCAGAGATGTATGTATGCAAGGGTCAGAACAGGATCGACGGGGGAGCAAGATCAAGGTGATAGCAATACATCAAGAGCAGGATCATGGTGAGATCTACTTGGAGTACCAGTTTGTACTCAATTGTACTGGATGTACAATGAGGTGAACAACAACTTGTGTAAGTTGTTAGTTGTGACCTATGAGAGAAGATTACTTAGGTGGGAAGATTACTTGGAGCCCTTGAGGAGGAAGCCTCATAGAGGTGGAAGAAGAGTGTGATCTCTTTATTGTAATTTCATTTGTAATGAGTTGAATACAATTGTGTGTTGGCTCTCATATTCTGTGTGTTTTCTCATTGATAATTATTTGTTCTTCTGGTTATTTCTGCATGTAAGTTGCTTATACAATGGTAATCATGTGTGCTCTTAATTCTGACAAGTTGTGTCAGAGCTTTGGGGAACTTAGGTCCTGTCAAATGGTATTAGAGCAAGTTGGATGTTCTCAGAGCGAGTTTGACTAACAGATGGCCCAGATCTGGTTAGTGGTTTGTTGATTACAGGTCATTCACAGGGTTTTTGATTGAGTCGGAGTATAACAACGGTAGAAGAAGGTAAGTTGAGGATGAATAAATTCAGGCACAGGATTAACACCACAAGGAGTGTGGTGGGTTGTCTTCAAGTGGGAGCTTGAAGAGGAATACAAGCCAGGATGCAGATTAGATAGAGTACTAGTTTAGGTACAGGTGCAACTGTTTATCTCCAAGTGGGAGATTGTTAGGGTGTGGAGCTAAAAGCTTCACCTAAGGCAAACAGGGAGGTTTTTTGCACATGATAGTCACCAGCATCGACAGGCCACAACTGACGTCGGTCAGGGGACAGTGCAAGGGTAACTGGCATTGGCAGGAGATCAGCCGGCATCAGTCACCTCCAGTCAGGCAGGGACCGACGTCGATCGCCTGTGGTGATCAAAACTGATGTTGATGAACAGTCAATTAAGTGAACGCAGATTTTGCATGTTAAAGACCAGTTCGAGTCTTTGAGCCAGTTGTCTAATTAGTGTATGCATGAGATCTATATAATAGACTCATGGGCTATATTTTTAAAGTGTTGAACTTGTAGAATCCAAGTGTGGAGCTTGGAGAGTTCTTCCCATGGTGGAATCAAGTAGGATTCCCCATGTATGTAAGATCAGGTTTGATATGCAGGGAGTTGCAGGGTCATGGTAGGAGATCTACATGTGATAAGTAAGATCAGGTTGGTCTGCAGGGATGTGTGTATGCAAGGGTCAGAATAGGATCAACGGAGGAGCAAGATCAAGGTGACAGCAATACATCAGGAGCAGGATCATGGTGAGATCTACTTGGAGTACCGGTTCGTACTCAGTTGTACTGGACATACAATGAGGTGAACAATAGCTTGTGTAAGTTATTAGTTGTGACCTATGAGAGAAGATTACTCAGGTGGGAAGATTACTTGGAGCCCTTGAGGAGGAAGCCTCATAGAGGTGGAAGAAGAGTGTGATCTCTTTATTGTAATTTCCTTTGTAATGAGTTGAATACAATTGTGTGTTGCCTCTCATATTCTGTGTGTTTTCTCATTGATAGTTATTTATTCTTCTGGTTATTTCCGCATGTAAGTTGCTTATACAATGGTAATCATGTGTGCTCTTAATTCTGACAAGTTGTGTCAGAGCTTTGGGGAATTTAGGTCCTGTCAAATGGTATCAGAGGAAGTTGGATGTTCTCAAAGCGAGTTTGACTAACAGATGGCCTAGATTTGGTTAGTGGTTTGTTGATTACAGGTCATTCACAGGGTTTTTGATTGAGTGGGAGTATAGCAAATCTCCCACTTGGAGATAAACAGCTGCACTGTACCTGTACCTCTACCTGTACCCCATCTAATCTATTTCCTAGCTTGTATCCCTCTTCAAGCTCAATCCTGAAGACAACCCACCACACAACCTGTGGTGCACCTCCTGTCATCCGAGTAACCTGCCACATCCAAACCTACAAACCCATGTAGTGAAGTCTTGACCCTGAATAGCATGAATCCCTACTGCTGGTCCCTCTCAAATACCTGAGAACCCACTTCTCTGAATTGGCTCCTAACTCTCTGACGACACCCACTGCTTGGGCAAACTCAGGTCTATACCAGACCTCATGTGATTTTGGACACTGAACTGTCTAGCCCTTGGTGTGCTCCAATTTTGCATCCTGAACCTCATCAACACCTGATTCACATCAGCTCCCACTGGAGACAAAATCAAACTGTGATCTCCCATGTCCCCCATGCCAAAGAATTTTGCTGCTCCAAATTCTTCATAGCAAACCACTAAACTAATCTTACCCTTAGCTTAGCAAAACCCTGTATGTACAAACTTGCTAGCAAACATACCATCCACATACAATAACAGGATAATGTCATGACCATCATCCCCCTGGTAAGACAAACCACAGTAATTACCCTGACATTGACTAAAGTCATGCTTTGTCATCCACCTGTCAAAACTTGTACCATTGTCTTGCAGCTACCTCAAGACCATATGACCTGGTCTTCCATCTCACGTGTCCGTTCTCTCTATTCTTCAACTAAGGTATCCATTTGTCTCTGTGCTTTCATACCCGCTGGCAACCCTACCAAATCTTCGCTTAGTTCTGCATACTATTCCTGCCATACTCCCATTGTTTCCTGGATCCTTCTTGCTCTGCAGTCAGCAACTAGTATAAAGAAGAGGAACAATGAATTTGAGGCTTACTTACCACCTTCAGTCCTCCATATGGGCGTTTGAGACTCCTTAACAGCTTGTTTTCCACCCAAAATCTGTTACAGTGACCGAACTCGATCGCCACACAGTCTGCATCCAATCGACGTCAGTTTTCCTATCGATGCCCGTACCTATGTTTTCCTGTGAGTGATGCCTTTTTACCCGCGAGCTCCTTTGAATCAAAACCCATGTCCAAACTGCCCTACTCAAAAGTATCCAGCCCCATCCACTGGTCTCTGTCCGCTATCTCCTCCATAAACACCAAGGATTTCCAGTTCTTAAGCCTGTCAAATATATCTATCTTTCACTTAAGAACATGCATCTCCTTCTTGCTCATGTGACCAAGCCTACAAAGCCACGTCTCTGCAACAAAAGAAGAATCAGTAATATAAACAAGTAGATAAAGAGTACCTATTTTCTTACCATCAACTAATTCAAGTGCATCCGCTGTGAGAGTTCTTGTGCATCTCTCATCACCCAAATTTTCTAAAGAAATTAGCCACATCTCCAAACCTGGGACCTGCATGACCTGCTTCAACACCCATGTGTTGACCACCTGTAATTTTAGCTTCACTTCCGCTTTGCCAATAATCTGACAAGGCTCACCAGCTCCTCTCCTTGGAGCTGCATGGAAAGAGGCAACAAAATCTATTGTCCAAGATTCAACTTTATCCAAGAAACCTCTCAAAGCATCCTGTGCAACAACACCTGCAACATCTGCATCTTCAGTTCCTTCATGCTGATCTGCTACCAACTAACAATCTTCTTTTCCCTGATCTTTCTTTCCATAGGACTGTAAGTGACCATCTGTGCTTTTCAACTCCTCCATTCTTAACTTACTTTGCTCTACCATTGCTCTACTCCCACTCAATCAGAAAACCCCTGAGAGTGACCTGTAACCAAACACAAAACCTACACCCTGCAACCTTAGCTCTGATACCACGTGTTGGGATAAAATAATGGAAGCACACAATTGATTACCAAGCAACTTAATATGCGAAAATTAACCAGAATATACAAGTAACTAGAATTTAGAAATAACACATGATATGAGAGACAATACACAACTTGTATTAAAACTCTTCCAAAAATAAATACAACAAAGAAGGCTGCCACAGTTCTTCTTCCTTACACACCTATAGGGCTCCCACACCTCTAGGGCATAAACAATAAATCTTCCCTCAAAGCTCTCTCTCTTAGGTCCCAACACCCAACTCAAACACAGAGTTGGTGTTCACCTTACACCTGTGCTCCACGCACTCCACAAGTGCTCCACGCACTCCACAAGTACACAAACATACTTCAAGTAGATCTCCCCTGAACCTGCAACAACCTGCACCTCAACATACCTTACTTATGGAAGGATCTTCCTTGCCTTCCTCTTTGCTCTCTATCTGAGTACACATTATACTCCAAGTAGATCCCACCTGATTCTGCTCCCTGTTGTGTTGCTGTCTTCTCTGATCTTGCACACCTACAAATCAATTTGGTTCTGCACACCTATGAACCTTGACCTTGCACACACATACACTTGCAAATCAATGATCTTACTTACCCATGCAGATCTCCTATCATAGCCATTCTCACCTGATGACCAAGATCATACATACATGAAGAACCTTGCTGATTCTCCAATCTAGCACCCACACTTGGTGCTATGGCACTAGGAGGAACACACCATTGCTCTCCTCACACACATGAGGAGCTTATAATATTGCTCTCTTACTCTCTAGCACAAGTTTACAATACAACTAATGAGTCTCTTAAATAGATCTCATGCAAACAATAATTAGATACCTAATTACAATAATTAGATCCGTAGCTTCTAGTCTAAATTAGGCTCTTGACATGAAAACACTTGGTTCATTAGCTAACTGCCTGTAAAACACTCGCAGCTCGAACCACACAGGTGACCGATGTCGGTCCCTGTCTGCCTAGGGGGTGCCGACGCCGGCTGATTTCTGATCAATGTCTGTTGCCTTCCTGTCTCCTCCTTGTCGACGTCGATTGGCCTGACTGACGCCGGTGACAGTAACACTCAGCAACCTTCCTGAAACCTCCTCCATGTCTACATCAGTGAAGCTTTTAGCTTCACAACCTAACATAGCTGGAGTGGGCGAGTGCTATCTGATAGAAAGGATTTGGTGCAAAAGAGGGGGCTTTCTTGAGAATAGGAAGGGGCACACAAGGCTGACTACCTTGAATAAATGGATTTCTCCATTTTGCTACCTCCTCCTCCATGGACTGCAAGGCCTGTGCTTGCCTAAACAAACACTCCTCTTTATATATTAGCTCCTACTAATATCTGTACTGCTCCTCCTATCTGTCAATCTCCATCGTCTGCTTCTTAAATTCTAGGGCCATTTCCCTTATCGTTGTAGGGCAACTAAGAGAGCTACTTGAAGCGATTCTCTAAAAATATTGAGTTTGATCATAGTCATATGAAGGAAAATAAGATCCATGATTTTTTGCAAAGGAATTATACATACAAAAATGTGATTTCTCAATGGCACCAAGCTGCTTAACCAGCTAATTCAACTCGGAGTCACCATTGGTGTTTGATGCAAAGCCTCTAAAGGTTAGTCGGTTGAAGAACACACCAAAAATTCTTCAACTCTTTGGACACAACTTGTCCTAGTTGGTCCCTCTGGGTGTGCCAAAAACTGTTGATGTAAAAGATTGGTTCCTTGGCAGGAGGTCAAGCTCCTGCCTTCTTCACGCAATAATGGAAACTCCCCTCTTACCTGTGGGACCGACGAAGCTGGAGGGGAGAGTCTCTAGATAAGGGCTAGCTCCCTTTGATGTATCTTTTGGCCCTGGTTTCTCCTACTGCTAACAAGTAAAATAAAAAAAATGGGGGGGATGAAAAGGGAGAGAGAGAGATGCTAAAAACAAAGCCTAAGCCTTAAAAAGAAAAGGTGATACACCAGAAAATGTGATCCACCTAGCTCGAATATATACTTTTCCCCAAAAAGAAGCACCTATACACTTCACCTAAAGTGAGAAAACCTTCTACATTAGTGGGTCAGGGGTCTGTGGAGATATAGGGAGGAAATAACTACTAGAGGCATTCTGAGACATGCTGTAGCAGCCTATCCACTTCACCTATACTCCTCTAGGGACACTTCTGACAGACCTGTAAAAGGAAACTCAAAAATGCACCAGACATGCTGCAATAATTCTATAAAAGCATTAAGAAAATGACTTAACACAGAATCAAGGCATAAACACATACTAAAGATGCAAAACTCAAAATGGAGGTAAAAAATAGCTAAGTTCTGATTCAAGGTAAAATTTTGGCAGATCTTTGCCTTACAAGTTTGAGAGATTTTTGGGCAGAGTTTGCCTTAAGGCTTAGAGTTGATTCCTTCTCAAAAGAGAAGTTTATAATATATATGAATAGGAAGAGAAACTTGGCATTTTTTGGGAAGGATTTTGGCACTCACTTCTGCAAGTGGCCCATGTGCATTCTAAATCTTGGGAAGAGGAAAACACTGTTACTGATGTCATTCTTTAGAAAAGGCCTACTAGAACCATGTTGTATAATCACCAAAATTGACTTTGGCATTCAAGCATTAATGAAAGAGCATGGCTGCGCCTCTTTTCTACAAACAAACTATTGTTTGTCCCCTCATCAATGCCAACTGCAAAAATAGACTGCGCCGCTCGTCTGACAATGACTCACCTTCCCTTCGCCACTTGAATGCTTTGTCTTTTCTGCGTTTGTCTTCTTCCTACTCTTTCAGCCCTCGGGGGTGATATTTTGGTGGGTCACTGCATTCCTTGGGCTTTTTCCATGCTTGACGCTCAAATAGTTCAAAAATAAATTGATATTTCACTGCGTTAAATTTGACGTTCCTGCGACCGTCACCCAACGGCTAGTTTGCTTACTTAAATTTGATGACTTTTGGGACATCACCATCCTCGGCAAAAGTCATTGGGTCTTTGTTTTGGGCCTTTTTCCCATTGGTTTTCTATTTCAAGCTTTTTCCCGCAAACAAAAAATCCATGGGGATTGGCGGCTTTGACTTTTCTGCGGGTTCATTGACTTCCCCCTGCGCTGGTGGCCTTTCCTTTGAAGTGCTTGCCCTCTGCAAGGGCTTCTAGATCTTGAAATTCCCTCTTCAAGGGCATTTGAACCTTCAGCCTACCCTCTGACTGTAGGGTACACCCTTGAACCAAGTCGTTGAACCAACCCATTGAACCAAAATTGGTTCAACGGTTCAATCGGTTCAACAGTTCAACCACTGCGCACCGATGCCATTAAACCAAGCCTTTGAATCGACACATTGAACCAACTGATGAACTTTGCCAATGAACCTTGTATTGAACTTGACCTAATTGAACTTTTACCAATTGAACCAAGCATTGAACTAAGGCATTGAACCGGTTCAATGGTTCAAAGACGCTGACTTTCTTGTGATTTTCTTCGGACCAGAGCTGAAGAAGCCTTGTAAAAACTGAAACTCTCTGAACTAATCCTTCATGCACCAAAGGACTAAAGTGATGAGTCCATAGAAATCCAAAACCTTCAGAGTTCGTAGAAATTATGTAGAGTCCATAGAAATCACCAGATTCATGCAAAATCAAAAAATGAAAATGGCCTAGCACAACAGGGGCAGAGGGGGACCAATTTTTGGCCTGTTGGGAAAAAAATGGTCAACAGGTAGTGCTTGATACTTGTTGAGGTCAGCTTAGTCACCCTTCCCACCACACTCTCACCAATTTGTGAGCAACCTAATCCACACTTCTTTCATTTTTTGAGCAACATAAGCCATGCTCTTGCCATTTTGTGAGCAATCTAAGTTTAAATGCTCTCACTATTTTGTGAGCAACCTAAACCACACTCTCACCATTTTATGAGCAACCTAAGTTTGAATTCTCTCATCATGTTGTGAGAAACCTAAGTTTGAATGCTCTTACCATTTTGTGAGCAACCTTAGTTTAAACACTCTGATCATTTTGTGAGCTTGAACCATTTACTATCTCATCATTGAGTTGAGATACACCAAAAAAATTCCAAAAACATTTAAAAAATTGTTAAAAAAAAAACAAAAACATTAACCACTTCTTTGCCTTAAGGATTTTGAAAACTTTTATTAAGTTACAAGCAAATCACTTGTCATTTAGTTTGCCCATCCTTTTTGGATTTTTTTTCTCATGTACAAGCCATTTTGCAAGACCATTCCTATTCTTCTATCACATCCATTCTATTTGTTTTCACCAGTTATCATTTTCTTCCCATTCCCTAGGAGTACTATATTTGGCCTAAAGTTTTTGTTGTATATTACATCCATGGAACTATGTAGGCAGCATCGACTTGCCTAGTGCATATGGAGACAACTCGACTACCCCCTTCCTTTTCATCTATTCCCCCATTTTGTATGTTTTCCAAGTTATCACCTATTTTTTAGGGGCAATATTCATATGGTTTCTATTGAGTGTTTCTTTGTTTACTTCTTTGTTGTTTTGTTTTTGTGCCTATTTGTTTGGTTTCAGCACTGTTGCCTTGATTCGGTTTATGTGTGTTGATTAGGTGATTCCTTGCCCACACTTACACTTAAATCCATCCATATTGATATGTCAATATTATCATCATGGTTTCTATCATTGGTGTATTATTTTATATTGAGTATTGGATTATGGGAGTCATTCCTTATGTATATTTTGGCCAAGTCCTCATGATGTTATGCCATGATGGCTACCTATACGTGTTACAAAAAACTTTAGCTTCAAGAATTCTATTCAATAATGGTAGCATCTCTTCTGCACTGACATCCCAATTCCATCCTAATCATATCCCAAACAGAGTAATTAAATATGAAAGAATTTTAACCTTTATTAGTTTAAACGAGCATCTCCATATTAGTAGGTAGTTCCAATTCATCATTACCCTCTATGTTAAGTTATCATCTTCCTCGACCAAGTTTATCATGTTTGCCATAATTGAGGTTCAATGATTATAACTACCTATGGGCAAATCATTGTACACCATCCCACCTACATTTCTCAATGATTATAGCCATCTTTTGGTAAATCATTGTGTTGTTACCACTTCCCTTTTTTTGCCCATACAAGGACATGTTATTATCTTGTTTGTTTGTCCTCATTGGGGCAGCTCTATCTTCTTAATGATTATAACCACCTTTGAGCAAATCATTATGTTATCATATCACGTTGCCACTATTAGGGTACAATGCTTATAACCACTTTTGGGCAAGCCATTATACACTGTCCCACTAGCATTCTCAATGAATTTGACTACCTTTTTAATATTATTGTGTTTTCACCCCATCATCTTTCCTTTCTTTGGTCCCCTCATTTTGCTTCTTATCAAGGGACCGTTTGTCGACCTACTTGTGCCAACTGTTCCCTCGAGAGGCATCATATAGTTAGTTTATCATCATTGCAATTATAGGCATACAAGACCTTTTCATTATTTGAGAAGATGTTACTATGCTTATAACTTGTAACACCTTCCCAATCAAGGGCAAACTGTAGACACCTAAATCTAGCCACCAATAACCTCCAACCAGGCTTTTAGCCAATTTTCACTTAAAATACACAATTTGGCCTAAAAACACTAAAACACATTAAAATATTTGAAAATGACATATTCAAATGCCAATTTTGGCTAGGGTATCCCTAAATGGTGCAATGCAATTTATGGCCCAATTAACTTTGATCAAATGATTCTGAGTTAAAATGCCAATTTTGCACCTAAGTGCTTTGGATTGATCTTTTTTATCAAATCTCTTACACAAGACATATGCCTTCATGATTTTTTTGGTAACATCCTAAATGGGATAATGGATCCAATGTATCTGATATTGCCTTTCAATTCCAATTCAATCAAAATTTGAACCAATAACAAGGCATTCTAATCAATTTGAGTAATTTGTGCATAAAGTGCTTAAACATGCATAAGAGATAATTAACCCAAATCAAGGCATAATTAATAATTCCATGAATTTTTTTTGAATAATTTGTTTTGTAAATGAATATTGAATATCTGTATCATCAGGTGATCTCATTTCTTGGAAAGATATATCTAGGTCATAAATATCACAAATATCAAAATTCATGCATCCCATGCCTCATCAAAGCACTCTATGTATCTTAATTGCTCCATCCCAAATATTGATGAGCATTTGGAGCATCCAAGAAAGGTGAAGGAATTATCGTTATTTGTCTTTACTTTTTAGTTGTGTTTGTTATTTATTTTTGTTACTAAGCTCACCCTAGTAACTAGGCCTGAATATGTTATCTTGGTGTGTTTTTGATTTTTTTCATTCACTAACACCATACTAATCCATTCTTTTTAGTCAAATTCTTAGTTCATAGATCCAAGTGCATGTTTAGTAGCATGATATGTAGAGACAAAAATTGAATAGTCATGATCTAATTTTATAAGCACAAATAAAATCAACTGGTCATCTATTTTTTTAATGCCACATTGCTTCAACTGCAATCTCAGTGATTTGAACTTTGTAAAGAAGTCTTATACGGTGTCATAGTCACCTGGGCTCAATGTGATGAGCTCATTATCCATCTTATGACCCCTCATGATGTCTTGTACTCTAAAAAGCTTGTTCAAGATTATCTAGACTTCGTTTAAAGTTTTTACAAATTTAACATAAAATAAGAGGTCAGGAGACATTGACAGGCATAGAAACCCATAGGTCTCGTCACATCTATTATACCACTTAACCTTTTATACATATGTAGATGGCTCAATTTCCTCACCCATATTAATCTGATAGAGTTCTTTACCTCTCAAAGTGAGTTGTATTTTAGACTTCCATTCTAGATAGTTAAACGGTGTAAGTGGTTTGATGTTTAGATCAATTAGTATAGACTAGAATGAGATAAATTGAAAAATTGAAATGAAATCAAAAAAAAAAAGCATAATACAATTACACTTTGAAATATCAAAAATATCCCCCCTAAATTTATAATACACACACGCTAAGTCTTGGACATCAGGCATAGCCAAGAATGCATCTATGAACAATCAATGTGAGAAAGTATGAGAGGGACATTAGGCACTACTGATAATGCATCTAAGAGGGAAGGTATAAAGGTTTGAAGAGAGTTTTAAGACATTGCACTATGTAAAAAATAGATGTTATAAAAGTTTTGAAACAATGTCATCAATGTGTAGAGCTCAAAAAAATATGCACTTGAAAAAAAAATGGCACCAAAAAATGAGCTATGGATTGAAAGTTATAACACTTACTGGTTCTTACTCCTACATATTCGTGGACCCTTTCCAAAAATGGAAATTGTTTTTTGAGACTAAAAATCTAAAAAAAGAAACAACTTTACTCTATTTCTTTATTACTTTTAACCTAAAATTTGATGCCTCTTTGAACGTCACATGGGTTTGTGCAATTGCTTGACTTTGGGTTCTTGCAACTGCATTACTTATAAAATGTAATGAGTAGAAGCTTTTTGAAAACTTGAATGGGTCTCTTAGTGTAATTCATGTGCTTCCAACTACTTGACTTTAGGTTCTTCCAACTACACTACTTCGGGTTCTTACAACTATTTTACTTATAAAAAGTTATAAGTAGTTGACCCTCAGAAACCTGCTTACTTCTCCTCAGTGTATTTCAAGTTTCTAAACAATTAAAACTTATTATTATAAAATAAGTAATGAGTAATAAGTAATCTACCTTGGAAAATTTGAATGGGTCTATCCCAATGTAAATCGGGTTTCTTGACATCTACAACTTATTACTTATAAAATAAGTAATGAGTAATAAGTAGTTGACCTTGAAAAACTTGAATGGGTCTGGAAAGCAAGTAATGCACCCCAGAGAGCCTGATTTGGTCTTGGAGGAAAGTAATCATGTTGAAGAATTTTGATTACTCAAGTAATGGTACATGTAAAACTTGAATTGGTCTTGGATGCTTGAAATTCATACGGCCGCCGACTAGTTGAAGATAATTGGATTTTTAAAAAAAATCATGAACCTTCTCAAAAAACCAAAGACAAACTATTTAAGATCTCAAAAAACATAGAAAATATATGTAAACATATTTTTTGATCTGAGGACTTTTGACATGAGTTTTGAGTCAGAATGAGAAAAAATGCCTACAATGTAAAAAAAGGTAGCTAATAGAAAAAATTAATTTTTAAGAAAATCCATGAGGTTTCTAAAAAATCTAACCCATTTTATATCTCAAAAAACCCACCAAATATATGTTTACATATTTTTATTCAAAGGCCTTTTGATAGAGTTTTGAAGTAGATTTGAAAAAATACCTCCAAGATAAAAAATGGCAGCCAAGCTAGAAGAAAAGCAGGAAAGGTGAATACAAGAGGATCCTACCAAGGAGTCTGATGCATGAGACTATCATGATAGCTCTGATACTATGAAAGAGTTTACCAAGATCTTTAAATAATTTTTGTGCAATCAAGTTGAACCCTATGTGGTAGCATGAGATCTCCACAAAACACACAATATTTGCAATAAACTATGAAATCCAAAATGATAGATTGAATTCTTCATTAACCTTCTAAAAAGGAAAAGTGAGGTACATATAGATAAAATTAGGGAAACCTAAAGAAGCCTTTAATTTTTTTAATTAAATAATTATAATAAAATATAATTAGCTGATGGACCCTTTATAACTGACCTAAGGAAGCTTAGAATGGTCATATGATTGTGTAGGCAAAACTCAGTGGGAAAAAGAACTACACTAACACCCCCCCTTAAACATAGTTTAGGCGAGATGATAATTGGGTCCCAACATTGAAAGCTTGTTGAGGTACCCAAGTACATAGTGATGAACCTCCATAGGGTGAAGAAGAAGGTGAAGCAGCCCTAACTCCAATGAGAGCTCATAGATGAAAAAAATTACTCTCTATGAAAGGCTTGGTCAAAATATCTGCAATATGCTCTGATGTTGGATAGTATCAAAGATCAATGACTTACTCATTGATAAGTTCCCTAATGAAATGCATGTGAATCTCTATATGCTTGGTCCTTTGATGGAGAACTGAATTTTTGCAAATTTGGATAGTGCTTTAGTTGTCATAGTAGATGATTATTGGCTTATGAAACTGGACCCCAAACTCAGTGAGAATCTCCTTATACCAGATTACTTCAGTGGTGGCATTGATAACCCCTCTATATTCTATCTCTATGGATGATAAAGCAATTACATGTTGCTTCTTGCTTGACCAACTTATTAGACCCAAACTAAGTGAGAAACTATAGCTTGAAGTGGAATTTTGACACTAAATATCTCCAACCCAATCTGAATCTATGTATCCAATCAAATCAACCTCTATTCCTTCTCCATAGTGTATCTTATAGTTGGGCAAACCCTGAATGTAGTGAAGAATCTACTTTACTACTTTTTAGTGTAACTCATATGGCTCTTGCATAAATTGAGAGACCAAACCAACTACATAAGATATATCAAGGCTTGTGTGTGTGAGATAGATAAGACTACCCACGAGTTGTCGATACGATGTTGTATCAATAAGTGGGCTAGGACAATCAGCCTCAAGATTCACACCAGATAAGAAAGGAGTAAAAGTTGGCTTATAATCAACCATGTTAAACCTCACAAGCAAATCAAGAGAATATTTGGATTGTGATAAAGTTATCTTAGAATCTGATTGAATGATTCCAATCCCAAGAAAGTAGTGCAACAATCCAATGTTTGTCATTGAAAATATGCTCAAAAGTGTAGTTTTCATTATTGAGATGGATGATCATGAGCTCCTTATAATTAGTAAGTCATCCACATAGAGAACTAGGATCAATAGAGAATCATCCTACCACAAGATGTAGACATTCAGATCCGAGTGGCATTTGGTGAACCCAACTGTGAGGAGAAAGGATTGTTGCACTACTTTCTTGGGATTGGAATCATTCAGTCACCACGTAGAAAAACACTCCTTATGTGCATTTGGTGAACATCCCACTGATGTACGGTTACATTGACTAAAGTGAGTCTTATAGACATCATCTTGGCTATAGGAGTAAATGTCTTAGTGTAGTCTATGCCAAGCACTTGAGAAAACTCTTTTGTAACCAGATGAGATTTTTACTTATTGATTAACCCATCTACACCATACTTAGTCTGATAAACTCATTTATAATAGATCAATTTTCTTCCTTTTGGAAGAGGGACCAAGTCCCATGCTTTGTTCTTGATTAGGGAACTGTACTCTTCATGCATAGCAAAATCCAATTTTGAAATGCCAAATGCCTCATGAAAGGTTTGAGAATCTAAGGCAATGGCCAAGTAGGCATGTGATGTCCCCTGAAACTGTGATCATGTCTACCTTATATCTGATGGATTTCCAACCCATCTTCTAGCACTTTGAAGGGACCAAAATTGTATGAGATTGGAGAATCAAGAGGTGAGTCCTCATCATTTGTAGTGTGAGTGTGAGATGGAAGAGGAGAATCCTCATCACTACTCTTATCGCTTGAACTTGAAGAAGAAGAAGAGTCATCCTCATCATTAGGAGGATCTTGAGGTGGATCTACATCACTGTCAGAAGTAGAATCAATGTCTAGTGAGACTTTTGAAGAGTTTGGAGTGCCATGATTGTGTTCAAGTGGGACCTCACAAAACTTGACACTCCTTTCAATGAACAACTCATGAGTTTTAGAATGGAGAATCCTATATCCCTTAACACCCTCTGCATACCCCACACAGATACAAGACTGACTCTAAGGGTCCATTACCTTGCATTTCTTTTTAAGAATCTTAACCATTATTAGTGATATAAACACTCAAACGTGATCTAACATAGGATTATGAACATCCTAAGCTTAAAAAGAAGTGATTAACTTCAAGGCTTTGTGTGGAACTTGGTTTTGAATGTAGCACGCATAGTTGATTGCTTCAACCCAATACCGAAGAGCAAGAGACTTTGATTGAAGCATGCAGTTGGCCATTTCTTTCAAGGTACAATTCTTACATTCAGCCACACCATTTTGCTGAGGACTATATGGAACTAGGTGTTGCATTTAAATCCCCTCTAATGTGCAAAAATGCTCAAACCTATTGTTGACATACTCTCCACCATTATCAGTCCTTAAGATTTTGATTGAACATTTTGACTGCTTCTCCTCAAGTGTCTTGAAGTCCTTAAAGTGATCAAAGATATCTAACTTCTTTTTGAGAAAAAAAACCCAGGTGTACCTCAAAAAGTCATCGATGAATGTGAGCATGTATCTTGTCCTATTGAATGAAGGTTTTGGAAATGAACCTACTAAGTCTTTGTGGACTATTTCTAGCTTCTGTTTGGCTCTCCTTGATTTTCCATTATCATATCTTTCTTTCGAATGCTTACCAAGAATGCAACTAATGTTGTTCTTCTCAAGCATCTTATTCAAGGTGTTAATCTTCTTTATCATGCACTAGAATTCATCATGTCCAAGTTTATTACAAAAGTTGCATGAGTAAATTAGAATGAGACAAATTGAAAATATGAAATGAAAGTAAAAAATAGAAAGCACAAAGAATAAGTACCCCCTAAACTATCAAGAATACCTCCCCTAAAGTTACAATACACATACGCTTAGTCTTGGACATTGGGCATAGCTGAAAATATGTCTATGAACAATAAATGTGAGAAAGTATGAGAGGGATGTTGAGCACTACTGATAATGCATCCAAGAGGAAAGGTACAAAGGTTTGAAGAGAGTTTTAAGCTATTACACCATGTAAAAGATAGATGTTATAAAAGTTCTAAAATAATATCATCAATGTGTAGATATCAAGAAAATATACACTTTCAAAAAAAATAGCACCCAAAAAGGAGCTACGGATTCAAAGTTATAGCACTTACTGTTTCTTACTCCCACATATTCGTGGACTCTTTCAAAAAATGGATTTTTTTTTCTAGACTAAAAATCCAAAAAAAGAAACCACTTTACTCTATTTATTTATTACCTTTCACTTGAAATTTGACACCTCCTTAAATGTCATGTGGGTTTGTGCAGTTGCTTAACTTTGGGTTCTTGTAGCTTCATTACTTATATAAAGTAATGAGAAGAAGCCCTTTGAAAACCTGAAAGGGTCTTTTAGTGTAATAGTTCGGGTTCTTCCAGTTGCTTGACTTTGGGTTTTTCCAACTGCACTACTTTGAGTTCTTGCAACTGATTTACTTATAAAAAGTTATAAGTAGTTGACCTTGAAAAAATTGATTACTTCTCTTCAGTATATTTCAAGTTTTTAGACAACTACAACTTATTACTTATAAAACAAGTAATGAGTAATAATTAATCTACTTTGGAAAACTTGAATGGGTCTAGCCAGTGTAAATCGAGTTTTTCAACCTTCATAACTTATTAATTATAAAATAAGTAATGAGTAATAAGTAATCTACCTTGAAAAAATTGAATGGTTCTAAGCTAGTGTAAATTGAGTTTCATGACAACTACAACTTATTACTTATAAAATAAGTAATGAGTAATAAGTAGTTGACCTTGAAAAAACTGAATGGGTCCAATAAGTAAGTAATGCACCCTAGAGAACCTAATTTGGTATTAAAGGGAAGTAGTCACACTGAAGAAGTTTGATTACTCAAGTAATGGCACCTGCAAAACCCATATTGGTTTGGGAGGCTTGAAATCCATATGATTGCCACAACAGTTGAAGAAAATTGGTTTTTAACAAAAATTGTGAACTTTTTAAAAAAACTAAAGACAACCCATTTGAGATCTCAAAAACCCAAAAAGCATGCATAGAAATTTTTTTGATATGAGGACTTTTGACATTTGTTTCACGTCAAAATGCGAAAAAACTCCTTCAAGGTCAAAAAAGGCGAGCAGTAGAAGAAATTTATTTTTAAGAAAATCTAAGAGGTTTCTAAAAAATATAATAATAATTCATTTTGGATCTCAAAAAACCCATAAAATACATGCTTACAGATTTTTATTCAAAGGCCTTTTGATAGAGTTCTGAAGTATATTTGAAAAAATGCCTCTAAGGTAAAAAATGGCAGTCAAACTAAAAGAAAAGCATAAAAAATGAATGCAGGAGGATCCTACTAAGGAGTCTGATGCATGAGACTAATAGGATAGCTCTGATACCATAAAAAAGTTTGCCAAGATCTCTAAACAGTTTTTGTGAAATCAAATTGAATCCTATACGATAGCGTGAGATCTCTAGAAAACACATAATATTTATAATAAGCTATGAAATCCAAATGATACATTTGAATTCTTCATTAATATTCCAAAAAAAAAAAGTGGGGTACATATAGAGAAAATTAGGACAACATAAAGTAGCCTATAATTTTTCTAATTAAATAATTACAATGAAAGATAATTATCTTATGGACCCTTTATAACTAACCTAAGGAAGCTGAGAATGGTCATACGACCATGTAGGTAAAACCCAATGGGAAAGAACACTACACTAACCCCCCCTTAAGCGTAGTTTAGGTGAGATGTGAATTGGGTCTTGACATTAAAATTTGGATGAGGTACCCAAGTACATAATTATGAACCTCCATAAGAGGAAGAAGGTGGAGCAACCCTAACTCTAATGAGAGCTCGTAGATGAACAAGTTTACTCTTTGTGAAAGGCTTAGTCAAAATATTTACAATCTACTTCGATATTAGATAGTATCAAAGATCAATGACTTGTTTGTTGATAAGTTTCCTAATGAAATGCATGTGAATCTCTATGTGCTTGGTTTTTTGATGGAAAATTGGATTCTTACAAATCTGGATAGTGCTTTAGTTGTCACAGTAGATGATTGTTGGCTTATGAAAATGGATACCAAACTCAGTGAGAATCCCCTAAATTCAGATTGATTCAGTGGTGGCATTGACATCCCCTCTGTATTCCAACTCTATGGATGATAAAGTAATTGCATGCTTTTTCTTGCTTGACCAACTTATTGCACTCAAACCAAGTGAGAAACTATAGCCTAAAATGGACTTTCAACTCTGAACATCTCCAACCCAATCTGAATCTATGTATCCAAGCAAATCAACCTCTATTCATGATCTATAGTGTATTCTATAATTATGTGAACCCTGTATGTAGTGAAGAATCTACTTTTTTACTTTCTAGTGCATCTCATGTGGCTCCTACAAAAATTGGGAGACCAAACCAACTGCATAGGATATGTCAGGTCTAGTGTGTGTGAGATAGATAAGACTACCCATGAGTTGCTAATATGGTGTTGCATGAATAAGTTGTGTAGGACAATCAACTTCAAACTTCAGACCAGATAAGAAGGGAGTAGGAGGTGGCTTACAATTAGCCATGTTAAAACTCACAAGTAAATCAAGAGAATATTTGGATTGTGATAAAGTTATCCCAAAATCTGACTGAATGATTTTAATACTGAGAAAGTAGTGCAACAATCCCATGTCTATCATTGAAAATCTATCTGAAAGTGCAATTTTCACTGCTAAGATGGATGATCGTGAGCTCCCTGTAATCAATAAGTCATCCACATAGATAACTAGCATCAATAGAGAATCATCTTACCACAAGATGTAGACACTCGGATCTGAGTGGCATTTGGTGAACCTTACTGTGAGAAGGAGTCCATCTTAGCATACCATGCCTGAGGGGCCTGTTTGATTCCATAGATTTTTTGAGTCTATAGACTAGGGAGGTATCTTCCACAAATCCTTGTGGTTGCTCCATAAATATCTCTTCCTTGAGGTCACCATGTAGAAAAGCACTTTTTACATCTATTTGGTGAACATCTCATTGATATACGGCTGCAATGCGATGGCTAGAGTGAGTCTTATAGATGTCATCTTAGCTATAGGAGAAAATATCTCAGTGTAGTCTATGTCAGGCACCTGAAAAAACCTCTTTAGAACTTGATGAGCTTTGTACTTATTGACTGACCCATCTGCACCATACTTGATCTGATAAACCCATTTGCAATGGACTAACTTTTTTCCTTTCAAAAGAGGGACCAAGTCACATGCTTTATTCTTGATTATGGAACTGTACTTTTCTTGCATAGCAAAATCCCATTCTATAATACTAGATGCCTCATGAAAGGTTTGGAGATTTGAGGCAATGTCCAAGTAGGCATGTGATGTTCCCTAAAACTATGATCATGTCTGCCTTGTATCTGATGGATTTCCAACCCATCCTTTAGCACTTTGAAGTCTCTGTCTAGCCCAAATAGGACAAGAATTATTTGAGATTGGAGAATCAAGAGGTGAGTCCTCATCATCCATAGTGTGAGTGTGAGATGGAGGAGGAGAATCCTCATCACTACTCTCATTGCTTGAACTTGAAGAAGAAGAAGAGTCATCCTTATCATCAAGAGGATCTTGAGGTGGATCTACGTCACTATCAGAAGTGGAATCAATGTCCAGTGAGACTTTTGAAGAGTTTGGAGTGCCATGATTATGTTCAAGTGGTCCCTCATGAAACTTGACACTCCTTTCAATGAACAACTCAGGAGTTTGAGGATGGAGAAACCTATATCCCTTAACATCCTCTGCATACCCCACAAATATGTAAGACTGACTTTGAGGGTCCATTGCCTTGTATTTTTTCTTGGGAATTCAGGCCATTTTTGGTGATCCAAACACTCAAAATTGATCTACTATGGGATTGTGACCATCTCAAGCTTCAAAAGGAGTGATTCCTTTCAAGGCTTTCTATAGAACTTGGTTTTGAATGTAGCATGCATAGTTGATTGCTTCGGTCCAATACTGAGGAGCAAGAGACTTTGATTGAAGCATGCAATTGGCCATTTCCTTCAAGGTATGATTCTTGCATTCAACCACGCTATTATACTAAGGACTTTATGGAACTGTGTGTTTCATCTAAATCCTCTCTGATGTGCAAAACTACTCAAACTTGTTAACATACTCTCCACCATTGTCAATCCTTAAGATTTTGATGGAACATTCTGACTACTTATCTACAAGTGCCTTGAAGTCTTTAAAGTGATCAAATACCTTAGACTTATTTTTGAGAAAAAACACTCAGGTGTACCTCAAAATGTCATCAATGAATGTGAGCATGCATCTTGTCTTATTGAATGAAGGTTTTGGAAATAGACTTGCTAAGTCACTGTGGACTAATTCTAGCTTCTGTTTGGCTCTCCTTGCTTTGCCCTTATCATATCTCTCTTCTGAATGCTTGCCAAAAATGCAACCATTGCATAGGCCATCTAAGAATTTGACTTTAGGCAATCCTGAAACCATGTCCTGACAACTGAGTTACTTCAGGTAATGATAGTTTAAATCTCCAAATCATTCATGCCATAGTTTTCTCACTCCATCTGCATGAGTAATTAGTGTAGTTGAGTGCTGATCAGGGACAAATTATGAGAAGGTATACAACCTAGCCTAAGGATTGGCCTTCCCATAAGCCATTACGGTGTCACTGTGTAGCTCCTTGATGACCATTGAATCAGGTGTGAACTCAACTTGCTTCCCTTCACCTGTGTGAGTGATTTGATATACTAACAAAAGATTGGTGGATAGTGAAAGAACACACATAACATCATTGAAGGTCCCGTCACTTACTTCTTCTGATCCATTATTGTTGACTTCTATTGAAATGTCATCAATCATAAGAATTGAAGGCATAAAACATGGCTCTATTTCTAAAAATAGATCCTCTGAGGAGGCCATGTGATAGGAAGCACCTGAGTTAATAACCTGTTGACCATTTTGGTCCTGTAGGCCAAAATCGGTCCCCTCTTTTTCCCCTACTATTCTGAGCTAGTACATTTTTGATTTTGAACAAGTCTTGGAAATTTCTATAAATTCTACAGGCATTTCTACAGACTCTATAGGAGAAATTTCTATGGACTCTGCAAAGAATTTTTCTACATACTCTGCAGGTAGAGACGAGTTCCCAACACTTAGGCACAAAATGGACCATTCCAAGTGCCCTTGAGGAGGGCAGTTCCAGACTCAAGAGCCCTTACAGAGGGTAGGGAACACTTTTTCAAAGAGGCCACAGAGAAAAGCTGAAAAGGTAAGTTTCTTTTGGAAATTTGTTTAAGGCAAAGGAAGTACCCTTCGGAAGGGTCGTTTCCAATTTTCTCGAAGGGCAATTTTTCAAAGGCAGTCGAGAGAAAAGACAAGGACTAATTCCTTCAGACAAAAAGTTTGAAGGAATTCAGAAAGGCTATGAGCAAGAAAGCCCAAAGAAAGGTGCAGAAAAAGACTAAGGCATAGAACGATTTCTTTCGAACTTTTTGTTTGAAGGAATTCCTTTGGATAAAAAGTGCAAAGAAATTTGGGGAAGCTACGGGAGAAAATCCTGAAAGAGAAACCCAAATGTCAAAGGCAAAGTGGTTGAGACAATTCTTGCAGACTTTTTGTCTGCGGGAAAGTTAGCCATGGAAAATGTCTGCGGGGAAAATGTCCACGAGAAAGTGTCCATGGGAAATTAGCTGAAGGGAAAAGGCCGCTGAAGGACCCCGAAGGGCAGGTGCCCTTGTGGGGGACTCTCAGCCAAAATGAAAGACACTTCTCCAAAAGCTGAAGGGTCACCTTCCCTTCAGGAGGGAAGCAACAAGAAGCCTAAAAGAAAGGGAAGCAACAGGAAGCTGAGAGAAAGAGAAAGGCTGAAGAAAGTCCAAGGGGTGACAGGCCTAAAGATGTCAAAATCAAGCACGACAAACTAGCCGTTGGTTTTCAAATAGTGATGGGCCCACGAATGTCAATTTTAAGGTGGTGAAATAGCCATTGATTTTGAAAAGCTTAAAGAAGAGCCCAAGGAACTCAACAACCTGCCAAGAAGATAGCCCTAAGGGCTGAAGGAGCTAGAAAGAGACAAAACCAGGAAGAGACAAAGTGCAGAAGTAGACAAACAGTCTAGATGGCAAAGAAGAGGTGTCAAATCAGGGATTTATTCTTGTAGTTGGAACAGTGCTTGCCAAGTGGTCATCAAACAGTGCAAATAGTAAGTGGCATGGCTTGTTTTCTCTATTTTGCATTTATAAGCAGACAAACTGTGTGAATATCTAAGAAGAGCAGTCTTGTCTACAGAAAAGAGGTGCGTCCCGTGCTTTCACATTAATGTTTGAATGCCAAAGTCAAGACCGACGATTACACAACATGGTTCCAACAGGCCTCTTCTAGAAGAATGACATCAGCAACAGTGACTTCCTCTTCCTGATGCTCACAAACGCACATGGGCCAGCTTGTCAAGAGCGCCAAAGTATTTTCCAAAGTGGTGCCTTTACTTCTTCTCCTCTTTCTATATATTTTAAAACTTCTCATTTGGAAAGGGATCAATCTCTTAGCCTGTAAGGCAAAGCTCTGCCCAAAAATCTCTTGGGATTGTAAGGCAAAACTCTGTCAAACTTTACCTTGAATCAAGACTTAGCAATTTTTACCTCCATTTGAACTTACACTCACGCATATGTCTATGTTCTTCTTTTTATGTTAAGTCATTTTCTTTTGTGCTTTTCATAGAACAATTCCAGCATTTCTAGTGCATTGTGAAGTTCCTTCTTCTACAGATCTGCTATAAGTGTCTACAACAGGAATATAGGTGCATGTGAATAACCTGCCAAAGTGTGTCTCATAATACATGGTTGCATATAGACAATCTAAGGTAAAGTCCTTCCTCCCTGTATCTCTATGGACCCTTGACTCACTGATACAGAAGAGTTCCCACATCAGATGAAGTGTATGATAGCTTCTTATTGGTGAAAAGTGTATGTTCGAGCTGAGTGGATCAATTTTTTTGGTGTATCACCTTTTTATTTTTAGGTTTAGGTTTTATTTTCAGCATCCTTCTCCCTTTTCATCCCCCCCCTTTTTTTCATTTATTTTTTAGTAGTAGGGAATCCAGGACCTAAAAGATACATCGAAGGGAGCTAGCCCTTATCTAGAGACTCTCCCCTAGCTTCACTGGTCCCACAGGTGAGAGGGAAGTTTCCATTGTTGCGTGTGGAAGGTAGGAGCCCAACCACCTGTCAAGGGTGTAATCCACTATGTCAACAGTTTTTGGCACGCTTGGTGAGACCAACTAGGACAAGTTGTGTCTAAAGAGTTGAAGATTTTTGGTGTGTTCTTCAACCAACTTGCCTTTGGAGGCTTTTTTACCAACACCAATGGTGACTCTGAGTTGAATCAGCTGCTTAAGTAGTCCAGGTGCCATCAGGAAATCTTATTTTTTATATGTATATTTCCTTTACACAAAATCATGGGCCTTGTATTCCTTCATATGACTTCGATCAAGCTCAAAATATTTATGCAATTGCCTCAAGCAGCTCTCCTAGTTGCCCTTCAACAATAAGTGAAGTAACACTAGAGTTTGAGAAGTAGGTAATGGAGATTGATAGACTAGATGAGCAATATGGATATCAGTAGGAGCTATGTATAAAGAGGAGTGTTTTTTCAGGCAAGCTCAGGCCTTGCAATCCATGGAGGAGGAGGTAGCAAAATGGAAGAGTCCATTCATTCAAGGCAATTAGCCTTGTGTGCCCCATCCTATTCTAAAGAAAGCCCCCTCTTGTGCACCAAATCCTTTCTACCAGATAACACCTTCTCACTCTAGCTCATTTGATGCATTGATCACTCCTGCTCTTAACCCCGTGCGCCTAGCCTTCAAATGTCAAAGGAAACTAGAGCAACCTCCCATGGAGATGAACCTTATCAATTCCTTAGATTGTGAATCTTCCTTTGGAGGGAACATCATGAACCAACACATATCTCTTGAAGCTTCTCCTACTCATGATGATGATGCTGGTGACCTCAAAGAAAGGCTCTTCCAAGAGGATCTAGCCAGGAGAGTTACAGAGTTAGAATCCAAAGCGAGATTCCTCAACCAACGTGTGATGGACCTATCTGAACACACCCCATATACACACCTCTAAGAGAGCTATCAGGCCACCCCTGATATAGATGAAGTGTTGGCCAAATGGAAAGAGGAGAATCATTTGATTCTAGCTCAAGGACTGCCTCCTCTTCCACATGGTTTTTTCACTTCACCCCTTCTCAAGGAGGAACCTATTTTGTAGGAGGCAAGTGAGGAGCAGAAGATCTAATCTACAGTTTCCAAAGAGGCTATCATGAGTGACAATGAAGAAGAAATCATCATCGATGCTCCTTTTGAAGACATCATCGGCAATGGAGAAGACATAGGGCATGCATACATGCAGCTGTTCCAGCAATACGAGGAGGAACTTAAGCATGGTGAGCTCTCTCCTCCTCTATTTGATTAACTTCCTTGTTACTTCAATGAGGAGGATGACTATGCTGAAGAGCCTAAATTGGAGGAGGATCAGACAGATGTCTTTGAACAACTAGAGACTCTGATCCTTGAGTAAGAAGAGGAGAGGCTGGTTCACCTTGAGGAAAGCCTTGAAGAAGAGAGCTTTTAACAAAAAGGTGATGTTTTGTGGGATGAGCAATCAGTTTGTGATTTCTTTTCAGACATCACAATAGTCACCCTTCTTCAAGAAGGCCATGAGCGAGTAGAGGATGAGTTTGACAGGGTCTTCAATGAAGCAGAAGGAAATGGGTCAAACCATGATGCACTGCAAGGGAGCTATACATATCAAAGGGCTTATGGTGATGAGCCAAAAACCATTGATTTCTTGGTAAAATGCACTAGCATGAAGGACCAATATTCAAAAAGCTTCCAAGGACAAGAAGAGTACATATATGTTAGAAGCATGTTTGACTCTGATCCACTCAGATACAAGCCAATCAAGGTGGCAGGCAAGAAGAGCAGGTCACCAAGTCTCCATTCCATTCAGCCACTTGTCTAGCACCGTAAGTTTCCTAACCAAGAAGGGGACTTAAAATTTTTTCCCTTTAATCTAGGAGGGAGGCAAATATATCTGGTTAGCTGTATATAGTAGTTTACTTTCAGTTTTCTTTCCTACTTTCCTTAAGTGCTGTTTGCACAAGTAGTGTTTTTAGCCTTGTGTGTGTTTTCCTTTATGTGTTGGGTAAAAGGCTTCATGATTGATTCTGTGATCTCTCAAGGCTATTGTTAGCCTTTCTTCAAAGCTTCATTCTGACTCCGTGCCCAATGGACTTTAAGGCAAGTGGTCTCTAAGCATAGTAGGTATGCTTCCCTTGGGAGTCACCAATTTGTTGACCATTTTGGTCTTGCAGGCCAAAATCAGTCCCCCCTTTTCCCCCTGCTATTTTGAGCCAGTACATTTTTGATTTTGCACAAGTCTTGGAAATTTCTACAGACTCTACAAGCATTTCTACGGACTCTACAAGAGAAATTTCTATGGACTCTACAAAGAAGTTTTCCACAGACTCTGCAGGTAGAGACGAGTTCCCGAAACTTAGGCACAAAATGGACCATTCCAAGTGCCCTTGCGGAGGGCAGTTCTAGACTCAAGAGCCCTTGGGGAGGGTAGGGAACACTTTTGCATAGAGGCCATAGAGAAAAGTTGAAAAGGTAAGTTTCTTTCAGAAATTTATTTAAGGCAAAGGAAGTACCCTTCGGAAGGGTCATTTCCAATTTTCTCAAAGGGCACTTTTTCAAAGGAAATTGAGAGAAAAGACAAGGACTAATTCCTTCAGAAAAAAGTCTGAAGGAATTCCTTCGAAAAAAAAGTCTGAAGAAATTCAGGGAAGCTACGGGAGAAAAGCCTGAAAGAGAAACCCGAAAGCCAAAGGCAAAGTGGTCGAGACAATTCTTGCAGACTTTTTATCCATGGGAAAAGTGGTAGAATGAAAAGAGTCACGGGTAAAAAACTCGAAGGAACGAGCAAGACAATTCTTGTAGGCTTTTTGTCTATGGGAAAGTTAGCCATGGAAAATATCTGCGGGGAAAATGTCTGTGGGAAAGTGTCCTCAAGAAATTAGCTGAAGGGAAAAGGCCGCTGAAGGACCCCATTGGGCAGGTGCCCTTGCGAGGGACTCTCGGCCAAAATGAAGGACACTTCTCTAAAATCTGAAGGGTCACCTTCCCTTCGAGAGGGAAGCAACAAGAAGCCTGAAAGAAAGGGAAGCAACAGGAAGCTGAGAGAAAGAGAAAGGCCAAAGAAAGTCCAAGGGGTGATGGGCCCGAAGAAATCAAAATCAAGCATGACAAACTAGTCATTGGTTTTCAAATAGTGACGGGCCCATGAATGTCAATTTTAAGGCAGTGAAATAGTCATTGATTTTGAAAAGCTTAAAAAAGAGCCCAAGGAACTCAGTGACCCGCCAAGAAGATAGCCCCGAGGGCTGAAGGAGCCAGAAAGAGACAAAACCATGAAGAGACAAAGTGCAGAAGTAAACAAATAGTCCAGGTGGCAAAGAAGAGGTGTCAACTCAGGGATTTATTCTTGCAGTTGGAATAGTGCTGTCCAAGTGGTCATCAAACAATGCAAATAGTAAGCGGCATGACTTGTTTTCTCCATTTTGCATTTATAAGCAGACAAACCACGTGAATATCTGGAAGGAGCAGTCTTGTCTACAGAAAAGAGGTGCAGCCCGTGCTTTCACATTAATGTTTGAATGCCAAAGTTAAGACCGGTGATTACACAACATGGTTCTAGCAGGCCTCTTCTAGAAGAATGAGATCAACAACAGTGACTTCCTCTTCCCGATGCTCACAAATGCACATGGGCCAGCTTGTCAAGAGTGCCAAAGTCTTTTCCAAAGTGACACCTTTACTTCTCCTCTTTATATATATTGTAAAACTTCTCATTTTGAGAGGGATCGATCTCTTAGCCCGTAAGGCAAAGCTCTGCCCAAAAATCTCTCAGGCTTGTAAGGTAGAACTCTGCTGGACTTTACCTTGAATCAAGACTTAGAAATTTTTACCTCCATTGGAACTTGCACCACTCATGCATATGTATATGTTCTTCTTTTTGTGTTAAGTCATTTTCTTTTGTGCTTTTCATAGAACGATTCTAGCATGTCTAGTGCATTGTGAAGTTCTTTCTTCTACAGATCTTCCATAAGTGTCTACAACATGAATATAGGTGCATGTGAATAGGCTGCCAAAGTGTGTCTCAGAACACCTTTGATAGTCCTTCCTCCCTGTATCTCTACGGACCCCTGACCCACTGATACAAAAGAGTTTCCCACATCAGATGAAGTGTATGACAGCTTCTTCTTGGTGAAAATTGTATGTTTGGGTTGAGTGGATCAACTTTGTTGGTGTATCACCTTTTTATTTTTAGGTTTAGGTTTTGTTTTCAGCATCCTTCTCCCTTTTCATCTCCCCTTTTTTTTCATTTATTTGTTAGCAGTAGGGAATCCAGGACCTAAAAGATACATCAAAGTGAGCTAGCCCTTATCTAGAGACTCTCCCCCCAGCTTCACTGGTCCCACAGGTGAGAGGAGAGTTTCCATTGTTGTGTGTGGAAGGCAGGAGCCCAGCCTCCTATCAAGGGTGCAATCCACTGTGTCAACATAACCCAAGTCAAAGGTTGAGATGCTACTGCAATGAGTGCCTTGCCCTTATGTTTACCCTTTTTATTGTCTTTACCCTTTGTAAAATATTATGATGTTATGTTTTGAGATGAAGATTCAGGAACACTGATGTTGTTTTTAAGCATCTTAGTCAAGGTGTCAATCTTCTTTTTCATGCACTGAGATTCATCATGCCCAAGTTTTTTATATAAGTTGCATTTTAGTTTCTCCTTCTTAGGTTTCCTACTTGAGGAGGAATCATTTGATGATACCTTAGTCTTAGCATTTTATTTTTGATTCTTCTTGTGCTCATGATCAGGTTTAGACTATTTCTTCCTCTATTTTCCACTGCTAGAAGGCTTCTTCTTATCCTAATTGATAATCAAGGCATATGATTTTGAAGACTTAAGTGCACCCATTTGAATTAAGTTATCTTGCTCTCCAGTTAGATCGATAAAAAACTCATCAAATGATGGCATTTTCCAAGTGGATCCAAGTGCATGTTTGGTAGCATGAAATGTAGAGATAAAAATTGAATAGTTGTGACCTAGTTTTACAAGCACAAATATAATCAATTGGTCATCTATTTCCTCAATGACACATTGCTTCAACTACAGTCTCAGTGATTTGAACTTTGTAAATAAGTATTATAGGGTGTCATAGTCACCTAGGCTCGATGTGATGATCTCATTCTCTAGCTCATGACCCTTCATGATGTCTTGTACTCCAAAAAGCTTGTCCAAGATTGTCTAGACTTCATTTGAAGTTTTTACAAATTCAACATGAAACAGGAGGTTGAGAGACATTGACAGGCATAGAAAATCGTAGGCCTCATCACATCTATTATACCACTTAACCTTTTTTACATCTATAGATGGCTCAGTTTCCTCACTTATAATAATTTGATAGATTCCTTTACCTCTCAAAGCGAGTTGTATTTTAGACTTTCATTCTAGATAGTTAAACAATGTGAGTGGTTCAATGTTTAGATCCATTAGTGAAAATTAGAATGAGACAAATTGTAAAATTTAAATAAAATCAAAAAATAGAAATCACGTAGTACAAGTGCCCATTGAACTATCAAGAATGCCCCCCCTAAAGTTACAATGCACACATGCTCAGTCTTGGACGTCAAACATAGCTGAGAATGCATTTATGAGAAATGAGTGTGAGAAAGTATGAGAGGGACATCAGGTACTGTCGATAATGCATCCAAGAGGATAGGTACAAAGGTTTGAAGAGAGTTTAAGCTATTACACCATGTAAAAAATAGATATTATAAAAGTTCTAAAACAATGTATACATAGAGCTCGAGAAAATAGGCACTTTCAAAAAAAATGGCACCCAAAAAAGAGCTGCGAATTGAAAGTTATAGCACTTTTTGATTCTTACTCCCACATTCTCATGGACCCTTTCCAAAAATAGAATTTTTTTTTCTAGATTAAAAACCAAAAAAGGAAACAAATTTACTATATTTTTTTATTGATTTTCACCTAAAATTTGATGCCTCCTTAAACGTCACGTGGGTTTGTGCAGTTGCTTGACTTCAGGTTCTTACAGCTGCATTACTTATTAAAATTAATGAGTAGAAGCCCTTTAAAACTTGAATGGTTCTCCTAGTATAATTTAGGTTCTTCTAGCTGCTTGACTTCATGTTCTTCCAACTGCACTATTTCAAGTTTTTGTAACTACTTTACTTATAAATTTTTTGAAGCAGTTGACCCTGAGAAACTTGATTACTTCTCCTTAGTGTATTTTAGGTTTCTAGATAGGTAAACTTATTACTTATAAAACAAGTAATGAGTAATGAGTAATCTACCTTGAAAAAATTGAATAGATCTGACTAGTGTAAATTGGGTTTTTCAACCTGAATAACTTATTACTTATAAAACAAGTAATGAGTAATAAATAATCTACCTTGGAAAAATCAAATGGGTCTAGTCCAATGTAAATTGAGTTTCTTGACAACTACAATTTATTATTATAAAACTAGTAATGAGTAATAAGTAGTTGACCTTGGAAAACTTGAATGGGTCTAGCAAGCAAGTAATGAACTCTAGAGAACCTGATTTGGTCTTGGAGGGAAGTAATCACACTGAAGAAGTCTGATTACTCAAGTAATGGCACATACAAAAGATGAATTTGTCTGGGAGGCTTGAAATACGTATGACCACTGTATTAGTTGAAGAAAATTAGATTTCCAGAAAAATCTATGAACTTTTTCAAAAAACTAAAGACAACCCATTTGAGATCTCAAAAAACTCAAAAATTATATGTAGACAAATTTTTGATTTAAAGACTTTTGAAATGAGTTTTGAGTTAGAATTAAAAAAATGCCTTCAATGTCAAAAAGGTGGCCCATAAAAGAAATTGATTTTTAAGAAAATCTATGAGGTTTCTCAAAAGTATAAGAATAATTCATTTTATATCTCAAAAAGCCCCGTAAATATATGCTCACAGATTTTTCTTTAAAGGCCTTTTGACAGAGTTTTGAAGCAAATTTGAAAAAATGCCTCCAAGGTCAAAAATGGTGGCCAAGCCAAAAGAAAAGTAGTAAAGGTGAATACAGGAGGATCCTACCAAGGAGTCTGATGCATGAGACTGTTAGTATAGCTTTGATACCATGAAAAAGTTTGCCAAGATCTCTGAACAATTTTTGTGCAATCAAGTTGAATCTTGTGCGACAGCGTGAGATCTCTAAAAAACACATGATATTTACAATAAGCTATAAAATCCAAAATGATATGATTAAATTCTTCATTAACCTTTCAAAAAGGAAAAGTGGGGTACATATAGACAAAATTAGGGAAACATAAGGAAGCTTCTAATTTTTCTAATTAAATAATTCTAATAAAAGATAATTATCTTATGGACCCTTTATAATTAACCTAAGGAAGCTTAAAATGGCCATATGATCATGTAGACAAAACCCATGGAAAAAATCACTACACTAACACCCCACTTAAGTGTAACTTAGGTGAGATGAGAATTGGGTCTCAACATTGAAACCTTGATGAGGTACCAAGTACATAGTGATAAATCTCCATAGGAGGAAGAAGAAGGTGGAACAACCCTAACTCTAATGAGAGCTCATAGATGGGCCAATTTACTCTCTGTGAAAGGCTTGGTCAAAATATCTATAATCTTTTCCAATATTGGACAATATTGAAGATCAATGACTTGCTCATTGATAAGTTTCCTGATGAAATGCATGTGAATCTCTATGTGCTTTGTCTTTTGATGGAGAACTAGATTTCTAAAAATTTGGATAGTGCTTTGGTTGTCACAAAATATGATTGTTGGATTATGAAATTAGACACTAAACTCAATGATAATCCCCTGAAGCCATATTACTTCAGTGGTGGCATTCATAGCCCCTTTGTATTCTACCTCTATGGATGATAAAGCAATTGCATGCTGCTTCTTACTTGACCAACTTATTGGACTCGAACCAAGTGAGAAACTGTAGCCTGAAGTGGACTTTTAACTTTAAATATCTCCAGCCCAATCTAAATCTATGTATCCAATCAAATCAACCTCTATTTCTGATCCATAGTGTATCCCATAGTTGTGTGAACCCTGAATGTAGTGAAGAATCCACTTTGCTACTTTTTAGTGCAACTCATATGGCTTCTGCATAAATTAGGAGACCAAACCAACTACATAAGATATGTCAGGTCTAGTGTGTGTGAGATAGATATGACTGCCCACTAGTTGTCGATACGGTGTTGCATCAATAAGTGGTGTAGGACAATCAGCCTCAGTCTTCACACCAAATAATAAGGGAGTTGGAGCTAGCTTATAATTAGCCATGTTAAACCTCACAAGCAAATCAAGATAATAATTGGATTGTGATAAAGTTATCTCAAAATCTGATTGAATGATTGCAATCTTGAGAAAGTAGTGCAACAATCCCATGTCTATCATTGAAAATCTACCTGAAAGTGCAAGTTTCACTACTAAGATGGATGATCATGAGCTCCCTGTAATCAATAAGTCATCCACATAGAGAACTAGGATCAATAGAGAATCATACTACCACAAGATGTAGACACTCAAATCTAAGTGGCATCTAGTGAACCTAACTGTGAGGAGAAAGGAGTCCATCTTAGCATACCATGCTCAAGGGGCCTGTTTGAGTTCGTAGATATATTTTTTGAGTCTACAGACCAAGGAGGTAAATTCTATAAAGACTTGTGATTTATCCATATATATCTCTTCCTTGAGGTCACTATGTAGAAAAGCACTCTTTACATCCATTTGGTGAACATCCCACCGATGTGCAACTGTGATGGCTAGAGTGAGTCTTATAGACATCATCTTGGCTACAGGGGCAAATCTCTTATTATAGTCTATGTTAGGCACCTAAGAAAACCCCTTTGAAATCAGATGAGCTTTGTACTTATTGACTGACCCATCTGCACCATATTTGGTTTGATAAACCTATTTATAATGGACCAATTCTCTTTATTTCAAAAGAGGGACCAAGTCCCATGATTTATTCTTGATTAGGGAACTATACTCTTCTTGCATAGCAAAATCCTATTCTGAAATGCCAAATGCCTCATGAAAGGTTTGTGAATCTAAGGCAATGGCCAAGTAGGCATGTGATGTCCCTTGAAACTGTGATCATGTCCACCTTGTATCTGATATATTTCCAACCCATCCTCCAACACTTTTAATTATTTGTTTATCCCAAATAAGACAAAAATTGTATGATATTAAAGAATCAAGAGGTGGGTCCTCATCATTTGTAGTGTGAGTGTGAGATGGAGGAGGAGAATCCTCATCACTGCTCTCATCGCTTGAACTTGAAGAAGAAGATTCATCCTCATCATCAAGAGGATCCTAAGGTGGATCTACATCACAGTCAAAAGTGGAATAGATGTCCATTGAGGCTTTTGAAGAGTTTGGAGTGCCATGATTGTGTTCAAGTGGGCCTTCATGAAACTTAATACTCCTTTCAATGAACAAATCATGAGTTTTAGGATGGATAAGCCTATATCCCTTAACACCCTCTACATACCCCATAAAGATGCAAGACTGACTCTAAGGGTCCATTGCCTTACATTTATTCTTGGGAATCTAGGCCATTGTTGGTGATCCAAACACTCAAAAGTGATTTATTATGGGCTTGTGACCCTCCCAAGATTCAAAAATAGTGATTCCCTTCAAGGTTGTGTGGAACTCAGTTCTGAATATAGCAGGCACAATTGATTGCTTTGGCTCAATACTTAAGAGCAAGAGACTTTGATTGAAGCATGCAATTGGTTATTTCCTTCAAGGTATGATTCTTGCATTCAACCACACCATTCTATTAAGGAATGTATGGAACTATGTGTTGCATTTGAATCCCCTCTGATGTGAAAAATTGATCAAACCTATTGTTGACATACTCTCCACCATTATCAGTCCTTAAGATTTTGATGTAACATTCTAAATGCTTCTCCACAAGTGCCTTGAAGTATTTAAAGTGATCAAATACCTTATACTTTTTTTTGAGAAAAAAAACCCTGGTGTACCTCAAAAAGTCATCGAATAATGTGAGCATGTATCTTGTCCTATTGAATGAAGGTTTTGAAAATGGACCTGCTAAGTCATTATGGACTATTTCTAGCTTCTATTCGACTCTCCTTGCTTTGCCCTTGTCATATCTCTCTTTTGGACGCTTTCCAAGAATGCAGCCATTGCATAGGCCATCTAAAAATTTGACTTTAGGTAATCCTGACACCATGTCTTGATGACTGAGTTGCTCTAGGTAATGGTAGTTTAAATGGCCAAATCATTCATGCCATAGTTTGCTCACTCCATCTGTATGAGTAAATAGTGTAGCTGAGGGTTGATTTGGGGAAAATTTTGATAAGGATACAGTCTAGATTGATTATTATCATTCCCATAAATCACTATGATGTCACTATGTATCTCTTTGATGACCACTGAATTAGGTGTGAACTCAACTCGCTTCTCTGCACCTATGTGAGTGATTTGATATACTAACAGAAGATTGGTGGATAGTGAAGGAAGACATAAAACATCATTGAAGGTCCTATCACTTAATTATACCGATCCTTTATCACTGACTTCTACCAAAGTGTCATCACCCATGAGAATTGAAGGCATAAAACTTGGCTCTATTTCTGAAAACAAATCCTTTGAGGAGTCCATGTTATAGGAAGCACCTGAGTCAATAACCCAAGTCAAAGGTTGAGAAGCTATTGCAATCAATGCCTTGCTCTTATTTTTACTCTTTTTACTATATTTAACCTTTGCATAATCTTTTGTTGATGTGTTATGAGATGAAGATTTAGGAACACTGATGTTGTTCTTCTCAAGCATTTTAGTCAAGGTGTCGATTTTTTTTGATGCATTGAGATTCATCATGCCCAAGTTTCTTACAAAAGTTGCATTTAAGTTTCTCCTTCTTAGGTTTCCCACTTGAGGAGGACTGATTTGATGATGCCTTAGGCTTGGTATGTAATTTTTTATTCTTCTTGTGCTCATGATCAGGTTTAGACTATTTCTTTTCTTGTTTGCCATTACTAGAAGGCTTCTTCTTGTCTTGATTAACAATCAAGGCATGTGATTTTGAAGACTTTAGTGCATCCATTTGAACTAACTTATCTTGATCCTGAGTCAGATCGACAAAAAACTCATCAAATGATGGAATTTTGAAAGTGGATCCGAGTGCATGTTTGGTATCATGAAATGTAGAGACAAAAATTGAATAGTCATGACCCAGTTTTGTAAGCATAGATAGAATCAACTGGTCATCTATTTTCTCAATGTCATATTACTTCAACTATAGTCTCAAGGATTTAAAATTTGTAAAGAAGTCTTGTAAGGTGTCATAGTCACTTGGGCTCAATGTGATGAGCTCATTCTCCAGCTCCCCTCATGATGTATTATACTCCAAAAAGTTTGTACAAGATTGTCCAGACTTCGTTTAGAGTTTTTGCAGATTCAACGTGAAATAAAAAATTAGAAGACATTGACAAGTATAGAATATTGTAGGCCTCATCACATCTATTATATCACTTAACCTTTTTTGTATCTATAGATAGCTCAGTTTCCTCACCCATAATAATCCAATAGAGTCCTTTACCTCTCAAAGTGAGTCATATTTTAGACTTCCTTTCTAGATAGTTAAACGGTGTGAGTGGTTTGATGTTTAGATCTATTAGTGTAGATTAGAATGAGACAAATTACAAAATTAAAATGAAAATAAAAAATAGAAAGCACATAGTACAAGTACCCCTTGAACTATCAAAAATACTCCCTAAAGTTACAATGCACACACGCTCAGTCTTGGATGTTGGGCACAATCGAAAATGCATCTATGAGCAATTAGTGTGATAAAGTATGATAGGGATGTCGGGCACTACACATAATGCATCAAAGAGGAAAGGTACAAAGGTTTAAAGAGAGTTTTAAGCTATTACACCATGTAAATAATAGATGTTATAAAAGTCCTAAAATAATATCACCAATGCGTGGAGCTTGAGAAAATATGTACTTAAAAAAAAATGGCACTAAAAAAGGAGCTACGGATTGAAATTTATAGTACTTACTAGTTCTTACTCCCACATATTCGTGGACCCTTTCCAAAAATGGAATTTTTTTTCTCAGACTAAAAATCCAAAAAAAAAACAACTTTACTCTATTTCTTCATTACCATTCACCTGAAATTTGATGCCTCATTGAATGTCATGTGGGTTTGTGTGGTTGCTTGACTTCAAGTTCTGGCAACTACATGACTTATAAATAGTAATGAGTCGAAGCCATTTGAAAACCTGAATGGGTCTCCTAGTGTAATTTGGGTTCTTCTAGCTGCTTGACTTCAGGGTCTTTCAACTACACTACTTCAAGTTCTTGCAATTGATTTACTTATAAAAATTTATAAGTAGTTGACCCTGAGAAACCTGATTAATTCTCCTCAGTGTATTTCGAGTTTCTGGACAATTGTAACTTGTTACTTATAAAATAAGTAATGAGTAATTTACCTTGGAAACCCTGAATGATTCTAACCAGTGTAAATTGGGTTTTTCAACCTGTACAACTTATTACTTATAAAATAAGTAATGAGTAATAAGTAATCTACTTTAAAAAACCTGAATGGGTCTAGCCTAGTGTAAATTGGGTTTCTTAACAACTACAATTTATTACTTATAAAACAAGTAATGAGTAATAAGTAGACCTTGAAAAACTTGAATGGGTCTAGCAAGCAAGTAATGCACCCTAGAGAACTTGATTTAGTTTTGGAGGGAAGTAAAAACACTGAAGAAGTCTGATTACTCAAATAATGGCCCTTGCAAAACCTAAATTGGTTTGGGAGACTTGAAATTCGTACAATCACTATAACAGTTGAAGAAAATTAGATTTTTTTTAAAAAAAAGTGAACTTTCTAAAAAAACTAAAGAAAACCTATTTGAGACATCAAAAAACCCAGAAAATATACGTAGATGAATTTTTGATCTGAGGAATTTTGACATGAGTTTCGAGTCATAATGAAAAAAAATGCCTTTAAAGTCAAAAAAGGTGGCTAGGAGAAGAAATTTATTTTTAAGAAAATCTATGAGGTTTCTAAAAAATCTAAGAACAACCCATTTTAGATCTCGGAAAACACACAAAATATTTGCTTACAATTTTTTTTTCAAAGGTCTTATAATGGAGTTTTGAAGTAGATTTGAAAAAATGCCTTCAAGGTCAAAAGTGGCAGCCAAGCCAAAATAAAAGTAGCAAAAGTGAATGCAAGAGGATCCTACCAAGGAGTCTGATGCATAAGACTATCAGGATAGATCTAATACCATGAAAAGGTTTGCCAAGATCTTTAAACAATTTTCATGCAATCAAGTTGAATCCTATGTGACAATGTGAGATATCAAGCAAACACACGATATTTGCAATAAGCTATGAAATCTAAAATGAAATGATTGAATTCTTCATTAACCTTTCAAAAAGGAAAAATGGGGTACATATAAATAAAATGTGGGAAACATAAATAAGCCTCTAATTTTCCTAATTAAATAATTATAATAAAATATAATTATCTTATGAACCCCTTATAACTAACCTAAGGAAGCTTAGAGTGGGCATACAACCGTGTAGGCAAAATCTAGTGGGAAAAAGTACTACACTAACACAACTTTGGCTAGCCAAGGTCTCTAGAATATAAGAGGTTATCCCACAAGTTAGTTTTGGGTTGTAGTATTATAAATTCTATCAAGTACTCCCATGAGTCTACGATGATGACCAAGTCTTCTGTAACCCCCTCAAGTTTTAGCATTGATATATCTTCCATTTGTAGAATGGTGGGAGTTGGCGAAGTCATTTGAGGTGAAATTTTTACATAGTTTCATTAGTCATAACATTAATGGTTGCCCCTAAGTATATTAAGGTATTTTGAGTAAGGGTACCATATATGTGGACATCAACTACTAGGCTACCTAGGTCAGAATACTTAGGTGGGAATATATCTCCCAACAAGATGTCCACAATTTGTCAAATTACTTGGAAAGTCTTTGGAACCTTACTCTTTTGGCCAAGCTTCTTTATGCATAGTTACCAAATATCCTTGGTATAAATGGGGACATATTTCATATCTTGAAATAGTGAAATCTTGACACATACATTTTTTAGTTGTCATTTAAATCAAATGCATATTTTTGTTCTTATTTTTGTAGGTTTAGTCTTTCAGGAAAATAAGGGGTGTTAGGCACTCCTTGACAAGTATATATTCTTGGTTTCAGAGTGGCTTATTTATTATATGGTTGTGGGTTAGTTGTAATGTTAGGAACCTCTTCAAGAGATTTCATTATTATGGATGTGGTGGGATTTGGGATAAATCATATTGAATAAAATTGCACTTCATCTACCTTTATTGAATAAACTAGGTATTTCATCATGTCATTAGTTTATGTCAGTTGAACCGACTTAGTTTTTGGTTTGGGTACAAGTTGGTTAGGCAATTAAGGATTTATAGGATGATTTGACTTAAGATTCTCTGGAAGTAACATTGGTTGTTATTGTTTTTCGTTGTTAGTACACAACATCTTGGTTAAACCATGGTTATTTTTTTCTCCATGATTATTTCCATTGAGTGGAGGGTGGATATGACCAATAGTTTTTATTTTTTGGTTACCATGGGTGGCGTTTGAATTATTAGAAATTAGCCTGGGTTTAGAAGTTTGATCACGGCCAAGTCTAGTTTTGTGATGGAATTTTTTGTGTTTTATTCCAATGGGTGGTTCCATACCAATTTTGAGGAGGAGAAAATGAAAATTATGAATTAATAAATGGAGTGTTTAATGACAAACTTGGATTTTGAGGTCTTTGTGACCAAAGTTTCCATTGACAAAATACTTGATCTCCGTCTCCTCTGATTGTATGTAGTTTTATTGTGTCATGATCCTCCTCTATGATGCTTGTTACCTTTACACATGCATTTTGGAACCTACAATACACTTTATTTTTTTCGCAATCCAAGTAGTATACAATCATAGCTTATTTTAATTATTATTTTGTCTGAGTGTATTTAATGTATCAAGTTTCATGGACAAATGGTTGATGATATCATGATTAATATCTTATAATAGGTTATTGAATTCCATCCTTGAGTCTACATTAGTGGTATTAGAAGATGATGATTTTTTTGTTACTATGGGTTTTATTCATTGAAGACATAAAGTAATTTCTACATAAGATGATGATATCATCAAACTATATTTGTGAAACATCTCCATTACTCATGAGATCGAATGCCTTGAAACACTCCTCATTGATTCCTTTCAAAAAAAAAATATTTATGGATTCTATATATAATAAGTTCTATTTATATTTTTTAAGGTTGAACATAAATCTTTCTACATATTCCTCCAATGGTTCTTCCTCCTTTTCTGATATTCGAAAGATGTCATCTCTTCTAAATTCTTTCCTTCTATAGTAGTTGTAATATTTGGAGAGAAGTCTATCTTTCATGTCTTTGCAATCCATGAATTCATTCTTTCCCAACCCCATGAACCATCAACATATTTTAGAGTAGTTGGAAATAACTTTAACTTATGGCCATCCTTATTATAGTCATAACTACAACATAAAACATCAAACTCAAATATGAATGTATCAAGGTCCTCACTCACCATTCCCCTTAAGCTAGAAAATATTTAAAGGGGAATGTTTCTCATGGGATAATTACGCATAGGGGTGATGATGGGAAATTTAAATGTTGTTTATTCACTACCAGGGGTTTCTCCTTCCATGTCCCCCATTATTCTATGAATCATTATTGCACCAATGACTTTTGTAACCCACTCTTCAAATTTCTTGTCAATATTCTTAGCCCAACGTGAGTAATGGATGATGTCTCTAGGATTTGTTAGGGGAGAGGAATATCTTCTTGGATAAAGGTGATGGATTGAACTCTTCTGTGTTAAGGTGTGGAGGTAAAAGCTTCAACTGTTTGCAGACACAAGGAAGGATGCTGAAGAACCAGAGCCACCGACATCGGCAGTATGACCGACGTCGGTCAGATGAAGTGGAGAAGGAGACCGGCGACGACAGACAGTCGGCCGACGTTGGCAGCACTAGACAAGCAGGGACCGACGTCGGTCGCCTGTGTATTTCCAGAACTGCTGTTGACGAACAGTCAGTTAAGTGAAGCGAGTGTTTGCATGTCAAACGACTAATTATAGTCACGAGCTGCATGTCTAATTATTGTAACTAGAGTTCTATTTTTGTAAGCATGGGATCCTATTTAAAGACCCATAAGGCATGTATTGTAATAATAAAGAAGGCAAGTAAAAGCATTGAAGCTAGCAAGGTCAAGGAGACAAGATGAATCATTCAAGGAGGGATAATAACTCAGGCTTTAGAGTTGTTGTGTTGAGCAAGAGAGAGAGGGAAGAAGGTCTTGAGATGTGGCAAGCCTTTGAGGTGGAGGAAGAAGTGGCATCTTCCTTATTGTATTTTCTTCTAGTAGTATTTAATACAAAGAGTGTGTATTGTCTCTCAAATTCTTTGCTGTCTCAAGTTTCTAGTTACTTTATCATTCTGGTATAATTCTGTGTTTAATTGCTTATAAGAAAGTAATCAATTATGCTTCCGTTGGATAAGGGGTCATCTAATAGTTAGTATCAGAGCATATTGATTGTTGTAGGTGTTTCTTCTCCTGACAAGTGGTATCAGAGCTACGGTTTGCAGGAAGCAGGGTATTGTTTTTGATTACAGGTCATTCACAGGGTTTTCTGATTGAGTGGGAGTTCAACAATGGCAGAAGAAAGTAGGCTACGAATGGAGAAGTTTAACGGCAAGAATTATCAACATTGGAGGATACAGATTGAGGACTATCTGTATCAGAAGGATTTGTACTTACCATTGGGTGGGGTTACATGCAAGCCCACAGATATGAAGGATGAAGAATGGAGTGTTCTTGATCGGAAGAGTCTCGGTTCCATAAGGTTGAGCCTTGCATCATCTGTGATTTCTAGCTTATCACAGTGCAAGACAACGGAAGAGTTGATAAAGTCCTTGGCGAATTTATACGAAAAGCCCTCGGCTTCTAATAAGGTATATCTTATGAAGCAGCTATTTACTTTGCAAATGTAGGAAGGTGGATCGGTACATACTCATCTCAGTGATTTCCATGGTTTGGTAAACCAATTGGCTTCAGTCAATATTGTTTTTGATGATGAGGTAAAGGCTCTCATGATTTTATGTTCTTTGCCTGAAAGTTGGGACGGTTTGGTTATGGTAGTAAGTAATTCTGCATCTGCTTCTAAAATCTTAAAAGTTGATGATGTTGTGAGTGTGATCTTGAATGAGGAAATACGTAGGAGAAGCATAGGTGAATCATCAGGGAATGCTCTAAGTGCAGAAAGCAGGGGATGGCAAAGGGAGAAGGTTGAGCAAGGGAAATCAAGGTCGGGAAGGAGATCTGAGTCCAAAGGTATTACCTGCTGGTTTTGTGGAAAGAAAGGACATACAAAGGAGTGTTGGTTGAGAGACAAAGAGAACCAACATGCAGGTATGGAAAAAGCAAAGGATGCAAATATTGTGATGCAGGACGCTCTCATACTTTTTTTGGATAGTCAGGTAGGATCATGGATTTTAGATTTTGGTTCATCTTTTCATGCATCCCCAAACAGAGACTTGTTCTATGAGTATGAATAGGGAGACTTTGGAGTGCTATATTTAGGGGATGGTACGCCTTGTCAGATAGTTGGCAAAGGGAAAGTGCAGCTAAGATTGCAGATTGACAACACATGGGTGTTGAAGGAGGTCATGCATGTTCCAATTCTGAAGCAGAGTTTGATTTCTATAGGAAGGTTGGGAGATAAGGGATGCACAATAACCCTCACAGCGGATTCTTGGAAGGTTACCAAGGGAACACTTGTTCTAGCAAGAGGTAAGAAAGTAGATACTCTTTATCTGTCTACTTGTATTACTGATTCTACTTCTAGTGTAGATTCGAAGATGTGGCCTAATAGGCTTGGTCACATGAATAAGAAGGGAATGGAAGTTCTTGATTCAAAAGGTATGTGTTCAAATTCAGAAAACATAGATAGAGTTCATTGCAGAAAGAGGAAATTTGATGCTTTTGACAGGAACAAAGAAGCCTTGGTGTTTATGGAGGAGATGAAGGATAGAGATCAGTCATAGGGGCTGAATAAATCTGAGCAGGGCAGCATGGATAGAGGTTTGATCCAAAAAGAGCTCATAGATGAAAATTTCATCACTTACAGGAACACACAGATGCCGATGTCGGTCACATGGGACCGACGTCGGTCAGCCAGATACCGACATCGATCATGTGTAGACCAGCAGGGTTGGTAGGTCAGGCAGGAGAAGTCTGACGTTGGTCATAAGGACTGACGTTGGTAGGGGGGACGTCAGCGTCGGCCAGGGAAACGACGTCGACAGTCAGGGTTGTTAGGTTGTGGAGCTAAAAGCTCCAACCTTTGCAAACTAGGAACAATGGTTGCTGAGTTCTACAGGAACCGGCGTCGGCAGCATGACCGACGTCGGCAGGATCCAGTGTAGAAGGCAACCGGCGACGGTAGGAAGTCGGTCGACGTCGGCAGAACCAGACCAGCAGGGACCGGCGTCGGTCGCCTGTGTGTTCCCGAAGTGTTCGTTTCACGGACAGTTAGTTAAGTGAACTATGAGTTTGCATGTCAAGACCAGCCAGAGTCTTGGTCTGCGAGGATAATTGTCTAAATTAAGAGTCTTAGTTATTGTTTGAGTTAGGGATCTATTTATAGACCCATTGGCATGTATTGTTTAAGGCATGAGATAGAAAGGAAGAGTTCCTTCTAGTTGTAAGATCTATGAGTTGCAGGTTGTTGCAAGCTCATTGGTGATCTACATGTAAGCTTGGTCTTTGAATTGCAGGTTGCAGGGTCATGAGAGATCAGCTTGAAGTGCTATAGAGTGCTTGGTGTACCGGTAGGGTTATTACTGACTGGTTGGTGAGGTGAACACCAATTCTGTGTGTGAGTTGGTTGTTGGGACCGTTTTTGTGTAGGAGAGTGTGTGTGAGAAGAATTACTGTACACTTGAGGTGTGGCGAATCTCTGTAAGGTGAAAGAGTGTGGCGGCTCTTTGATGTATTCTTTTCTGTTAGTGTTAATACAAGATAGTGTATTGTCTCTCATATTCTGTGCTATTGGTGAATTCTAGTTACTTGTGTTTCTGGTTATTTCTGCATATTCAATTGCTTATATATTTGGTAATCATACTGTGCTCTTTCTGAGGAGCAAGATCCTAACCAGTGGAGTCAGAGCATGTTTGTTGTTCTTAGATTTCTGACAAGTGGTATCAGAGCCTTGGTTGTAGGTTCTTGAGCTTGATACCAACAAGTGGTATCAAAGCCTTGGTTGTAGGTTCTTGAGCTTGATACCAACAATTGGTATCAGAGCTTTTGGTTGGGATACTAACAGATTGGTGTAAATCTGGGTAGTGTGTTTTGATTACAGGTTACTCACAGGGTTTCTGTTTGAGTGGGAGTTGAGCAATGTCAGAAAGCAGTCAACTACGAATGGACAAGTTCAATGGCAAGAACTACCAATTATGGAGGATGCAGATTGAGGACTATCTGTATCAGAAAGATTTGTACTTATCGTTGGGTGGGGTTGCTAGCAAACCCTTGGATATGAAAGATGAAGAATGGGAGGTTCTTGATCGGAAGGCTCTGGGATCTGTTAGATTGAGTCTTGATTCATCTGTGATTTCCAGCTTATCACAGTATAAGACAACGGTGGAGTTGATGTAATCTTTGGCAAATTTATATGAAAAACCCTCGGCTTCAAACAAGGTATTTCTTATGAAGCGTTTATTTAATTTGCAAATGTTGGAAGGTGGATCTATTCATAGCCATCTTAGTGATTTTCATGGTTTGGTAAACCAGTTAAGTTCAGTGAATATTGTATTTGATGATGAACTTAGAGCTCTCTTAATCTTGTGTTCATTACCTGAAAGTTGGGAAGGTTTGGTAATGGCAGTTTCTAATACTGTGTCTCCTTCAAAAGTCTTAAAAGTGGATGATGTTGTGAGCGTGATCTTGAATGAAGAGATACGCAGGAAAAGCACAGGTGAATTATCTGGAAATGCTTTGAGTGTTGAAGGAAGAGGAAGGCCAAGAGAGAGGACAGAGCGTGGGAGATCAAGGTCGAAGACAGGGAAAAGATCCAAGTCCAGGTATGGCAGAATAACCTGCTGGAAATGTGGAAAGCAAGGGCACTTAAAGAGAGATTGCAGATCGGGTGAAGATCATCATGAAGAACATGGAGAAGAAGCAGATGTTGCAGGCTACGTTGCACAGGATGCTCTGGTATGTTCTTTGGATAAAGTAGAATCTTGGGTATTAGATTCTGGTGCCTCTTTTCATGCATCTCCACATAGAGAATTTTTTCATGAGTATGTCCAGGGAGACTTTGGAGAAATTTGTGTAGGGGATGGTAAGTCTTGTCAGATTGTTGGCAAAGGCAAAGTGAAGCTGAAATTGCAGACAGGTGACACATGGGTGTTAAAGGAGGTCATGCATGTCCCAGTTCTGAAGCGGAATCTGATTTCTGTTAGAAGTTTGGGTGAAGAGGGTTGCACAGTAACTCTCTCAGCGGACTCTTGGAAGGTTACCAAGGGTACACTTGTTATAGCTAGAGGTAAGAAAGTAGGTACACTTTATCTATCTACTTGTTTTACTGATTCTCTTTCTGGGTTATCTACTTCAGCTGTAGATTCAGAGATGTGGCTTGATAGGCTTGGTCACATAGATAAGAAGGAGATGCTGGTTCTTGAGTCAAAGAATACACTTTCAGATTTGGAAGGCATGGATCGTGGTTCTTGTATGCAGAAGAAGAAGGTAAGGTTTCTTGAGGAATTCGATGTTAGTGACAAGAACGGGAAAGCCTTGGTTTTCAAGGAGAAAGTGACGGACAGAGTTCAGCACAAGGTGCAGAGGAATTCTGAGCAGAGCAAAGGTGATTCGGACAAGGTTTTGATCCAAAAAGAGCTCGCGGGAAAAAGTCAGGTCTCACAAGAAAAACACAGAGACCGACGTCGGCAGGAAAACCGGCGTCGGCATCCAGACAGGGACTGACGTCGGCTATGTGCAGCCCGACGTCGGTGACTCAGGGCAGACAGAGACCGGCGTCGGCCAGGGGAAACCGACGTCGGTAGGGAGGCAGTCGCAGGGAACCGACATCGGTCGTCTGTAGACTGAGATGTGACCGGCATCGGTTACTGAGACGAATTTTTGGTGGACAACTAGTTGTCATGGAGTCTCAAGCGCCCATTTGGAGGACTGAAGGTGTAAGTAAGTTCTTAAATTCGTCATTTCCCTTCTTTACACTACTTGTTGCTCACTTATGGCATAGGACCAGGAAGTTATTGAAGAAGCAGAACAGGTAGATCCAGGAAACAGTGGGAGCTTGGCATGGATGAGGATGTGATTCCTTGGAGGAGAACCAAACAGGGGTTTTGGGTAGTGTTGCCAGCTGGAAGTAAGCACTGAGAGACGAATGGATGTTGAGGATGAAGAAGAGTGGAAATGGATACGTGAGATGGAAGATCAGGGTATATGATCTTGTATTAGCTGCAGGGCAATGGAGGTTTAATCATTGTGTTTCTCTTTACCAAGTTGGATAGTATTAGCTACACTATTCTATTTTCTGTATGATGTGCTTGTTGCAGGGTTACATATACAGGTATTTCTGAACTAAAGGTAAAGCTAGTTCAGGTGTTTGTCATGGAGAATCTGGGAGCAGCAAGATTCTTTGGCATGAGTGTGTTCTAGAGACATGGAGGTCTTGTTGACTTTGTTTCAGGATGATTGTGTGAAATCGGTTAGCACGCCGATGGTTAGACAGTTCATAGAACAGGTGTCTTGATTCACATAGTGAGGTTGAGTGCATGGTATGTACTAAACCTGAGTTTTCCCAAGCAGTGGGAGTTGTCACAAGTTTGGAGTCAATCCGGGAGAGTAATACTGAAGGGCAGTTCAGTGGGACCAGCAGCAGGTGCACATGCTATGCAGGGTCAAGTTCTTTTTCTACATGGTTGTAGATGCGGATGTGGCAGGTAATTTGGATGACAGATTTTGCACCATGGATTTTGTGGTGGTTGGTCTTCAAGAGTGATCTTGAGGAGGGATACAAAGCCAAGGAAACAAACTAGACGATGTACAGGTACAGGTACAGGTTGCAGCTATTTATCTCCAAGTGGGAGATTGTTAGGTTATGGAGCTAAAAGCTTCAACCTTTGCAAACTAGGAACAATGGTTGCTGAGTTCTACAGGAACCGGCGTCGGCAGCATGACCGACGTCGGCAGGATCCAGTGCAGAAGGCAACCGGCGACGGCAGGAAGTCGGCCGACGTCGGCAGAACCAGACCAGCAGGGACCGGCGTCGGTCGCCTGTGTGTTCCCGAAGTGTTCATTTCATGGACAGTTAGTTAAGTGAACTATGAGTTTGCATGTCAAGACCAGCCAGAGTCTTGGGCTGCGAGGATAATTGTCTAAATTAAGAGTCTTAGTTATTGTTTGAGTTAGGGATCTATTTATAGACCCATTGGCATGTATTGTTTAAGGCATGAGATAGAAAGGAAGAGTTCCTTCTAGTTGTAAGATCTATGAGTTGCAGGTTGTTGCAAGCTCATTGGTGATCTACATGTAAGCTTGGTCTTTGAATTGCAGGTTGCAGGTTCATGAGAGATCAGCTTGAAGTGCTATAGAGTGCTTGGTGTACCGGCAGGGTTATTACTGACTGGTTGGTGAGGTGAACACCAATTCTGTGTGTGAGTTGGTTGTTGGGACCGTTTTTGTGTAGGAGAGTGTGTGTGAGAAGAATTACTGTACACTTGAGGTGTGGCGAATCTCTGTAAGGTGAAAGAGTGTGGCGGCTCTTTGATGTATTCTTTTCTGTTAGTGTTAATACAAGATAGTGTATTGTCTCTCATATTCTGTGCTATTGGTGAATTCTAGTTACTTGTGTTTCTGGTTATTTCTGCATATTCAATTGCTTATATATTTGGTAATCATACTGTGCTCTTTCTGAGGAGCAAGATCCTAACCAGTGGAGTCAGATCATGTTTGTTGTTCTTAGATTCCTGACAAGGGTCAGTGCAGGGAATCGACATCGGTCGGGAGCAGACTGGGAGATGGCCGATATTGGTCACTGGAACGGATGTTGGGTGAATCAATATGTCTCAAACACCCATGTGGAGGTCAGGAAGGTATGTGAACCTCATATTCATTGTTCACCTTCTTTATATTGCTTACTGATAGTCATGAACTAGGAAGATGGAAGAAGCAATGCAGGTAGAATCCAGAAATAGTGGGAGCTTGGCATGGATGAGGAGTGTGAGTCCTTGAGTAGAACCAAACAAGTATTTGTTGGTAGAGTTGTCAGCTGGAAGAAAGCACTGGATAGAGGGATGGATTCCCATATTAGAGAAGAGAGTGGATGGACACATGAGACAGAAGGCTATGGTATATGGTCTTGTTTAGGCTGCAGACAATGGAGGTTTGACCATTGTATTTTATCTTTACCAGGTTGGATAATATTAGCTACATTATCCTGTTACTGTATTGTGTTACTTGTTGCAGGGTTTCATATACAGGGAGTTTTCTGAGCTAAGGGTAGAGTTGGTTCAGAAGTATGCCATGAAGAATTTGGGAGCAACAGAATTCTTGTGGCATAAGATACAGGTATTGCATCACAAGTTTGCATGGTGGTTGGTCTTCAAGAGTGACTTTGAAGAGGGATACAGAGCCTAAGGAACAAAATAGATGGTGTACAGGTACAGGTACAAGTTGCAACTATTTATCTCCAAGTGGGAGATTGTTAAGGTGTGGAGCTAAAAGCTTCAACTGTTTGCAGACACAAGGAAGGATGCTGAAGAACCAGAGCCACTGGCATTGGCAGTATGACCGACGTCGATCAGATGAAGTGGAGAAGGAGACCGGCGACGGCAGACAGTCGGCCGACGTTGGCAGCACTAGACAAGCAGGGACCGACGTCGGTCGCCTGTGTATTTCCAGAACTGCTGTTGACGAACAGTCAGTTAAGTGAAGCGAGTGTTTGCATGTCAAATGACTAATTATAGTCACGAGCTGCATGTCTAATCATTGTAACTAGAGTTCTATTTTTGTAAGCATGGGATCCTATTTAAAGACCCATAAGGCATGTATTGTAATAATAAAGAAGGCAAGTAAAAGCATTGAAGCTAGCAAGGTCAAGGAGACAAGCTGAATCATTCAAGGAGGGATAATAACTCAGGCTTTAGAGTTGTTGTGTTGAGCAAGAGAGAGAGGGAAGAAGGTCTTGAGGTGTGGCAAGCCTTTGAGGTGGAGGAAGAAGTGGCATCTTCCTTATTGTATTTTCTTCTAGTAGTATTTAATACAAAGAGTGTGTATTGTCTCTCAAATTCTTTGTTGTCTCAAGTTTCTAGTTACTTTATCATTCTGGTATAATTCTGTGTTTAATTGCTTATAAGAAAGTAATCAATTGTGCTTCCATTGGATAAGGGGTCATCTAACAGTTAGTATCAGAGCATATTGATTGTTATAGGTGTTTCTTCTCCTGACATTCTGGGAATTATTTTAGAAATTAGACAAAGATGTCATCTTACAAGTTTAAACTTTCATTTTGGGGCTAGAAGGGCTTGATATTTAATTTTTTAAATAAGTTTAGGTGAAAGTAAAATGGACTGAATACTAGACTCTTACATGTAAGGTGTCCATGTTGGTACTCCTAAAAGGATGTATTTTTCATAGGTATTCATATATTCTTGTCTTTTACCTTAAGATTGTTCGGCTATTTCAGCCAATAACCTTTCACATGTTGTCTCTTTTGCCTCTTCTGATATAATTTAGGTGATAGGGATAGACTTACTATAGGTGTGCTTCTTTGACTAGTATTTGTTGAAGGTGATTCCTCAAAATTTTATCATGTAGTAAAAATCAATATCCTATGTAAAAATATAACTAACTGATACCTCTCATGCATAAATTAGTAAACCTTTCTATTGGAAATTTTTTTATATTCCATACAAAAGTTTATTTCTCAGAGGGAAAAAAAGTATTTTGATTAATCTAGTTTTTATAAATTGAACTCTTAACTAGAAATCAATAAATTATTCTAGAAATCATGGAAACTATTCTATAAAGTAAGAAAATTATTCTTGAAAATGGGAAATCTAACTTAAATTCAACACTTATCCTCAACAATGACACCAAATTAACAATTATAATCAAATCATAAATTAAACTTGAGGCATTCAAGCTTGCTTACTACGTGATAGAGTCACGCTAGGGGAAGATGTTTGATTTAACTATTCTACTAATTTAACTAATTATCAAACCAAGGCATGCATTTGGCAAGATTTCAGCATTGTATGTGCAAAAATATTTTTTTTCGAAGGTTGAGGTGATAAATTTGCATATAGGGAAACACACTTAAATAAATCAAAGCAACACATTTGCATAGAAAGTAAATAACAAGAAATTAAATCTAATGTTATTTTGAAAGCTTCCTCACATAATATTGAATTGACTTGTAGGAATCATAAATGTTTATGTATAAAAACCCAAACAACAATGATGTTATGATTTAATTAAATGAGAAATATAAAACACAATGTAAAATTCAATCTAATATTAATGGATGGGATCTTTACCATAATCCCCTTGAGTGGGCCATGCCTTAGTTTTAGCTATGTCACAATATCGTACTTGTGTTATAGGTGTTACTTCAAATCACCTCTGTTGCATTAATAAACATATACCAATGTGAGTATTTTTATAGCAAAATTACATAGTTACATTAAATGATTTAATCCTTTCTCATAAATTATCAATGACAATTCTCTATTTGTTACTTGTTAACGTATGCATTATTACCTGATCTTTAAATAGAGAGGGAAGGTTCTTATTTTTATCATTTGGTGACAATAGATATTATAAAATATATTTTAGATTTTAATAAAATATATCATAAAAAATATACGCATGTACTATGATGGGTCTATAACTAGCAAGTAAAGAATAGTAGAAAATAAGAATTAACAATTTTGTTCATGGTTATATAAATTTAGAGAATGGTCCAATAGATAAGGAGTGATGATGAAGCATTATGCAATTGATCTTCCATTTTCCTATATTTTAGGATATACCTTGTCCTCAAATTATGGAGGAATTCCACCTCACACCACTTTCTACCCATCACAGTCATAATTGGGTGTAACAACAAATGCTACAAGTTAGATTAACCACTAAAAGTATTGTTTTGCATTGTAATAGTTTTCATGGCCACTAATACATGATTAAATAATTGTTTATGAATTTTTTATAGGTAAGAACAACTATCTCTATAGTTTAGAACAATTATCTCTATCATTGCTATAGGTTGGCCTAACTAGTTTTTGTACATTATCTACCCAGTTGTTATGGGTTGGCCTACCTATTTGTTCTTATTTGTATACCTAGTTGCTATGGGTTAGCCTTTATAGTTGTTATGGGATGCCTACATAATTTTTATGGGTTGGCTTGCCCAACTACTATAGGTTGGATACCCAATTGCTACTAGTTGGCATGTCCAGTTGCTACATGTTGCCTAGTTACTACAACTAGGTATTTAAGTGATCCAACCATGTTATTCATCAGATGCATATACATGATCTATTTCATAGCATGTAAGACATGCATACACTATATTAGTAGTAGATCCAAAATATTAATGATAGTAAATGATACAACATTATTCATAAAATAAATAGATTTAATATTAAAACATCAAAAATATATACATGTGTATTTAGTATTATATAACAAAAAAGAGTACAAAGGGAAACTTTGATATGTAATAACTAATTGAAAAAACTTGATAGAAAGGGTTTTTGAAGGTCTTTCAGGGTTGATTTATCAACTCATCATCTCCCTTAGGGTTCATCCTTTATTCTAGGGTTTTACATATTTATGTATTTAAATTGCATTTTTAAACCTAATTTTTTATTTGCATTCATAATCATAATGGAACAAACAAATAATATGGATGATAATAAATTAAATGAATATGTGGACTTTTTTGATAGATTTGATAACATAAATTAATGGATAATAACTCAATAACTTGAAATGAATCCACAAATGAATGACGCATTGATATTCTAATAATAGATGAGTAGAAAAAGTTATCTAAGGTTGTCACATATGAAGAACAACAACATGATCTCTTCATTGATACTATTGTACCTTTTTCAAGTACTAATTACACCATATTTGTTTAGACTACTATTTTTACGTCTACAGCTCTAACTACATATGGTATTTCAACCCATGGTATGGGGGAAACTTAAAGTTTCCATCACACTACTATGCTTATTCATAAACAATTAACCTATGTACATCTTATGATTTCTACTCATGTTAAATCATTATCCTTGCCTACTATATGATCCCTTAAGCAAATTGTTAAAGCTATATAATCTATGTTACAATTAGAGCAGGTGCTTCTAGATCAAGTCATTCAACATATTCTTGTGCATTACATCATAATCCATTAGCTCTATAAATTTTATATTGTCCCTTACCCATGGGTTTCTTATCTCCTAAGATTACATTATATGATAGTAAAGGTGATCCAAAGAAATACTATATATCCTTTCATGTAGCATGCTTAAATTATGCCTCTAATGATAAGTTGTTGACTAAGTTACTATAAGAAGTATTAAGGACTATGTTTTGTGATGGTTATATGATCTCCCATTCCAATCAATAAATGAATTCAATCATTTGGTTGATTAGTTTAAAACACATTTTTAAATCAATGCCATTAATAAATTATCTTATGCTCAAATTGTAAAACTTAGGTAAGGATCCAATGAAAAAATCATTGACTATGTGCTTCAGTATAAGACCATGTTTTTTATAATGAAAAATCTTATGGCCAATAATGAGTTGCAATATATATTCAATAAGTTTCTAATTTCCCTTCTCCACTAGTATTTTAGGTTCAATAAATTCACATAATTTGATGAGTTATGTTATAAAATTATACATCAAGAAGTTAAGCTCATAGCTTTGAACAAGCTCAAATATGTGCCTTATGCTTCAATTACTTCAACCGAAAATTTTCAAAACAAACCAAGTTACAAGGTCAAAACATATGATACTAAGAATGAGGTAAAACAATGGTTAATTTTGTTTTACAACTTACTAATCTATTTGTATTTTCCAATCAACAAAGGAGATAATTTTCATGATTACCTCAACCTCCTCATATATTTTTGAAAAAGTTATTTGAGTGCAACAATATATCTCCCCCTCTACTTAAGGAGGTTCATATGAGTTTCATATGGCATTAATGCATATTGTGACTAAAATCAATACAAAGGGAACTCTACATATAGATGGTTTGGGATAAGACATAAGATTCAGGGTCTCATTGACGACAACATTATTGAGCTTAATACAACTACAAATGATTTAGGACCATAACCAGATGGGCATGCAAAGTTGAAAATATTATCCAATCCCTTTTAAAATCATATGTAAATAGAAAGAAAGGATACTATTGAAGTGCATATGTCATTGAATGTAGATCCTCATCTTGTGATATATGATCACCCATTAAATGGTATTATTAGTACACTTAAAAGTACATGTTTTACCCTAATTTGGATTAATGGGTGAAATTAATATAATTAAGATAAAATAGTGAAATAGAATTTAGATTATAAGATATGAAATTTAAGCATACATCTAAATGCAAATGCTTGAAAAATGATTCTTCTGATTTGATAACGGCATACACTAAATATGGAAAGTACTAAAGATATCATAATAATTAGATTTTTTAGTTGACTTTATAATTATGAATGTGTTTTAGAATTAGAAATCAGGAATAAGTATGCCTCTAGTTCCCCAGTTTAGGAACTTATCTATTACCTACGTTAGGTTGGTTATGAAGAATAGGCTCAATATCTTTAGTCGATACTAGCATGTTGGTTGGTATTGATCTATGCATAATTAGGGCACAAGGACTATATGATCACCTATGATAGTATTCAATTTCTCTATGTTTTGGATCTCTAACCTTGATGGCACACACATATCCATAAATTACCCTTTTTTACCTTAAAATCATAAATATGATTTTAAAGGCTAGAAACTTGAAGAAACAAAGTAAGTGTAATGAGTTGAGTTGACCCCAATCACTACTATATAATGATTAGCCAGTACTTATGTATCCAATTCTCCAAGGATGGAAATCAAGCCACATGTGATTATACCACCTAGTGTGATTGTGTAATTGTGTTCCTTTGCTATGTGTATGAAGCTAATGATTGGATTTGGTAATTAAAAATACTAGATTTGACCTAGAATTTGAATCTTCAAACTTGAATTATTACTGCTCCTAGTGATAGGTATGTGAATTAGGAATAATAGGGCATATTTTCTTAGTGTATAATAGTGTATAGATATATCACAAATAAGTGTCAAAACCCTTTTAAATGAGACCTTGATTTGTTTATATATGGATCCAATTGAATAATTCTTCACACCACCAACATGATAGGATTATGAGCTGATCCTAAGGATGGGTTTTATTTTATAAAATATACATTGTTGGAAGTGGTTCAATTTTGATCAAGTTAGTCAATATTGATTGGTAGTACTGACCAGTTTGGTGGAACCAACCTATGTATAGATGGAATAGACAAAAAGTCTAGAGATGTCTGTGTAGGATATTGAGAAGGTTTGAAATAAACAATGAGGTCATTATAGTTTTTTAATAGTATAATGGAAGAGTCAACTCATAAAATGACATGGAAGTGTGAGAGGATGGTGAATTAAGATCTTATTTAGGTGCTCAAGTCATGCATGATAAATGTATGTCAAGATTGTCATTATCAAGTACAAAAGACTAGATTTTATTAACTATACATATTTCCATTTTATTATAGTAATATAATTACTATAGTAAAATTATAAATATATCTAATTGTGTACAACACACTATACCATTTTGGGAGATAGTTCCAAAGTGTAATTTTTCTCCATGCAAACCTGCAAAGAATGTGTAGTCAATGTCTATATGTGAAATATGAAATTTGAAAAGTTTGAAGAGTAAGGGATGGAGTACACATGTGTGTTAATTCAAACCATCTTGTCTTCATAACTCATTGGAGATTATGCTTCTTTATTGGAGCATTATATATTTGGGGTGATTATGCCTCAAACTTATGTAATTATGTAGGATCCTAAGTTAGGAAGACAATATACCCTAATCCTCATGAATGTGGGTAAAATTACACAATTTACTAAGCCAAACAACTATGCAAGAAAAGATAGAGAGAATCATGTGGCTAGGTTCAACTCAAAATAAGACACTATGTAAGTAAATGAGAGAAGAGATCAGACAAGGTTCACTCAAAATGAATCAACCACTAAAAATGTCTTATAGATGCAAATGTAATGTTTCACTCTAGTTTAATCAAGTTTGATCCATGTAAAAATAGAAAAGCATGATCATAAAGTGATGAAAAATGTTCATGCCATCATCATGTATGAAAGTATTGATAAATGTGGTGTAATGACAAGCATTTTTGATTCAACTAGAATTGTGTTTTTGTGTATATGTGCATGAACAAGTATCATGCCCATTGGATCCATATTATAAATTTGAGAAATTAAATCCAAAATGTATATGTTTGTGAAAATATAAAATTGTGTTCTTATAAATGGTTGTGCATATTCCCCTACATATGCATACAAGTGTGTATTAATTTATGTTCAAATGTCTATAAAGTGAATGCATATGCATAACGTATGCCCTTGTACTTTGTATCAATATGCCAATATCTATCATATATCTAAAATAATATGATATATGAACCATCTGAATCTCTAAAATATTTGTAACCTATACTCTACTCATGGAGGCTTACGTCTCTAAGACACACCAAATGCAATTCCCCTTTCATATGAGGGATGTATCATGTAATTCACTCATCTCAAAATAAGAATGAATTGTATAAATATGTCATCATGTAATATCATTTGATCAAGTGGTGAAGATGTCATCATAGTAATGTATGTATCAATTAAGGCATGTATGTAACATATGGAATGCATGGCATGTAAGTGTCATGTATAGACAAGTGTATTAATGAATCACATGGTAGAAGTATTTTTGAATAAAATTACAAAATGATATTTATTGATATAGATCACATCACCCCCCATTGTTATTAAGCTTAGTAAACACAAGTGTTAATTATCACACATGCCAAATGCCACATACAAAGGATATAATATTTCATAACCATAAAAGAAAAAGACCACATGTAGGAAGATATAAAAAATCACAAACAAGGGACACCAATGATGCCACATCAGGAAATTCCAATGGTCACATACAATAGTCACACCCAAAGTAATCTATCATGTAAAAGAGCAACATAATTAATGGAGTATAGAACAAGGGAATAATCTGCACTATCTATATGTATCAATGACATATCAAAATAAAATGTCATATCATGTGTCACTATTAAGAAATGAATAATTATTAAGGCATGTGTAAGCAATATAAGTGGATAAACATGGTATAAAGGTCATACAAAGATATAACCTGTGATAATGAAACATGTGGTATAAGATGCCCCCAAAATCAGCATGACTACTAGGTAGAGGGAAAACCAACATTTGTATGTCCATGTATAACGTATATGTCCTACATATCACTCAAATACCATGAAATGAAAGTGTATGTAATTAATAATCCATATACCAAACATGTGATACATAACATATGGACAAATGTAAACTAACCATCATATCATGCTCAAGTATTGATTTTAGATTCATAAATATTTGAATGTTTTTGCATTTTTTGATTTTTGGTATTTATATAATTTTTGAAATCACAAAGTAAGTCCAAGTGACAATGGTTTCAAAAATAGAATAAAGGGAGGGATCTAAACAATCCACAACATGTGTCAAGGCATAATGTGCATTAGCTATGATAACATGCTATGTGGAGAATGTGAAAGCAAGAAATATGCCCCCACTATATATGTGAATCATAATAATGTAGCTAAGAACATATTTGGAGATAAGGGTTATCATTACCCTTGTGGGAAATAAAAAATGTGTGCTCATGTAGTATGTAAATAAGACGTATATGATCATGTATGCTTGATGGAAGCCACAAGAGACATGCATTGAAATCATTGTATGATAAATGTCATAAATGTATAGATTAGGGTAATAATCAAGGATCAAGATCCAAGTGGAAATAATATTAAGGGCTAGAATAATGGTCAATACAAGAGTATATGAGTGCATGTATATCAAAATAAAATGATAGGGGAAGTATGTAATCAATAAGATATGTACAATAGGTTGTACTCTAAACTAATCTAAGAAATCACTCCAACCATTTATAATTAATAAATGTTCATGATATGGGTCCTCATGAGTAACTAAATTTTAATCTTGGACCTATGATAATGTATTGTCAGGAAAACTCACATTGACATGATTGATAATGTATTTGGTATCTTCCACATAACATGTATAATAAACTGCATCATGTATTGAAATTTATTTAACATAAGTATCATCCTTTAAATAAATATTTTATATTTTGTTTATTTGTTCTTAAGAAGATTTTTATAGTTAAATGGTTACATTCACACATTCAATCTCAAATGTAACACATCCATTAATTTCACCCAATGTTTACTTCATTACTCTCAGCCATGATCTTCCTAGTTTTACATTGTATTGATCCAAGGTAGGGTTAATGCAAAACATAACATAACATGTTTTGAGCCCAAGTGTTACTATAAACTCAATGGATATAATGTAGTACTGAGGCTTGGTAATATTACCCAATAGTTTGTTGTTATATCCAAAATATTATATAAGTTTCATGCTACATGTATTGACATCCTAAAATTGTGTAATTTTAACATTGGTGCATTTATTTTAAATTGATATGAGGACTAAGAATCAAAGGTTATAGATAAGAGGAATGATTTTTAATTGTTTCCCTTGGAGCCACACTTGTGACATTAGAATTTTTAAGTATATCTTGATTTTGATTTTCCTTCATGAGAAACCCTTTCTTAAGGATGTTTTCTTGCCTATCTCGAGTTTTTTTGTAACTTCTCTTTTAGTGTTTTTTCTTTTAGTAACTTTTACTTTTCAATTTGTTCCTTTTGTACCCCTAACTTATCTAATTGTTCCCTTTGTAATTTTTCCTTATGCAAACTTATTTTTCCTTCTTCCTTTTGTAACCTTTCTTTTTCTAATTTTTTCTTTTGTAACCTTTCTTGTTCAATTTATTCCTTTTGTATCCTTTCTTTCTCTAATTTTGCTTTGTGTATCATTTATTGCTCTAATTTTGCATTTTGTATCCATTATTCCTATAATTTTAACTTTTATAATCTTTCTTACATTAATGTATATTTTTATAACTTTTCTTATTCCATTTGTTCCTTTTTTTTTGGCATTTGTTCCTTAGGAGAGACAATCATAGTGTGAATAGGTTTCTTTATTGACTTATCTAGTATAGGATCCCCACTATCAGTGATACTTTGTATTTTGTTCTTCCAATATAAATAGTTTTTTGTATGATGTCCATGCATTATATGATATGCATAATAATATTTTGAACTCCTTAGAGGATTTCAAGGAGGTAATATGATCAAATTATTTTGAAGCATTTCTCTTAGAATCTCACTTGAAATCCTAATAGCTTTATGTATAATTTTTTAATCACTAGTTGTAGATATATCTTGTTTTGGATTCCAATATTGATATGAAGTCTTTTTAGGTGCAAAATATTTGGAAATAGATGGCTTCCAATGTTTTTGATTATTTTTATGATCTCATTTCCAAGTGATGTGATCCTTGAACTAAAATATTTATTTTTATTTTTCAATACTTCTATGGAAATTCTCATAGTGAATTTTTGATCTTGAAGGGCTTTGCAAGCATAATCCTTAGGTAATTTTGATTGAATATGCATAAAAATACAATAAAGAGGGTTCGTGGGAGGTGGATTGTGATAAGGGGGAACATTTAGAAAGGATCTATTTTGTACTATAGAAAGGGTCATCTTAACTCTTGGGATAGTGACAAAATGGAACTCCTTAGATGCAGATTTATTGTCAATGCCTTGATAAAAGGTTGAAGGAAAGATAGAAGAATCCATAATATTTAAGTGGCTAGGGTTTTTTTATTGGTTATCCTACTTATATTTATTAATCCTTAAGAAATATAATGAGATATAAGAAAGGAATAATCCAATAAGTACATTAACATGGGGGAAATAAAATAATTAACCATTCCAAGAAAACTGTGAGGAATGTTTAGAATCAGAAAGAGGTTTTGATAAAAATAATTTGATTAAGGAAACCCTTAAATTAATTTTAAAATGGTTACATTGTTTGTCATCTGGACTGAATTTACTAACAAAAGTAAATTATGAATTCCAAAATATATGTATATTATTTTGATGAACAAAAATAGGTTTTTTATCCACTTAATACAATTAACAAAAACCTTAAAGTGTTTTAAAAATAGATTGTTTTTAATCCAAATATCATCCAATAAAATAATAACCCTAATAAGAAAATGAGTGTCAAACTCTAGGGAAAAAGATTAAAAAACCTAACTTTCACAAAGGGGAAGTAGAAATTATAAATTAGGTCTGAAAATAAAACCCCAAGGCTAAAATTTGAAACCCTAAAAAGATGAAACACTAAGGGGAAATATATGGATTTTTATTATTTGACATGTGTATGGGTTTACTAATTTTTTTAACCTAATTTTGATTAATGGGTAAGATTAATCTAATTAAGATATAAATTTGATATATAATTCAAATTATAAGATATGGAATTTAAGCATACATTTGAATGTAAATAATTGACAGTCAATTGATCTAATATGATAAGGGCATATGCTAAATATAAAAAATACTAAAGAGATCACGATAAATATATTTTATCATTTATTGTTTGATTATGATTGTAGCCTAGAAGTGGAAATCAAAGATAAGTATGCCAATGGCTTGCTCAGTTCAGGAATTGATCTTCTTCCTGCACTACATTGATTCTAAAAAATAGGGTCAATATCATTGGTCAATACTCACCTACTAGTTAGTACTAACATATGTGTAATTAGGGCATAGTAACTATATGATCACCTAAAACTAGAATAGTAACTATACGATCACCTAAAGCTATCTTTATTTTTTTTATGCTTGAGATCTCAAACCCTGATGACATGGACATATCTAGAAATAAACCTTCTTTGCCTTAAAACCCTAGATGTGTTTGTGAGAGTTATAAACCTAGAAAAATAATTGAAGTGTAATATTTTTCACTAACCTTAATAACCCTAATATGATTGTTAATCGATGCCTACATATCTAATAATCCAAAGAGAGAAATCAAACCACTCGTAGTTTTCCCACCTAGTGTGATTGTGAAATTATGATCCTTTACTATGTGTATGTAGTTAATGATTGGATTTGGTACTTGACAATGTTTCTTTTGCCCTATATTTTGAATTCTTCAAACTTGGATTATGACTGATCCTAGTTATAGGTGTGCAAATTGGATAAAATAGGGTATATTTTCTTAGTGTGCAATAGTGTATAGATGTATCATAGATAAGTGTTAAATCCCTTTTGAATGAGACCTTGTTTTTTTATAGATGGATCTAATTGAATAATTATTCATACCACTGATAGGACATGATTATGGGCTGAGCCTAATGATGGGTTTTATTTTTTAAAATATCCATTGTTAGGAGTGAGTTGGTTCCAACTTAGTATCAACTAACAATAATGATTAGTCTAGAAATATTGACATGTGTACAAGTGAACTAAATTGAGAGTCTTGGGATGTCTATGGAGGATATTTAGTAGGTTTTAAATATACAATGAGGTTATTATAGGTGTTTAAAAATATAATGGAAGAGTTGACTCATAAAATATGATAGAAGCGTGAGAGGATGGTAAATTAAGACCTTGTTTGGATGGTCAAGTCATGTGGTAAATGTGTGTCAAACTTGTCATTTTCAAGTACCAAAGAACATATTTTAGTATCTATCATACATCCATACAATAACATAAAAATACATTTTATGATATTTATATTTTGATGATGATCATTCTTATACATCACTATTTATATAAGTATATAATGATTTAAATTCTATACATAGTGTCATGATAGATAATGGTTCAAGTGAAAATGTTTTCACAGTGACACTTATTCATACTCTTGGATATACACATGAGGATATGATAGATAAAACAATGATAGTCAAATCATTTAATGGTAAGGAACAAAACTCCCTAGAATGCATTATGCTACCTATTAAGGTATGACCTATAGTAACATCTACTTTATTTTTAGTCATACCAAGTATATGGGTATTTGACATGTTGTAGGATGCCCTTGGATACATAAGATCCATGTAGTACCATATTTAGTACATAAATATGTCAATTATATACATGTTACTAGGGTGGTCATAGGTTCAAGTGTTCCATATGAGTATCTTATTCATTCAGAGGTATTTCCTCATCCACCCCCACCACCACTGCAATATGTTACTACACAATTAGGCTCATTCCATGTAGTCTATCACTCCACCAATTTAGGTTCATTCCACATAATTAGTTACTCCAACTATTTAAGTTCATTCCACATAGTTAGGTACTCCACCTATTTAAGTTCATTCTATGTAGACAGTTCAGAGCAAGGTAGTTGACTTTCCTTGATGACCAATGTTTTAATGTCCACTACATCAAAGACTTATTTAGAACTCATAACAACCATTATCTACTTTATCATGTCCTAAGATAGTGTTATATATATCTCACCTTGTTTTATAGTAAACACAACAACATTTTTTTCCTAATATATAATATATTTCATAGGATACTATGTTTCCTAGATTTATTCATCATACAAATGATCCTATGATTCATGATGATTATGGTTAAAGTACATCACATGATCAATCCTTAAATTCATATACAGTTACATATGATACTTATCACTCAGAATATGTGACCATTCCCATGTTTGATATAGGACCTACACATTACCGTACCCTTGATTGGATAATTAATAAACATTTTTACAAAATATTTATACATACATACATACATATTACAAAAATTCAAAATCAAGACCTAAGCAAGATGTCTTTACTAGTTTACGTAATTTGTTTATATTATATATCACATATTTGGTAGATTACATATTATTTTTCATATGCAAAATAATTTCAATGTATATATGAGTGCGATTTAGGACATATATATTTACATGATACAAGGATAGTTTAGATGCCCATGGGCTATGCCAATTTTGGGGGCATTTCAATCCATATGTTACATTATTTTAGGTTACATTTTTATTTGAACTTTCCATTTGTCATGTTGAGCTACATTGATTTCTTATAAATGTCTTGCTCTTGTTTATATCCTTTACAATGTTACATATCATGGATATGCTACTTTGTTATGCTGTTACATTGACATAGATCGATATGGTAGATTAGTTTCACTTTTCTATGTTTCATTGATGTTATTTCATTTCATAGGTTAATAATTGATTATGTTTGCTTTAGTAAATTATTTTTATTGATTGAGGTATCATTGTATGCCTCTTTATTTGGGCACTCACCTTTTCTTATTTATTTTGTTTCATTATATTAATCTTTCATTGGGGCCCTCACCTTCTTTTACTACTTTGCTTGATTAAGTTTTCAATACACGCATATTTATTTGGTTTCTTTCTTTGTGTGACATTTGATTGTCCATTGTGTGTTGTACTTGTATTGTGTGAAATTGAGTGTTATTTCCTTTGCTTGACTATGTGTGTCATGGCCATGATATTGTGTGCTTATGAGTAGATAAATCTAGTTTTACATGTTGATTTTATTGAGTTTTTGGTTCATGTTTATATTGGTGATAGTTACTACCATGTGGCTAATTGTTATATATATATTTTGACATGATACTTTTATTCCTTACATTACACATTTCATAAATGCTTTGATGACATATTCATTACTATGATAGCATATTATCCAAATTTTATCACATACTTCTAAATGATTACATATTTTTCAATAACATGATGTAGTTAACTCTTTTCTTTCGAGATAAGTAATTCATAGGCTACATCCTTCACCTCAAAAGGGAAAATATTATTGGACTTGTCATAGAGATTTAATTCTTCATTTATATAAAATTTATATTTTAGGATGGACTACATGATTCAGAGAGTTCATACAGGTTCAAATTATCAATTTGGTTTAGATTATGGGATACATGTTTTTAAATCGGAACAAGCATTGAGTGCATATGCACACATTTTATGAGAATATAAGTTATAAGTTTTTATATTATTTAGATTTTGGACAATGAGATATAGATGCATGGAATTCTATATCATGTTGTCAATAATTGTATCATATTATAAAACATGAACATTCTTCATGCACTCAAATTATTATAATTTTATAGTTAAGAGCATGGAATTAATGGTACCAAAAGTTACATATTGAATTTATAACTTCATTTGTAGTGGTTTATTCTTGGGCTTGTCATAGTCTCCCCTTTCATGTTGAGGTTCAAAATTAGTTAAATGAGTATTATGTCAAAATTTTATGCACTTAATATCATAACACTACTCCCTAAGGGTTGAGATAATTTTATTTCCAACCCATGGCCCTCACCTTAGTTAAATTATCCATCAGGACATAATCACCCCCAATTCTCCAAATGCTTCAGTAGGTATCCCAATTCTCCATATGTTTTAGCGAGAAACATATTCTCAAATGTTTTAGTAGGAATCATAATTTCCAATAGCATATGTTGACCATTTTTTGGTCTAGCAGGCCAAAAATCAGTCCCCTTCTTCCTCTGCTATTTTAGGCCAATTCATTTTGACTTTGCACAAGTCCAAGAATTTTCTATGGACTCTACAGGTATATTTCTATAGACTCTGCAGGGCTTGGGTTTCTATGGACTCTGCAGGGCTTGGGTTTCTACGGACTCTGCAGGTCTATTTCTACGGACTCTGCAGGGCTTGGTTTTCTACGGACTCAGCAGTGAGTTTTTCTATGAACTCTATAGGTGTAATCTTTTGACAGATGAAGAACCAGTTCAGAGAGTGCAAGGTTTTACAAATCTTCTTCAAACTCTTATCTAAATAAATTCATAAGGAAAGAGAGCTAAAATGGTTCAGAAGACACTTTTCCTTAAGGTTGGAAGAGTGGTTCAATGACACAATCTTTCCAAGAGTTAGCACCTTTGAACCGTTGAACCAATTCAACGCCTTGGTTCAATCGGTGGGTTCATCACTTGGCTCAATCACTTGGTTCATCGCTTGGTTCAATCACTTGGTTCAATCGGTGAGTTCAACGCCTTGGTTCAATCAATGGGTTCATCACTTGGTTCAATCACTTGGTTCAATCGATGAGTTCAACGCCTTGGTTCAATCGATGGGTTCATCGCTTGGTTCAATCACTTGGTTCATCATGGAAGGTTCAAAGGCTTGGTTCAATGAATGAGTGGCACATAGTGTTGAACCGTTGAACCATTTTTGGTTCAATCGGTCGGTTCAATGGCTTGGTTCAAGGGAGCATCCTAAAGCTTGAAGACAAGTCCCCTTATAGAGGGCAATTTTAGGTTCAAGAGCCCTTACAGAGGGTAGGGAGAACTTCAAAGAGGCCACAAAGAAGCGGCTATGACATTTTAGAATTTTTTTAAGGCAAAGTCTCAAATTTCTTTGAACTTTTGTCTGAAGGATTTCCTTTGGACAAAAAGTTTGAAGGAGTTCGGGGAAGACTGCAGCCAAAGAACCCAAAGGAATAGCGAGCAACCGGACAAATTCTTGTGGACTTTTTATCCATGGGAAAATTATTCAAAAAAAAGTCTGAAGCAAAAAAATCTCGTAGAAAGGGCCTAAGAGACAAAAGGCCACTGAAGGGCAGGTGCCCTTGCGGTGGGCTCTCGGTCGGCCAAATGAAGGGTATCTCTTCAGAGCTGAAGGGACACTTCCCCTTTGGGAGGGTCTGAAACAAAGAAAAAGCCATAGAAAAGGCCCAAAGGAATTCACCAAGGATGGTGACGTCCTGGAAGCCATCAACTTTACGAAGATGGATTAGCCATTATTTTTCAAATGATGACGGGTGTGTGGATGTCAAATTTAGGATGGTGAAATAGTCATTTGCTTTTGAATTGCCTAAGTGCCAACCAGAGATGAGCCCAAGGAACGTAGCGACCCACCAGAAGATAGCCCCGAGGGCCGAAGGAGCCAGAAGAAGACAAAATAGGAAGAAGACAAAGAGCCCACAGAACAAAGAGAGAAAAGTGCCAAGTGTAGGAATAGGCAAATAGTCTAAGTGGCGAAGGGAGGTGCCGATTCAAGAAGTTACCCCGGCAGGTGATACAATGTCTATGAATTGATCATTAGGAGGCACAAATGGCTAATGGTGCGACCCATTTCTCTTCATTTCACATTAATGAGCAGACAAGCCATGTAATCACCTTGAAGGAGCAGTCTTGCAAGCAGACAAAAGGGCACAACTCATAATTTCTCATTGATGTTTAAGCGGCTTACTCTTCCCAATGATCAGAGTGCACATGGGTCATTTGTAAAAAAGGGTACCAAAAGGCCTCCTTCCTTCCTCTATATATTGTTGACTTGTCTTTTAAGAAGGATATTTCACATTTTTAAGGTGAAGCCCTGGCAAATTTTCACCTGAAATCAATAAATGCATTTTTACCTCTATTTTGATTAGATATCTCTGTGTGTGTTTGAGTGTTAGTTTTATGTTTAGTCATTGCTTCTTAATGCTTCCATAGGCTTAACATCAACACACCTAGTGTTTATAAGGTGCCATTCTTATAGGTGACAAGAAGAGCTATACCTGGAAGTGCAGAGATAGAAAGAAGCTACTACACAGTGTGCCCTTTCCATAGCACCTATGGTGAGTCCCTATTTTTTGTGTATTCCTTTAAAGCCTCCCTGTTAAGCTTCTTGCAGCCTGGTCCTTCTTCCAATTTGAAGTGTACGTATGTGTTTGTTTGACTTCTAGTGTGAGTGTGAGTAGGTCAAATAATTTAGTGCATCACCCCCTTTAGAGTAGGTTCTATTTTCCTGCAATCCTTCTCCCTTTCAACCCCCCCATTATATATTTATATACATGTATTAGCACTTATTAGAACAACTCAAATGCATCAAAGGGAGCTAGCCCTTACCTAGAGACTCTCCCCTCCAACTTTGCTAGTCCCATAGGTGAGAGGGGAGTTTCCATTTTGACGTGTGGAAGGCAGGAGCTTGGCCTCCTGCCCTGAGTGCAATCCACTGTGTCAACAGTTTTTGGCATGCCCAGTGAGACTCAATTTTTACACTCAATAAAGTTTCAGGATTGATGTTGGTCCTGTTACATCAAATCAACTATTTTCAGCATCTAGTGACTCCACTGGTAAGAAATTTATTTTTCAATCAAAGACTAATCTGACTTCCTATGCCTAAAGTCACCACATGGTCTACTTCTAAGGGTGTTCCTTTCAACTTCATTGAGTTGCCTTTGAACTCAGCAAAAAGACTGAGGTTTGAGAGGACACATCCTTATTCAGCAAACCACCTTCCCAGACCTGTTGTAAGGAACACATATGCAGTAGGGCCATAGTTACATCTCATCATAGCTATGTCATTACCCTTTGTGACTTTTTGTGGTTAGAGTCCATTAAATCTCTAGCGTTATGACCCAATTCAGGCACAACCCTCAAAAGTGTGCCTTCCTTTGATGGAGAGGGGCCCATTACAGTCATTGAACACATCAAAAATATTGCTAACCTCTGCAATATTCACAATGTCACTGAGTAAAATATTGCAATCAGATTGTTGGCATTGTCGCTCAAGGGCAAAGCTCTTGACTGGTATGGGACTTTGACTATAAATTTAATCAGTTCCTAGAATTAATTGGGCACTCACTTGATGGACCATTTTGGGGAAAAGAGTGATCACCTCTCGCTTGTCGAGCAACTGACTACCATGAAAAGGGCCCCACATGAATACATGTAGGATTTCAACGCTCATTTTTAGAAGACATGGGATAGAATTCCCATTCTGGTAAAACCTACTCCTAGCTATGCTTTCTTATATTACTTAAGAGCATTGAACAGTGATATCACTGTTATGATACAATCAATGGGAGGACATGTGCTGCCTACCACCTATGACATAGCTATAGCAGCTAAAAATTACTTAGTGCAAGCTGGGAAGATAGATCCTAGACCCCATATGCCACTTTTCTCTGAAATGCTACCTCTAATTCAAACTACTGCTCCCACATTAGCTCCTCTGCCTAGCATAGAGAAACTAGCTGCTGATCCATCCAATGAACTTCATGAAGTTAAGAGTCTATTGCAAAGTATGTCAAATGAACTTGTGGCTCTTAAAAGGCAGCACACTCAAAGCAACTGACCAAACCAAGGATACCAACAGTATGGTTAAGCTCCTAGACCCCTTTCCAAAATTACAATCAAGGACAGGGTCAGCTTACTCAGACCAAACCTTTTCAAGGCTACAACCTAGGTGCCCCTTCATCATCTAAGGTCATGGTGCTCGTTCAAAACAATCTGGTGTAGGAACAACCAAGTTGTTCAACCATGGGATATGGTCATAAATAGGCTGTTTAACAAATGAAATGATGGGTTATTACCCAAATGTACAAGACAATCAGGCAGCTTCCCATTCTCAAGTCTTTGAGGATCCAATGCAACCCAAGATGAGTAGCAGTCAGGCCCAGCTTGATTCTACCCTCATGAATCATCTAGAAGGAGAATTCTATTCAGTCAATTATGTGGGTGTTGCAGACAATCAAGTTGACTGTGTTGCAGCCAACACAAGATTCAAAAGGAGAGCAATGGAAGAAACTCAGGCTACTACCCAAGCGTCAGCAACACCTTCTTCATCACATGCAAATCAAAAAGTCCTAAGTTTTAGATCGTCAGTTGTACCTTTAGCTCCTCAGCCTATACCTCAGGCTGTACATAATTCTAAATAAATTTTGAAGGAGGGCAACTCTCGAGTCAATGTGGTTGACCAGATGAAGAAGCTACACATGAACATCTCTTTGTGGGATTCACTATCAATACCAGGGCAAAAAGACATGCTGCAAAAGAAATTGCATGAGCTGGATGAACATGCTATCCCAGCAAGAGCTGACAACATTTTAATGATGAATGGACAACCTTCCACCTTAGGTTAGACCCAGAAGGAAGATAAGGTTCCTCCTTTTTATGTGTCCTTGGTCATAGGAGATTTCTTGGTGCACAATTGCATCATTGATAGTAGAGCAAGCACCTCGGTGATGCCCAAATGCATAGCTAACAATCTAGGTTTAAAATACAAAGAAATGACCAAGGGAGTCCTGCAGCTGGATGGAACCCCAGAATAGACAATTGGGGTGGTAAGAGGATTGAGCTTGACACTGCATGCTTGTCTAACTTTCTCAGTTCCTCATGATGTGGTAGTGGCAGATGTCTCTCCCTACTTTGCCATCTGCTTATCCAAGGATTTTACATTCAAGATAGGCGGCTACTTAGTAACAAATTGGTCTTATCTAGTTTTTAGAACCAAGTATAGGACTAAAGTCAAGATTTAATCCAAACCACTCCACAGAGATCATCTGGAACCTTACTTGCTCAAGGCAACAAATGTCAGCTATGCCATCATTGACTAGGAATAGTTCCAAGTAGACCATTCTCCATCCTCTGCCCTTGAAGGAGTTGTAGACCTGCTCTTAGATGAATGGGGAAGTGACAAATTCAAGCATGATCCATACAAATTCATAGAGGAGGTGGGCCTTAGAATTTATTGCATGTATGAAGAGGGTACTTTTGTACTAAATTTGATGAAGGCCAACCAAGAAAGTTTAGGTCTATGGCAGCTGTTCTTTGATGGTTCAAAGAGTAAGTTGGGAGTTGATGGTGGAGCGGTGCTAGTCTCTCCTTCAAAAGAGAGGTATCTTTTAGCCTTCTAGTTCTAATTTTATTGCACATGCAATGTTGCGAAATATGAATCCCTCATCCACAGCTTGGAGTGGGTGAGGAAAAGAGGAATCAAAGAGCTGCAAGTGTTTGGTGATAGCGAGCTGATTGTCAACCAGGTAAGAGGCCAAAATTTGATGAAGAATTCTCTACTGAAGTCCTACAAACATAGGGTATGGGACTTAGTGGAAAATTTCTTCGCTTTCAATATTACCTCCATTCTTAGAGAATGGAACAAGCAAGTAGACAGGCTGGTAGTAGTTGGTGCCCAATTTAGTATTACTCAGGAAATAGGTTGAGACCACAGCTCACGTCACTTGAAAGTAGTGATCCGACCCTCTGTACCTGACAACATCACCAACTAGCAGGTTTTCAATAGTGATCAGCAAATAGCTCTCTTCCTGCAAGAAGAAGCAAAATTTGTTGCAAAAACTAGGTAAAGCTACAACAACAATATGGCAGCTAGATTGTTCAGCTGAAGAACAATAAGCTCCCAAAGGGTTTGGTCACTCTAGAGAGTATATTAAATGGAGATGACCAATTGAGAAGCAACAAGGTGTGCATTGAAACAAAGGAGGAGCACCATGAGAAGGTGGAAATATTCAAGGATAAGCTACTTGCACTTGGGAAAGTGTGCACAAACTAGGAAAGGTAGGCTTTCATCTTATTATGCCAAGAATTTACTGATATTTTCGCTTGAGAATATAGTGATTTGAAGGGCTTTGAACCAAGTTTGGCCCAACATACCATTGAGCTCGAAGAAGGCACCAAGCCAATCAAGTAGAAGCAGAGGCCTATGAACCCAATGATTGAACCTCTCATGTGAAAGGAACTCACCAAGTTGATTGAATCCAAGATAATATTTCCAATCAAACACTCTTTTTGGTTGGCCATTCTCGTTCTTGTCTAAAAAAAGAATGGGGAGATCATACTATGCATCGATTTCAGAGACCTCAAAAAGATTCTCTTTGAAAGACCACTATCCTCTCCCAAACATGGAACAGATCCTTCAAATGGTGATAGACAACGAGCATTTCTCCCTCCTAGATGGGTATTTAGGATACAACTAGATTTTGGTACAAGACTGTGACCAGCACAAGACAGCCTTCACAACCAAGTGGGGAATGTTTGCTTATAATAAAATGCCTTTCGGACTATCTAATGCTGGTGCCACCTTTTAATGGGCTATGGACATGGCCTTTCAAGGCCTGATGAATAAGACTGTACTGGTATATCTTGATGATGTGATAGTTTTCTCCAAGGAAGTGAGCAAACACATGAAACACCTAAGGCAAATCTTTGAGAGGTGTATTGAGTTTGGTATCTCTCTCAATCCTAAGAAATGTGTGTTCATTGTCCACGAGGGGAAGCTCTTTGGTCACATTGTATCTTCGGAGGGTTTGGCTATTGATCCAGAGAGAGTTTGCTCCATCTTGGAGCTGTCCTTACCCAAACACAAGAAAGGCCTGCAAAGCTTCTTTGGTAAGATAAATTTCATACGGAAATTTATCCCAAATTTTGTGGAGATGGTCAAGCCATTGACCTCTATGCTGAGGAAGGGTGAGGAGTTCACATGGATAGTACCGAGAAAATATAGTTTTGAAGAAATCAAGCAGGCCATAGCCCGGGCTCCTACTTTGATCAACCCTAACTTCACCAAAGATTTCAACCTCTACACCTTTGGCAATGAAGAGTTAATCTCCGCCATGCTTACCCAAGCAAGTGATGATAACCTTGAGTAGCCAATTGCATTTTTTAGCCAAGGCCTAGAAGGTTTTGAAGTCAGATACACATATGTGGAAGAGTAAGTGTTGGTGGTCATACGGAGTCTGAAGAAGTTCAGACACATGCTGTCCAATAGCAAAATCCACCTCATGGTTCCACATCCCAGCATCAAAGATTTCTTGGTCAACCGAGACCTAAATGAGAAGAGAGCAGGGTGGTTCACTAAGGTGATGGAATATGATGTAGATATCAAGATCACCAAACTGGTAAGAGGGAGAGGCTTGTGTGAACACCTCACTGTAGACTTTAAGTAGAAAAAGGAGGATAGTCTGTTGATCCTTGATGCAGCTATAGTAGAAGAACCAACTGTCATGAGGGATTGGACATCAGATGTGAGGCATTTCCTTCTCACTGGTGAGTGCTCACACTCACTTGACAGGACCAAGAGAAGGTATTTCAGACTCCAGTGTCTCCCTTATGCCCTGATTGATGGAGTGCTATTCAAGAAAGATCTCTCAGGAGTCTTTTTAAGATGCTTGGACTCAAGTCAGGCTGACAAGGTGATGTCTGAGTTCCATGATGGACCAATCGGTGGTCATTTTGCTCCTAGGGCTACTACAACAAGAATAATGAGAGCTGGCTATTTCTAGCCTACTCTTTTCAGGGACACCCATGCCTGGGTACGAAAGTGCCAAAAGTGTGCACTTTTAGATGGGAAGCAACGACTAGCTGCCATGCCTTTACAACCTATTTAGGTGGAGCAGACATTCATGCAATGGGGCCTGGACTTCATAGGGATGATTAATCCTCCCTCCAGTGCTGGACACAAGTGGATCCTGACTGCCATGGATTATTTCACAAGATGGGTAGAGGCTGTTGCTCTAAAGGAGGCCAATGAAAGTGTGGTCCTAGATTTTTATGAGGATCTAGTGACAAGGTTTGGGGTTTCAACAACTGTAATCTCAAATAATGCATTAGCTTTTTTGGGAACCAAAACAAGTGAATGGGCACTGAGATATGGTATGTATCTCATCACTTCATCTAATTACTACCCACAGGGGAATGGGATGGCTAAGTCTACAAATAAGAACCTGATTAGGATCATCAAGTGAACTATGGAGGAGAATCAAAGGACTTGGCATGCCAAGTTGAAAACAGCCCCATGGGTGGATAGGGTCACCCCGAAGAGGGCAATTGACAATTTTCCATACACATTTGTCTATGGAAGGGAAGCTAGGCTCCCCATTTCACTTGAGTTGCTAGCCTTAGATCTTGCTCACCAACTAAAATTAGAAGAAGGAAATAACATGGAGGTTAGGCTATGTGAGTTGATGGAACTCCAAGAGACAATGGACTAGGGTATGGCTTCTATGACCAGCCACCAACAACAAGTGAAGAGACACTTCAAGAAGAAATCTTCATCAAAAGGTTTCTCTGAAGGAGACATTGTCTTGAAATGGGATGAAGACCGAGCTAAGCCTAGAAAGCATGCAAAGTTTGATGCCCTATGGAGTGGCCCATACATAATCACTCAGTGCATGCAGCATAATGCATTCCAACTCTCCAGGTTGGATGGTGAAGAACTGTATATCCCAGTTAATGGGATATATCTTAAGCATTACCACTGAGCCCCTTCTCCATCATGTATATATTTCCCTTGCTTTTTTCCTATTTTCCCTAAGTGCCTTTTGCACATGTTAGTAGTTTTCTTAGCTTTGTGTGTGTTTTCATTTCCTTTTAAGGTAAATTTTCATGATTGGTTCTAGAATTTATCAGAGCTATTGTTGATCTTTAAGTTACAATCTGACCTCGTGCCCAATGGATTTTGAGGCAACTAGCTTCTAAGCATAGTAAGCATGCTTCCTCTGGGAGTCGCCAATTTGTTGACCATTTTTTGGTCTAGCAAGCCAAAAATTGGTCCCCTTCTTCCTCTGCTATTTTAGGCCAATTCATTTTGATTTTGCACAAGTCCAGGAATTTTCTACGAACTCTGCAGGTCTATTTCTATGGACTCTACAGGGCTTGGGTTTCTATGAACTCTGCAAGGCTTGGGTTTCTACAGACTCTACAAGGCTTGGGTTTCTACGGACTCTATAGGTCTATTTCTATGAACTCTACAGGGCTTGGTTTTCTATGAAATCAATAGTGAGTTTTTCTATGAACTCTATAGGTGTAAGATTTTTGATAGATAAAGAACCAGTTTAGAGAGTGCAAGGTTTTACAAAGCTTCTTCAAACTATTGTCTGAAGAAATTCATAAGGAAAGAGAGCTAAAATGGTTCAGAAGACACTTTTCCTTAAGGTTGGAAGAGTGGTTCAATGCAATAATCTTTCCAAGAGTTAGCACCTTTTAATCATTGAACTAATTCAACGCCTTGGTTCAATCACTGGGTTTATCGCTTGGTTCATCGCTTAGTTCAATCACTTGGTTCAATCGGCGAGTTCAACGCCTTGGTTCAATCGGTGGGTTCATCACTTGGTTCAATCACTTGGTTCATCATGGAAGGTTCAAAGGCTTGGTTCAAGGGAACATCCTAAAGCCTAAAGACAAGTGCCCTTGTGGAGGGCAGTTCTGGGTTCAAGAGCCCTTGTAGAGGGCAGGGAGCACTTCAAAGAGGCCACAAAGAAGTGGCTAAGACCTTTTGAAATTTTGTTAAGGCAAAGTCCCAAATTTCTTCAGACTTTTATCTGAAGGATTTCCTTCAGACAAAAAGTCTGAAGGAGTTCAGGGAAGACTACAACCAAAGAACCTGAAGGAATAGAGAGCAATTGGGATAAATTCTCATGGACTTTTTGTCTACGGGAAAATTGTCTATGAAAAAGCTTGAAGCAAAAAAAGCCTACAGAAAGGGCCAAAGAGACAAAAGGCCACTGAAGGGCAGGTGCCCTTGCGAGGGGCTCTCGATTGGCCAAATGAAGTGCATCTCTTCAGAGTTGAAGGGACACTTCCCCTTTGGGAGGGTTCGAAACAAAGAAAAAGCCATAGAAAAAGCCCGAAGGAATTTGCTAAGGATGGTGATGTCCCGGAAGCTGTCAACTTTAAGAAGATGGATTAGCCATTATTTTTCAAATGATGACAGGTGCGTGGACATCAAATTTAGGATGGTGAAATAGCTATTTGCTTTTGAATTGCCTAAGTGCGAACCAGAGATGAGCCCAAAGAACGCAACGACCTGCCAGAAGATAGACCTGAGGGCTGAAGGTGCTAGAAGAAGACAAAATAAGAAGACAAAGATCCCATAGAACAAAGAGAGAAAAGTGCTAAGTGTAGGAATAGGTAGATAGTCCAAGTGGTGAAGGGAGGCACTGATTCAAGAAGTAACCCCTGTAGGTGATACGGTGTCTATGAATTGATCATTAGGAGGTGAAAATGGTTAATAATGCGACCCGTTTCTCTTCATTTTGCATTAATGATCAGACAAGCCACGTAATCACCTTAAAGGAGCGGTCTTGTAAGTAGAAAAAAGGGTGCGGCTCATAATTTCTCATTGATGTTTAATCGGCTTGCTCTTCTAAATGATTGGAGTGCACATGGGTCATTTGTAAAAAAGGGTGCCAAAAGGCCTCCTTCCTTCCTCTATATATTGTTGACTTGTTAGTTAAAAAAGGATCTTTCACATTTGTAAGACGAAGCCCTGGAAAATTTTCACTTGAAATCAATAAACACATTTTTACCTCTATTCTAGTTAGATATCTCTGTATGTGTCTGAGTGTTAGTTCTATGTTTAGTAATTGCTTCTTAATGCTTCCACATGTTTAACACCAACACACCTAGTGTTTATAAGGTGCCATTCCTGCAGGTGACAAGAAGATATGTACCTAGAAGCGCAGAGATAGAAAGAAGCTACTACACAGTGTGCCCTTTCCACAGCACCTATGGTGAGTCCCTATTTTCTGTGTATTTCATTAAAGCCTCCCTGTTAAGCTTTCTGTAGCCCGGTCCTTCTGCCATTTTGATGTGTACGTATGTGTTTGTCTAACTTCTAGTGTGAGTGTGAGTAGGTCAAATAATTTGGTGCATCACCCCCTTTAGAGTAGGTTCTATTTTCCTACAATCCTTCTCCCTTTTCCCCCTGCCATTATATATTTATATACCTATATTATCACTTATTGGTGTTAAGTTGTGGAGCTAAAAGCTTCACTGATGCAAATGGAGGTGGTTGCTAAGTGTCAGAGCAACTGACATCAGTCTGATCAACTGACATCAGTCATATTCAGCTATGCAGTAACCAACATCAATTAGGGGTCGGTCGGCATCAGTCAGACAGGAATTGACATTGGCAACTTGTGTGTGTGTGTGTGTGCGCGTTTGCATGCATTTCCAAAACTGGTCTAATTTTAGACAGACAGTTAGTTTGCATGTAAAGACTAATTTTAGTCTTGAGTCTGCGTTTCTAATTACTGTAATTGGGAAGTCTAATTATTGTTTGTATGGGATCTATTTAATAGACCCATGGGGCTGTATTGTAATCAAGGACAAAGAAGGATTAGATCCTCAAGTGTAAGATCTAGTAGGTCTGCAAGAGTGTAAGACCAAGTTGATCTGCAGGTAGCAAGATCAGGGAGATCTACATGGTAAGTAAGATTAGTTAGATCTACGAGTGTGTGTGTGTGCTAGGTCAGGTAGATCTGTGGGGTAGCAAGATCAAGGAGATCTGCAACACAACAAGGAGCAAGATCAAGGAGATCTACTTGGAGTACTTAGAGTACTTGTGGACTGAAAGTAGGCAACAACGGTTGAGTTGATTGTCACTTACTGGTGGAGGGAGCAACTCTGTGTTTGAGTTGTGGTTGTAATTGATTGAGAGAGAGAACTCTTGAGGGAGAATTACTGTACACCCAAGAGGTGTGGGAAGAGTGTGATTTCTTCATTGTATTTCCTTCTGGAAGAGTGTTAATACAAGATTGTATTGTCTCTCATATTCTGTGCTATTTCTAAATTCTAGTTACTTATTACTTCTGGGTTAATTTTGTGTTTAGTTGCTTATACAAAGGTAATCAAGTGTGCTCTTAGGAGTGGATCCTGACAAGTGGTATTAGAGCTTGGTTCACTAACATCTTGGGTTTCAGAGTGTGTTAAGTGTTTGTTGATTACAGGTCACTCACAGGGGTTTCTGTTTGAGTGGGAGTAAAGCAATGGTAGAAGAAAGTATGCTAAGAATGGAGAAATTCAATGGAAAGAATTATCAATTATGGAGGATGCAGATAGAGGATTATCTGTATCAAAAAGATCTATACTTATCGTTGGGTGGGGTTTCATGTAAGCCCACATGTATGCAAGATGAAGAATGGAAGGTTCTTGACAGAAAGGCTCTAGGAGCTATAAGGCTGACCTTGGCAGCTTCTGTGGTTTCCAACTTATCTTAGGCAAGGACAATGGTAGAGTTAATGGAATCTTTGGCAAATTTATATGCAAAACCCTCAGCTTCGAATAAGGTATTTCTTATGAAGCAATTATTTAATTTGTAAATGCTGGAAGGTGGATCGGTATATAGTCATCTTAGTGATTTTCATGGTTTGGTAAACCAGTTAAATTCAGTCAAAATAGTTTTTGATGATGAAATTAAGTCTCTCTTAATTTTATGCTCTTTACCGAAAAGCTGGCATAGCTTGGTAATGGTAGTAAGTAATACTGCATCTGCTTCAAATATCTTGAAAGTTGATGATGTTGTTAGTGTAATATTGAATGAAGAAATTCACAAGAAAAGCACAGGGGAATCATCAGGTAATGCTTTAATTGTTGAAAGTAGGGGAAGGCAAAGAGAGAAGAGCAAGCAAGGGAAATCAAGGTCAAAGATAGGCAGGAGATCCAGATCTAGGTATGGCAGTATAATATGCTAGAATTGTGGAAAGAAAGGGCATGTAAAGAAAGATTGTTGGTTGAAAGAATATCAGCATGAAGGAATTAAAGAAGCAAATGATGCATGTATTGTTGCACATGATGCTCTTATATGTTCCTTGGATAAAGTAGAATCTTGGGTTTTAGATTCTGATGCCTCTTTCCATGCAACCCCAAATAGAGTATTTTTCCATGATTATGTCCATGGAGACTTTGGAAAGATTTATTTAGGGGTTGGTGAGCCTTGTCAAATTGTTGGAAAAGGGGAAGTGCAGCTGAAATTGTAGACGGGAAACACATGGGTGTTGAAGGATGTCATGTATATCCTAGTCTTGAAGCAGAATTTGATTTCTGTAAAAAAGTTGGGTGATGAGGGTTGCACAGTTACTCTCATAGTGGAATCTTGGAAAGTTTCCAAGGGTGCACTTGAATTAGCAAGAGGTAAGAAAGTAGGTACACTTTAGCTATCTACTTGTATTACTGATTCTCTTTCTATTTTATCTACTTCAGATGTAGATGCAAAGATGTGGCTCTGTAGGCTTGGTCACATGAGTGAGAAGGGAATGGAGGTTCTTAAGTCAAAAGGTAAGACTTCAGATTTGAAAAGCATAGATCAAAATTTTTGTGAGCATGGTATCTTTGAGAAACATGTGAAAGTGAGGTTTCTCACAACTGGGTCAACAAAAAAGAAGCACAGGTTGGAACTTGTTCACATAGGTGTGTGGAGACCAGCTTAGGGAGCTTCTATTAGAGGATCACAGTATTATGTTTTTGATGCTACAAGAAAGGATTGGGTTTATTGCATAAAGAGGAAATCTGATGTTTTTGACACATTGAAGAATTGGAAAGCCTTGGTTTTTAAGGAGAAGATGATGGACAGAGATCAACTCAAGAGGCTAAATAATTCTGAGTAGGGCAGTGTTGGTTTGGACAAGGTTATGATCCAAAATGAGCTCATGGGTAAAAATCATCACTCACAGAAAAACATAGTTACTGACATCGAACAGGCAGGAATCGACGTTGGTCATGTGCAGACCAAAGTCGGTGATGTTAGGCAGGTGGAAACTGATGTCGGTCAGGTAGGAACTGACATCGGTCAGATCGGTCACATGGAACCGACGTCGATCAGATGTAGATTGGGAGATGACTGGGATTGGTCACTGTTAGAATAAAAGTTGGGCGGACAACAAGCTATCAAGGAGTTTCAAATGCCCATGAGGAGGTCCAAAGGGGTAAGTAAGCCTCAAATTCATTATTCTCCTTCTTTATACTACTTGTTGCTCACTAATGGTGGAAAACTAGGAAGTTTTGAAGAGGCAATGTAGGTAGAATCTGGGAAACAGTGGGAGCATGGCATGAATGAGGAAATTGATTCCTTGGAAGAGAACCAAATGGGAGATTTGGTAGAGTTGCCAGCTAGAAAGAAAACACTGAAAGATGAATGGATTTACAGGTTAAAGAAAAGAGAGAATGGACATGTGAGATAGAAGGCCAAGTTATATGGTCTTGAGCAAGCTATAGGACAATGGTGTTTAAGGTTTGACAGGTGTATGACAAAGCATGGATTTAGTCAATGTCAATGTGACCATTGTGTTTATTTTACTAGGTTGGATAATATTAACTACATTATCCTGTTATTGTATGTGGATGATATGCTTGTTGCAGGGTCACACATGCAGGGAATTACTGAACTAAAGGTAAAGTTAGTTTAGAGGTGTGCCATGAAGGATTTGGAAGCAGCAAATAAATTATTTACCATGAGTATTTTTAGAGACAGGGAAAGTTACAGGTTGATTTTGTCTCAAGAGGATTATGTGAATAAGGTAGTGGAGAGTTTCAATATACAGGATGCAGAATTGGTTAGCACACATATGGTTGGACAGTTCACAAAACAGTGTCCTGAATCACATGATGAGGTTGAGTACATATGTACTAGACTTGATATTACCCAAGCAGTGGGAGTTGTCAACAAGTTTATGGCCAATTCAGAAAAGGAGCACTGGAAAGCAGTTCAGTGGATTCTCAGGTATCTGAGAGGGACTAACAACAGTTATACATGCTATGCAGGGTCAAGCACTTCTCTACATGGGTATGTAGATTCAGATATGGCAGGTTACTTGGATGACAGGAGAAGCACCATAGGATATGTGTTCACTGTTGGTGGTATAGTGGTTAGCTAGATTTTAGAGAGGTAGAAGGTTGTTGCAGTCACAGAGGCTAACAAAGATAAGAACCCTATGGAAATGTTAACAAAGCTAGGAACAAAGGAGAAGTTGAATCTTCATTCAACTTCTATTGGTCTTCAAAATTAAACTTGAAGAGGGATACAAGCTAGGAAACAAAATTAGATGATGTATAGGTACAAGTATAGGTGCAGCTATTTATCTCCAAGTGGGAGATTGTTAAGTTGTGGAGCTAAAAGCTTCACTAATGCAATAGAGGTGGTTACTGAGTGTCAGAGCAACTGATGTTGGTATGATCAATTGACGTCAGTCATATTAAGCTACGCAGTAACCAACATTAATTAGGAGTTGGTCGGCATCGGTCGACATGAATCGACATCGGCAACCTGTGTGTGTGTGCATTTGCATGCATTTCTAGAACTGGTCTAATTTTAGACAGATAGTTAGTTTGCATGTAAAGACTAATTTTAGTCTTGAGTCTGCATTTCTAATTATTGTAATTGGGAAGTCTAATTATTGTTTGTATGGGATCTATTTAATAGACCCATGGGGCTGTATTGTAATCAAGGACAAAGAAGGATTAGATCCTCAAGTGTAAGATCTAGTAGGTCTGCAAGAGTGTAAGACCAAGTTGATCTGTAGGTATCAAGATCAGGGAGATCTACATAGTAAGTAAGATCAATTAAATCTGTAGGTGTGTGTGTGTAAGGTCAGGTAGATCTGTGGGGTAGCAAGATCAAGGAGATCTGCAACACAACAAGGAGCAAGATCAAGGATATCTACTTGGAGTACTTGGAGTACTTGGTGGACTGGAAGTAGGCAACAATGGTTGAGTTGATTGTCACTTACTGGTGAAGGGAGCAACTCTGTGTTTGAGTTGTGGTTGTAATTGATTAAGAGAGAGAACTCTTGAGGGAGAATTACTGTACGCCCAAGAGGTGTGGGAAGAGTGTGATTTCTTCATTTTATTTCCTTTTGGAAGAGTGTTAATACAAGATTGTATTGTATCTCATATTCTATGATATTTCTGAATTCTAGTTACTTATTACTTCTGGGTTAATTCTGTGTTTAGTTGCTTATACAAAGGTAATCAAGTGTGCTCTTAGGAGTGGATCCTGACAATTGGATCAACTCAAATGCATCAAATGGAGCTAGCCCTTAATTAGAGACTCTCCCCTCCAGCTTTGCCAGTCCCACAGGTGAGAGGGGAGTTTCCATTTTGACATGTGGAAGGCAGGAGCTCGGCCTCCTGCCCCAGGTGCAATCCACTACGTCAACAACATCATAAGGGGAAATATGGTTCACCCACTTATCGGTGTATTTATCCCTTACTCTTTAAGTTTTAACATATTCATTTCAAATTTAATTTTCATATATGAACATTTATTGTTACATGTTCATTATAGGTTTATTTATATCAAAATGCACATTTGTAACCTCCTCCCAAAGATAAACAATGTTTTAAAAACTCAAGTACATCTCTTTATCTTTTTACCCAAGCATTTTAATTCATTTCAATACTATAATAAGAGGGGACATTTTTAAACACTAAAATATAGTATTATACACTTAGAAATTTTAGTCTTAACCTACATTCACTTTATATTACTTATACATACAAATATGACTCTTACACACCTTTCTCTCACATCTACATGCTTTCCATGGGTCTGACCTTCCATAGTTCCTATCAGTCACCTAAAAAGTTCCCTATTTTGTGTCTAACATGTGCATTATCATATCATACCATCTCTAGATCATCATATTAGTATTTATGTCTTTTAGACAAATTTATTAGACTCGGACACTTGTATAATTTTGAACTTGTCCAACTCTGAAGAACTTATCCCCACACTAAAAAATGGTCATTTTTCAAATTAAAATTATCTTCATGTGTCAACCCATTATGTTTTGTATGTCAATGGCATGAGAAATTACACAAAGAATCTCATATACATACAACATAGGTCTACGCATATTCCCTAATTAACATAGTTAATGAAGCCTATTATAACACTTTCACATTTAAAGGAATTTCCTTAAACTTTTCAATTCAGAAATCATTCATAAGGAGTAGGTCCTAGCCAAATTTGAAGCTCTCAATCTAAGCCAAATCATGAGGCCAAAATAAGTCTCATCATATCCTAAAAGTAACCCTTTTCCCTCTAATTCTCATGATTAAAAGTGAATTTAGATGTATTTATTATAAATCATATTTGATTAAAAGTGAATTATAGGATATAAGTCTTTTCTAATATTTATAATCTATTGTTCTCTAATTTGTTAATATAATCTAAAAAATCTTGGAAAAAAGATGCCAGTTTTTTAATTATGTATATTAGAATGAATCATCAATGCAAATGACAGAGCTAGAGCATCAAATACACCAAGGCAAGGACATTTTTGAAGAGCTCCAAATTCCAAAAAAAACTTTAGAGTCCTATAGAATAATATCCTTGGAGTCCTATATTAGCTCTGGAGACCTATATGAAACTAGTTCCATAAACCTATGACAACTCCAAAGTCTTAAAAAAATAGCTCTAAAATCCTTAAAAAAATAGTTGTGGAGTCTATACATGCATAAAGTGACACACTATCCTTTTTGCATTTGAATTCCTAATTTTTAGCTGAGATAGTCGATGAAAATATGATAGGATGGTATATTTATGGGTTTGGTTGATTAGGTTGAGGTGCAAGGACGAGGTTTTTGACCACATGTGGTAAAGGGTGCTAATGGTGATACCATAAGAGTTCACCTAAGTGATGTTTCTCATTAAGACCATCAAATTGAGATGAGCCATAATTATAAGAACCTTTATTCTCAGTGAGGATAAGATACCAGAGCTCTTATTAGATACTAGGTATGGGGAATTGGGCATAATTAGAATAGATAACTCAAGGGAATTGGTTTAATTTATCAGAATGACTGTCTAGTCAATGTCATACATTAAGTGAATGAAAATATGTTGAGTCTAATCTTGAGTATGAAGAATAGAAAGAGTGAATGTCTAAACTTTGAGATCGTTAAATTTATGTGCCATCATATGAGATGGTCTAAATTTTGGTAGTTCTTCTACATGTTATTTCTCATCAAGATTGTTAAGTTGAATAATGATAAGGTGTTTAATGAGAGTATAGTGGAAATATTCAATTCTAATTTGAGTTTTACTATCGATTTGGTTGTTACTAGCATAGATAGGAGATCTAACTCTAGGAAAGATACATGCTCTATGGAGGTATGATCACTCTGGAAGTGTCATGCCAACAAATAGGGAATGTTGTTTTAAATTTTTGAAGCATATATATTTAATTTATTATGATTTTTAAAAGTTCACTTTCTATTTTTAAATGTTTTGGATCAAATTTTATGCTTGTACGTGTCTTAAAAGGCTTTGTTTGATTTTATTTTTAGTTTTTTTAGTAATGCTTCGTAAGGAAATTATAACTATACTACTTATTGAAAATATATTATTTGAAATTATGAAATAAATAAATAAAATTAAAATTAATTTAGAAGGATTTTATATTTTTTTAAATATTTTTATGAATGTAAGTGCTAAAAATCGAATTCTAGGTGAATGGTGCAAGTGTTGATTTTGGTTTCTCCTAGTTTTATGCAAAGTTTTTCCCTGCATGCACTAAATGAAATGTTATTTTTATTTAATTTTTGAATTAAAATAAATGAAATGTACTTTTTAATTTATGTTTTTGAATATGCAAATGAATAACCAAAAATTGAAGCTAAGGTTTGTTCTATGCTATGCAATTTCTAATTTTTCTTGTGATCTAGTTTAGTATACAAGTTAGGTTGTAAGTTTTTGAGTTTTTTGATGATTGTATGGAGATATAATTATTATATTAATGAATTAATGAATTTATAAAATTATAATTTTTCTGATCTATATGAGCTTCTCTAACATTCAAAAGAGATAAATTGGATCTAACATGCAAGTTTTGATTTTTCTAGCTTATGTGTGTGGGTGGATGTGTATGTGCTTACTTGATAAATATGTGTTGAGCAAAAAATGAAAATATAATATTTTTTTGGTTGTAAATAATGATAAAGTTCACATAATTTACCCTATATTTAATGTAAAACTATGTTATTTGAGGCTTTGATATGCAACTAAAAACTAAAGAAAGGAAAACTATTTTTTTTGCCAAAGAAGAGAGAGGAAGATGGTTTATTTTATTTTATTATTTTCAGAATATGAATCTATCTAATGAATAAACAAAACTTAAAATAATCTAATTTATTATAATAAAATGAGATAAAACTAAAATCAAATCCTTCAACATGATCAACGGTGATACCAAACAGGGGTGAAGAAATAGTTGTTGTGTGCATATGACCCTCAGATAGCTAGCTCCCTTAATATCAACTTTGGGAACTCTCCAAACATGATTATAAAAAATAGAGTAATTGGAGTGTGGCTAGACTGATTCATGAACAAAAAATAAGTAGTTTCAAATTTGGTGAATTTCATTCTCCAAACTTGTATAGAGTGACATGAATATGATTATAAATTGAGAGAACACTTCTCTAAAATGAAAGCAGATGAACTAGGGTTTTTTAAAAGCTTGAAAGCTTCAATCTCTTATACAATTTTAGGATTTGAAAACCTAAGAAAAGTGAGATATTTGTAAGTGAATATAGGAGGTTGCATTTGGAATTTAACTAAATTTATACTGTGAGCTTGGTCAAGTTAACTTGATAAGAATTGATAAAAATATGATTAAGAGTGAGTTGGGAAATCTTGAAGGTAAACACCAAATAAAAAAACCATAAAATGCAACTAAAAGCATGAAACATGTGTGAAAACTGAAGTTTCATAAGTTAATTTAAAAAATGTGGATAACATGATGGAATCACTAATGTATGCAAGTGATCAAAATGAAACCACTATAGTGGTTCACAAAATTGTCACTTTGTCTTCCAAACTATCATGGTGAAAGATTAACCTATTGTGGTGATTAAATTTCTGCCACAATAGTTTATGGAACCACCACTATGGTTATGATTTCACCATGGAGGTTTCATCACTGAGCTGATATTTTTAAAATGTGAAGCAAAACACTTAGAAGAAAGGGAATTTAACAAACGTTAAGGCCAAAAAGGTGTAAAATCAATCAAAAGAGAGAGAAAACTTGACCTAAGCATATTTAGGAATAAATCCTTACATCATGACTAATTTAACCACAAAATGGTACACCATGTAAAATTTAGGTATGTACATATTTCCACCTTGGGGAGATGCCTCATCTTGAATTTTTGATGGTGTTTTTCTGACTAGTGGTGCACTTAAAGGAAAAAGAGGGTTATAAATCTAACCTTATTTACCTATGTGGTGCAAAGAAGCTAACCAATAACCCCCTCATGAGTTGTGAGAAAAAAAAGAATCAAGTGTATTTTAATTAGAAAGTGAATAACATGATAATTAATCAAAACATAGATGAGTCTACTTACTATATACATGGTGGTGAAGATACTACCTGAACTATATTGTTAGGGGACTATGTTCAATGTGGAGTGGCATTGACCTACAAAATCAAAAATAAAAACAACCTAGACTAAAATTATGTTTTTAAAATCATCAATACTTGATATGTTGTGGGTTAGTTAGGCATTGAATATGCTTCAACAAGTGAGAAAATACAATTTTAAAGGAATTTTTCTAAAAGTAGAAAGTTTTCAAAACATAATGGCAATTAAAATATACTATTTATTTGAAAATTTACTAAAAATAAAAATCATTTTTGCAATTTAAATGTAGAAAATTTAAGATCTATATTTTCTATGATGGAATTGGATGAGAGAGAGGTTAAATCAATAAATGTGAAGAGAGAATGGAAAACATACTAATAGTATGAGGAGCAGGTCAGGGATGGGTAAGTTCTACTCACTTTTGACTTTTCCCCCTGATTTAAAAATTTTCTTGAAAACTTTCTTAGATCTCATAATATTTAAATTAGAACTTATGGTTTCTCTTGGGGGAGCGGTAGGGTAGGAAAATGTTAAAAAAATTAAGTTTAGGTGCATTTGTTAGTGTGTTAGGAGGGGTAAGTTATGGTTGTGGCCAAGTAGAGAAAGCACCAATATTAGGATAAAATCACCAATATTTTAAAACTATTGGTTATGTTTATACCACCATGGTTACATTTACACCTATGGTAGTTTTTAAAACTGATACAATGAAAATATTTATGCAATGGTAGCCACAACAGTTACAAAACTATCATTCGTAAAGACTAGCAATTTTATAAAAACTATGATAGTTTCACCATAAGGGTAGAAGGATAAGATTAGATGAATATTTAAGGATAAAAAAGTTATTTGGGATTATTTAACTCACATTTTTCAAGGGGAGTATGTTCATTATATTAGGGCAAGGGAACATGATTGGTTCCCTAGGATTCTAGGATAGTTGATGAGTGATGAGTTAGCAACATTGGATAAAGTAGGCATACTTAGGATTGAGTAGGTGGGGATTTTTTACATATAAATTAGGTTTATATGTAGCCTATTCACCTAATATAATTCCAACCAAAATACTTTCTAGTTATTATAAGCCTCAGGAGAGTGGACTATCACTTTTACAAATGTGTATATGATATTGTGCTTGTCGATTATAAGGAAGGTCATGACCTTAAGAGAGGCCATGAATAAAGGTGATATTGTTATTTTGATAGACTATTTTTGAGACACTGATTCATGTGACATGGGTACAAATTATAGGGTAAAATTGGCATGGGTAGAGTAGGTAGTGATCCCGCCCCTCTATAAAGTGATTATTGGGATCTTTGCCTCCCAAATAGTGAGAATAAGGAGATAGATCACCTAATTTATATCTAGGCACATATTTTTAGAGGGATAGAGGAGAGGGGATGAATATTTAAATGGGCATAGGAGGTGTTGGCATGGACCTACAATGATCTTTACTGTATTTCAAGATTGGGGGATCTATCTATCATCCACCCTACATTCATTATGAGTTGAGTGTATGAACACATTAATACTTACAAACTGTGGGTGGTGATATGAGTTATAAGGGTCATTAAATACTCCAAGTGAATAGGCATGACACCATTTAGAGACATTACATGAGTGGTGGTCACATTGATAATAACAGATCTGGTGTTCTTCCATGTTAAGATATGACAAGATAGTGGGTGAACAAGGTGGCCACTCTCACAACTTGTGAGAGTGCAAGGTAGGTGAGAGATAGGTGATTTAAAATTGAGGTGTATCCCATGGATAAGGTTAAATAATAATTTAGGATATAGTACTATCCAATTTTTCCATTTTGTATGTAGTGCTTAGGGGGAATAAAAAGGTTAGAGATGCCATATTAGGGATATTTGGGTGGCACCCCCTCACACCTAAGACTCCCATCATGGGTATAGCTAGGATGGTATTGAGAGGGGGAGGACATGAAATAAATCATCTTATAGATATTTTAGTGACATTTGTAGTGCCAATGGGAGGCCAAAAATAAGTGCAAGCACCACCATAGTACTAGTAGTAGTAACCACCACCACCATAGCAGTCACCACCACAAATATATCCATAGATATATTATTAGGTGAAAATTGGTGATGGAGGGGATAGATATCATGCCACCATATGGGGTGATCAGGAAACTATTAGGGAGGAGCTAGTAGGAGACTAGGAGGCTGAGATGAGCTCTGATGAAGGCTCAAATATAGGCTGGTAGGAGGGTGATCCTAGTAAAACAATGTGTTGGTTTATTTTAAGTCTTTTACCACATTAATTTATATTTTATTATTTAGTTATTTATATATCTTATATGACTATAGATATAATGTCTTCTCTTTTTTTGGGTTTTATAATTAACCACTTAGGGGAGGAACATGATCAAAGACACTTTATCTAACCTTTTTTAAGTGAGCACTGGTTTGAGCTAGATCAAATTCTAACGGATGTAGGTATCCTTGTGGGCATAAGTAGGCACACAAATGTTTTTCCCCTTAATCATCATACTTTTTTGAGTTCACTCATCAAAGGAGAGAGATAGTTGACTAAGAGGCCAAGGTGAGTAGTTTAGAGTCTTAGGTGAAGACTCTTAGTGAGATCGTTAGGACGAGATGAGGTTAAGCTTATTTAAGCTTATAGATAGTGAGAGGGACAACCTCTTAGGTACGTACAAATAGGATACACCACATGAGCATGATCCATAGCCCACATCACTCCTTGGAATCAAGACATTCTCATAGGATGTATAAAAGAAGTCCTGAACATTTAACTTCTAAAAGTGGTCAATACCCTCCAATGGAACCTTAGTGTCACCATTATATATATGTTTTTTGTATTTTTGAGATTAAACACATATGCCCTCTACAGAGCTGATTGTACATGAGACATGATGTATTCAAACTTGACATTTTTTATATATAGAGATATTATTTCTCAATTTGGTGACTTGGCATCGTGTATACTCTTTTAATTTTCATGATACTTTTGAATTTTTGTACTTTAGATGACTAGACATGTGATGAAATGCCATGTATCTCTATTTTATGATAATGCTATGGATGTGATTATATATTAGAGATGTGGAAACATAATGTATGCAAATATAAATTAAATGGATGCGTAAAAATTCACTAATGGTTGTTTCATAGGTGATGATTGAGCTATTTCATTTACAAAGCATATGACTTTAAACTTGCAGTAGAGGGATGAAATGGAGATAGGATATATGTGAGATAGTGAAAGTAGAAAACTATACATCAAAAATTTACAATGATCAGGAGGTGGACCTAATCCTTAAAAGCAAAGGGGAAATTTTAATTTATTACCTAATCTATAAAACATTAATTTTGTTAGCTTCATCTAAAAGTGGCCAACCATGATAGAATCGGTTAGTAATATAATATTATCCTTTCAACATAGGCATCTAGTCAAGTTTTATAGGGTTTTTTTTTGCTTTTTAAACACTTTATTAATTGATTTTTTTTCTTTCTTTACCTTTTTTTTAAAACCCTATACACTTAGTATCATGCAACTTGGAAGATACATGGGATCATGAAAAGAATATGCAAATAAATTTGAAATATTACAGAAATGATAATAAAAACACATAACCAAAAATACATCATACCATAACAAGTGATATATGTGGGAAAACCCTTTCAGGAAAAAAACTCCACACTCCAAAGTAGCCCAATTGATTAATCAGATCAACAGATTACACCATACACTTGTAAAGCAACCTTCTAGGAGCATCACCAGTATACTATACCTAGGAGAAGAGCTAATTACATAGAGCTTCAATACCTTTACACAAATCTCTATCCTAAAAGCTTAAAAAGCTTAGATACTTGCATACAAGTTTCACACAAGCTTCATACTTCTTTTAATTACAAAGGAGAATGGTTTATACTTATAGAATTTAAAAAGTAGATTACATGATGAAGAAACTTAATGGGCAAGACAAGAAATTCGCCGCCCTTTAGTGGCACCACTATTTGAGCATAGTATCATGTTTATAGGCTTGTTATTTAGTCAAAAATGGACCCTCCACTTATGACACATCATAATCCACTCTTAAAAGCCTCCAAAATAGTGCCCCACTCTCACATGTGCCTACAAAAAGGAATAGTAACTTGTTCCCCACTATCCGATGTAACTCCACATGATTTTAAGAGACTCTCCATCAAATTTTAACTTATCCTTCCACTCAAAATAATGAGGCCACTTAAAAATTTGCCCCATATCCATTATTTTGTCATTTTGTACCTAAATCAAAATTATGTGCATCACAAAAGATAACCACATGTATCTTTAGTGGAGTGGTAAGTCCTACTTCCACTCACTTGCACTTACATTATGTAGATTCCTCCATGGGCCATGCCAAATCATCATAATCCACATGACTGCTCCACATCACTTGAGATCCACCACTTGGGACCCACCATGGGTCCACATCCTAGGACCCACTATGGGCCTCACTGCTATGTCACCATGAATAGTAGTTTAAGAATAGTGTCTTCACTTGTCAAGGTTGAGACACCTCAATTCCCAACATTCTCCCACTTTTTGAATACCTTTCAAGACCCAAAGGAATCATATCAACATGAAATTAATGACTAGGGGCCAAGAGGCCCATAGACTCTGAACACCATCTAAACTTCTCTGTGCTCACAAACTTAGTCAATGAATCTACAACATTCATCAAAGTCTCTACCTTTATCAACTCACCCTTCCATCCTCAACCATGTCTCTCACAAAATGATATTATACATCAATATGTTTGGTCTTGGTATGAAAAGTTGGGTTCTTTGCTAGGCAAATAACACTCTGACTATCAAAATAAACTATCACTGCACCTTATTTCAACCTAATATATGAACAAAGTCTCTTAAGCCAAATGGCTTCCTTACATGCATGAGTAACTTCCATATACTCTACCTATGTAGTGGATAAAGAAACCACAACCTATCGCTTACTCATCTAACTTATTGCACCACCAAACAATATAAACACATAAGCACTGATAGATCTTCTGCTATCAGCATCACCTACCCAATTTGAATCCACATAACTAAGAATGTCAAGAGGATGCCTGTCTCCAATCATGTTACTATGATAAAATAAATAATACTCTAAGGTACCCCACAAATATTTGAATACCCTCCTAATCAAATCCCAATGAAATCTACCAAGATTAGACATATAACAAGAAAGAACTCCCACTACTTGGGTAATGTCTGGTCTAGTACAGACCATAGCATACATCAGACTTCTGGCTACACTCTGGTAAGGCACTCTGCTCATGTCTTCCATCTCTGATTGGGATTTAAGACATTGTGTTGTAGATAACTTCATTCCAACTAAAAAAGGAGCACACAATGGCCTGCAATCCTGCATATTAAATCTTTTTAGAATAGAATTCACATACTTACTTTGGCCAAGCCATAGCTTTCTATTCTGTCTATCTCTCTTAATCTCCTTCCCAAGAATGTGTCTTGAAAAACCAAGATATTTCATCTCAAATTTTTATGAGAGTTAGTATTTAAGATCTAAAATCAAAACTTTCCCATTGCCAATAAATAACATATCATCAACGTATAAGGCAATAACCAAGAAATGACCACCATTAGTTTTATAATAAACACAATGATCAAATTTAGATTGCTCAAACCCCAAACTCAATAAATATATATCAAAGTTTTGGTACCACATCCTAAGACTCTACTTGAGACCATACAAGGATTTATTTAGCTTACAAACCAAATTTATTTTACCTTTCACCATGTAGTACTCTGGTTGTGTCATATAAATCTCCTCTTCCAAATCACCATGAAGGAAGGTAGTCATCACATCCATTTGCTCAATATCTAAATCATGAGCTATTTTAATAGAAAGTAAGAATATAATGGATTTAATTTTAGCAATAGGAGAAAAAATCTCACCATAGTCAACACCCTCAAATTGAGAGTATCCTTTTGCAACCAACCAAGCTTTTTACTTGTCAACATTGCCATCTGAACCAACCTTTTACTTGAACACCCATTTGCATCCAACATGATAAATTTCTTCAGGTAATGGTACAAGGTCCTATGTATCATTATTTTTCAAAGCTGTCATTTCTTATTCCATAAAAAACTTCCAGGACTCTACATCATTCACACCCAAAACTTCTTTTGTAGATCTTTATTCATCAATGTTAGTACTCAAAGCAAAAATTCATCTCCAATCACCAAGAGAATACCTTTCTGGTGGTTGACTATGCCTTGTAGCCCTTCGAATAAGTTGAGGTGGAGGTTCTTCTTCATCCACCTCCTCTTCCAAAGATTCAGAGCTCAATGAGCTCTCCTCAACTTCTTGTCTCTCTCGTGGCCTCGATTTAACTTTCTTAGGTGTAGGAGGAAGTTTAACCACATCTTTCTTTTTTATTTTCTTTAGATATAATGTAATATAAGAAGGCTTATTCTCAACAAAAATAACACTTCTAGAATAGATTACCTTCTGTTCTACTAGATCCTAAAGCTTGTATCCTTTCACACCATATCTATAACTGATGAAGATACATTTCACAACCTTGTTCTCTAACTTTGTTCTCTTCTCCTTTAGCACATGTGCATATGCCTCACAACCAAAAAATCTAAGATGTCTCAATGAAGGATTTCAACTAGACCATGCCTCCATAGGAATTTTATCAACAAACATGATGTAGGAAACCTATTGATCAAGTAACAAGCAGTGGCTATAGCTTCAGCCCAAAACCTTTGTTCCAGTCCAACACCACTAAATATACTCCTAACCTTTTCCATCAAAGTCTTATTCATTCTTTCTACAACTCCATTCTACTAAGGTGAATATAGAGTTATCTTTTATCTCTGTATACCACAATCTTTATAGAATCTATCAAAATCATTAAAGCAAAACTCACCGCCATTGTCAATTCTCAAACACTTAATTTTCTTTCCAGTCTACAAGTCAACCATTGCTTTAAATTCTTTAAATTGATTGAAAACTTTAGATTTACTCTTTAAAAAATAAACCCATGTCCTTATTCTATAATCATCAATAAATGAAACATAATATATTTATTTTGAAATTGAAAGAACATTAACAAGACCAAATACATCATAATGAATAAGATCCAAAACACCACTAGATTTATGAGAACTAGAGTAAAAATGAATGCAATTATGTTTACCATAAACACAATGCTCATAAAAATCAAATTCAAGATTGTAGTCAATCTAACCTTTAATAAGGTTTTTATTATTCAAGTCCCTAAGACCTTTTTCACCAATGTGGCTAAGTCTCTGATGCCATAACATAGTCTTCTCTATAGGAAATTTTAACTCCATAGAATGAGCACCCTTAGCTACTTAGAAACCATGACCACCTTCGATATAGTGATTACCTCTTTATCCAATGGAATAGTCTTAGATGTAGTCTTCATATAAGTACTATTAAAATCAATTATGCATGCATCAAGCTTGTACAAAATGCCAATTTTGATACCTTTAGCTATCACCATAGTACCTGTAACCATCTTACAACCTGCTTTAGAAAATGAAACCTACAAACTCACATCAATTAGTTTTCTCATAGATAATAAATTATGATCTAGCCATGCGATATGCAATACACCATTAAACCATTTAATTATTCCATATAGAAATATGATTTTGACTCTACTATGATCAACAATGGTAAGGGAAGAATCATAACCCAAATACACCTTACCTCCATCAAACTCCTCATACATAAAAAACCAATTTCTATTAGAAGTCATATGAAAATATGCACTTAAATCAATTAACCATGCATCATTACCTACATGGGTTGATAAGGCTATAATGAAACCTTCACCACCTTACTTCTTGAATTCTGAATCAGAATCATATTTCTTTTGTTTCTTCTTTTCTTTACACTCCGATCAATATTACCCATGCCTCCCATAGTTTCATCATCTCACCTTGGTATTTTCAAGAGACTTGGATCTCCCTTGGGACTTGGATCTATACTTTTCTTGCTTCTCATTCCTCTTGCCTCTTTCTTTAGATCTTCCATTAACATTCAGGGGCTCTTTAGCACTGATAAAAACTTTCCTTCTCATTTCCTCAGAAAGCAAGGAACCTACAACATCCTCAACTTTCAAATTTATAGAAGTAATTCATATATCCATCATAAGAGAATCTTATGAATTAGGTAAAGAAAAAATCAAAATTTGATCTCTCTTTCTCATCCATTTTAACACCAACTAATAATAATTGAGCCAACAACATATTAAATGCTTCCAAGTGGTCTGCAATTTGTCTACCATCATTTATTCTTAAAGAATATAGTTTCTTTCTTAAGAAAATCTTATTTACAAGAGACTTAGCTTGGTATATCTCACGTAGTTTATTCCACAACTTCTTTGTTGTAGTCTCTTCATGGACATTAATCAGTACTAAATCTGTCAGGCACAATCTGATGAGACCTTTGGCTTTTTGGTCCATAACATCATACTTAGATGCTTCAGCTAGATCTATAGGTCTCTGGACATTCTCATCAATGGCATCCCATAGATCATAGTCAATCAACAGATCTTCCATCTTCAACTTCCACATCTCAAAATTAATGCCTAAATTTTTTTTAACCTCTAATCTCCTTGATGTGCTTGCCATCTTAAAAATTCTTGTAACAAAAAACTTCAAATATCTCTTGCAAAAGCTCCCACTCAAACTGGATTAGTTTAAAAAATCCAACACACTCAAAACTAGAACCAAAATTGGCTAGGCTCTGATACCACTTGAAAGGAATATAAATATAATGGAAATAATTCCTTTACACTAAACCTTGAGAGGATAATATGCAAACAAATTTGAGATATTATAGAAATGATAAGAAAAACACATAACCAAAAATACAACATACCATAACAAGTGATATATGTGGGGAAAACCCTTTCAGGAAAAAAAATGACACTCCAAAGTAGCCCAATGTATTAATCAAATCAATAGATTACACCATACACTTATAGAGCAACCTTCCAGGAGCGTCAAAAATATACTACACCTAGGAGAAGAATTGTTTACACAGAGCTTTAGTGCCTTTGCACAACTCTCTATCCCACAAGATTAAAAAGATTAGCTACTTGCATAAAAGCTTCATGCTTCTTATAATTACAAAGGATAATGGTTTATAATTATATAATTTACAAAGTAGATTACATGATGAAGAAACTTAATGGGCAAGACAAGAAATTAGCCACCCTTTAGTGGCACCACTATTTGAGCAAGGTATCATGTTTGTAGGCTTATTCTTTAGTTAAAAATGGACCTTCCACTTATGACACATCATGATCCACTCTTAAAAGCCTCCAAAATAGTGCCCTACTCTCATATGTGCCTCCAAAATGGAATAGTAAATTATTCCCCACTATCCCATGTGACTCCACATGCTTCCAAGAGACCCTCCATCAACTTTTGACTTATCCTTCCACTCAAAATAATGAGGCCACTCAGAAATTCGCCCCATGTCCATTATTTTCTTATTTTTTACCTAAATCAAAATTATGTGCATCACAAAAAATAACCACATGTCTCCTTAGTGGAGTGGTAAGCCCCACTTCCACTCACATGCATTTACATCATGTAGATTCCTCCATGGGCCATTGTAACTCATCACAAGCCACATCACTACTCCACATCACCTAGGATCCACCACTTAGGACCCACCATGGGCCCACTTCTTGGGACCCACTGTGGGACCTATTGCCATGTCACCATGAATAATACTCATAAATAGTACTCTATGAATAGTGTCTTGACTTGTCAAGGTTGAGACACCTCAATCCCCAATAGATCATTACTAGAGGCTATATATAGTTGAGTAAGGGAATCTCCCCAAATGCTAACCTGATGCAACTATTAAAATGTGATGGCTTAACATCAAGGATTAATTAAAGGTGGGAGCAAATAAATCAATTTAATTTGCATAAGTTTTGATTTTATGCTAGTGTCTCTTTTTTAGGGGGGGAAGGGTCTTGCCCCAAAATATTGGCCCCATTTAACAAGTAATATCCAAGGTCTTATCACCAAAGACTAAGATAAGAGAGTAAGTTTATTTGTTTTGAACATGCTAGTGATTTTACTTAGAGGGAAACATAAAATGAGACTCTATCATGGACAAGTTTCTAGACAAGGTTGTAGGCTAGATTTTTCTATGATTTACAATAAAGTATAGAGGAATGAGGTATATTATGCTCATAATAATAAGACAATAACCTATGTTTGTTGATTTTGAGAATGTTTTCTAAATAAAAATAGGGTGATGTGAAAATGAGATAAAATGATATGTTGCCCTTTGAACTTTTTTTGTCATGTAGAATCATATCTAAACGACCACTAATCAAAATGACCGATATGTAAAATAACACATAAACAATGGGAAATTTATTTATTATGAAAAGAGGGTAATGTGAGATTCAATGACTATATGAAGAAGTGTTTGAGGTGTAAATAGTTTATAGACTCACTAAACTCCTTACCCTCTAAAGTGCACAACTGATAAACTCCATTATTAAAATCCTCAATCACCAAATAAGAGCCCAATAAATTGTGTCTGAACTTATGACCTTTTCCCTTTTTCTTATCTATATTACTATCAAGTCTCAAGATAAGGTCTCCTATTATTTACCTTATAATTAATTGGAAATAATCAATTAAATAGGAATAAACTATAGAAATTGATGTACAATAGTATATAATAAAATATAGTAAAGTACAAAGTTGAAAGTAAGTTATGAATAATAAATTACAAAAGGGAAATAGATACTTAACTCTCAATCTGACTGCTTTTTTGTATATACAGACTGATCTAAAATTTGATGTTGAATAATTAAGCTCTATGAATAAGATGCTACTAAAAATATAGACTCAAGGTATAGAGGGACAAACGCATGGTAGAGGATAATGATGTAGTGTGTTGTTATTTCGTAATGTGACTTTATCATGTTAAGTATTATGTGGAATATGAATATTTGAATTGATTCATCCCTACCTATATGTGATATGTTTGTATTTTTAACCTAATTTGATATGTGGATGGCCTATAATGACACACTTATATTTCCTACCCAAGAATCAAGTAAAAATTAAATGTAAAAATGGGGATGTAAGGTTAATGAAATAGCCAAGTTGGCCTTAGAAACCCATTTGTCATGGATCGCTACCTACATATCCCAAATGGGCCTCAAGTCGATATAGTTATCCTTTGTAGATATGTGTGTGAAATCATGGATGGAAGACTAGCTATTATTTTTATTATGAATACCCTTTGGAATAAGTATGTAATAATTTATTTATCAAAGAATCTATAGACTAATCAATTATTCAATATGTATAAGAATTTTGTATGGCTTTGGTCACTAATATAAAGTTAAGTTTTCCTTTTCAAAATCACTTGTTCATATAGACCTTTGCATTTGAATTTATAGACCCATTGGTGCATATAAGGACTAACTCAAAAGGACCAATGGTCATAAAAATAGTCATTACTAACATAGAAACTTGAAAACTTTCCATAAGTTACATTGGGATAAGAATGAGCTATAAGAGAAGTCTGCATTTCATTCTTGTCCATGTAGTATGGTCTTATCTAAAAGACCTAAAATGGACATAGAGAGATGTAGAAGACAAATTGGGTATCCCCTATAAATAATGTGAGAATATAACACCATGACATAAAGAGACTTTAAGAATATGATAAGAGAGAATATAACCAGACTTGAGTCACCATGTACTAATGATCCATTCATTCATCAATAATAATATAAAAATATGTATTTTAAATAACTTGTGCCAAATTTGGGTGTCTACATCCCCCCCATTTTATTAAATTAATGAAATATCTTATAGAGTAAAGTAAAAATAAAAACCTAAGTGTGGAAACATACTTTGTCTTCATAGGTGGTGTTAGATGCATTGGATGACTAGATGACCCAAGCGGATATAAGGTGCTTTCAAATTTTATTTATCTCTTAGCTAGGGAGAAAAAGTAATTTTTAAAATGGATGTTGAGTTGGTAAGTCATTAGGTGTCACAAAACCATAACTATACTAGCTCAATAAGGTGATGTCATGAGTGATCAAGTCTTGATGAGTGAAGCTATTGATTTGAATATAGGAATGCTTTCACTTGTGAGGATCACTCTAGAATAAGTAAGGCATGTTAGTCGTTGAGTATGACTAAAATCCAATGGGAAAGGGGAAAGAATGGGAACCATTATATGTTTCACTAAAGTGTGACCAAGATGTGGAGTGTAATTAAGCTCAAACGTGGCCCGCTTGTTGAAAGATAAAAATAAATGAAAATGAATACATGGTTCGCTAAAGTGAAACCAAGATGTGGAGTGCCATTAAGCTCAAAAATGGTCCACTTGAAAAAGAGATGAGTTACCACATTACAAAAGGATCTAGATTAAATCTATAATATTTGAAAAAATTTCTTATTGAAAATTTTATTAAAACTTTTTTTTAATATAATGAGAGTGATATTATAAACCAACTTCTTGCCCCCAACAACTTGTATTATGTTAGACGTGTATTGAATTATTTTTTATATTTACACAAAGTGATTTTATGAGAGGGAATACATGTGCCCCCAAGTTATTTTAATTTTTTTATTTATTTCACATGATGTATTTATTAAGTGTTTTCTTTTACATGAAGATAAATATTATTTTGGAGTATTTAGGTATTGATGTGTTGCCCCCCTTTTGAGGTGAGGGGTGAGAGAAATGAGGTGTTTAACTTGAAAGGATGCATTATATGATAAAAATATTGATATTTTGAAAAGTGTTGTAAATGGATCATAGATGGTATGATGTAAAAATATACATTGTCAACATTCTATTGAATCCACTGGTATTCTATTTGGATAAGTATTGTATGAGATATGGAAAATTTATTTTTGAAATTTGTGCACCTTTGTGGGCCATAGGTGACCTTAGGATGAATGAAAAATAGAATATATAATTTCATTTTAAATATTGAAAAAGTTAAGAAAAATGAGATAGGGTAATAATATTGCAAAAGAGAGTCAAGGCCCCCACTCAATTTGAGCAATTATGGTTGTTGTGGAGATTGATTTTGAGTCAGGAGTGGTAAGTAAAAAACATGTAATGAATGTTATGTTTTTAATTTTGTCATTTTTTTCATTTTATAATTTTTTTTGATTTATATAGTCCTCTACAAAAGCATATGGTCATGTCCAATATTGTTATGTCATTTTCCTTTCTAACGTGGACTTGTCTATGGTAGTGTCTTATTTAGTGTGCTTTTTTCTGTGCTACTATATGCAATAATGTAGACACATATTTTTTGTAAATTGAGGTTAGTTTTATGTTTTTATAATGACTTATGAATAAAATTATAATATTTTTAATGGTATTGTGCATTTTAGATTAATATTAAGGCACAAGAGTTTCATCGTGGCCATATTATATAGACTATTCGTGATCCATCGATGTTAGATGTTAAGGTTTCCATTATGGATGGAGATGGGTTGGGTGATATTGAGTGGTATAACTCATGTTGTATGATATACACATGATAAAATTATCCAATCAATGTGACTCAAATATATATACTTTTTGGCTACCCATGAGAGAGATCATTTTGCCTTTAGAGGATGTGTGACATATCTTGCATCTACCTATAGCAGGTGTTCATGTACTGGTAGAGCCAAGAGTTAGTATTGCTTATGCTCAATAATATTTAATATGTCATGTGAGGGGTGTTGGATATGTGGTGAGAGAGTACACTATTATATTTTCTAAGATTGTAATATTAGATGTTTCATGAGTACATAATTTTTTGTGTGGTTTACTTGTTACTTTCATGGCTATTGACGAAGGACATGTTTTGATTTATTATAATATGGTTGATTTGTTCATAGTATTAAGGAGTAAAGTAACCTATTTATTATGGAAAAACCATGATATTTATTTTGTATATATATTTTCACATGTTTAATTGAGAGGAGTATGGTGGAGGTTTGGGCTCAACCATACTATTGCATTGTTGGGAATACAAGCATATAGTTGTTATTAGACCTATTGAGATTCCCCTATTTGGATGGGATCATCAAGAATGTATGATTGGATTGGATGGGTACAAGTTAGGTTATATATGCAAGTATGATGGATTATAATGATATGCTAGATCATTTGACACTAGTAGATATTATTTGGAGACCATACCAAGGTTTTGAGGGATGGCAGGAGGATGATGTGGAGTTATGAAAAATCCATGTTAGTTTTTGGATCCATGATCATTTTACCAATGTATATGAGAGGTTTTAATTTGATAATGTGATATGATAGTTTGGTATTATTCATGGAGTAGCAGTTGTATGGGCATAGTCGGTGAGATCTTCAACATGAGTAAGGGAGTGAATTCGACCATCGACAATAGAGTTGGATCCCTTACCTGAAAATGAGGTAGATAAGGCTATATAAATTTTATATATGGATGAATATTGTTTTAGTGATGAGTATAATAATTATTGTAATTAACATATATGGCCATATTTGTTCCAAGTGGTTGTTGTATTTGCTCCAACCATAGACCCAGGAGTGGTTGGTATAGGTGGGAGGTACATTTTTAATATGTGTATTGTTTGGTTTATATTAGAGTAAGTGATATGATAATTTTATTCTTTTGATGTGTATAATATATGATGATTATTTTCCCCTAATGATATATTTTATTCTTTGCATGTTGACTAGACATGTTCCTGATAGTGTTATTCCCAAGGGTATCATGGAATGAGTTGAGGTTTTAGGAGTACATGATACTTCATTCTATATAATTTCCATTAATATTATTACATATTTTCATGTTTCAAGTAGATTATATGATCTCTAGGTGGAACGAGATACCTTGGTTATCAAGAGAGATAAATTATGAATGGAGTTGACTCAATGAAAGATACCTCCATCATCTATAGATTCAAAGTTGAATAGAAACATATTTTTAGAGTATGTTTACCTACATGAATATTATAATAAACTTAAGGAGATATTATCCAATTTTAAGGCTTGAGGGAGATCTTAGTCTAGATCATGTGATGCAACAGGTGCCTATGCCTCTCATGCACCTTTGGTTGATGACATTGATAGGGATGATGATTATTATTTAGCTATTAACAACCAAGGGTTTATTTTAGATTGATGATTTGATATGATTTTTTTTAAATATGTCATGGAAATTTTAATATCTTACATATGAATTTTATATGTTATGTTATTGTCCTAATATTTGTTTTTATCTTTTGCACTTGTTTATATTTTATTAAATTAGCTAACTAGATGGTTATGAAAATGCATCATATGGATTTAATGTTATATTTGCATTATCTAGGTTAATATGTGTATATTATTTATCATGTTTGATGTGTAGTGGTGTTGTATTTGGAATCCATACTTGATTGGATGTTTTGTTAGTTATAGTATTAAAATCTTTTTATGTTAAAATAATTGTTTGAAACATATTGTTATTTTTGATATGATTTGGAGATTGAAATGAATGTATATGATTATTTGGAGGTTTGAAATATTTATTTATTATGTTGTGATTCTTTTGAAATGCAATAAGTCCTTTATTATCAAGTTCACTGATATTTTCTTGAAGTGCATAATAATCATTATCACAAATTTCATGGTAATTACAACATGGTTGGCCTTTAATTTTAATTATTATCAATCAAATTTGCACCCTTTAGAAGGTAGTTCAAGCCTTAAAAATTTGATGTAACATGGAAACATCTCAAGGTTGTGGCTACCCTATTGGATAGGTGAATCTCTAGGTTAAAAGGCTAGCTCCCCTTGATGAATCACTTAGTCTCAAACACTAATCTACCGCTTGCTAGAAAAAGGGAGAGAAAATTATTTTAATGGAGGTGATGCACCAAATATGATTTTAAAACTAAAAAATAGCTAAAATTTCACTTCAAACAAGAGACTAACTTGCACATGACACTAATCCAAATTTGCCTCTACATCAATGTTTCTCATGAATATTGTGAAGAAAGATTGGGATAGGTGGACTAGTTAAGAGGTCATGAATTGACACTAATGAAAATACTACTCACTAAACACTTAAACATCACTTATAAACTTAAATATACATAAACAAAGGATTCTAAATTGAACATGAATTGTAAATAAGGACAAGCATGCCAAGGAAGCAAGACTGTCACTTAGCAAGATCAACTAATCAAGCATGCATATTGAAACTAGTGCATGGAGAAGGTAAAATAAGATCATTCTCATTGATAAAAGGCTATAAATGGGTATGGATTATCCATACCTAAGTTTAGGATACAATATTATCCAATTAAGGCTATATATATATATATATATATATATATATATATATATATATATATATATATATATATATATATATATATATATATATATATATATATATATATATAGAGAGAGAGAGAGAGAGAGAGAGAGAGAGAGAGAGAGAGAGAGAGAGAGAGAGAGAGAGGTGTAAAAAAGGATTTATAAGAATAAAAGAGTTTTAAAATAACCCATAAATTCTTCAAAGATAAGTATTAGTCTTTTGAAGATGCTCTTCTTCTCTAAGTGATGTGGAAGTTTCAAACTTTGCTTGACACCTTGCGTAGCTCTTCAAAGCTACCCTTTACCTTGGATTGTGAAATGATAAGTGGCCTTATCAATGGTTAGGTCATGATGATTTACATATTTTATCTTGTATTGACACATTTAAACTAATATATGAAGGTTCCCTTAGACACATCACTGTATTCTCTTGCTAGGTGTCTAGAAGTCTCTTCATCTCACTAGGCCAATCTTGCCTACAAGTTTCAAAACTTGAATTCATCTTCTCCAACTCATTATATCTCCATGGAAGGCATATTACATTCATATTATACCTAAAAAAACTCATTTGGAGATCTTAAACTACCCTTAAGGACTCATTTTGTACCAAAATGCCTGATTTAACCTAATTCCTTGTAACCATGAAAATGTGTAATCCTCATTATGTATAAGAATGTATGAAGGTTATTAAGAAAATTAGAACATATTTTGGGACCTAGTATCTCCTTAAATCTTCATGTTAGATTTAATGCCCATACTCTAAGTGGAAGTGCCTTTTTCTACCTTTCTCTCTCTTAACTAGATCTCAATTAGGCTTGCCTACCTAGAGACTAAATTTTGGATCCATAGGCTTCCCACACATGTGAAACATAAAAAAACATGTGATTCATTTTTATGACCTCTTAAGGATCCTCCATGTCAATTTTGAGCTCCTAACACCTTGTATGAACCTCTCAAGTAGGTTGAAACAACCTTATTTAGTCCTTTTTTGTACACTTGTACCTTAAAATTACAAACAAATGTCATGGGGAGGTGATTAGGGGAGTTTTGGGCATCATACATGTTGTTTAAAGGCTTTTTCAATTCATCTAGATGCATAAAAACCATCTTCTCTCTCATCAAGTTAAAATTAGTCTATTTGGGCAGCCTATGAGTGCCTCAAGGTCTTAAATGATTCATAAAGGACATGATATATATGAATATATAAATTCCATGAATCATGAGTGAATAAGGGTTTCTTATTATGCCCAATAAATTGAGCCACTATGCATCCTTTTATGGTAGATATGATCAGGTTTAGGAGACCCTCAGTCTAGTAGACTGCATTCTGTGATGCTGTTGTAGTCAAATATTGCACCCTAGGAGAGGGTTTTAAATCCTCTCCCATATTTTTAGAACATAGGATTACCTATAGGCTTGTGGGTTACCTATATCAAAGGTAAACCTATAGGTTGAAGGGATAACTCCCTTGATTTATCTCTTAAACTCACACACTACACTAGACTAATCACTTGGGGGTGAAAAGGGAAGAAGGTAACAAAAAGTAACCTATAATAATGAGCTGATACACCAAGGATAAGTCCACATAACACACTTTCATTTGAAATAAGAAGAAAAACTACTAAAATTGACCATCAACTCTATAACCTTCTAGCATTAGTGTTTCTCATAGAGGTAAATTGCTATGCATATCTAGAGGTGGGTTAAAACAAGGTTTAATACTAGAAACCACTAGTACCTCACACACTTCAAGCACACATTAATAAACAATACACTTTATGAGACTTGTTAGAGGATACGCTACTTACAAAATGCATACAAGATTAGAATTGAAGTAAGGAGAAACAATCTTCATTACTTATCATCCAAATACACTACTTGAAATACTTAGGAAAGATGTGTAGAGAATAAATCATATTCATAACTTTATTCAAAGGCAAAACAAGGTGCCAAACTAGTAAGGATTTGACATACTAGGTGTGTACTAGATACAAATGCCAAAATGGTTTGTATTTATAGAGTAAAGGAGAGGAGAGATAAGAAGAGAAGTGGGAGGGTAATAAATCCAAGTGTTAAGATATCATAACCAGTTAAAATTTGAGAGAATGAGGTGGAAAATAGACCATGAATTGGTCTTGGACAAGTGTCCATCATAAATTCATCATTTTACTTCAAGGTGGCATAGAACTCTTCACTATCCTTCTCTTAAATTACCCTTTGGTGATGATTACATTTGACTATCTAAAACTACCATATGGATCTTTGAAACATTTGTATTTTCATGAGAAGGTGACAACAAGATTGTAACATCCATCATATGCTTCCCTAATGGATAGCTTTCCTCTTGACACTTGTGTTCACTATTTACTAACCACTCATTAGTCTTCTAGGCCTCACTCTTCACCCTTATCATCAGAATGAATTGAATTTCCTCAAGGAAATACATGGAATAGGTGTTAGACACCTATTCAAGACATTTTTTTCCTCTAGTCAATCAAATAGATCTATAAAGATTCAATGTACCACTTCTCACTTTCAAACTTAGGCATTCATGTTCATTCTTAATGTCTTATTTAGGACTGCATGTAGTGATAAAATCAACACAGAGCCTTTAATTCATAATTGAGGTGAGATATGGACTTGAGGTGTTATAAAAAGTCCTTAATCACCTTTTACAATGATTTTCCTTCAACAATTCCCTTATGCACCTATAAAACACATCAAAACTTGTAGAAAACCCTGAATTAGGTCTATTTGTACAAGAGACAGTATGGAGAAAATGAATATCATGGATCCTAATAGAGTTTTAGACAATTTCCAAACACTTTCTTAATTAAATGACCCCTTTTTGATGCAAATTCCTGCATGGCTTCTCCATCAGGTTTGAATAAGAGTTTTGAGAGGGTTTTAGGTGTCTTAGACTATTAACAATGGTTCATAAAAACTACATGCTAAAAATCCAAAATAATTCCATTTATGGAAAGTTAAGGACCACCTAAAACTATTCCCAACTCCTTGGGCCACCATGCATAGTTTCCTTATAGATGTGAGCCAAAGAAAGTGACCTTTGAGCTCTTCTATTCAATCGGAGTACCCCTGAGAGAGTGTTGGTCAAAATGACCAATTTTTAGGTCTTCTCTAAAAAAAAATGGTTCATTCCAAACTTATACTCTCCCATTAAATCTTTGAAAGTGTTTGGGAGGTTCATGTAGTCATATAGATGAGTTTAGGCCCTTATAGGGTTTAGGCCTAGTTCTAGGCCTATTAGGCTTAACTATGTTTGCCTGATTAGTTGAACACATATAGATTTACATTGTATTTAAAGGCCTATAAATGATTTATTTACATGTAAATCAACTCTTCACACCATTATACAATGATTCCAATAATACTCCACTCATTTGTTTACTCATCACATACTAACCTGTAAACTGTGTTATTCATGGAGTGCCCTCTATCTAAAACAAAATAAAGGGCATAACCCCTATTCATATGAATTTAAGGGTATTATGAGGAGATCTTATATGTAATTTTTACCACATTAAAAAATTATCAAATATTTATCATGCTTCTAGTTTTCTCAAATGTTCAAACTCCCAAAACTAGATACTGGTTCCTATGACTGTGTGCAAGGTTCAGGTAGACAGAGTGTAACATTTTAAAACTAGTTAAGTGTCTATTCTGTACGTCTAGGGATAAAATTAGAGTGTGTAATGATGATTATTAAAGTGACCTCAATGTGTTTATTTAATCCTTTACCCCTGACAATCTCCAAACTTGCATGTTTTATGACACTAGGTTAGTCTACAAATTATGTCAAACTGTAGGTATACATCTTAAGGGATATGGGGTTCCTATAATTGTCTATATATGCTTGATAATTTTACTTATATCACTTAATATTAGGTCATAAATATAATTTCACATATATATTCAAACATATCTACCTATTATCTAAGCTTTCATCTTTACTTAGCTTAGATTGGTCTGCAGATTCAAATTCAAATTATAGATGTACATTCCAAGGAAGTCGTGAGACCTATAGCTGCTTGTTTCATGCCTAAGTACTATATACCACACATTTACTTACTTATGAGGTCAATAAGGAAATATCATACTTGAATGAACTAATCTTATTCTTAAAAACTAGGTTCTCATTCACTACTATCAATAGACCATAAGTCACTTATAATCTATAAGTTCATTTGGGTTCAAGAACACTGTGTTTCACTAAATATATACAATGAAAACTTGCTTGAATTGGGAGTCACCCAACCACCTTATTTCTCAACCAAACATCATTATTTTGAATTTACATGCTACTACTATGCTAAGGCTAAAAAAATGGAAACACAATACTTTTCAAGACTTCAATATCACTCACCAATAGATGACACTATATCAGACATAAACCTATTTCAAAGAAATTAAGGTAAAAGGTCTCATTTAGAAAATTTTCAATCTTTAACCTCTGTATATGTTTGAATTGGTCTAGGATCAACACTATGACCCTTTATGATTTTATAAACTCATTCAAGTCATGGAATTTAAAACCACCCATGTCTTGGATTTGGAATAACTCTCATTCTCTGTACATGCTTACATATGACTATAGGTGATTGTGTATTGAAGAGATCTGACCAGTATTTGTTCACTATCTTTAAAAACTCATATCCATAAAAATCCAAGCCTTCCAATGTAAAAATTTCATGGAGAACCAACTTCCATGCTTTAATAATAGGGACATAGGTGCACTATTTAACTTAAACCTGCTTGCAAGTAAATGAGATTTTGCAGCTAATAAAACATTGTCTTGTAGACCAACTATGTTCACTCCTTAGCTTAATGAGAGTGGTTCTACTACTCCTTTCACATACACACATGAAAATTAGTTTAAAACAACATGGAATGAAGTAAATTATCTATAAGTAAATGTATAATCTTTGGTTTTCATAGACCAATTCAAATAGAGAAGGAACCCTGAGGGTGTTGGGAATGTGCAGTCAACTTAGAGGAATCAATAGTCTTAGGAATGTTTCATGAGGCAAATTACATCAATATAAAATATATGACCATGGATTTGGAGTACACAAAGACTAATTTTATCCACCAAAAGCATCTAGCTCAACTCTCCCCCTCTTATTTATATTGACTACAAACAAGTTGGCTTGTTTGACCTATCAAAGGGAGTGAAGAGAGAGATAACATGGTTTTCACTAAATTTTAACCTATCAAATCAATTTAAACATGGATATGGCTTATGGGGAGTTGAAGGGACACTAATAAATATTCCACATATGCCATAACTACTATACCGTCTATACAACAACTAAAACTCCCTCTTTTTCAACTAATTTTCTTGCTTCTAATGTTTGAACTTGCATAATTTAATTTAAAAACTAACAACTGACACCAATCTAACATGTGGGATGTTAGATAACACTTTGACACACTTATCCCCTTGAAGAAATTGTATAATTCATCTAAATGGCCAAAAAGGACATAAAATGGCACTTAGAACAAACCTAGACAAATGTGACTAAGATGAAACATAATATGTGACCTCTTTTAAGACCATGGTGGAAATTTTAGTACCTATGAGACCTAATGAAAGCTTTGAACTTTCATGGGGGAAGGGGTCAAATTAGTCAACATTTTGGTGATTTCCTACTGGTAGCAAGCCTACTATACTAAGGACCAATAGCCTTCTCCTATATTTGGGTAATGGATTCACCTATAAACCACTTTTTATACTGAATTCCTATGATTAGGCACCAAAAACACACCAAATAAAATAGAAAACAAACACACAAAGCAATACAAGGACACATACATGTGTTGTCAATAACACTTAGGGAAAATACACATTACACTTTAGCAAACTAAGTTATGTAGAAACTAATTTGAAGTTAGTTCTCCCTCCTTGATCAAATGGGAAATTGTCACCATATCTTGCTCCATGGGATGAAGGAATGCATGAGGCAAGTTTCCTTTTAGGCCTTGGCCTTGATGTCTTCATTTTCTTGATGTTTGCCAAACTCTTTGGCATGAGCTTCAATGCAATCATGGTAGCTACAAACAAATCACCTATTAAGGTGAATTTTTCAATAAATTCAACAATCTAAATCTTCTCAAGAGATTCCTCAGATGTAACTTCCAATGGTGTTTCAATCAGGGCATGATTACTTGATCTCCATGGTACTTTAAATGCGGTTATATTTCTTATCATCTACAAGCTCTTCAAGGATCTTTGTACAGTCCATATAGTCTTTATCATTATCCTCCATGAGGACATCTTGATATATATTCTTATGCACTTGACCTTAAACATTAAAAGGTTCTTCAAGTACTTGGAAAATCTCAATTTTCTACAACCAATCATCTTGACTCTCTGTCTCCTCAAGAAGCATAACTTCTTGAAACTCATCCTCTTGACCATGTTCATAATTCCATAGTCATCATAGATTTATTCATGATGTTACTAAAGACATGGTTGTTCAATAGGAACTTTTCATTTCAACTCCATAATCTCATTTTTCTCTCCTAAATTCTCACAACCGTCATACTCATTGAACATCTCTTGATAGGTCTGCCATATGTCTTGATCAAACTACTTATGAACAGCTACAACTTCATCTATATATTCCTTTTATTAACTTAAGAAGATATATGCCTTGTGCTTATCCTCACAAAGGGGAGTTCCTATGGTGATATCTTCTTCAAAATCACTTGTGTTATATTCTTAACCAGCTACAGATTGAACTTGTTCTTCTTTATTTACCTCCCATAAGATGAATTCTCCTTCGAGAGGGGATGAGGTGGGAGGGTGGTGGATTGTTTCATGGGTTGGATAGAGAGTAAGAGGTGTGATGGAGGGTTCATGAATGGGCATGGGGATGGAACGAGACACTTGGAATAACTCTTGGAGGGAGAGAAGATTCTGCTCAACTATAGACACTTCACTTTCTTCAACAATCTCCTAATGATTATCCTTGTCTTCTTGTAATTATTCCATAGATGAAACTTTATCTTCCACATTATCAACTAAGTCTTCCTTTTCATGTTGAAACTCTTCTTAGATACACTTCCAATATGGACAAGCTGTAGGTTTTTGAAGAGAAGGCAATGTGGTTTGACCATACATAAAATTTTCATTATTATCATCAACTTCTTGGTTCCAAGTTTGAACTTTGAGGTTACAAGGATATTTTAGAGATGGAATGGGATCTTAATGAGGAATGAGAATCATGAGAGGACTGATAAAAAATATAGGAATCCACTTGAGGATAGGAGGGAGAGACTTGCTTTTCAATTAGATTTTAATTTTCTCCATAGCCTTTTTAAGGCTTTTCAACAGCTACAAGTTGCCTCTCAACTTCTTAGTTTTCCCACCAAACAAGCCTATCAACCCACCATTGAATGTAAAATCTCATTTCATGCAAGTCCTCACTGATGACATAGAGTCTCACTCAATTGATCTCCACTTATTCAACAAGAATTGGACAAAATTTTTCATCCTTCCTATAAAATGCATAGGAATCACAACAAACTCTTTATCCCATATTTTCATCAACCTTTATGACTTTATTAAATCTAGCACGAGTGCCAACAAGGACTTGGCTTGAGGTGGAGGTGAAGGAGGAGGAAGAGAGGATTATGGGTTTTGGTATTAACTTTGAGGAGGTTGTATAGGATTTTGATAGGATAGATAGGACTGTTTGGGAAGAATACTTTCAAGAATCTACCTCTTAAGAACTTTAACTTCTTCTTTAAGAAATTGGATCTCTTCTTCAAGGGCCTTAAACTTTTCTCCTTGATATCCTTCTTCATATGATTCTTCATAATACTCTTCAACAAATTCATTAATATATGGAGAAGGAATGGGTTGACCATAGGGTGGGTAACAACTTGGATAGGGTTGTGTATAGCAATAAATCTTAACATATCCATCCATATCAGATTCATTTGTCAAATGAAATACAATAATTGATAAAAATATTTTAAACAAGTACCTAGGATTCTTAAAAACTAGATGATGTATTTGGAGTCGCCATTGGTGTTTATTTGCATGCTTCCAAAAGATTATAGTAAGAAGAACACACCAACAATTCTTCTACTCTTTTTGACCTTGGCCCCATTAGGTGTGCCATAACTATTGTAGCTAAATATTGCACCCTAAGAGAAGGTGTTCAAGCCTCTCCGATATTTGGACATGGAATTACCTCTAGGCTTGTGGGTTGACTATAACAGAGGTAAACCTCTAGGTTAAAGGGATAGCTCCCTTGATTTAACTCTTAAGCTCACATAGTACACTAGAATAATCACTTGGGGGTGAAAAGGGAAGAAGGTAACATAAATTATCCTATGTTAATGAGGTGATATACCAAGGATATGTCCACATAACACACTTGTATATACACTAAGAAGGAAAACTACCAAAACTAACCATCAACTCTATGACCTTCTAACATAAGTGTTTTTCATAGAGGTAGATTGATATACATATCTAGAGGTGGGTGAAAATAAGGTATAATAATAGAAACTACTAGTCCCTCTCACACTTCAAGCACACATTAAAAAATAATATATTTAATGAGACCTATTATAGGATATGCTACTTACATAATGCATCCAAGAGCATAATTAAAGCAAGGAGAAATAATCTTCATCACTTATCATCCAAATACACTACTTTAAATACTAAGGAAAGATGTGCAAAGAATAAATAAACTTAATAACTTTATTCAAAGGCAAAATAAGGTGTCAAAAAAATAGGGCTTCACCATACTAGGTGTGTAATAGATACAAAAGCCAAAATGGCTTACATTTATAGAGCAAAGGAGGAGAGAGAGAAGAAGAGAAGTGGAGGGGTCAAAAAGCCAAGTGTCAAGCTATTATAACCAGTTACAATTTGAGAGAATGAGGTGAAAATAGACCATGAAGTGGTTTTGGACAAGTTTCCATCATAAATGCATCATTTTCCTTTAAGGTGGCATAGAAATATTCACTATCCTTCTTTGAAACTGCCCTTTGGTGATGAGTCCATTTGACCATCTAAAACTACCATAGGGATATTTGACACATATTTACTATTATGAGAAGGTGAAAATAGGATTGTAACATCCCTCATATGATTCCTTAATTGATAGCTTTATTCTTGACACTTGTGTTCACTTTCAACTAACCACTCATTAGTCTTCTAGGCCTCACTCTTCACACTTGTCATCAGAATGACTTGTATTTTATTAAGGAAATATATGGAAGAGGGGGTAGACACTTGTTCAACATAGTTTTGTCCTCTAGTTTATCAAATAGACCTCTAAATATTCAATGTACCACTTCTCACTTTCAAACTTAGGCATTCATGTTCATTCTCACTATCTTATTTCAGATTGCATATAGTGATCAACTCAATAGAGAGCCTTTCATGCACAATTAAGGTTGGATATGGATATGAGGTGATAGAAAAATTCCTTAAGCACCTTATATAATGATTTTACTTCAATAATTCCCTTCTACACCTATATAACCCATCAAAATTTACAAGAAACTCTAAATTAGGTATGTCTATACAAGATATAGTATGGACCAAATGAATGTCATGGAGCTTGAGAGAGTGCTAGAAAATTTACAAATAATTTCTTGACCAACTGACCCCTTTTGGATGTAAATTCCTTCATGTCTTCTCCTTCAGGTCTGAACAAGGGTTTTGAAAGGGTTTTAGGTGTCTTAGACTATTAACGATGGTTCATAAAAACTAGATGCTAAAACTATAAACCAATTACAATAAGGGTAAGCTAAGGACCCCCTAAAACTATTCAAAACTCCTTGGGGCACCATGCATAGTTTTCATATAGATGTGAGCGAAAGAAAGGGGCCTTTGAGCTCTTCTATGTAATATAAGTACCCCTTAGAGAGGTTTTGGTAAAAATGACCAATTTTGGGGTTATCTCTACAAACAAATGGTTCATAACAACCTTTTAATCTCCCATTAAATCTCTCAAAGTGTTTGTGAGGTTAATGTAGTCATCTAGATGAGTTTAGGCCTTTATAGGGTTTAGGCCTAGTTTTAGGCCTATTAGGCCTAACTGTGTTTGACTGAGTAGTCGACCATATGTAGATTTAAAATGGATGTAAAGGCCTATCAATGATTTTTTTACATTTAAATAAAACCTTCACACCATCATAAAATTATTCCATAACTCTTCCACTCATTTGTTTACTCCTCACATACTAACCTAAAGACTATGTTATTCATGGAGTGCCCTCTATTCGAGACAAAACAAAGGGAATATCCCCTATTCCTATGAATTTAAGGGTAATATGAGGAGTTATTTTAGGTAATTATGACCATATAAAAAAATTCTCAAATCTTGATCATGCTTCTATGTCTCATAAATATTCAAACTCCTAAAACTAGATATTGGTTCCTGTGATTATGTGCAAGGTTCAAGTAGATTGAGTGTAACATTTAAAAAATAGTTAAGTATCTATTCCTTGTATCTGGGGATCACATTAGAGTGTGTCATAATCATTATTAAAGTTAAATTTATGTGTTTATTCCATTATTTAACCCTATCAATCTCTAAACCTACATGTTTCATGACATTATATTAGTCTCTAGATTGTGTCAAACTGTAGGTATATGATATAGGGGCATCTTAGGAATGCTCAAAGTGGTCTAGGATGTGTTTTAGAGTAATGTTTATGTGTGAAAATTTTAATTTGATTTCAAATTTAGTTTTCCCACCAATAGGGCTTTTCAAAATTTCAAGATGTATTAGTTGGTCTAAGTAAGTATTGATGATGTGTAATTGATGAACTAATGTTGTAATAGACCTTTAAGGTCTCAAGAAAGGTCCTAAGATTGGTTATGAGTCATATTCCAAGTTAAGGTATGAGGTGGTAGTATACCACCCTACGTGAGTGAGAGTAATGTGAAATTTTATTAAATCAAGAAACAATTATATGTCTTATTTTAGAGTCTAAGCGTGTGAGTAGAAGGTTTTTAGAGTGTAGGTGTTTCGAAGTAGGAAGGATAAGGAAAAGATAACAGGGTAGATAAGATTGAAAAATAATGAAGGTATACCAACATAGTATGTAGGTCTATGTAAGTATTTATTTTTTTAATGAACTAATGCTTCATATGAATATAATGGTGAGGGATCAAATTGAGTCCAATGAGTATTGAAAATCTCTATTGAATGAAAGATTAACACAAACCCCTATTTTGAGGACTTTGCTTTTGTTGCAAATTGTATATGTTTATTGATAAAGAGTGATATTGGTAATGGTTCCAAAGTGTGTTTAAAGTTTAATTCATGTATTTTGGAGAGAATACTTCAAAGAAAACAATAATTAGAACCCCTAATATTTAGATTGTACGCACAGACCCTATTTTGAGCAATTTTAATTAGATTACAAATTGTATTTTCAAGTTAGATGATCAACTAGAGTTTAAAAATTAATCCATACATTATTGATGGATTGTATAATGTATTTTTAGACCATATGATGCAAGGATTAGTGTTTAATTCATTTTATAAACAAATAAATTCATGAATAGCTCCCTGCTTTGAAGTTGTGCTCTATGTGCAGCCTGTGTTGTGTAGTTAAGGTTTAAAGACATTGAAATTGTATTGTTAAATGTGAATAAAGATTAATGTGATCTTATAGTGGATGAATTTAAATAATTAATCCCAATAAGATCTAAAAATCATATAGGATAGATAATAATCTCTGTGTTTTCTTGAACCTTTCTTTGTTGACACAAACAACGTGTTTGTTCTATGTAAGAGATGGTCTCTCTATTGACTTAAAAAGAGATTTATAAGGATGAGGTAAGTTTATTGAGGGTGTTTAGAGGCTCAATGAAACACTCTTTTCATTACTTTGTCTTTTTTTAATTCTACAGGAACATATGCCTATAGTTACATTATCTTCTTACACAATCAACTATAGATTGGGCTAGAAACCCTTAACAGAGAATTGGGAAGTAAGAACCAATGCTTGGATAGGTTGAAATAGGTCAAGATATAACTAAATAAGATTTTATAGATTCACTAAACTCTTTAAAACATCCATAATGTAAATTTGTGTGCTCTAAGGTCAGACTGTATTCTCAAAACCCTGAATTAGGGTTTGGAATATATAAACAATTATAACCATCTAAAAGTGATAAAAATTTGTGAAAATCTTGGTCCCAATGTATATAAAGATATTTTGAGGGTTTAAGAATTTCATTGTATGTTTTCATATGTCTAGAGGGTTATACATGTTAATAGGGTTATGAAAGGGCTAATAGACCTATCCAGAGAATAATTTAGGCCAAGCAAAGTGACTTAGGAGCAGAATTTGGTTTGGAAACCTTGTGAAGAGATAGTTAGTGATAAAGGGTATGTGGATCCATAATTGGATTCTCAGTAAACCACTATAAAATTCTATATAAACATAAAAGGGTGAAAAATAGGGCTATAATGACTGTGATTAGTATAGGTAGAGTTAGAAAAGAGATAGATTGAAACTTGGAAAGTCTTGGTAGAGTTGATGAGTTAGATGAGAGGTATAAATAGATTATGAGAAGCACATCTAAGGTGTCATGAACCAAGAACCATTTTGAGGAATCATATAACCATTGTTGCATGTTGTCTCAAAGGACTATAGATGAATGAGGAAATGAAGTAAAAGGGTAGAGTGTTGGAGGAAAGTGATTATAGCTCTACATCATTTGGTATCAGACTCATTTAGATGCTTTGGGAATAATTTTATATAGGTATGAAATTGGTAATTAATGCATTTTTCATGTGGATAAAGAATTTTTAGGTAAGGAGGCAATTTTTGAGGAGTTTTGTTGAGAGATAGAGTAAGAAGGTAGACAAAGGAAGGTATGATATATTTTATGGTTGATTTATTGGTTTGAATGCTTGGCTAATGGTATGTGATAAGCAAGGAAAGGAAATAAGTGAATAGTGTGGTGGCAAACCCTGAAATAAAAGAGCTATTAATAAGCTCAAATAAGAGATAAGCTCATAAACAGAACTTGAGAAAAAGGAGACAGTCCAAGTGTGAATGACAAAAGAGGTGGAAAGGCCCTAGTGAGGTCTGAGATAGAGATTGAGAGGGGTTACAATTATGAACCAAAATTAAGTGGTCCAAGTGAGACCAACAAAAAGAGAAGTATGTACCCAAGTGAGGTACTCAAGATGAAGATGAAAGAAGAGGTAGAAAGAAAAGTAAGAAATAGGGTTAAATTAGAATACCACAGTGAGAGAATGATGGAGATAGAGATAAAGGAAATGAAAGATGCATTAGAAAGGATAGAAAGAGAGTTAATGAAAATATGGAATGTGTATAGTTTGAAGAGTGGAATCAAGATCAAGAAAAGAGTCAAGTGCAACTTTATAAAAAAAATATAAGATAAATCAAACTAATAAGTGATGGAATATTTGGAGAGACAAATAAATAAGTTGGCAACACAAATTGCCATGGATGAACAGAGAGAGGCAATTAGGCCTCAAAATTTTTAGTCTAACATTGATTTGTCATGGTTGAATGCAGGTCAAGAAATGGAAAATAATGTGCATGATTGGGAAGAAGAAGATGATGCATGGAAGAGTGAAGATGTAGCTAAAGATTAAGTATTTTTTTACCTTGAAGATGGTGAACTATTTACTGAAGAGGAGTGGAGAGATGAGAAGAAAATAATAGGTAATGAAGACAATGTAATTTTTGATGAATATTATGAAGATGAAGATGATGTTTTGTATAAAGATAAAATATGATTGTTTGAGGAGTACATTGGATCAGTGAAGAAGCAAAAATCACATGAAGTGCTTGAGGAAAGAGATAAATAAGTAAAGATGAGAATAAATTAATAGACCATGAAATGAAGATGCAAAGTAATGAGTTAGATGATTGGACAATCAAAGAAAGAAAAACTACAGTGGATGACAGTAGGGTAGATGATATTGATAACCAAAATATGAGCACACATAAAGCTTTTGAATGGTCACCAAAGGAGGAAGAGAATATGACATGGAATATGTATGCTGATGAAGAGGTATAAATAACATGTTAGAGGAGGCAATAGAAAGAGAATGGTAATTCATTCTAAATGCCATGAAGATGGAAGAAGATTATGAAATAATATAAGGAAGAAAGAACAAACAAAGGTATAAACAAAGGAATGACAAACAAAGAGAGACAGATTAAAGCATGAAATGGATGGAAAGGAGGACAAAGAAGTCAAGGTACAAGTGTGGCAGTCAAGAGCACACACACTTATATGAAAATTTGAATGAAGAAGAATGTGGGGGTCAAGTTATTTTCTCCCCTTGGGAGTATGATGTAGGGGCATCTTAAGAATGCTCAAAGTGGTCTAGGATGTGTCTTAGAGTCATGTTTGTTTGTGCAAATTTGAATTTGAGTTCAAATTTAGTTTTCTCACCAAAAGGGATTTTCAAAATTTCAAGATGTATGAGTTGGTCTAAGTAAGTATTGATGATGTGTAATTAATAAACTAATGTTGTAATAGACCTTTAAGGTCTTAAGATTGGTTATGGGTCATATGTCAAGTTAAGGCATGAGGTGGCAGTACACCACCCTACATGGGTGATAGGAATGTGAAATTTTATTCAATCAAGAAACAATTATATGTATTATTTTAGAGTCTAAGCATGTGAGTATAAGTTTTTTAGAGTGTAGGTGGTTCAAAGTAGGAAGGATAAGGAGGAGATAATAGGGTAAATAAGATTGAAAAAGAATGAGTTCTGCCAAGATAGTATGTAGGACTGTGTAAGTATTTGTTTTTGTAATGAAATAATGATTCATATGAATACAATGGTGATAGATAAAATTGAGTCCAGTGAGTTATTGAAAATCTTTGCTGAATGAAGGATTAACACAGACCCCTGTTTTGAGGATTTTGATTTTGTTGTAAATTGTATATGTTTATTTATAAAAAGAGAGATTGGTAATGGTTTCCAAAGTGTGTTTAAAGTTTAATGCATGAATTTTAGAGGGAATAATTCTAAGAAAACAAGAATTAGGACCCCTATTTTATAGATTGTATGTACAGACCCTATTTTGAGCAATTTTAATTAGGTTGCAGACTATATTTTAAAGTTGGATGATCAACATGAGTTTAAAAATTACTCTATAAATTATTTAAGGATTTTATAATGTATTTCTATACCATATGATGCAAGGATTATTTTTCAATTCATTTGATCAAAACAAAAATTCATGAATAGCTCCTTGTTTTAAAGTTGTGTTTTGTGTGCAGCCTATGTTGTGTAGTTAAGAGGCAAAGACATTGAGATTGTATTTTTAAATGTGACTAAAGATTAATGTTATTTAATATTATATAAATTTAAATAAGTAATCCCAATAATATCTAAGAATCATACAAGATAGATAACAATCTTTGTGTTTTATTAAACCTTGCTTTGTTCACACAGACAATGTGTTTGTTTTATGCAGGAAATGGTCTTTCTATTGACTTACAAGAGATTAAAAATGTTGAGGTAAGTATATTGAGGGTTTTTGGAGGCTCAGTGAAACCCTCTTTTCATACTTTGCCTTTTTTTATTCTACAGGAACATCTTCCTATAGTTACATTGTCTTCTTGCACAATCAACTACAGATTGGGCTAGAAACCCTTAACAAAGAATTGGGAAGTAAGAACTAGTGCTTGGATAGGTTTTAGTAGGTCAAGATAGACATAAATAAGATTTTAAAAATTCATAAAACTATTTAAACATCCATAATGGAAGTTTGTGTGCTCTCGAGTCAAATTGTATTCTCGAAACCCTAAACTAGGGTTTGGAAGATATAAACAATTCTAACCATCTAAAAGTGACAAAAAATTGTGAAAAACTTGTTCATAATGTATATAAATATATTTTTAGATTTTAAGGATTTTATTTTATGTTTCCATACATTTAGAGGGCTCTGCATGTTAACAGGGTTGTGAAAGGGCTAATAGACCTAACCAGTGAGCAATTTAGGCCAATCAAAGTAACTTAGGAGAAAAATTTGGTTTGAAAACCTTGTGAAGAGATAGTTGGTGATAAAGGGTATTTAGATATATAATTGGATTATTAGTAAACCAATTTACAATTAAATATAAATATAAAAGGGTGAAAAATAGGGCTACAAGGACTATGATTAGTATAGGCAAAGTTGGAAAAGAGATAGATTGAAACTTGGAAAGTATTGGTAGATTTGATGAGTGAGATGAGAGGTCTAAATAGATTATGAGAAGAAAATATAAGGTGCCATGAACCAAGAACCATTGTGAGTAATCATATAACCATTATTGCATATTGTCCCAAAGGACTATAGATGAATGAGGAAATGAAGTAAAAGGGCAAAGTGTTGGAGGAAAGTGATTATAGCTTTGCATCAATATACATCTTAGGGGAATAGGGTTCCTATAGGTGTCTATGTATGATTGAGAATTGTATTAATCTCACTTCCTTTGAGGTCATCATTATCATTTCACATCTAGATGCAAACATCTCTACCTATTATCTAGGCTTGCATCTTTACTTAGCTTAGACTGGTCTACAGATTTGATGCAAATTCAAATTCAAACTATAGATATAAATTCCAAGGAAGTTGTGAGACTTATAGGTGCTTGTTTCATGATTGAGTATTATGTCCCACACCTTTAATTATTTCTGAGGTCAATAAGGCAATCTCATACTTGAATGAACTCATCTTGTGCCTACAAACTAGGTTCTCATTCACTACTATCAATAGACCATAGGTCACTTACAGGCTACAAGTTCATTTGAATTCAAGAGCACTATGTTTCACTGAATATCTACAATGAAAAAATTGCCTAACTTAGGAGTCACCCAACCACATTATTTCTCAACCAAATAATCTTATTTTGAATTAACATGCTACTACTCTGCTTAGGCTATAAAAATGTAAACACAAGACTTTTCAAGACTTCTATATCACTCACCAACAGATGGCACTATATTATATAGAGACCTATTTTAGAGAAACTAAGGTAAAAGGTCTCATTTAGAAACTTTTCAATCTTTGACCTTTGTATGTTGTTTGAACTAGTCTAGGATCAACAATATAACCCTGTATGACTTGTAAAACTCATTCAAGTCATGGAATTAAAAACCACGTGTCTTGGATTTTGAATAGCTCTCATTCTCTGTACATGCTTATGTGTGACTATAGGTGACTATGTATTAAAGAGCTTTGATCAGTCTTTGCTCACTATCTTGAGAAACTCATCTCCATCAACCTCCAAGCCTTATAATTCAAAAATTTCATAGAGAACCAACTTCCATTCTTTAAGAAGAGGGACATAGGTGTACTATTTGACCTAAAGCCACTTGCAAGTAGATGAGACTCTGTAATTGTTAAAACATTAGATTTCAGACCAACAATGTTCACTCCTTATCATAATGAGAGTGGTTATGATACTTCTTTCACATTAAAATATGAAAATAAATTGAAAAAAACATGGAAGGATGTAAATAATCTATAAGTACATGTACAATCCTTTGTTTACACATACCAGTTCAAATGAATAAGGAAACTTGAGGGTGTTGGGAATGTGCAATAAACTTAGAGGAATACATAGTCTTAGGGATGTTTCATGAGGAAAAGTACATCAATATAGAATTTATGAACATGGAGTTGGAGTACACAGAGACTACTTTCATCCACAAAAATAATACAACTCAAATCTCCCCCTCTTGTCCATACCAACTACAAATTAGTTAGTTTGTTTGACCTACCAAAGGGAACAAAGAGAGAGATAGAATGGTTTTTTCTAAATTTTAACCCATAAAATAAATATAAACATGGATATGACTTGTGGTGAGTTGAAGGGACACTACTCAAGCTTCCACAAGTGTCATAACTGTTGTATAGTTTAAACTAATTTTCTTGCTTCCAATGTTTAAACCTACATAATTCAGTTTCAAAACTAATAACTGACACCTTTATGACATGTGGAATGTTGGATACGACTTTGACACACTTTTCCCATTGAAGAAACCATACAATTCATCCAAATGGCCAAAAAGGACATAAAATGACACTGAGAACAAACTTAGACAAATGTGAATAAGATGAAACATATTATGTGACCTCTTTTAAGACCATGGTGGACATTTTAGGACCTAAGAGACCTTATGGAAGCTTTAAAATTACATGGGGGTTGACTAATTTGACCAAGGGGTCAAATTAGTCAACATATGATAAGAAGAGTTGAGGCCTATAGGTGGTGTTTTTGAGTTTGGTTATGCCTCTGAACACTTTAGGGAGATCAATGATAACCACATTGACTTGTTTCCATTGTTATCCAACCCTTTCTATATCTTCAACCCTATTTTAGCCTTCAATTACTTAAGCTAGGGTTCTTGAGTGTACTAGCTCACTTGAACCTAATTGCTATGTTTTCTTCATTTCCTCCACTATTGTAGATTAGAAACTTCATGGAATGTTTATATATATGCCTTACCATGTCCTTATTATCTTAAACATTCTCATCTCAACTCCAATTAACCACTTTCATGACTAAACTTATAGGTCTGTGTCTAGTCCTAGATTTGTTATTTGACCCACCATTTGATAAATTATATGACTATTTAAATATTACTATAGCATGTATAGTTGATTATGCATTAAATTTTATCTATCTAGTACAATATTGATATAATTTGATATAGTAATTATTCAGTTGTAGGTTGATGGATATGGTTATGTTTAATTTTGCATTAAATAATATGTTAACTATTTGGTGTCTTTAATGTTTTATCATAATTTTGTATTATATTATTGATTGGTATTAATTTATTTTTTAGGTACTACTGATGTTGTATTTGGTGGTTGTAGGTACCCATCATGAGCTAGGCTAGGTGGTGATTTTTAACAATTGAGAAGATGGGTGATTTAATGAGCATTCAAATGAGTTTTCAATAGGTATAAATTTAGTTTTGATTCTAAAGACATTGGAAAAGTTGTGTCATTTTATATTTTGTTCTTTTATGTATGTTATCCTTCGTGCCTTAAGTCAATCTATCAACTTTAAAGTTGCATGATGTGCTTATGCCATGGCTGCCTTTCTATACTTTGATCTATGTTATGTGTTTGTTTTGATTTATGGTGTGGTTCTGATTGGTTTAATTTAACCCATCCTACCTAATTGCTCCCAAAATTTTCTCTCTCTCTTCATGAGATCACCACCCCATGACCCTACCTTGGACTAACTAGTATGCATGGTGACTAGGATTTACTTGTGGGCTTTACTAGACCCCATGACCCCATGTGGACTATTATTTTGTTTAGTTTGGAATGGGGTGTAGCTCAAACCATGTCAATTCAATTAAATTTTAATTAGTGTTTTTTTATGGATTTTGAATTAATTGTAGTTGGTGCATTTTGAATGTATTTGGGAAGTGGTCAATGCAGTTTTGGTTTTCTCTTTCCACTAAATTGAATATGGAATTGAATGAGCCATTGGTGAACCATGCTTGGGGGATAGATGGTGATTGGAGAGAGGGAAGGGTGTGGGTGATAGGACATGTTGTGGGGAAAGGCATCAAAAAATGGGGGATGCATTATTTTTGGGAATACCTAGAGGACTGCTCTCTCTCTAGCCTATTATGTAGACCCTATTTATATAGGGGCTCTCTTTCCATTTTGAGCATACTCTTCAAAATGATATCTATAAGTAAGTTGACTATTCTTATACATATTTCCCATCTCATTTTACACATCTTGATTTATCTTCTCACATGGATGTAACCTACAAGTAAGCTTTGTGGTATTTTTCTTGAGCTAGTTTTTGAATTTGTTTGTTAATAAAATAAGGAGCTAGAGGTACCAATTGTTTATAGAGGCATTACATGCTCAAAATAAAGTTATGAGACTTTAGGATGAGAATATAATGCATGAAACTACCTATTCTCTCTCTCTCCCCATCATGTGTCATGCTGTTATACCTATTTTTTATGTGGGGTAATGTGTAGTTTTTACTTGAGAAAAAAATAAGTGTTTTTCTGCAATGTATTTGAGGTTTAATTATTTTCTCCCTCTCCTCACATATATATTATACACTACTATGCCTTATTTGGTTTGGATAAACTTAGATATGCATACAACTAGTTGTTGTACCCTATTGTTCCTATTTGAGACATTTTGGTTGATTCATGTTGTGTATATGTTGGTTTTATTGAATTGATTTAATGATTTTAGGTTTAAATGTTGAAGTTGGTTACTATGTATCTTGGTAACTATATTTTATTACCTTAAGTTATTTTATTATAGTGTTTTGTAAATTGGGTGCACCTTGTATTGATATTTAGGGTGAATCCTTGGAAAAATTTATTCAACTTTGTCATAATGGAATAAATATAATAACTAGTCAAGCATATAGGTAATTGTAATTTTTTGTAACCAACCCTTTTATGTAATGATTGAATTCAATTTAATGGTTTTGGGGTTCATTATGAGGTTGTAGGACCTCATGTTGAACCCATAAATTGTTCTATCATTTTTCCCACGTCTCTTTAATTGTTATACAAACTTCTTTTTCTAGTTTGACTTCCTTTTGTCTATTTTGGAAGTTGTGGGAACTTGATAAAAGTTGGGTGTTTGAAATGTAAAGGAAATAATTACCAGTTATAAACTATTTTTGGTTTTCCTTAATTCCAATAGTTGTATTTTAATGGTTGCAACCTCTAATTTTAAATTTTGATTTCCTTTGTTAAGTTTTATGTTGGTTGGGTATGAGTTGGTTGTTTGTGTTATGTTGGTTATGCATCCACATCATGTAATATCATTGTATACTGATGTATCATTTATTTATTTATCTCTATTTTTATTGAAATCTTAATTATTTGACTTGACTTAATAACTAAGCTTTATATAGATGGGGTTATTTACATGAAGAATGAGTTGGTAGTTGGGAAATCTGATGGCTAAGCCTACACTTAGAAGGATTTCCAAGTAAGGCAACAATGATTGTGATGGACTTATATTTAATGCATAAATCCACTTCCATGAATTTTGAAACCCTACCTAATGATGGATTATCCCCACTACCCAATTCAAAGTAATGGCTATTTCACATTGTTTATTTCTATTTCATCTTTGGATGAAGTACACGTTGTTTACTTATTTATTTTTAATATTTATATTTTTGTGTCAAGTCATCCAATGGATTAGAAAAAATCAACTTGATTTTAATCCATTCTTAGTATCAATTTTTGAAACCCACCATCTAGCTGATGGATGGGGTTGTAACGGCCACCGATGGTTGGGCTCATAGGGATGGTGTGGAGGGCTTGTTTCATCATGTTCATGTGCTACCCATACTCCTGGATGATCTCGATGACAAATATATTGAAACTTGGTAACCATTATTATATGAGTTACTTTATATGTTGCATTTTAGCATTAATTATATTAATGTTTCATGTTGATAGCATAATGAATGTAGTTGTAATCATTTACATTTATTAGATTAGATTATGTTTACCTTGTAAATATATATGTTATATTATTTCCTCTTGGTGAAGGCCTTAACCTATAAATGAGATCAATAGTTTATACATATTGTTGACATATGGTGTTAAAAATGAAGCTCTTTAATGTCATTTCTAGCTTCAGTTACAAAATCTAGTATGCTCATTATTCATCTTTCATTATGATTATAGGGTCTCGTTGAATTCTTATTTTAATGCTTAAGAATATTTAAATCATGCTAAAACTAGTTGTGAGAATTTTGGTTCATGATTAAGTTATTTCATATTATACCCTATCATGGTTCATATAACAGTGGCATATAAGAGGTAGTAAGGTACAAATAACCTTATTGTTGTTTTATTCATGAGAAAGACATTTGTAAGGAAGCATAAAGAATGGAAACTGTCTACAATTCCTTTTAGTTCTTGATTTTAGTTTGATCTAAACTTGTACAGTTTTGTATGAGGTATGTACTCACATTGATAATGTTGATGATAGAATACACTTCACTTAATTTTCAATCTCTATTACTCTTTATGAAAATGCCTAAAGTTTCTGAGTTTAAAACTAAGTCGAAGGCTGCCCAATTTTGTTATGAGGTTATGTTTAATTTCTAAAGTGTTCCTTAACCTGTAGAGTGAATGTGTAGGACCTTATGTCTATGATGAAGTAGGATAGCATGCATGATTGCCTTAAGTTACTATAAACTATTGGTGATTCATATATATATTAAAATGGATTTTGCTTATTCTCATTGGAAGTAATTATGAGGGATTAGCCAAATATGTATACACATAAAGTTTTCTTGTATGAACCTCTAGTTTTGAGAAATCAATTAAGTTAAGTGTTGAAGTTATGGTGAAGCTTATGTGTTGGTTAATGAAATACATATAGGAATATTAATTATATTCATGAATGATATTTATATTTTGGTTGACCTTATTTCTAAATACTCTCTCTTAAAGAAGGAATCTGGAAAATTATTTCCTAGGAATATAATGTTGGTAGCATTCTTGTTTGACATATGGATGGAATTTACATAGAATAAAGTGACTTAGCATATTATAAAGTTTTCATTTATGCTATTAAAACTATATAAAATATCTTGATGCAAACTATATACTATTACAGTGAGGTTCCACTACCTTTTTTAATTGTAATATGATTGAGCTTTAAACTATGTAGTAGTTTGACAAATTATGTTGTTATGTTAATAGGGGCTGAATTATTTACGCCATAGTGAAATTATGGAGTAACTCATTGCATATAATTATTTATATTTGGTTGTACTATACCCTTTATATCAACACATTTTATTTGTTTAATCTTACACACATTCACTATTATATTGATATGACCTCTTGTTGCATAAAGCAAATATGGTTATCTAATATGTTTCATATGGTAAAAATAGATTTGAGTAAAATCAATTATCAATACTCTTTAATCGGATAGAGGCTTTTCATGTTTAAATGAATTGAAACCAGCATGAGATTATATGAGTAAAGAACCATTTTAAATTCCAAGGCCTTAAGGAGTAAGTCCAATGTAGTTTATATTTCAAATTAATAATGGATGACTTATGAAATTTAAAATGAAAAAGGCAAATGGTGCAATGATCCTTGAGCTAAAGAGGAGGATACTTACCTTCAGCTGGTAGAATCAGTTTAGTTGCCCATAACACTCTTTTTCCCACTCACTTCATAAAAATGTTGTTCTCTTATGGAAAGTAATGAATTATGTAGTATAACTATGGGATCCTAGTGTTAATCCACATGTGATTTAATCAACTTGTTGGTTACTATTTTTATGATTGACATCTTAGGTAGTATACATAATCATTTATGTTAGATTCCAACCTTAGTTCTCATCCCATAAATATGTTATAGCTAAATGGCAACATAGGGTGTGTAAAGTTGTATGTTTCCAATTCCATTAAGAAGATACCATTTAACCATCCTCAAGTGGAATCAAAACCTATCAAGGGGAATGAGATACGTAGCTAGAGTTAAAGACCCATAAATGTCCTATGTGGAATATTAGTGTTGTGAATGGAGCTTGGGACTTATCCATGTACTTATAAACTGATATGCTCCAAACTCCATAGTTTCCTTCTAGGAAAACTACTTCCTCATTACATCCTTTGTAATTATTTACCCCTGGTTAAATATCTTAGATCATCTCCTTCAGTTCTGGTTGCACGTACATGAGTACACTAAATGAACATTACTTGCATTGTCAAGAAGAGTATTGGGCCCTTCACGTAGTCTAAATTATACTCTAATAATGGAATTCTATTTTTTTTGGGGGGCTATTTATTCTGGTATCAGAGTAGTGCTCTGTTCTGGGGAACTTTGGGAATGAATGTCTTTAAGTCTAAAATTTACGGAGTTATTATTTTTTAACTATTGGTGATTCCTCCGTAAAATAATAAAAATGGTTAACATCCATAATAACTAGAATAATGTTAACCTAGTTAGAGGTAGAGGTAGAGGTTGAAGTAGGGGTCATGGTGCATGTAAGCCCAATCATAATCGAGATGAACTACCCTTTAAAAATGTTGATAGAAACAATGAATTTCCAAATGCTGATGTAGTCGATGGAAACCCAATCAACAAGCATGAAGAAGTCCTTAGTGGGATTTTGATAGCCTTGAATGCTCTGTAAGGAAAGATTGATAGCTAAGAATGTAGACTGAATAATCTTGAAGGTGCATACTATAAGGAAGTACATAGATTAGAGATAGGCCAGGTAGAAGAAATTGTAATCCAAGAGATGCCTTTAATTATGGTTGACCCAATCATTAAGGAACTAAAAAAATTATGCCACCTACATTTTTTGGTGAAGAATCTGGTGATGTAGTTGATGCATGGTTGGTTCACCTACAAAAATATTTTAATCTGCATAACTTGTCATCCAATGTGAAAGCAAGGGTGCTAGTTTACCAGTTGGTTGGACCTGTAACCTTGTGGTGGAATCACCTCTATGAAATAGAGGGATAATAACCTATAGATCTAACCTAGATAGTCTTTGAAATATAGTTTTAGAAAAGGGTATATGAATGCCAACTACAAGGAACAAAAAATAACTAATTTTTAGATGCTAAAATAGGAAATCATGATTGTTTCTAAATATGAAAATAAATTATTAAATCTGATACATCATGTGAATTACATGGATGATGAGGAAAAAAAATCACCAAATTTAAGCTTAGGATTAAAGAGATATTGATGCATGATGTCAATATGACAAATTCTAGGACCTTGGCAGCTACCATTGAGTCAGCTTATCAAGCTGAAGAAAAAGAGAAGTCTCATCAAAAGGTACAACAAGATTTCAAGTTGAACAGGCTACAATCTAAGACCACAAATGTCTCCCTTATGTCTAAGAAATTCAAAAAAATAGACCAAAATCATAGATTTATTGGGAATAACAAGAACTTTAACAAGTTTTCAAACCAGACCAAAAACTTTAAGTTACAAGGTCCATCTAAATCAGGGTCTTTCAGGAAGGAACAACCTCAAAACACTTAATGTGTACCAGCCATGGGTGAAAATAATATTCTAATAGCTTGGTCAAGGGATTTTGTATGTTGGGAACATGTTGATAACCACTACAAAAAGGATTGCTCCAAGATGAAACTAGGTTAATCAACCAACCATAGAATGCACGTAGTTGTGGATAACCATAATGCTGATTTATAAGCTACCCTGATAGACACTAGAGGTACCATTAATAGATTTCCTATATCTATTCTAATTGACTCAGGTGCAACTGAAAATTTTATATCTCCTAATAATAAAAAATAATATCATATTGAAATTGTAATGATAAGAGAAGGTTGGGAGGTCGAGTTTGGTACTGGCCAAAGGGTACCTATTCATGAATGCTTAAAACAAGCTAAAATTGACCTTGGTGTCTTCAAAACCAAGGTAAATCTATTCCTAGCAATTTTGGGGTCATATGATCTCATTTTTGGAATGGATTAGCTACAAGCACACCAATCAATGATTGATTATGTTGGTAAAAGAATACAATGTATTAATGACATTGGGAGGATTATAAAAGTACAAGGTATTCAAAGGCCTAAAAAATGAAAGACACTTTTGGCCTTATAGTTAAAAAAGGTTGTTAAAAAGTGCTGTAAACTTTATGCAGTTTAGCTACATGAATTACCTAAAGACAAGGAACTAACTTGCCCAAATTTTTCTATTCTTAATGAATTTATGGATGTTTTTTCCAAAACATTACATGGGTTGCCACCTAAGTGAAAAATTGACTTTTCCATTGATATTATGTTAGGATTTGCCCCTTCATCTAAGGCTCCTTGTCACATGAATGTGGCTAACCTATAGGAATTAAAGGTGCAGCTGCAAGAACTTTTAGATAGCAGATGCATCTGACCAAGTGTGTCTCCTTGGGGTGTTTCAATTGTCTTTATCAAGAAGAAAGATAGAAATTTAAGCTTATGTATTGGTTACTACCTACTCAATAAGGTAAAGATTAAAAATCAATATCTCTTGCCAATGATAGACAATTTATTTGATCAAATGAAAGGTGCAACCATATTTTTGAAAATTGATTTAAGATCAGGCTACCATCAACTAAGGATCAAAGAAGAAAACATCCATAAAACAACTTTTAAAATTTGGTATGGACACTATGAGTTCATAGTATTTCCATTTAGGTTAAATAATGCTCCAACAACATTTATGTACCTAATGAATAGTGTGTTCTATGAATTTTTGGACAAATTTGTGTTGGTGTTCCTAGATGATATTCTTATTTACTCTAAAAATGAAGTTAAAAATGATCATCGCCTTTATCTAGTATTGCAAAGGCTGAGACATCATAATTTGTATGATAAACTTTCCAAGTGTGCTTTTTATGAATAAAAAATCTACTACTTGGGCCATATCATTTCTAAGGAGGGCATTGTTCTAGATCCAATAAAGATAAAAGCCATTCAGGACTGGCCTAGTCTAACCAATGTACATGAAGTGTGCAGCTTCATGGGCTTGGCTGGTTATTATCAGTGGTTTATGGATTTTTTTTTTCAATGTGGCCCATCCTATCACTTATTTTTAGTGCAAGAGAAACAAATTTTTGTGGACACTTCAATGTGAAGAGGTTTTCATAAAATTACAAAGTGTTGTTAACAACAGCACTTATACTTATTATCCCTAATCTGAATGGCAATTTTGAGGTGTGGGCTAATGCTTATAAGGAAGGTTATGGAGGAATTTTGACTCAAGATGGTAAATTTGTGGCTTATGAGTCACATAAGCTCAAAGAGCATGAGAAGAACTATCTCACACATGACATGGATTTTGTTGCCATTATCCATGCTTTGAAACAATAGAAACACATTCTATTGGGAAATCCCTTTAAGGTGAAATCTAATCACTACAACCTAGAATATTTGTTTTCCCAAGATGATTTAAATGCATGCCAGTGAATATAGATGACATTTATAAGTAATTTTTACATGGACATATTTTACATCAAAGGTAAGGAAAACTATGTTACTGATGTGCTGAGTTGATGTACCTACCTTACTACCTTATATATACTATAAGTAAATTTTAGAAGTGTTGTGCTTAAACAATAGCTTATTGATGAATTATACCAAGAAGTAAGAACAATTTTGGCTGATGAGCCTTTAGCCAAGAATTTTTCTGACTTCTCTGTTGAAGAAGATGGCCTTGTAAGGCACAAAAACAAATTTTTTGTACTCAAGTCAAGAGACTTGCATAATTTTGTGTTGAAAGAAGTGCATACATCACCTCACTACATTGATCCTAGTGTCACTAAGATGACACATGAGGTGAGAGGACTTTATTTTGGCCTGGTATGAAGCATGATATTACTAATTTTGTGGCAAGATGATTTGAATGCTAACATGTTAATGCTAAGCATTGCCACCCTAGAGAGTTATTGTATCCTCATGATATTTTAAGAGGAAAGTGGGCTATATTCTCACTTGATTTTATTGTAGGGATTCCTAAATCACACAACAAACATGACACTATTCTTTTAGTAATTGATAAAGCTACCAAAGTTGGCCACTTCATTACTAGAAATCCAATGGATGATGCCTCCATGTTCATGGAGAATTTCATAAAAGAGGTGGTTAGACTGCATGGTATACTAGAAGTAATTATTTAAGATTGAGATAAGATGTTTATGTCAAGGTTCTGGTGATCCTTGACCATAACATTTGGAGCACAGTTGAATTTTAGTTCTTCCTACCACCCAAAAATGGATGGTCAAATAGAAAGACTCAACCAAGTGGTTGAGGACATGTTGTGAATGTATGTCATGGACCAACAAATGAAATAGGAAGTTTATCTCCATTTGGTTGAATTTTTTTACAATAAATCATATCATTTTGTAATAAAAATGACACCTTTTGAATCCTTATATGGGCAAAAATGTCAAACCCCACTTGGATGGGATAGTTAAAAAAATAGGGTTGTTAATACCTCTGATATATTGCTAGAATATGATATATTGCTAGAATATGTTAATACCCCATAACCCCATGTATAATATTATGTTTTTTGGTTTGGAATGGGGTATGGTTTGACCCATGTCAATTTAATTAAATTTAAATTGGTGAATTTGTCTATATTTTGCATTAATTATAGTTGGTGCATTTTGAATGTCTTAGAGAAGTGGTTAACATGGTTTTGGTTTTCTCTTTCCATCGAATTAAATGTGGAATTCAATGAGGCATGGGTGAACCATGCTATGGGGATGGATGTAATTTGGAGAGAGGAAAGGAGGTGGGTGAGAGGATGGATTATGGGGGAAGGCAGAAAAGAATGGAGGATGCATTATTTTTGGGAATACCAAAATAGTTTCTCTTTTTATGGCTTGCTACATGGACCTTATTTACACAGAGGTTCTCTTTCCATTTTGAGCTTGTTCTTCAACCTACAATATACAACTAAGTTGGATATTCTTCTTTGGCTCTCCCAACTCACTTTACATAACCTGCTTCATCTTCTCACATGACTGTAACCTACAAGCAAGCTTTGTGGTATTTTTCTTGAGTTGATTTTTGTAATTTTCTATTAATAAAATAATGATTTAGAGGTTTCAATTACTTATAGAGGCATTACATGCTCAACCTAAAGTTGTGAGACTTTAGGATGAGCATCTAATTCATGTAGTTGTCTATTTTATCTCTCCCCATTGAGTATCATGTTGTTATATCTATTTATCTGTGTGGGGTGATGTGTAATTTTTACTAGAGAAAAAAATAAGTGTTTTCTATAATGTATTTGGGGTTTAGTTGTTTTCTCCCTCTCTTATCATATATATTATATACTATTGTTCCTTATTTGGTTTGGATAAAGTCATATATGCATGCAACTGGTTGTCATACCCTGTTGTTCCTATTTGAGACATTTTGGTTGATTCCTAATGGGTATATATGGATTTTATTGAATTAATTTAATTATTTTAGGTTTAAATCTTGAAGCTGGTTATTATGTATCTTGGTAACTATATTTTATTACCTTAATTTCTTTCAGTATAATGTTTTATAAACTGGGTGCACTTGTGTTAAGATTTAGGGTGAAGCCCTAGCAAAATTTATTCAACCTTGTCATAATGCAATAAATATAATTGGTCAATCCTGTAGGTAGATGAATGACAATAATAATTATTGTAATTTTTGGTAACCAACCCTTTTATGTAATGATTTTGGGGTTCATTATGAGGTTGTAGGACCTCATGATGAACCCATAAATTGTTCTATAAATTTACCCATGTCTCTTTAATTATTATACAGGCTTCTTTTTCTAGTTTGACTTCCTTTTTGTCTATTTTAGAAGTTGTGGAAACTTGATAAAAATTGGGTGTTTGAAATGTAAAGGAAATAATAACTAGTTATAAACTATTCCTATTTTTCCTTAATTTTAACAGTTGTATTTCAATGGTCACAACTTCCAATTTAGCATTTCAATTTCTTTTGTTAAGTTATATGTTGGTTGGGTATGATTTGGTTATTTGTGTTGGGTTTGTTATGCATCCACATCATGTAATATCATTGTATATTGATGTATCATTTATTTTATCGATCTTTTTTGTTATTGAAATATTAATTCTTTGACTTGAATTAAAGAATGAGATTTATACCTATGGGGTTATTTGCATGAAGAATGAGTTGGTAGTCAGGAAATCTGATGGCTAAGCCTACACTTGAAAGGATTTCCAAATAAGGTAATAGCAATTGTGATGGACTAGGATTGAATGCATAAATTGGCTCTATGTGATAACGTAGCGGTGAAAATGTAGCAGGAGAAAATGTAGTGGGAGAAAACATAGTGGAGACATAACATTTCAAGAAAAAAATGTAGCAAGTAAAAAATATAGAAAAATAAAAAATGTAGCATAAATGTAGTGACAATCATAATACACCAAATTTACAAAAACTAAATAGATAAAAACATAATTTCATGAATTTAGAGTTGTAATTGAAATTTATGTGCAATGCCCTGCAAATATTCCAAGTAATTATCTGGTGAATAACTTACTACTAATCTTTATATTTTCACTGTAGTGTCCTTGTATTTTTTCTTCTATGGGGTCCTTTAAATCCTTCTACGTACTGTTCCATGGTGACATCAGTGAGGCTTTGTTCCTCTTGTAGAGCTTTTATGAATTTCCAAAGTGTTGGGTGTTGAAATTTGAGGAGCTATTTGAATCCTCTATACCACCCTTCAATGAAATTGTTAGTGTGGGATAGATTGGTGGAAATAACTTCATAATAGTTCCATAGCTCAATTGCAAATCTGCCTCTTCTTTGGTTTGTACGGTGAATTGTCCAACCAATCCAAGTGTTCTTGCAATACTCTACAACTTCTTGAAGCTCATTTTTTATTTCTCGATCTGGTCCATCAAGTTTATAGTATGGAGAGTTGCACAATTCTTGGAATGATTTGAGAACATGCTCTACTAGAACAGATGCTAGTGCATCTAAGTGGCAAACTTGGAGTGTAAAATTTGAATCTCTTTCATATATTTTTTGGAGCCCTTCTACTTGGATTTTTCACCAAAGGCATTGAGTAAGGTGGAATAAACATCCTCTTTGAATACTATTGGGGAAGGTAAACTAAAATTCTTTAGTTGTAACTATTTCGAAGTGTATCATGAGATTTACTAGTTGGAGGGAGTTGTTGATGTCTTTCAATGCTTTTAAAACTCTCTTGTATGTTTTATTTTTCTGGTTTGGCATTAGAGCATATATCACATGTATCAATGTATGATTCTTCAAAATATGGATGGTTTATAGAGTATCAAATAATGGTGAAGTAGATTTGAATGTGCCATTTGCAAACCAGTCTAGAGTGGCAACCATTACTTCCAACATTTTTTGTGTGCCAAAAATTTTGATACGATATTTTTTAGGGCCACTATCAAATAACAAGAATTCTTCACCAGCCATAGTTTTCTTGAAATGCTCTATAATTTCTATTATTTTTAGAGATGATGAATTCACAACTATTTTTTCTCTTCTAGTATGACAAATTATTATTTTAATATTTGTAATTGGTGGGAGTTGACTTGGAACATTCGATGCCATGGCCACATTTTCAGCAATAATATGTTTTGGGGGTTTGACACTTATAGATGCTTGCTCTTTCATATTTCTAAGTATTTTCTTGGCTTCTACCTTTGCAATGTTTGCAATGTGATTGTGTTCTTGGTGACTGTAATAATATCTAGCTCTATATGGGCACATCCTTTACATTTTGTTGCTTGGTTGGCATATTTTATGCATCTCTAGATGCATTTTATTTGAGTCTTGTGTTTTAATGTATGTGTGTGGCCTTTGTAAAGTAATATTTTTTTTCCTTTCTAGCTTTCCACAAATTTTAATAGCATGATTTAATAGGCTTTATATTACTGTGCTTAATTTTTTTCTTTGGTGAATATACTATTATCTAAACTAGACTACATATATTATTCCCTCTAAAATGTGTCAGTGAATAACAAAGTTTGACCAAACTATAAATTAAACAACGTATACCATTTAAAGTTTGACCTAGCAATCCATAGATAAATTAGACTACATTTTGGTTATACTAGACTGCATTTTGAATAAAGTGGATTGCATTTTAAATAAACTAAGCTATGTTTTGAATCTAGACTATGTTTTATGATACTGCATTGCATTTTATAGAAATTACACTGTGTTTTTAATAAATTGTGCTGCATTTGTATAAAGTGGACTACATTTGTATTTTAACTAGGCTACATTTGTATAAAATGTACTGCATTTGTATTATACTATAAACTAAAACTTCTATGCTTATTCTATTAAAATTAGAAAATGCTAAAACCTCTATTTTTACAGTATTGAATAAACTAGAAAAAACTTTATTTTTGCACCGAGAGTATTGGTAAATGGTGATGATTTATGATATTATGTTATTAACGAACTAAAATATATACCTACAACATTATCACCTATGAGCATATGTTAGCAATGTTATCTCTTGCTACTATTTCATCGAGTACCCATAAATCTGCTTACATGAATTTTGAAACCTTGCCTAATGATGGATTATCCCCACTACCCAATTTGAAGTAATGACCTTTTCACATTGTTTATTTCTATTTCATCTTTGGATGAAGTACCTATTGGTTACTTATTTGTTTTTAATATTTTTGTTGTTATGTTGAGTCATCCAATGGCTCAGGAAACCTTGACTTGCTATGAATAAATTCCTAGTATCAGTTGCCCAAACCAACTATCTCGCTGATGGATGGGGTGGTAAGAGCCACTGATGGTTGGGCTCATAGGGCTGTTGTAGAGGGCTTATTTTATCATGCTTGTGTGATGCCCATACTCTTGGATGATCTTGATGATAGGCATAATGAAACTTGGTAACCATTATTGTATGAGTTACTTTATATGTTGTATTTTAGCATTAATTATATTAGTGTTTCATGTTGATGGCATAATGATTGCAATTTTAATCATTTACAATTATTAGATTTGATTAGTTTTACCTTATAAATACATATGTTATCTTATTTCCTCTTGGTGAAGGCCTTAACCTGTAAATATAATCAATAGTTTATACATCTTGTTGACATATGGTGTTGAAAATGAAGCTCTTTGATGTCATTTTTATCTTTAGTTGTGGAATCTGGTATGCTGGTTATTCCTCTTGCATTATGATTATAGGGTATTGTTGAATTCTTATTTTAATGCTTAAGAATATTTAAATCATGCTAAAATAAATTGTGAGAAGTCTGGTTCATGATTAAGTTCTTTCATATTATACCCTATCATGATTCGAATAACATTTGCATATAAGAGGAAGTAAGGTACAACTGACCTTATTGTTGTTTTATTCATGAGAAATACATTTTTAAGAAAGCATAAAGAATGAAAACTGGTTGTAATTCCTTTTAGTTCTTGCTTTCAATTTGATCTAAACTTGTACGGCTTTGTATGAGGTATTTACTCACATTGGTAAGCAACATGTTAATGATAGAATACACTTCACTTAATTTTCAATCTCTATTACTATTATGAGAAATGCATAATTTTTTTGAGTTTAAAACAAAGTTAAAGGTTGCCCAATTTTGTTATGAGGTTATGTTTAATTTCTAAAGTGTTCCTTAACCTGTAGAGTGAATGTGTAGGACCTTATGTCTATTATGAAGTAGGGTAGAATTAATGCTTGCCTTAAGTTTCTATAAACTATTGGTGATTCATATATATATTACAATGGATTTTACTTATTCTTGTTGGAAGTAATTATGAAGGATTTTCCAAATATGTATACGCATAATTTTTTCTTGTGTGAACCTCTAGTTTTGAGAAATAAATTAAGTGTTGAATTTATGGTGAAGCTTATATGTTGGTTAAAGAAATCCATATAGGAAGAATGATTATATTCATGAATGATATTTATATTATTGTTGACCTTATTTTTGAATACTCTCTCTTAAAGAAGGAATTTGGAAAATTGTTTCCTAAAAGTATAATGTTGGCAACATTCTTGTTTGACATATGGTTGGGATTTACATAGAATAAAGTGACTTAACATATTATAAATTTGTCATTGATGCTACTAATATTGTATAAAACATCTTGATGCAAGTTGTAGACTATTTTAGTGAGGTTCAGATACCCTTTTTAATTATAATATGATTGAGCTTTAAAGCATGTAGTAGTTTGACAAATTATGTTATTATGTTAATAAGGGTTAAATTATTTACACCATAGTGAAATTATGGATAAACTCATTGCATATAATTATTTTTACTTGGTTGTACTATACCATTTATATAAATGCATTTTCTTTGTTTAATCTTATACACATTGACTAGTATATTGATATAACTTCTTGTTGTATAAAATGAATATGGTTGTCTACTATGTTTCATCTGGTAACAATGGATTTGAGTAAAAGATATTATCAATACTCTTTAATAAAATAAAGGCTTTCCATGTTTAAATGAAATGAAACCAGTATGAGATTATATGAGTAAAGAACCATTTTAAATTCCAAGGCCTTAAGGAGTAAGTCCAATTTAGTTTATACTTCAAATTAATAATGGATGACTTATGAAATTTAAAATAAACAAGGCAAATGGTGTAATGATCCTTGAGCCAAAGAGGAGGATACTTACCCTCATATGGTAGCACTGGTTCAGTTTCCCATAACGCTCTTTTTCCCACTCACTTAATAAGAATGTTGTTTTCTTATGGAAAGTAACGAATTCTGTAGTATAACTATGGGATCCTAGTGTAAATCCACATGTGATTTAATCAAATTATTGGTTACTATCTTGATGATTGACATCTTAGGAAATATACAAAATCATTTATGTTAGATTCAAACCTTATTTCCTATCCCATAAATATGTTATAGCTGGATGACAACATAGGGTGCATAAAGTTGTTTGTTTCCAATTCCATTAAGAAGAAACCATTTAACCATCCTCAAGTGGAACTAAAACCTATCAAGGGGAATGAGATACATAGGTAGAGTTAAGAACCCATAAATGGTCCTGTGTAGAATATTAGTGCTATGTATGGAGCTCGAGACTTATTCATATACTTGTACATTGATATGTTCTAAACTCCATAGTTTCCTTTTAGGCAACCTACTTCCTCATAACATCCTTTATAGGTATTTACCCCTGGTTAAATATTTCAGATCACCTTCATCAGTGATATTTACATGTACATGAGTAAATTTAATGAACATTGCTTACATCGACAAGTGGAGTATTGGGAACTACACGTAGTCCAAATCGTACTCTAATAATGCAATTCCATTTTTTGGGGTTATTTCACTTGTCTGGCCTAAAACAAAGATTATCAACATTGGTCTCACCTTTTATGGGTATGAGGGATAATTGAAACCATATTAGCATAAGAGAGCATACACATATATACATGAATCCCCACATAGGTATCTATATATCTCAATACAAGTATATTTTGAAATTGAACTAGGTAGACCTGTGGGGTCCTAATTAACTGTATAAGTAGGGTTTGGAGTGACTTCAGTTCTTAGGGATCATTCAGATAGATATAAGATTTGAGGATTGAATTGATGACATATATATGGGAGACCCTTACCATCACCTCCAATTATATCTTACCATCATGCAACTCCCTCAAGGAGTTCTGACCTTCACAATAGGGCCTTCTCAGGGTTAGAAGACTGTACTAGTGAGAATCAAGATAGAGTTTGCTTAGAACAATACTAATAAAAATTAAAATTTTGATCTCAATCTTATTCATAGTGTCTAACATATGTATCTTTATGTTTCAATGTGTTTCCTTCACATTTTCTTGATATCCATATTTTAAGGTTTGAAATCATTGATTGTATCAAACCTATAAGGGTTTTAAGCCTATAGGCATATTTTAGTGATCATTTCATATCCTTGAAACTAGCCACCTCTATTGAAGGTCATAGTCCTTGAACATATCTCTTTATATCCCAATACATCTCCCTTTTTACAATTTTGAAAGGCAACCTGACTATTCAATTCACCTGTAAGTATGCATTTAGGGTCATAGCTGTATCTTGGGGTTTCAATGGAAGTCTATGATCATTTCAATAACCCTTGATAAATTATTGAAGACTCAATATTATATTTTAAACCTTATTAGTATTATAAATGATTCAAATCTCCACAAACACCCCTTGTTTTTCTCATACATACTCAAGACTTTAGAGTATAATTTAGGCCTACCAGTCTTTCATGTGGCACTGGCATTAACCATTCAACTAGATTTAAAATTACTCAAATTCATACTTAGGTATCAAAGATTCAATAAATTTTTCCTTACCTATCTCAACTTAAAATCTTATGCCAATATCACATCTTCAAAACATATACACTCTATCAAATGTCTTGGTTGTAGGTGAATAGGCTAGCTTGTGGGTGCATATTGGGTATCTTGAGCACATCACTCCATAAAATCTGGTGGTTTTAGAGATAATTGAGAACTATTGAGACATATTAAAACACATTTACCTTATATTCCTACCAATTCACACTTATATTTAATGCATATCTTTTCAATGCTCCCACAAGGCTTCATACTACTCAAGCTAACATTTTTCCTATAGGTTTGATTATTGAGTGTCTTGAACACTAGGTCAGTGAGGGCATCCTTATATATGAGTTTGAAACTCCATAAGTGTTTAAAAACCACACTTATATACCATTTATATTTACAAATTGAAACTTAGTGCACAAGTTAACACAATTACTTATAAATGCAGACCTAGAAGTCTGCAAACCTATAGGTCTGTATTTTTGAGATTCTAGACTTTCACATGATTATGGACCTAGTCTTATAAGCTTGAAGTTATCCAAACATTGTACATAAATATCTTAATTATTTTAACACCTCCATATCCCTCTGATGAGGCCATATAAGCCTTGTGAAATCTTCTTTATGTAGGCAAACCCTTTTACACAATGCTTGGTAGTCAGCTTGGAAACTACTTGGAAAGGTTGGTATAAGATAACTAGATATGTTGTAGAGACTTGAATGGATTAATAGGATATTTTAAGAAATTGTGAAATCACTTAGATGCATTAGGCCTTCTAGAGAACCCTGAAACACAAAAAAACATTGACAATCACTTGTAAACTATGCAAAAGAGCAACTTTCCTTGCTAAATGACTTTGCATACATACCAACCTGGTGGATTAATGTGTAATATGGTTATTAAAACCTATGAGGACATTTTAATATTGATTTAATGCATACAAAAAGTTCACACTTGCATGAGAATTTCACAAAACTCAGCATGTGGGGATTTTAGACTAAAAAAAACACCTTAGCTTCTTAGTGATTGTTCACAAAGATAAAGAGTTAAATAAAATGATAAATTACATTAATTTAGAGTATATATGGGTCCCAAAAAATTTTTAAAATATTATCCTCCAACTCTACATGTACATCTTGTACCATGCATTTGAATTTGTCCTTCATGAGTTTGTGAAGAGAGTGATGGGAGAGAGAAAGAGTATTCTACAATTTTCAATCTTGAAACTTCTTTCCATACATGATTATGACATATATAATCTGAAAGAACATTGATAAACTATTTTAACCTGAAAGTGAGTCCAATAAGTCTATACAAGTGCCAAAACTCTTCTCTAAGTCATTGATATTCAAGATTATAACTTTTATTTGACTTGATGATAGGTGTAGCAGTTATGTAACTACTCCAAGGTTCTTTAAAAGTGTATTATATGAATTTTTCACTTGGATATATTTGAAATACATGAAAATTAGCCAAAAATCACCTTTTTCATTATAAAATACTACCTTAAAGTCCATAAAAGAACCTTAAAGTTTCCAAACATGTATGAAATGTTATTTGAAGGTGATTAAAACATGAAAATACGAAGCACACCTAAAAACCCATGAAACTTCTTGACCAACTCTCATCACTCCATGACATGACTAATCTAATGTAAAACTATGACAAAAAATTATCTTAATTTCTCTAAAAGTACCTTAAGGGGTTGACATTTTGACCTTGGGGGTCAAAATTGGTCAACATTAACCAAACGATGCAAAGGATGATAATAATTAGGGCATAAAGTAATTAAATTTTTATCTAATAATTTTGGTAACATATTATGTGGACATTAATTACAAGAAAATATTAGTGATTTTTTAATCTTTAGGGGAAAGAGTGGGTGTGATTAGTAACGCTAGGATTATAGTGTTTTCCTTAACGTAAGACTTTGACTTGCTCAGATTTAGACTTAATGTGATGTACTAAATTATTTAATTGTGTTGTTGGATTAGTTCCTTTATTATGGTTATGTGTGTTATTATAAGTATTTTTATTAATGCTAGGTGAATTATCTTATTGAAATATTTCGATGTCCTTTAGCATATGATTTGAAATAGTAACAAGGCATAATTCTTCTTCTAGTGCTGAGACCTTATAATAAGGGACTATAAATGATTCACAAGTATTATAAATTATCTTCTCTTTTAATGGATGGATAATACCTCAATTAAATATATATTTTACTTCTAAATATGTGGGTTAGTAAGATGCATAGTTTTTTTATATCTTAAGATGTGTGATCAAGGAATCCAAGAAGGGAGGTTAGATCAAATGTTATAACAAGTAACAAAAATTGAATAAAAACACATTAACATGCTAACACTTACTTTCCTAGATCATATGGGGATAATAATGAACAAAACCAATGGAAAACATATATAAAATGCAAATAATACAAAATTCCTTACCTTCTTTGAATGCTCAAAAATATATCTTGTGTGGCTTGCTCAGCTTGTGCTCAAAGAGTCTTTGGCAATGGAGCTTGGCTATCTCATTCTCTCCTTGGCACCTTGGCTTGTGGCTTTATGTTGGCTTTGTATTGTTATTTTGGAATTATAACACTATAGATTTCAATCTTTCTATAAAACCAACATTATAACTTTACTCTATCTAAGCTCTCCAAATGAAGAGGCAAATGCTTGTATTTATAAGTTTATAAACTAACCCCAACTCAAGGTGAGTTAAGGTGTGCTTAAACATGTAATGGGTTAAAACCTAACCTAATTGAGTTAATTAACCCTATTAGAGTTATAAGGTGTCAAAACCTTATGGTTTTCAATGAATAGGCATGGGTGATATATTTTAAGATATTTTCAAACGCTTGACAACTCACAAAAGGTAATCATGAAAACCTAGGATATTTTTGATTTTTGAATCTCCTTTTTTATAATTTTATTAATTGTTCATAGATAATTCAACTAGGTATTTAATTAGGTTTATAATTTAAATTAATTTTGATTAAGATTTTAACAATTCCAAGATTTGATTTAATGTCCATGTACCTCATTTAATAGGTCCATATGCCAAATTACATGTCATGATGTTGCAGGATGATTAGAGATGAATATATGAGTGGTTTTTGTTATTCACTATAGGTTACCCCAATTAGGGATGTCTCAATGAGATTATAAACTTTGATGAATGATACAAAAGAAAATTTTGGATGTTTAGTGATTCTTAGGCTTAATTTTGTAAATGTTGGTAAGAATAAATCTAAAGTCCAGTTGAAGGCCATTGGTGGCCAGTTTTAGGTGTCTATAATTTGCCCTTATTTGGGAAGGCATTGTAAGCTATAAGCATAGTAATGTTTTCTCAAAGAATGAAAAGGTCCTATATGCTTATGACTTCAATGGTAATGGATGAATTTTAGGTGCCCCCTCGAGGGAGTGGTTGGCAAAGGGGTCGATAATTAGTCCCTTGAAAGGAGGAAATGATTGGACCAAATAGATGGAATAGGAAAGAAGGAACTAATTTTCCCATAGGTAGTTATAATTAGTGGCATATGAGCTACCCCAATTAGGGAAGACAAACAAGATGATTTGTCTATAGGTGGCTAAAATCATTGGCATAGGTGGGATAAAAAAGGTGATGATTTTCCCAAAGGAAGTTATAATTATCAAAAAAAGGCTTAGGGTAATACGAAAATGATTTGCCCAAAGGTGGTTATAATCATTAAAAGGGAAACTAATTATTTATCCTTAGGTGATTATAATCATTAGTAGGATAAAAATATTCCCCAGTTGGATTATTTGCCCAAAGGTAGTTATAATCATCAACCCTCAAATGGATGGAAACACAATGATTTGCCCAAAGGTGGTTATAATCATTGGTAATGTAAGTGGGATGGTATATAATGATTTGATAAAAGGTGGTTATAATCATTGGTATCCTAATTATAGAAAACATGATATGGAAGATGATGGCAAATTGGTACAGAGGAGAAAGATGAACTTAGGCAACCTGCTAGTAGGGAGATGATCGTCTGAACTGGCAAGGGAGAAAATTCTTTCATTACTTAATTAATCTATGTAGGATATGATTTGGATTAGATCAAGAATTATCTAGTACCAAGGAGATATATCATTACTAAATTGCTGTGTAGACTCCTGAAGTTAATTTTTGATATAACATGTGATGGTAGGCATCATGATAGAACACTGTGAGGACTTAGCCAAAATATGCATAAGGACTGACAATGCAATATAATAAATAATTGAAAATAATGCACTAATTATAAAGACCATGATGACAATGTTGACACATGAATATGGATGGATTTAAGAATAATGCACAAGGAATTTCTCAATGAATGCACATAAACTAAATCAAGACACAACAAGAAAGCAAACAAATAGGCAAACAAACAAATAAATAAACACCTAGAAAAGAAATAAAAAAATAAAATGAAAGAAAAAATAATGGTTAATCACAATTTTAGTATGAACAACACAATACAAATAAGATGATGAATATTGCCCCTATATGAGAAGAGACAACAAAATAAACAAATAAAATGGGGGAATAGAAGAAAAGGAAGGGGGTGGTTGTGCTATTTCTAGATGCACTAGGCAAGTGGACACTATGTACATAGTTCCATGGATGTAAAATTCAACAAAAACTTTAGGCTAAATGTAGTTCTCCCAGGAAATGGGATAGAAGAAAATGGTGAGAATGTGATAGAAGAATATGGGAATGAACTCTCAAAATGGTGAGAGTGTGGGAGAAAGGGACAAAAAAGATGGGTATACAATCCTTGGGTAGGTAGCTCCTTTGCTCAATATTGACCTTCAGAACTCTCCAAAAAAAATATTACAAAAGAATATAAATAAGAGACAATTCTAAAAAAGAGAGTATGAACATCAAAGAATTGGTTGCTAATTTGGTGAATTCACTTCTCCAAACTTATGTAGAGTGACACAAAGATGATTGTATATTGAAGAAAAACTTCTCCAAAATAAAATAAGGAATACTAGGGATTTTTAAAACTTGAAATCATCATTTTATGATATGATTTTCAAATTTGAAAAAACTAGGAAAAGTGAGATACTTGTAAGGGAAGAGAGGATGTTGGAAGTGGGAGTTAACTAAAGCTTCACTATGATCTTGGTCAAGTTAACTTGATAATAATTGATAAAAATAGGTTTAAGAGTGAGATATAAAATATTTAAGGTGAATACCAATTGAAACAACTAAAAAACAATTTTCTTTGGGGGAGCCTATGGTTCAAGATTTAATCCAGAAAGTGAATATATTCCTTTGGTTCGTAGTTCAAAATGAAATTCTCATAATGGATAATCTTAAAAAATGTCTGTCCACTAATTTTAATATTTCCATTGTGTGAGGAGGAGGAATCGGTCTTTAAAATTTATGCCTAGGATGCTCTTTTTCTTTCAAGGTTTGGGGAAGCATTTTTAGTAATTTTCATACATTGTGGTCAACCCTCCTCGTTGTTAGATTTATAGTACTACTAGAAAGCTCCCTTCAAGAATGATGCCTTAAAGAAGTTATGGATTTGGGCTTAACCTCATATCTTGTGGGAAATTTGGAATGAGAGAAATGATAAAATATTCAAAAATCGTAAGAGTTACAGCTTGAGGGTGGCCTTCAAAATCAAAAACTTACTTGTGGAAAAATTTAGGGCTTACAAGTCTAAAATAAAATATTCTTGTGGAGGAAATGAGCTTATTATTTCTAATAACTTGGATTTAGACTGCTATGGTACTCCCATGGTTGATTCAAGAATTGAGTTGAGTATATATACTAAGTGGCAAGTTCCCTCTTTGGGTTGGGTCAAGTTAATTTTGCATGGAAACTCTAAGGGAAACACTAGGATGGGAGGAGGAGGAGGCATTATAAGAAACTATAAGGGGGAAGTTATTGATGCCTATGTTGGGTATATGGGAGTCCAAACTAGTAATTGGGTGAAGGTCAGAGCATCCTTATGGGGATTTTAGTTAGAAAATGAGCTAAGGGTGATATAATTGGTCATAGAGAGGGATTCTCTTAATATCATCCATTGCCTATTGAATAAGTATTCTATGAGTTGGAGTATTAACAATATGATAGATGAAGTATTTTTTATCATTAACTCTTTTGATAAGATTTGTATCTAACACATACATAGAGAGGGAAACCAATTAACTAATTGATTTACCAATCTAGGAGTTGTCTCTAATAACTTCAAGAAGTGGCTTACCAAATAGGATCTTTCAGATGAAATTATTCAAAGAATCAACCAAGAAGCTTCGATAGCCCAATCTAAGGAATAAGATCATTAGATATTGCATTTTTGAAGGATCTATTCTTATTTATATTTGTTGCATTAATTTGGTTTTGATTATTCTCTAAACTTTATAGAGGACCTCAAATTAATTTCAATAGGGGTGCCTAAATGTTTTTAATGAAAGTGACATCAAGGGAATGATCTTATTTATGGAGATATTAATAGGTCATATTGTATACTTGATTCACAAGCCTACTTTTATGTGGAATATTATTAGTAGTCATTGTAATGATTATGTGGATATCCATAGTAATGCTTGTGTAAAGTGGATCCTTGGGGATTTGACCATGATTAACCATCTTAGGTGGTAGACAATTTATTACTTTTGGCATGGGAGCTTCATTATTAGTTTTTATAATGCATTAGGCTTACACTATTCTAATTTTTATCTATAATTATAGTCTAGGAGAATTTGGTTATCATCAAAATTGGAGGAGACTTATGTTTTGTTAAAAATTCCTCTGATAATTTTTTTGCTAAGCACTCATTTCTGTGGGGGATCCTTCATACTAGGGGATTCAGTAATATCATTAAATTTTTGAGGGATATGATCCTCATATATCCAATAAATTTGTTCAAGGCTAGAAGGACAAAGTGGTTTCATTTTAAGGGGTTGAGTTAAATATAACCAAGGATCTCATAGATCATAGTACAAGCATGAAGATGAAAGGTATAAAATTCTAAAAAACTAGTATGGATACTAAGGAGGAAATCAATAAATTCATGGTTAATGGTGAGGAATTAATTCACTTTTAACATGGCTACCTTAGAGAATCCATCACTTAGTCCTACAATGATTTTACTAATCATATCATGAAATTTATTACTTTGTGGGAGGTACAAATTGATCCTTACTTTCCTTTTTGTCTTTCTTAAAATTTTCAAACATCATTGCTCAGTCAATATTACCTTTTACATATTAAAATCACTATAAATCTCTATTTTAGAAGTAAGAAAAGGGAAGGGAAGGTTTCCCTTGCATCAATATATGATCTTTTTACTTTATAAGTATGTTAAATATAAGAAGATGAGCCCTCTCCATGTGAATTTGGAGGGAGAAGCATACCATAACTATCAAAATGAAAATCTCATTAAGAATCCTTGATGATTAGTGAGAAATAAACTTCCTTTTAGGAAGGATGTGAATGACATTGTCAACCACCATTGGTAAAGTTTTGAACTCTGAGGATGGAAACATTAGCCCTAACAAGGTGATAATTAAAGAGATTGTTGATAGTTTAAATTTTTTGAAATCTCAAGAATTTTTAACCCATAACAAAGATAAAGAGAAAGGGAAGACCAAAAAAAATTGGGGAATTTGGTGAAATTAATATTCCTGGCAAGGAGCAAGACAAAATTAATGAACTATCAGAGGAAATATATTTACATAGATTTTTCCTTAGATGGTTTCTAAAGGACCAAAAATTGATAAAAAATTCCATCAAGAATTTTACTTGGGAGAAAAGGTGGCAAGAGATAGAGGAATTTCAGGAGATGGCTATGTAGGTGAGAAGATTTGAGGAATGAGTTAATAGGTTGGAAGAGGAGAACATGTATCTCAAAAATAATCTTGATGTTGTTGTATACAACAAGGCCATAATCAATAATTATCTCTCTAGTATTGGATTTATTTTACAAATCTTTTAAAATAATCTAGAGGGTGAAAGCTCGAGTAAGAAGACTAAGAGAGTTAAAGACACTACCAAGGAGAAAGACCAAAATTTGAGCTAAATGGAACAAAATTTGAAAAAAAATGTTGGGTAATTAGAATGAATCCCATTGAGGGTATAAAATTTAGAGTTTTTATCTATTTGAGGTGTTGGTCTGATGTTGGTTTTCATTTTTCCTGTTGTGATGTTGTTTTAATGTTGCCATGATCCAGCCATTTGTTGGATTTTTGTTCTTCTTTACAGACTTGTTGGATATTATATTTCTTGAGACCTTATCTATGGGTCTTATATAAAAGGGTAGAGTCCCTTTCAAAAAACTCCACTTTAACCATAATAAAAAACAACTAAAAAATGCAATTGAAAGCATAAAAAACACGTGAAAATTGAAGTTTCATATGTTAATTTTAAAAATATGGATTGTGTGATGGAACCATCAGTGAATGTAGGTGGTGGAAAATAAACCATCAAGGTGATTCACAAAACTTTCCTTTTGGATTTTGAACCATCATGGTGAAATAATAAATGTCATGACAGTTACATTGTCACCATGGTGGTTCAAAAATATGTCACTTTGGCTTCTAAAACTATCATGGAAAAATAAGAAACTTCCATGGTGGTTATGTTTCTACTATGGTGGTTTATAGAACCTCTGTGGTGGTTACAGTTTCATCATGATGGTTTCATCACTAAGCTGATATTTTCAAAAGTGAATCAAAACACTTAGAATAATGGGAATTTTACAAGTGTAAAGGCCAAGAAAGAGGTAAAAGTAATAAAAAGAGAGAGAACAATGTTTATTCATATTTAGGTTAAGATCTTTGCATCATCATTATATTTCTTGTGAAATGTTGCACCATGAAAAATTTGGGTGCATACAAAGTCCTACATAGACTAGATCCAAAATTTGTAGTCTGGGAATATGTGCACATAAATATCTAAGGAATATTGAAGAGATAATTTTTTAAAGTTACATATATAGTATTTATAAAAATAGAAATTTCCATAAATAGACTTTTCTATAAATAGGCTAGATATTTTTAGTATTCGAATTTGCTATGGATATCTTATCCCCAAGTTGTTAACACATCTGAAGGAAAATTGGGAAATTAAAATTACTAAAATCACACCTAATTATTAGAAAACAAAGTAGAATATTTAAATCTAGTAATCTCCACTCTTCTCTCATGATAAAGTAGATATTTATGTTGTTATGCCAATAATACAAATCTAAGTTCTAAATTGAATTTTTTAGAAAGTTGGTCTAGACTAAGGAATTTATTGTAGATGTTGTATTATAAATACAACCTTCAATTTTAGTATAAGGGAGTCATAATTATTATTTATATAATAGAGCTAGATCAATATTCAATTATTGAAACTTTTATAAGGCACCTTTATTTTAGATAATTTGAAGCATTTGAATAGTTTCAAAGTTTCATGATCAATTGTTTCTAGTCCTATTCCAAAGGTAGAGTAAGGACCCACTCCACTTGAGGAAGGAAAAATTGTGTGGTATTTATATATTAGATTTATTTCTATTTCATTTAAAAAATTATCAACTTTTCCATTATTTTTGTTTTCTTTATATAACCTACAGGTGTGTAGTGTGTTCAAAATTACAACAATTATTTTACTTATTTTCATTTCAACATTTATATTCAACACTTTACTCTCGGTTCTTTATTTTTATTGATTAAAATTTTGATAAGATATTTTGATATTAAATGTTGATTTGACATCAATAAATAGAATAGTTTGTTATTCAATTTTGATTTTATATTAGTATTTTTTATTGACTGAATTTCAGTAACATAGATTAGTCTAATTTTCATGATTGTCATTTTCGACAAATAGGATTGGTAATCAAAAATATTTTTCCAATGTTGCATATATCCTTTGGACATCACCCCAAATTGATATTATTAACTAATTGAAGAGGTTAATTGACCCTCATCATTTTGACGTCATTAATGGGGACTCAATTAGTGTTATTAGGGACCAACTGTTCAAAATTGGTCTCTTTGATAAGTTCCTAGTAATATTTCATTACTTATCCAAAGATAAAAATTAATCTTTAATGACAACAGGTGAAATTTTTGTGCCAATTAGATTAAGTGAACCTTGATAGAAACTCTCTCACAAGATAACATTTTTTATATAAGAAGACATATAGCTAAACAATCTATTAGGTGTTTGCTTTTATGAATTTAGATGAATAAATAGACATATAAATCCTAAATGAATATTTTTATTTCATACCTCCTAACAAAAAACCACATGTGGCATAAACTCATAATATGAAATTAGGCATGAATAACTTGTAGGGAAAGAACTACAATTTAGGAAGAACCAAAAGTGTCATCACTTGAACCCTAAGAGAAAATCTTTATAAATAATCAGATATCTTTAAAGGAGATAATATAAAATTAAAAAAAAATTAAAATAAAGATTTGACACTAATTCCCAATCAAGTAGTCTTCCATCTACTTCATATACACCTACACCACCTAGAAAGATCATTCATAACATCTATTAGGAATACATGGGAGACAGAAATGGTAATGTACCAATCCATAAGGTAGAGTTTCTACTCAAGGAAGAAACTTTAATTATCCCATTGCATTATATCCATATGACAATGCTCCTATGAAAAACATATCCCCATCCATATTACCTACTTTTAGGGGTATAGACTCAGAATATCCGAATCAGTTATTTTTTGAATTCAAAGTACTTTGTCAAGCATATGATCATAATAATGATAACATAAATTTAAATTTGTTTCCTTACACACTCAAGGGTTCAACCATGTGAAGGTTTATGGGCTTTATAACTAGATTCCATCTACACATGTCTTGAAATGGAAACTATATTCTTGGAGAAATAATAGGATTATTGCAAGGTAAGGGATCATAAAGAAGAACTCTTTCAAATGAAACAAAAATAAGATGAAAACATGGAATACTATCTTGATCGATTTCTCTTTGTCCATAGATGATGTGGAAATGGGATAGATGAATAACTATGTAAAACAATATTTCTAAATGATTAGATGATGATTCATGAGAATCCTTAAATCTTATGGGAAAAGGGGATCTAAATAAACTTGATCTCATAAATATTATTTAAATCTACAATAGTTAATCATGAATGAGGACTGGGATTTGAAAACTCAAACCAAGAAAGGGGCATATTGACGTAAGTAAACTCATGGAAGAAATTTCAAACCTTAAAATAAACATCTTGGTATATTTGAATATCACACTAGATGGAATTCAATCTAAACCCAAAGCTAGTGAACCTTTAGCCATATATTATCCTATATGTATAGATAGACATCCTCTTCATGATTATCATCTTGATAAAATAGATATTTGTGGCATTTATGAGAAGAATCATTTTACTGAATAATGCAATATACTCCCTACCATTAAGTATTATCTTAGAAAAAATACCCAACCTAAAGAAGAGCTTAACTATGTTTCACATATATAGGGAAATAAATTTTACTATGATCAATATTTAAATTATTTTGATCTAAGAGATCCTACTGATCCATGGACTATGCCATGGTATATTCCATAACCTCCATAATAATAGGGATCATAAGCATGGCATCCATAATAATGGATACCTCAACAACCATAGATAACCCATCATAATTTAAAACCATGGATACTTCAATAAAACCAACAAAAATGAGTACCTCAACCAACATTCAATCAATAGAGATGATTCCCATATTAGGGACAAGCTTTGTTGCCTAATACTTCCAACATGCCCCAACAAAATGAGCAAGTCAACTATAGTTACCTACTCAACCTATGGAAAACCTAAGAATAGGTAGACATTATGGATCAAGGATAAATATTTGATTTGAATGTCATAGATTATGACAATATCCAATTACATCCAGGAAAAACCTTGTTAGAACCTTCCTTTCCAACTATTCTAGAGAAACCTGATAAAGAGGAAGAACATGTTTCTCCTACTAAATGACTAGAAGAGGATGAAAAACTTCAATAATAAACTCCTCATACTACCCTTCCATTAATTTCATTTTCATAGAGACTTAATAAGGATACCTCACTTTAAGAAATGTCACAGAATGTTGAGTCTAAAATAATATAAGAACTTAAATGTATACATGTTAAAGTTACATTATTATAATTTATAAGAGATGTCCCTGAACTTAACCAAGTTATCAAATACTTGTGTTCAAAATAATAGGATGGAAGAAATAATATCCTAAAACCATTCAATTAGATGGTAATTTAGATATCTTTTTAGGAAAATTTATTTCACCAAAGTATGAAGACCTAGGGAGTCTAGTAATAATAGTATTAATCGGGATAATAAATATACCTAATGTTTTGGTATATTTAGGGGCTGGTATCAATGTCATGGTATCTGACACATTGAAATATTTATCTTTATCTAGGGTGTATCCAACCTCCATTGTGTTATAAATGGCTGATCAGTTAATTAAAAAAGCTGAAGGTGTTATAGAAGATGTTTTGGTTACAAAAGAATCATAGGAATATCCTATGGATTTCATGATACCTCAACCAATAAATCAAAAACATATATATCCATTAATTATGGGAACACCTTGGATTACCATAGTAACTTCACTCCTAGACACTAGGTCAGGAAACATGACAATTTCAAATGGACTCAATATTAAGAATATTTTCTTATATCCACTAGAAAGACCTTCCTTAGATTCTAATGATCAATTATGGACCTGGTTTGATGAACTACATATGATCGATGATATAGAAAGTCTTTATTCATTAGTAGTAATCATAACTAAGAATCATCCAAATGAATTATTATAAGGATTCAATGATTATGAAGAAGATAATGATCATCAAACACATATTCCCAAAGCATCGTCAATTAGACACAAAGTAGCCAAGAATCTTTTCTAGCATCATTTTTTTGCCCTTTAGAAAAATTTATCCCTCAAGGAGAATAATTTATTAAAAGAATTACAAATTTTCACATGTTACAACCCCATCCTTTTCCTTTTAAATCATTAATGAGTGAGTACAAGGAATCCCACTTAATCTATATAATTACTAAACAAATTTAAATTCATCCAGGAAAGATGTCAAATATAAATAGTTGGTTGTTTGATATACAAGATTCAAAATTATTTGACATATTACACAACTATTCAAATGAATTTTCATGGGAATGCAGTGACATGAATGAAATTCATATTGGAATTTCCACTCATCAAATTTATATAGAAAATGTAAGACCAGTAGCACAACCCCAATGGCTAATAAATCCTACACTAAGAGACAATTAAAATTAAAAATGAAATTTTTTTATAAGTAGGGTTTATATATCCAATTTATCATAGTCTATGGGTTTACCCATTAGTAATAGTACCCAATAAAAAGATTAAATGGGTATTTTTATAGACTACATATAACTCAACAAAGTTACATGGAGAGACTATTTCTCTTTACCATTCATTGACCATCTCCTAGATAATTTAGCTAAATATTTTTCCTTCTTGGATGGATTTAGTGTAGTAAAACCAAATACAAATATCATCAAAAGACTAAGATAAAAATACATTTACTTGTCTTTTGGGAATATTTTCATATATATTCTTATCTTTTGAACTATTAATACACATACTACTTTTCAAAGAGCAAAAATTACAATATTTTTTGAGCTAACTAATGAATGTGTTGAAGTCTATATGGATTATTTCATAGTGTATGGAGAATATTTTGAAGAATCCCTCTAGAATATAGATGAATTTATCACTATATGTGAAAAAAATAAGTTGTACTTAAGCCATGAAAAATTTCTAATGTTGGTAGATCAAGGCATTGTTTTAGGCCATCATATTTAGGTTGAAGGAATACAAGTAGATCCTACGAAAATTGAGATCATTTCACAATTTCCCCCACTAAAAAACCAAACAAGCATTAAGAGTTTATTAGGACATGAAATATAATATAGACTCTTCATTGAAAACTTTAATACAATTATAACACCTATGTTCTCTCTAATCCTAAAGAACAATGAATTCCTATGGGCAAATAAATTCCAATAATATTTTGAGTCAATCAAATAAAAACTAATTTATGATCTAATACTAAGGTAAACTCCATTTTCACATTTACATGGATGTTTACAACACTATAATATAATAAATCCTTGGATAGAAAGATGATGATGGCAATAAGTATGTTATTTACTATGTCAGCAAGAAATTGACTCCAATTGAAAATAATTATACAACCATTGAAAATATAATTTTTTTGGGTGTTATTTTTGTCATCAATAAGTTTCATAATTATTAAAGGTTTTTATTTTATTTTTGGAATTAAATTAATCTTTATTTAATCTGAAATTGAAGTTATATATCAACCAATTTGTCTTAGAATCACTAGTTGTTAAACTAATTATGTTGTGAGATTATTGACCAAAAACATGTACTGAATAACTTTAAATATAAAAACATATGATTTTTGGTCTTAATTAATATATATTTGAAATAAAATCAAAGCTTAAACATGAAAAAAAATCCCAATTGGAACAATCTACCACACTACCTTCTCGAGCATTCTTTATTAATAAATCAGTCTCAAACAACTCTATTACACGATTACTTGCATGATAAGTTATATCTAAATTAAACATAAAGTAAAAAATAAATAAAAATATTTAATAAATAAATAATTAATATAAAAATAGACTCAAATATAATAGAAATTAGACTCAATAAAATAAGGTTTACTTATTGACATGATAAGGTCAACATGCAATAAACCTTGCTTAATAAGTAAGCAATTCATGCAACCTAGTCAAGATAGGCACCCCAGATCCATATAAAATAAAAAAATAATTGAATTAAATTTAATTTTAGATAAATCTAAATATTTTCCCCCACCTATTAGGTATAAATGGATAAATTTTTGAGTTCAGTTAAGTATACATCCAATGAATTGAATTCTAACTGATAGTTATAACTTTTTCAAAGTTCTTTAAAAGTGTTTGAAATTGACCGAAAAAATAATATAAGACACAAATGAATTAAATATCCTTATTAAAATAATAAAAAACTAAATAAAATAAATATAACATGAATAATAAAGTTCCTATATTAGAATCATACTTAGCATTCCTCCTTTGATGCAATGAGAAGTTATTTCTATCATCTCCTTAAGTCTTCCATGAATTTGCTTGTGCAATCCCTTAGTGAGAATATAAAAAAAATGATATTATATTCTTAAAAAATCAATGAAAAAATGTTTATCATTGACCAAGTCTCTTAAAAAAATATGCTTGAGTTCAATATGCTTGGTTTTAGCATGAAAAATTAAATTCTTGGATAATTGTATTGTTATCACAAAAATATTTGTTGGCTCAAGTTAAGCATCTCTAAAATCAGCCAAGAGTATTATTAAACATAATAATTATGTTAAATATGATGTAAGGTTTGTATATTTAAATTTATTAGAGGATAATTTAATTTTAACTTGTTTCTTTGAAGACTACGAAACCAACCCACTTCCTAATGTGAAGCAATAACATGAAGTTGACTTTCGATCATTAATAAATCCTCCCTAATATGAATGTGTGTATATAATTATACATAATTTAATTTTTATAATAAAATCAATAAGATTATTATAGTTACCTCTTACATATCTAAAAATTCTCTTCATTGCTTGTAAATGTTTGAGTGACAGATTTCCCATAAATCTAGGAACTAGTGAAACCCCATAAATGATATCGGGTCTTGTCATAGTGAGATACATAAAACCTCACACCATGATTATAAAATTATTCTCATAAATTTAAGGACTCCCATTCTCTCTCATTATATTTTCTCTACTTTCAATTGGAGTGTCTATAGGCTTATAATCTTACATATTGTACTTTAAAATGTCTTGGGCATATTTAGCTTGATAAATGAATAATTTCTCATTTATTTGATTGACTTCCATGCCAATAAATTAATTAATAATTACAAGATCATTAATATAAAATTAATAATTTCATATATTCCTTAAATCTATTCAACATCTCCATAGATCTGCCTTTAAAGATCAAGTCATCTACATAGAGATAAACATATAAAACATTAGAACCCAATGCTTGTACTTAAAGATTTAGTTCATTTTGAATTATTATGAATCCTTTATATATTAAATTGATATCAGTACTTGAGTATCAATATATTAGAGCAAGACTCATCCCATAAAGATCCTTCTTCAATTTATAAACCCAAAATTCTTAACCCTTTACTTCAAAACCTTGTGGCTACCCCACATATACTTCTTCTTCAATCACTCCATTTAAGAATGCACTATTGACATCCATTTGATGGATTTTAAATCATTTTTTATTAGTTATATAAAGAATTAATATTATAGTATCTTGACATGCCACATTTATATAGGTTTCCTCATAGTCAACCCCATATGTTTGTGCAAATATTTTTGAAATTAATTTAGATTGTAGCTTGTCAACAGTACCATCACTCTTGACTTTGATCTTGTAGACCCTTTTAGTTCAAATGATATATTTATTTAATGGATGTTGAAAAATATTCCATGTATCATTATTTTAAATTGAATATATCTCTAATTTAATATCATCAACCCATTATTTTTTTATCATCTTTTAGCTTGTCAACAGTACCATCACTCTTAACTTATGTCTTATAATCTTGAATATTATGCTTCTTTAACATGTCTTGGGCATACTTGGATTGACAAATGAATAGTTATTAATTTTATTTATTTATATTCAAAGAAATTAATTCATAATTCCAATATCAATCATATCAAATTATGATTTCATATCTTCCTTGAAGCTATTCAACATCTCCATAGAGCCACCTGTAAAGATCAAGTCATCTACATAGAGATAAACATATAAAAAATTAGAACCCAATGCTTGTATCTAAAGATTTGGTTCATTTTGAATTCTTACAAATAATTGATCTAATAAATATCTATAAATACTTTAGTACCAATATTTTAGAGCTTGCTTTAGTCCATAAAGAGCCTTATTCAATTTATATACCCAAAATTCTTAACCTTTTACTTCAAAACCTTGTGGCTACCCCACATATGCTTCTTCTTTAATCACTCCATTTAAGAATGAAATATTGAAATACATTTGATTTATTTTCCATCCTTTATGATTATTTATAGAAATCATTAGTCTTATAGTATCTTGACATGCCACATGTGCATAGGTTTCCTCATAGTCAACCCCATATGTTTGTGCAAATTTTTTTGTAACTAGTCTATCTTTTAACTTATCAATACTACCATCACTCTTTAATTTGGTATTTTAGATCATTTTTGTTCAAATGACATTTATTTAATTAATGTTGAATAATATTCCATGTATCGTTCCTTTCAATTGAATCTATCTCTAATTTTATATCATCAACCCATTCTATTTTTTTACCAGCTTTTGCATAACTTTTAGGTTCACATTTCACATATGATAATGTAAACATAGTATTTTTATCATTAAAATAATAAAAAAAATACCTTCATAATGTTGAATCCTTGTGATCCTCCTATCATAATTCTGATCTAACATTTCATCATCAAGATGTGGATTCAACAAATGTTTGTTTTTGTTTAGATTTGATGAAGATGGATGATTAATCTCTTATGAAGAGTTAGTATTGTTTCTTGTTGAACTAGAAACAAGTTCAAGACTTTGTAATCCATACAAATAAACTTCAAGAGTGTGCCTCCATTAAATTATTACCTATATATATACATGATCATAATTATCATACATGTTATTTAAAAAAAATACAATCCCTAGAAACAATTATGGATTTATTAGCAGGATTATAAAACTTTCATGCTTTTCTTTCATCATTGTATCTTGTGAAATTCTAATCAATACTCTTAGGACCCAAATTTGGATAAAAATAAAAATACTTTATTTTAACCTTACCTTGACTTGTGGTGATTTTCATGTTTCCATTTCCTTCAACTTGGATGGATTTTCCATCTCCCAATTGCACTTAGATTTTGAAGAAGTCATTTAACTTGCTAATACTAACTTTGTGACTTGTCATGTGATTTGAGAAACCTGAATCAAGAAACCATAAATTATTTACTTCCTCTATTCCCAAAATACATGTGAGATAATAATTTGAGTGTCCTTTCTCATCACTTTGTTCAACTTGGAATACATTTTTTTCACCCTCTTAATTAGCATGATTTTTAACTGCCATTATTTTGCAATCTTTTATTAAGTGTCTTGGTTTTTTGTAGTAATTAAAGTCAATGTATTTCTTACTTTTACCTATGAAGTTAGCTTCATATTTTCCCTTTGAATTTGAATTTTTTGAACTCCCTTGATTTTGATTTTTCTCTTTGACCTTTGAAACCTTTGTCTTGGTTTCAAGTATATGTTCTTAATCTTATTCTATATATCTTATATATAGTATCATCTTATCATCATAGGACAAGAGACAATCCACTAACTCATCAAAAATTATAGTGTTCATGTCCTTACACTCCTCAAGAGTGATTATAATAGACAACCATATTTGAGTCCAATATCTCAAAATTTTCCTTACTATGACCCTATCTTCAATGGTTTCTCTATAAACCCTTGTTATATACATTAAGTCATTTATCTTAATGCAATAATATCCAACTCCTTCACTATTAGACATTTTAAAAATTTCAAAATTTATTTTAAAATTTTGGAGTTTTATTTATCTTACCTTAAAATATCTTTGATATGAATTTTCCAAGCTATTCCACATCTCATGGGCATTTTTACATCTAGAAATTATTGCATATATGATTGGGTCTATGACACTTTGAAAATAGAATAAATATATCGCATTAGTCTTTTCTTCATCTTTTTTATTCTTTTCTAATCTTGTGTCAAATTATTATAATATTAAGGTGGTATGTACCCATGGAGAACATTCTCCCAAAATATTTTAAATATAATAATTGTCTTCAATTGATATTTCTAATATTAAAATTGGTCACCTTTGAAGATGGGAATATTCATGAAATTAGAATTTATTGAAGCCATTGATTCTCTTGATAACGGTAAAAAAACCCTTCTAAAGTTTTCTTGTACGAGGCTTTGAGACCAAATAAATTTTTTTAATCTATGAAATGAGTGAAAATAATCAATTATTTAATATAAAATTAAAGCTATGTATAAACCAATTTTTCCTAGAACCACTAGTTATTAAACTACCTATGTTGTAAGTGAGATTATTGACCAAAAAATATACCAAATAACTTCAAATTTAAAAATATATGCTTGTTGGTTTTAATTATTATATACCTTATATAAAATAAAATATTAAACATGAAAATAGGTTTTATAATTATAATAATGACTCACACTACTTTGTGGACCATTTTTTATTAATAAATAAATCTAAAATAAGTCTATTACAAGATAACTTGTATGACAAGGTATGTCTAAATTAAGTATAAAGTAAAAATTGAATTAAAAAATTTACTTAAATTAAATTAAATTAAATTCAAGAAACTAAGTTTGATTTATTGACAATACAAGGTCAACATGCAAAAAGTCTTGTTTAGTAAGTAAGCAACTCATGTAACCTAGTCAAGCTAGATGCCCTAAATCCCTATAAAATAAGAAATTAATTAAATATAATTTTATTTTAATTTACTAACTCTAATAATTATTCCATACTTATTTTTAATGAATGGATAAGTGTTTGACCTTAGTTAAGTACACATCCAGTGAACTGTACTCTAACTGACACTTCTAGCTATTTTATAGGAAGTTACCGAAAAGTGTCTAAATTTGACTAAACAAAGTCTATGATATAATTGAATAAAATATTATTCATAAACTAATAAAACAAAAAATAAAATAAATCTAACATGAATAATCAAGTGCCTATATTGGTATCATACTCAACAATTATATTATTAGTTATAAAGTGTTTGTGTATACATATCACTCAAATATTAAGGATTTAATGAATAATACTATAGTAAGTGGAAAAATTACTAGATGGTTGTTAATTTTTAAAGAATATAATGTAAAAATAATTTACAAGCCTAAGAAGGCTAATGTGGTTTCATATTTCTTGTCTAGATTGAACATTGTAAGGGAAAATAAACCAATAGAAGATAGCTTTTTTATGAATAATTATTTGCAATTTCAACATAGACACCTTGGTTTTAAAACATGGCCAATTATCTAGTTAGAAGCAACTTTCCATTTGATTTCACTAATAATTAGAATGAATGACTAATTAAGGATATCTAAAAATTTAAATGGATTAATATGATTTTGTTTATATGTGAACCTAAAGTTTTGTTACGAGGGTCTGTGAAAAAAGATGAAGACTACGACATCCTAAGATTTTGTCATGATGAACCAGAGGAGTCATTGTTTACCCCAAATAAATATTCATAAGGTATTAGGTGTTGGATATTATTGGACATCACTTCATAAGGTATAAAGAGATATGCAAAATAATATTATCAATACCAAAGTATGGGTAAACTCACAATATCCATTGAAATGTCTCTACTTCCTAAAGTGGTTTTGGAACCCTTTAATAAATTGGGATAGATTTCATTGTCCATATTCATCCATTGTCACAAGGAAAGGAGTACATCTTGTTGTGCGCTTACTATGTCACCAAATGGGTTATAACAGAATCCTTAACATTTGCTCAAGAAGATAAAGTTGTTAATTTTTTGTATGACAACAATTTTCAATGATTTAGACCATCAATAGCTATTATTTCAGCTAAAGGGAGATAATTACCATATAAAATGATAAAATACTTCACTAAACACTATCAGATCACCCACATGAAATCATCTCCTTATTATCCCCAAGCTGATGGTTAAGTTGAAGTCACCATTAGGGAATTGGAGAATATTCTAACTAGGATAGTGGATATGAGAAAGAAATATTGAATAAATAAGCTACCTAAAGTAGTTTGGGCCTATAATACAACATATAAATCAACTACATGATTCACTCCATATGAGTTGGTAATTGGGAAAATGCTAGTACTCCTTATTGAAGATTTGTAAACACTAAGAATATCAATGAAAGTAGGAATTGACTTGACACAAGCATACCAAGAGAAAATTTTATAATTTAATGAGATGAATGACATAAGACTTAAATCACTTCAACAAAAAAACTCATTTAATAATAAAAAATATATGGCATGATGGACATACACAAAAAATAAAGTTCAAATTTAGATATTAGAATTTACTATTTGAATCCAAATATCAACATTTAAAATGGAAGACTCACACACGATGGATAGGACCATATGAGATTGAAAAAATCTTTGATAATATATATGTTTTCCTATCACCAATTTAAGGGATTAGGATGATACCCTTGGTAAATGAACATAGGCTTCAATCCTACCAATAACCACCTAGCAAGGAGGAATTCACTCAGAAAATATTGTCAAAACTTGAGTTTTGTTGTATGGGAGAAGTCTTCTCTTCAAACTCAAAAGATATCTAGATTTATGGTTGTAATAAAGAAAAAGTGTTGAAAACCAGCAAATTTCAGCCCTTTCCCAAAAAAGGAAAAAAATAGATGAGGGTAAAATATTGGGTTTTGAAAGGCCTCAAAGCCTTGTACAAATAATGACAATAAAAAATTTAATATCACATGCAAAACCTCTTCTAATGACTTGAGGGACACAAAACCAAACAAATAAATAAATAACAAGCTTCCCAAAACACTGAATAGCAAACAAACAAATACATCTATAAAAGAACTAGAGAGCACTAAAATTAAAGGCCTCTTGCTTTCCACCAACATCCTATCATGATTCAAAAGGGTTTTGTCTAAATTCCTTAGCTAAAGTACATAAAACAAACTTGAATCTACTCGTTAGATATAAGATTTTAAGCATCATGAGCACAATAGTAGTATAATCATGAAACAAACTCATCTTAAAATTTTGAACATTGATATCTTGAGCTTCACACATGTGTTTTGACCTGAACCCAAAACTAGAATAAGAAACAACCAATAACCAACAAAAAATATTAAATATCCTTTCTCATGAAAATACATGCAATGAACATGAAACAAGCTCACTAAGAACTTGAAACCAACCTTCCCCCTACCTAAAATCAAAGGATCAAAGGATATCGAGGTAAGCTATAGGATAATCTTTCCCCTCTTGAAACTAGTAATATACCCAAGGGAATCATCAAAGTAAGGCATCAAAATTTCAAATAAATATTCATCTCAGGATAGAGTAGGTCTAAACCTCTACCAAATAACCTTTAACCATGAACTCTCAGATCTTTCATATGCCCCCAACAACTTTGATCCCTTAAGGGTTATTTGAAATTGAATAAAGTTGGTTCTAAGGGCGATGCAAATAAAAATCCTCCTTCCTTGTTGAGAGGTTTGTCTTACCCTGTTATGCAAAGTAGGATCAGATATGGAGCCCATATCAAACCTAGTTAATGGTCATGGCTTATGAGGACTAGATTTTACATTTTTTCTTTTGTGCCTGTAGCTCTAGAGTAGGGCTTGATGTTTTCTTCTTGATTTAGGTGTTGATATTAATATTAATGATTTCAATAACTATTATAGGTCACAACACCTAATTTTTATTCCTATTAGCATCCTCCAAAAACTCCTACCAATTTCTTGTCCTCTATCTCTACTTAAGAAATGATGTTTTTAGATTAATTGGATCAAGACATGATGTTTTATAGGATTCATTCATTTTACATACCTCTCAACCATTACTTGAATGACAAAATAAAATGAGTGGGGAAGGTTTACTAGGCACTCTTTTGTCTCTCTCTCCCCCATATTTTAGATGGTTTAACATTTTCATAGTGGCACCTAAACTGGTATCAAATTAACCCTCACACGTGACAAATTTCATCACCCATAGGGAAATAGTTCCCCATGGTTATGGAATACTTTCCATTTTATTCATTTACATTCCCCTTTTCCCTTGTGAGCTAACATAGGGATTATATCCCCTACCTTATGAAAAGTCTAAATTAAATTTTGATAGGAAACTTTGAGATATACAAAATACTTTCCTACCTTAATGATGCTAAAGAGTTTGATTATAATGGTGGGACCTACCTTAATATTGATGCCTCATACCTTGGATTAGTATTTTTGACTATTATAAACAAATACAAAATGTGCTCATCAAATCCTTCAAATTTTTCTAAAAATCTCATCCATCCTACAGCCCTAACACAACAACCTCTTTTTTTAACAATGATTAGATAGATTCTAAATCTGACTTATTTTTTCCCATGTTCCAATTAGGAGTGATATTCAATGGAGTATAGGTAAAGTAGTAGGGTTTTTTATAGGTTAAATAATGGTTTTTTATAACAATCAATAAGCTTAAAACACAATGTTTTGGCAAATGGTAGTAAACTTCAAACACAAGGTTTTTTTGGAAATAAAATGAGCATAAGAACATAAATTGCCTTGAAATTCATATTAATAGGGTTGATGTAAATAATGGTCATGTATAATGTAATGAAAAGAGAGATCTAGAGTTGTGATGAATTACTAAACAAAATAACTAAGACATGTGAGGTGACTTGATGTGGACTTCCCACTTTTTATGCAATCATGACACCTTATGCCTTTTATCCTTTCCTCATGTGATAAGTCTCATAATTTGGCATATTCCTATTATTATTTGGACATATCATCATTATAATTTATGATTTTACCTTTTTAGGACAAGTATGCTTTTAAGATGGGAATTCTCTTTTTGGATAATTTCCAAAGTGGGTCTATATGCATAATTAAAACTTATAATTAGATTTAAAAGTAAAAAAATAGAATAAATACCTTGGTTATATTTAATTAACCTTGAATTTCCATGTTGATTTAGTGAAAACATGTTGAAGAAAAGAGTATAAGTTTAGTCAACTAGGTACAATTATAAATTACATTTGTGTTATTATGTGTGCCAATCTAGTCTTTATTTGAATTTAAGAAGTCTTTAAATACACAAGTGCATTGATGCATATAGGACATGAAATGAATGTGAAGGTTAAGAGTGATAATTAAATGTGAAAATAAATAGTCAAGACTTTATTAACGAGATATATTAGAGCATAATTTTTGCATTTAAAGAAAAATTTGAATCAATATTCTAAGACTTTATTGTAATATGACACTAGTTCATGTTACCATGATAAGTCATATAGGATTAGGGATTACATCCACAAATTTATTGTTGAGATGCATTTAATTTTTTTTTCAAATTTTGTTCTAAAACATGGGCCTGATAATAATGGAGGGATAACATAGGTTTCTCAATTATTCCCCCATTTTTTTTAATTCAATGATGAGTTGTTAGTGTTGTGGATAAGGAGATCAATTTATTAGAGATATGTGCATGATTTGAGTAAAACAAGTAATATTTTATAAGCCTTGAAGTAGCCAAATAGGGTTGTGTAATGAGAATTCATAAACTAAAAACTACACCAAATCGTCCTAACATTTTTAACACTCTTGAAAATTATTTGTTTGTCTCAAATTTTTGGGTTTTTATCTTCTTGCCTTATAGACCTATTTTATATTGTAAGTATTTATTGATTTTCCACAAATTGATGACAAATAGATATTCTGTTATAACCCTCTTTTTTACACTTATTATTTATTTTAGTATTCTTTATTACAATTATATTTGGTTTTATTGTTTTATTATAGTAAATTTGGTTAGATCTAATTGCATGTTTTATGGATAGAATTAGTGAATTTTGATGTAATTTTTTTTCCTATACTACAAAAAAATATGACTAATATTGAACCTATCAAAAAAATTCTTAAAAGTTGAACCATTATCTAAAATATTTATGGAAGGGAGGCAAAATACATACTCTAGAGATAATATTAGTCATGAGAAACTTGAAAATATCTTCACCTATTTTTAAGACAAGGGGAACCACTTTTGATCACTTTTAAAAATATCATGGTGTTGTATAATAAACTTATGACCTTCTAAGGATGAAGGGTTGGTCTTGCCAACCACATCAAAGCCCCATATATAAAATGGCCATAGTTACATTGTGGATTGTAACTCTTGTGAAGGAGAATGTGTGATATTGCTATGCCTTTAGAATATTTCACATACATTATCATATTTGTGACATTCACATTCCATTCTATTACAATAATAACCTATCTTAAGAAACTTATGTGACATTTATTTTCCACTAAAATGTCCACCAAATTTGTTATAATGAACATATTGTAATCTAATTCTAGCCTCTTCATATCCAATGTATATAAGTAACTCGACATTAATATATGTTTTAAAAAGTACACACCTAATAATTATATATTTAATTTCACCTCTACGTATATTATTCCTATCATTCCTTGAAAATATGGCATAATTATTTCTTCTGAGTTTTAAGTTTTCAGTGCCACGTTTTAGTGAAAATACATTAGAATATTCTATGTTTTCTAAATATTAGGTTGTTCTAATATATTAATAGTCAAGATAACATGATCATCATTTATATCAATAGGAACTAAAGAAACAACATTATCCATATCATCAACATGTTTATTATTCTTTTTAGGAATATTATCAATCTCAAACACATCATATTGGGAAACTAAACTTTGAACAAGATCTATACAAGGAATAAGTTTATCTTGTTTGGTTTGATAAATACTTGTTACTTTATTGAATACATGTTTAAAATCATCATATATTTTGATATATTCTACTTCCAATGTAGGTGTTGTGTGAAGTCCTAAGATAAGTATTTCATATTATGAAATAATGTTAGTACATAAAATCCAATTTATATGCTATTGATATAGTATTCTGATAATTATTTCTAAGTTCAATTCTTGATCCTACACTCGAATAACTTTAAAACAATCAAATTACAAATATCATGTCTTTTTTGCATTGATATTTATTGAAAATTCATCAGAAAAAGTATCATATATGGGAATTATTATAAATCAAACTTTCACCCTTTGAAAGGTAGTTCAAGACTTTTAAAGTTTATGTAAGATGGAAATATCTCAAGGTTGTGGGTGACCTATTGGAGAGGTGAATCTCTAGGTTAAAGGACTATCTCACCTTGATGGATCACTTAGGCTCAAACACCAATCTACCACTTGATAGGAAAAGGGAGAGAAACCTACTCTAATGGAGGTGATGCACCAAATATGATTTGACCACTACCAAATAGATAAAATTTCACTTCAAACAAGAGACTAACCTGCACATGACATTACTCCAAATCTACCTCTCTACATCAATGTTTCTCATGAAGGTTGTGAAAAATGTTTAGGATAGGAGGACTAGACGAGAGGTCATGAATTGACACTAATTAAAATATAACTCACTCAACCTTTCACACTCCATTTGGACACTTCAAGAGACTTGAAAAAATGATTTCAAACTAAACATGAATGTTAAACAAGGACAAGCATGCCAAAGAAGTAAAACTATCACTTAGTAAGATCAACTAATCAAGCACACATATTAAAACCAGTCCATGAAGAACATAAAAATAAACTTATCTCATTGATAAAAGGATATAAATGGGTAGGGATTCACCATACCCAGGTGGAGGATAACATCTTAGCCTATCAAGGCTCAATATATAGATAAATTTGAGAAAAAAGGAGAGAAGGGTGTAGGAGAGAGATATGTGTGTCCAAAAGAGAGTTAAAACAATAAAGGAGTTTGAAACTAACCCATTATTTCTTTAAAGACAAGTGTTGGTTTCATGAAGATATTCTTTAGCTCTAAGTGGCATGAAAGTTTCAAACTTTGCTTGACACCTTGCCTAGCTCTCCAAAACTACCCTTTGCATTGGCTTTTGGATTTACAAGTGGAATTATTGATAGTTAGGTCATGTTGAAGGTTACTATACATGAAAACCATCTTTATGAGGGTTCATAACCATTCACTAACCCTTTGCCACTTTGTCAAGGCACTACATCTTCACTATATGTATTTGTTAGTTTATACCTTCCAAGGTATGGCTGTAGATGACTATTGGAAGAGGGTTTGAGCATGAAGTTAAGAATTGGTATTATCACTCCATAATAACACCTTGAAAGCATTAAAACATCATTGATTTTTCCTTCTCACTTTCTCACAAGGTTCATTGGCTCCTTCATAGTGTTCACAAACTTTTATCTTCTCATTTTTGTATTCAGACCTATGTAGGAGTATTAGGCTTGTAAACTTAGTCTTCTTAACTCTCTTGAATTCCAAATGGTTTGTATATTATCTCTTAATAGTATTGATTAATTTTATAACTAAATTTTCTTGGCATAAACTAATGCTTTTATTCAGAAAGGATGTATAGGTTTGCAACTTGAAGGTCTCTTTTCTTACTTGTTTAGACTTGCTAAGATAGACCTTTGAGTCTTTTAATTGGAGATTATAATAAACTCATGTAAATTCTCATTCCACTCTCTCAATAAACTTATATACTTTGGGCCAAACATTTTACCACTTCAAACTTGTCCATTCACATTTATGGACTGTGTATACAGTCAGCTCATGTACAATGCCTATGCATAGAACATAAAATATTTGGTTTGATCATGCCTTTGAATGAATGTGGTGAGATTAGTCAAGGTCACATGAATGTTTTATTATTTTATGTCACATTTATCCATGGATTGGACACTTTAAAATTAAACCTTAGACCTCATGAATAATCACCTACATGTCTGCAAGCTTATGAATGAATGAACTTGTCTCAGCTCTTATTATAGAGTGCATTAAGTCTAATTATTACTATATTAAGCTTTAAAATTATTAATTAGTGATATTTCCATATTATTCCATGGTTTCTCATTATTATTTTATTCAAACTACACTTATGTCCTATAAAAGACTACTCATAGACTGTACATATTTTCCAAAGAATGAGACACTTGGAGACTATAGACAAAGATCACATTTAAAGGTAAGAGCACATGAATCATATGAAATTGAGATGTCTTCCATGAAATATGAGGCACTTGGATCTTGTTAAGGTGAAAAATATCTCAAATAAACCAAAACACACTTACAACAAGGTGATATGTTCACACACTTAAGACACCTTTCCTCTTGTTGAATACACTTCATGGAGTTGAATTGGATGATTAAATTTACATTTAAAGGAGATATTTGACCTCTAAAAACATCACATAAAACCATTCTCCTCCATTTAATTTTGGCATGAAGAAACATGAGAAAAACCAAATCTTTCTTGAATGGATAAGGCATAGTGACCTGTTGTCACTCTTAGCAATTGTTCATAAATAAGAGGGGATGAATCTAAAAACTATTACCATAAAATGGAATCCTATTAAAACCCCCTCATCTTGAAAAAAATTCAAGACTCAACTCTTTCTCCTCTGCTCGTACCATCCACTTGAACTTTGCCCTTGTAAGTTTGTGAAGAGAGCGATGGAGGTTATGAAGTAACTTTTAAATTTTTAAGACCTGCCCCTACAAAAAAAATGTTTATTTTACCTATATAATCTGAAAGGACACTTTTATTTTTTTTCTGAAGATAAGTTCACAAGTCCGTACAAGTGCCAAACTCCCTTTAAAGCATTGAAAATCAAGAGTTTGACCAATTTATGACTTAGTGACATATGTGGTAGTTATGTAACTGATCAAAAGGTCCTTGTATTTAATATTCACTTTTTTTGGCTTTGGCATACATGAAAGTTAGCAAAAATCACCTTTTCTTTAGAAAACACCACCTTGAAGTCCATAAAAGAACCCTAACTTATCCAAAACATCAATAAATGTTATTAGAAGGTGATTAAGGCATGAAAAGAATTTTAATAACACCTATGTACCTATGAGACAACTTGACCAAGTTTTATCACTTCATGGCATGACTAGGCTAGTACAAAACAAAGAAAGACCATTATTTTAATTTTTCCAAATTTACTTTAAACAATGCTAATAAGGTTTTAAAAAGGCTATTTGAAGACCTCATAAAGCATGAAAAAGATATGAACAAGGCTAAGAATACATGAAAATAATTTTTTCACCTATAGGGGTTAACATTTTGACCTTGGGGTTTAAAATTAGTCAATAAATTAGTGATTCACGGGGGTAGCATGTTTGCTATGCTAAATAGACCAGTAGCCTTATCCTTCCATTGGTCAATGAAGTCATTTTTACTCAGATTCAGACTTAACTAGACCATGACCATGACAAAACAAGCTTATTTTACCTTCAAACACACAAAATAAAGACAACACACACAAAGCAATAATAAGACACACACATGTGTTAACTAAGCACTTAGGGAATATGACAAACTAGAAAGCAACTAACTATATACAACTAACCTAAAAAAAATTCTTCCTCCTAGATCAAAGGGGACATTTATGATATCTTTTTCTCCATGAGATGAATAATGGCATGAAGCAATCTACCTCTTGAACCTTGGTCTTGTCACCTTCATTCTCTTCTTGAATGCCACTCCTTGTGACATGCTCTCAAATGAAATGACAATAGCAAACCAATCTCCTATGAACACATACTCATCATATGCTTCAAGGTTCTTCTCATGATGTTCCTTAGATACAACCTCAACTAATTAGGCTCTACCTAAGCATGCTTATTTGGTCTCAATGGCATCTTGAGTGACATCATACCTCTTACCAACTATTACAAGCTCATCAAGCTCTTCAAGGAGATTTGCATACTCACTCTAAGTTATGTCATTATCCTTAACAAGCATATCTTTTTCAATATCCTCATGATCATGATCTTTAATAGTCAACATACCTTTACAAAGGCCTTAAATCTCTTTAAATAATTTAATATATTATTTCCAATCATCTTTGTCCTCTTTTCATTGATCAACATGAATAAGATCAACTAGAAGAACATCTTATTCTTTCTCCTCAAGGACTATAGGACTAATAAGAGTTTCAAATCCTTTTATGCAGTCATGATGTGGTTGTAAGGCAACTTCTTCAAGTTCATATTCTTGCTCATCGTACATTATTTTAACCTCAACTTATTTGCTTAAAGATCTTTTAACATTAAGGCTAGCTACAACTAATCAAGGTTGGATGAAATTAGATCTTTTTGAATCATGCCATCAAGATCTTCTTGTATAACATCATTATTTAAAATTGAAATGCCTTTTTCTTCCCAAAATGGGGTACCAATGAGTATCTCTTCATAAAAATTACTTGAATCATCTTCATTGCATTTTCCTTGACATTCAATTGCAGATAAAACCTCCTCCTTATTTACTTCTCATAGGACAAGTTATTCTTCAAGAAGGGATGTGGGGGGAGGGTGATGAACAGGTTTATGAGTTGGAGAGTGAGTATGAGATATGATGAATGGATCATGAATGGGCATGGGGATGGAAGGAGATTTATTTCAACTTGAGACCTCAAGAATAAAAGATTATTGTAGGAATTATTTGAGGGAAAACAAGTTTAGTTGGGCAATGGATACTTCACTCTCTTCAGCAAACACCTCATCTTTATCATGGCCTTGTTGAGGCTCTTCAATAGATACAAACTAATTTTCACACTTATCCACTAAAGGATTATTCTTGTTTTGAAAACCTTCTTGGATAAACCTCTAATATGAATTAGTTTGAGGTAATTAAGGAGAGGGCAATGGGGTTTGAATAAGCTCAATGATTTCTTTGACTTCAATCTCTTGAACTTGGATCTCTTCCTCTTTCTTATCCAAAGACTTCACTACTTAGTTCTAATTTGGGACTTTGACACTAGTAGGTCCTCTTGGATATTGGGTTGGATCTTCTTGAGGATAGTTAATGTTTTCATGAGCATAAAGAACATAGGAAGACTAATAAGAAACACAAAGGGTCTCTTGAAACTCTTGATCAAGCTCATTTTTTTTACTTTACCAAATAACCATCCTCTTCAATATAAAATCAAAAAACTCATTCCTCTCCAATGGATCATTAGATAAAACTACAAACCACCCAATCACTTCCTCATATTGGGAAGTTGAACAAATCTTTCTTGACAATTCTAGTGCTTTACTTTCCATTTCATCCATTCCATCTTGAAAAGTTTTGGAAGCTAGTGGAGGAGGAGGGGAATAGTATGGTTGAATACAAGTCTATTCATATGCATTATCATATCCATATGGGGATGATATAGGCTGATCATATGACTGATATGGATCACAAGGAGGTTAAGAGTGATGTTCTTGGTAGAAAGGAGGATGAAAAGATTCATAGGGTTGCTCAGGTATGTATTTGGGCTGCCAAGGAGGTTGGTAAAGAGTACTATAGAATTGATATGAACCATCATATTACTAGTAAGGTTTATTATAGGACTGGTAAAGATTATGTTGAGGCTGATAAGGAGTGATATAGGCTTAAGGAACTTCACCAACTTGCATGAAATTAAACTATACTTCAAACTCAGCCATAACAACCTCATCAAGACAATGAAATGAAGATAGAAATTACTTTGAACAAGTTACTAGGCTGATATAACCATTTAATTATACATCGAGTCATTATTGATGTTTTGAATGCAAAGGCTAATACATAAAAAAATAACACCAAGAATTCTTCCACTACTTGGGACCTTAGTCCCATCGGGAGTGCCAAAACTATTATAAATCAAATTTGCACCATTTAGAAGGTAGTTCAAGCCTTCCAATTTTGATGTAACATGGAAACACCTCAAGGTTATGACTAACCTATTAGAGAGGTGAATCTCTAGGTTAAATTTCTAGCTTCCCTTGATGAATCACTTAGGCTCAAACACTAATCTACCACTTGCTAGGAAAAGGGAGAGAAACCTACTCTAATGAGGTGATTCACCAAATATGATTTGACCACTACTAATCAGCTACAATTTCACTTCAAACAAGAGACTAACCTACACATGACACTACTCCAAATCTACCTCATTATATCAATGTTTCTCATTAAGGTTATGAAAAATGTTTGGGTAGGAGGACTAGTCAAGAGGTCATGAATTGACACTAATGAAAATATAGTTCACTCAACCTTTCACACTCCATTTGGAAACTTTAATAGAGATACAAAAAAGATTCCAAACTAAACATGAATTAAGAATGAGGATAATCATGCCAAAGAATCAAGACTATCACTTAACAAGATCAACTAATCAAGCATGCATATTGAAACTAGTCTATGAAGAAGGTAAAGCTAGACTATTCTCATTGATCAAAAGTTTCAAACAGATATGGCTTTGTCATATCCATGTGAAAGATACCATATTAGCCTATCAAGGCTCAATATATAGAGAAATGTGAGAGAAAATGAGAGAAGGGTGTAGTAAAGAGAGAGAGACATGTGTCCAAAAGAGAGTTATAATAAGAAAGGAGTTTGAAATTTACCCATCAGGTCTTTAAATACAAGTGTTGGTCTCCTAAAGATACTCTTCTACTCCAAGTGGCATGGAAGTTTTAAACTTTGCTTGACACCTTGCCTAGATCTCCAAAACTACCCTTTGCCTTGTTTTTTGGAATGAAAAGTGGCCTTATTAATGGTCAAGTCATGTTGAGTTACATATGTGTTTTGCTCTTGATACCTTTCAACTGATCTCTGAAGGTTCCCTTTGATGCATCACTTCATTCTTGCAAGGTGTTTTGAAGTCTCTTTGTCTCACTAGGAAAATATTATTTACAAGTGTCAAAACTTGATTTCATCTTATAATACTCATTATCTCTCCATGGATGGCATAATAACATCATATTAGACTTGAAACAACTAATTTATAGGTCTTAAAGTCTCCTTAAGAACTTGTTTTGCATCAAAGCTCTCACTAGGCCTCTTTCCTTATAGCGCTAAAAATGTTTAAACATCCTTATGTATAATAATTTATGGATTTTTGATAAAATAATAATATATTTTAGGACATATTATCCCCTTATATCTTCATTTCAAATTTCATGTCCAGACTCTGAGTGGAAGTGTCTTTTTCTACCTTTGTCTCTCCATAATTAGGCCTTCTTGCCTAGAAGCCTCATTTTCTAATAAAAATATCTCCCATGCATGTGAAACCAAAAAAATCATGTGATACACTTTCCATATCCTATCACCAAACTCCATGCCAAATTTGAGGCCTTAAGACCCTATGGAAGTGTGAGAACCATGAAATATCCTTGAAACCTAGTCTCATTTTAGCCCTATTTGAGACTACCATGAAAAATGAGCTTTGTTTGATCACTTACAGAATGTATATTACGTATTTTTTGGATTTAATATATTAAATACATCAAAAATTACCTCTTTCAATAGTTTTAAAGTTTCCATCTATTCAAAGCCCTAAAAAATACCAAAAATCCATGAAAAATAGTGCATTTATTGTAGTCTATACAACTACAAGTACAAATAAAATACACTTGGATAATATAATTTAAGTCCTAAAAAATATAAATGAGTTTTTAGGATAAAATAAGGTAATTTCATGTGATTTAAAGGCTCATTTTTCTCAACTGGTCATTACTAGGGTTTTAGGAGGGTTTTAGGCATGTTTTATTCTTAAGGATTGTTCATAAAGAACAAATCCTATTTCTCTCTCCTAATGCTATAAGATTATATTTATGGGACCTATATACAATATAAAAACACCATTTTATCCCATTTAAAACCTTATGAGAGATTTGAGTACAAGATGGTGTACCTCAGGTTGCAAGCAAGCCATTAGACAGGGGTCTAAGCTCTTAAGCTTTGTTCAAGAAGGTAATGGACCTAAACCAAAAAATGATGCCATGAGATTGAATTATTGGGACCTTAATACTCATTTTAAATACATTTTTCTCCATTAATTAGGTTAAGTTTATAACAAGTTAGAGAAAACCTACCTTGAAATGCAGTCATGCATGAGAGGAACTCGAAGAAGGTCTTATAAGCCTAAATGGCATTTTTAAAAATTTCTCATTTTTATGATTATTATTAAATATATATAATATTTTTATTAACTTATCAAAACCTTAAAACCATCACCTTACCTCAAACAAGCCACTTTGTTCACGACTGTACTTTATGGTCTGTGTGTTTGGTCTTAAGCTTGTTATGCTTAGACATGGCTTGTCTTCATTATATCCCTTATTATTAGGTCTAAGAATCTAAATGATATCTTTATGAAACTATTAAACCATTTTAAAATGGATTTATTGTCTTTATACTTCTTTTTTTCATTATAAAGTAGAAACTTTATGTTGTCAGGGTAGACATGCTTGTAGCTCACATGGGCTTGTGTATGCAAGGTTTAAATCCCTATTTTGGCCAATCTATTTAGTAAATAATTCATATATATTTTGATCCTAAAATTACATATTATTTTTCTATATCTTCCCCCAAACTTCCTTATCACATACCTTTAACTCCCTTAGTCAAGCAAATACCTCTCATGAACTTAGGCAAGCCTAAAGACACTATTCTAACTATGTAGGCAGGGGTTTGAAATGGGTCCTATGTCCAATAAATTATTCTATAAATTTATTTGTGTTTTATTTGACTTAAACTAAACTAGAAATCTATCTGTCTATCACTTCACCCAATCTCCCATATCACTGACTGTAGGTAACATTCTCTTCTCAAACCTTGCAAATAGCTTGTGATGCCTAGATTAGCTTGTAGGTGTCAGATTGGTGTTTGAATGCATTCAAGTTTTTGTAGGACTTCAATTTAAAAAATATGACATCTCAATGAATCTATCATATTATTGAGATTTTATCACCCTTATTTGGCACTCTCAAGACACCATGATTTCACAAGCATACAGTCTCCTTCTTACTCCTCTGTAGGCTTGGCTATAGGCATTAACTCTTGGGATATTGGTTGTATCCTAGGAGCTTAGAATGTTTTTGAAAGTTATTGGACATGACAACCATCTTACTTAGGGTGCATAACCCTTCACTGACCCTATTCAACTTTGTCAAGTCACTACATCTTCAATGTATGTACTTGTTAGTTGATACCTTCTAAGGCATGGTTGTAAGTGACTATCAGAGGAGGGCTTGAGCATGAAATTAAGAATTGGTATTATCACTCAATAATGACACATTGAAATAATTAAAAACTCATTTAGAGTTACTTCTCACTTTATCACAAGGTCCATCGGCTCCTTCATAGTGTTCACAAAATTTTATCTTCCTATCCTTGTACTCAGACCTATGTAGGAGTATTAGGCTTGTGAACTCAATCTTATTGAATCTCTCTTGAATTCAAAATGTTTTAGTTGCCTTAAATGGTTTTTATATTATATCTTAGTAATATTGATTCATATTATAACTACCTTATCTTGGTATAAACTAATTCTTTTATTCAAAAATGACCTATAGGTCTGTAACCTGTAGGTCTATTTTCTTACTTGTTTAGACTTGCTAAGATAGACCTTTGAGTATTTTGCTCTAATAAAATCATTTCAATTATCATGAAACTCTCTCAATAATATTATAGACTTTTGACTAAACAGTGTACCACTTCAAACTTGTCCATTCACATGTACAAACTATGTATACAGTCAGCTCATGTACAAGGCATATGCATGGAACATAGAATATTTGGTTTACTCATGCCTTCTAATGAATGTGATGAGATCAGTAAAGGTCACATGAATGTTTTATGAGTCTATGTCACACTTATCCATGGCTTAAACACTTTAAAATGAAACCTTAGACCTCATGAATACTTAACAAGTTTGTAGACTTATGGGTGAATGAACTTGTATCAGCCCTTATTAAAGAGTGCATTGAGTATAATTATTACTTACTTGAGCTTGAAACTTTTTCATTAGTTTTATTTTTATATAATTCCATGGTTTCTCATTATTATTTGATCCAAACTACACTACTATCATGTAAAAGACTGCTCATAGACTGTACATATTTTCCAAAGAATAAGACACTTAGAGACTATAGATAAAGATCACATTTCAAGGTAAGAGCACATTAATCCTATGAAATTTAGATTTACTCCATGAAATATGTGGCACTTAGAGATTTTTAAGGTGACAAACATCTCAAACAAACCAAAACACACTTGCAGTAGGGTGATATGCTCACACACTTGAGACAACTTTCTTCTTGTTGAAGACACTTCATGGAGTTGAATTGGATGATTAAAATTCCATAAAAAGGAGATATTTAACCTTTGAAAACATCACACAAAACCATTCACCTCCATCTAATTCTGACATGGATAAATAGGAACAAAAGTAGGCCCTGCTTGAATGGATAAGGTATAGTGACCTACCATCACTCTTAGTGATTGTTCATAAATAAGAGGTGATGAATCTAAAAAATATTAACACAAAATGAAATCCTAATAAGACCCCCTATTTTTCTAAAAATTTTAGGTCTCAACTCTTTCTCCTCTGTCTGTACCATCCACTTGAATTTTGCCCTTGTAAGCTTGTGAAGAGAGTGATGAAGGTTCTGAAGTATTTTTTTGCATGTTTAGGACCTTCCCTTACAAACCAAATGTTTATTTCACATTTATAATCTTAAAGGGCATTTATTAAATGTTTTTTTATTGAATATGAGTTCACAAGTTTGTATAAGTGCCCAAAACTCCCTTTAAACATTAAAAATCAAGATTCTAACCAATTTATGACTTTATGACATATGTGGTGATTATTTAACTAGTAAAATGTCTTTGTAAAGTTTATTATATGTACTATTCACTTTATTAGGATTTGGCATACATGAAAGTTAGCAAAAATCACTTTTTTCTTCATAAAACACTACTTTAAAGTCCACAAAATAACCCTAACTTCTCCAAAACGTCATGAAATGTTATTATAATGTGACTAAGGTATGAAATGATTTTTAATAACACCTAGGGACCTATGAGACCACTTTACCAAGTTTCATCACTTCATGACATGACTAGGCTAGTACAAAGCAAAGAAAGACCATTACCTTAATTTCTCCAAAATTACCTTAAACAATGCTAACAAGGTTTTGAAAATGCTATTTTGAGACCTCCTAAATCATGATAAATCTATGAACAGGGCTAAAAAGACATGACAAGAAAGTTTTCACTTATAGGGGTTGATATTTTGACCTTGGGGTCAAAATTGGTCAATAGGAACATGATCTAGTAAAGGAGCCTCTATAACTTGTCCTTTTATTGATTCATATGAGATCAAATTACATTAAAATTTTAATCAATTCAACTATTATAACTATTAGATAAGGCTTATAAATCATATATTTCAAATTATTAACTTTAGAAATCGTGTGCATTTTATTGTTGAGCATATAATGTCTAATTTTATCAATTGTAAACACCACAACTAAGCATAAATTCTCCATTGAATTATAAATATTTCCATAATCCACCAAAATTATATTGACATATTAAAGTGCTCTTTCCTTATTTTAATCATCATTTTGTGCAATAAATAGTGATAGAAAATCTTATCTAGCCAATCCTACTGTTATGATGCCACATATGTGTGTGTGTGTGTGTGTGTGTGTGTGTGTGTGTGTGTGTGTGGCATCATAACAGTAGGATTGGCTAGATAAGATTTAATTTCATTGAAATAATTTTGACATTTTTCATCCCATTATTATTCAACATGTTTTCTTAATAATCTAGAAAAATATTGGGTTTTACTAGCAAGTTGTGTAACAAATCTCCTAATAGCCTAAAATGTTTCCTTGCAAACTTCTTAGTTTCTTAGTATTCTTGAGAGGATGCATCTCAATAATAGATTTTAATTTCTTTAGATATAATTCAATGCCTTTTCTAAAGATAATAAAAGCAAAATAGTTACCAAAAATCACTCCAAATTTACATTTCTTGGGATTTAATTAAACTTTATATTTTCTTTAACTTTCATATATAGTTCTTAATTCATGCACATGATTTTATATTTTCTTTGACTTACTCAATATATCATCTACATAATCCTCTGAGTTTTCAAGCATATAGTCATAGAATATATGTGTCGTATCTATTTGATAGGTGCAACATGCATTCTTAAGTCCAAAAGGTATAACCACATAATATAATATGCTCTAAATTATGGTAAATTTTATCTTATGTTGATCACTAGGATTAATTTTTAATTGATCGTAACATGAAAATATAGACATAAATAAAAACATCTCATGTCTACTAGGATTACTTTTGATTTGATTTTACTTAAAAATCCATCCATAAATGAAATTTTCTCATGTCTAGTAGTAGAATAAATAATCACATCAATATTAGGCAATGTGAAATCATCCTTAAGACATGCCTTGTTAGTATCGAGGATATCAATGCATATCCTAATACCACCAATTTTTTCCCCTAGCTAATAAAATGTTAAAATCCCACTCACATTAGTCATTAGGTCTAATGAAACCAACATAAATAATTATTTGTATTTCTTCCTAAGCTAACAAATCCATCTTAGGATGCATATTTCTAATATTTTTATTTACAATCTTGGCATCAATATTTACAAAATGGTTATATACTACAATATAAGTGGACATAGTGGAGGCATATCAATGTAAGACCATGTGAAAATATCTTGATATTTTATTAATAATTATGTATATTTGTTATATTCTTTGAGAGTTAAAGAGGCACCCAACTTAAGGTTAAAAGGTATGGCATTGGTTTGAATATTGATATTAATTTTGTCCTCATTCAATATTAGTTGATCTATCCTCCACATAAGTTATGGTGGGTAAGTTTTCCAAACTATTTAAATCAACCTTATCATCACTATGTGAGGGTTATACTTCACCAAAATAAGCATGCTCACTCAAACTGATGTGGAATCTCTTATTATTATACTATGTTTGAAAATATGTATCAGTTCCCAAAAATGATGTAATGGCTTCATTAGTAGAAAAACTATAGATAAATAGTGCCTCATACTATGAATAAAAATTTATTAACTTCGAATAAATTTTAGTTCCTCTTTCTTTATACTTCTATGAGATATTATATACATGGGATCAGTAATATTTATTATATTTTACATCTATTTAGAATGATTTAATTTGGACTTCTGAAATTGATTGTGGAGAGGATTTATTGATTCCTTGGTGATATTTTCATGATTTTGAACTCTATATTATTTGAATTGTAAATTATTATTTATCATCTAATCCATCATTATTTTAACCAATTCCTTGCATAGTTGGATGAGTAGTTGGGATAATGGGTTATGTTAAACCTTTTAAATTTTCATTAACCTTTTGCCATTTTTTTATTGGTTAAAAATAGGATTGGGGGTCCCTCATCCATTCATTAATTTAAAAATATATTGGTAGATAAGGCTCTATCCACCCAATATACAAGAAAAAATAATAAAATGTTCTTAAAAGCTTAAATACTTACATAAATTAACTTCTACAACCTAAAACTAGGTCTTTCACAACAAAGTCATAAATACCACAAATATCTTAGGAAAATGGTTTACATCCATCCATATAAAACCCAAAAAGATAAAGGTTAGTCTATTTTTCCAACAAGACATACAAGCTACCAAAAATACCTCATACAACTAGTCTCTCGAATCTAATATCCAAATCTTTTGTAGCATATACTATATTCTGAGGCCACTACCCATAATATTCTATAAACACTGCCCATAATCTTTCATAGACACTACCAATAATATTCAATAACCACTATCTATAATATTTTGTTGCTTCAAAAGATTTGGAGTAAAAATTTGTAGTCATAATCCCTTCTTATGATGGAATCAAAGAGTCATATTCCTAGAATTATTCTTTTTAAAATTATATTTTATCTCAAAAATAATTGATATTAAGACCAACCATCATCCTTTTTTTATCCCACAACTACATAAGCACATATAATAAAACAAGAACAAAAAATAGTCATTTAAAAAAAAAATAAGAGTAAATATTTAGAACTATTCTAACAACTTCTATAACTAAGAACTCATCTTGATTTTCTAAAAAATGTGGAATCAGATCATGAAAATGTATCAGATGAACTCAAATGCTCATTTTCCATCCCCTTGGATGATTCTTACCCCTATGATTTTTCCAAATATTTATGGAATTATTTATCTATCTGATAAAGAAAATAATGACATCCTTAAGGAAAAACTACCCCACACAAACCCATACATTCTTTATAAAAAAAATATAGAACTGAAACTAGATTCCTCAAAACTCTACTAATTACTTAAACAACCTATCCAACATCAAAAGAAATTGAATTTAAATCAATGCCAATCTCACCAATGACTTCTATATCTAAATAAAAATCTAAAAGCTCATCATGATTTTATGAGAAATACAAAATCTAATCACACAAACATGTCATATTAACTAAAAAGAGTGTTTTCTTATCCATAGGTAAATTCTCACCCCTACAAAATTTTCAAATCTACATAGAATGTATTCTCTCTTTCTTACAACTACCTTAATTTCATTTAGATCTAAATACACCTCTATATCCATAGTTTATTTCTCCAAAGAACCAACATATCCAATAATAGAAAACCCTAAAAATGGTTTGGATGTACAAAAACTAGATCTATGAGGGCCCTCAAGTCTAACAGATCCAAAAAATCCCAAACCCTCATAGGTTTTTGAGCCTATGGTAGCATTAATTAAGAAATCCCGAACAAGGTTGAGTCGAGAAGAAATGTGAAGCAATATGATTTGAAACAACCGATCTAATAAATCAAGTTTGTACAAGCTAAAAATCAAATCTAGAAGAATTGTGGCAAACAATGGAAGTTTTAGAACCATGAATGGCATTATGGAATCCAAAAATATAAAAACACATGATAATATTTCATTTTCAAAGAAGATTCAACATAAGGGTTTGAGACTACCCAGAAAATACTCAATACAATAGTGACAAAATCCCTCCATATGGTCCCATATCTATGACTACCAATATCAGACTACGAACATGCAATAAAAATTGAAGAAGAAGAAAATGTTAGATGAGGAGGAGGCCCAAAATTAGGAAGGAAATAAGGTAGGAACAAATTAGTGTGAAGTGAAAAATAGAAGCATCAGATGTGGGCAAAGCCCACTCCTATTGTAATTTATCCTTTTGGCATTGTAACCCATCTTTTATGGGCATTTAATTTCAAATCTATATTTTTATAGTCTAATTTGAACAAGACTAGGATGTTTACTTAGTTTTATTAAGGTGTAAAAATCATCTATCATTGAATTTTTTCCATTAAAATAAAATGAATTTACTCCTATGACTATTTATGTTTAGTTATAACTTCCAAAATATTGATGGGTTATACAAATAACACCGATATCAAATACATTCATATCATCTATATACTCTCCAGTGCCTATTGGTGTAAAACTTAGATTGGAAAATTTATCATCTACATCATCAATTATGTGATTATTATCCTCATATTTTTATCATTTGATACATTTACTAAAAATCAAATGTTTATACTTGTTCCATTTTCTTAACTTATTTAGGTTCCGCTATAGATGCTAGATCCTTGTTCAAATGAGGCACTATGTCAAATTGAGTCTCAGTCATCTTATAAATTCTAAAAGACAATTTTATAATAGACATGTTTATATTATTCCTTCATGTATGAACTTAAACCATATATGTAAAAAAATGGTATAACACATATATCATGAATCAAAGGTCCCCCAATTAGAATATTATAACTTAAATCATAACATATATATTGGCATTTTTTGTTACTAGTTTTTTCCCAAGTGTTAAATTGAGTATGATCACTCTGAGAGATATTATTTATTAATTTTAAAATTATTTTATGATCTTATTTAATCTATTTAGGGACTCTCTACTAATTCCTAATTATATGAGTTCAATGGTTCACTATAAATATTCAATCCTGAACCATCATCAATAAACACTCTTTTTATCCCTAAATTATTCATTATTAATTGAATATGGAATGGTGAATTTTTATCAATAACTTCTCTTTGAGTACTTCATAATTATTAAATGTGCTTTCATTATCACTATCTTTCAAATATATAATAATAAAATATAAGTGTTATAGTTGAGCATCATTTGGCAATTTTGTATCCTCTATTACTTTGTAAATAATATCCCTATTGACATTGGATTTGGTAAGTGATCCAAGGATGGATATTTTGGATTGAGTATTTTTAAATTAATCCAATTTATCATAATAATTTACAACATTTAACTTAATATTAGGAGCTTGAGGGAGATTATGGTGTATTTTTGGTTATTCCCTCGAGTTTGAAGGAAATTAGGACGGACTATTGTACTTTTAACTCTAACCCTCTTTTGCATAGTAATATTTACTTCATATTTTCTCATCATACATTTAAGAGTATATTTGTTGGAAAATGATATTTCTACATAAGGCTCTAGGTTACACGAAACCCTAACATTTTTTGGAAGATATTCAAGTATTTTATAGTTTTTTATTGAAGATATATACTTAAACATGGAAATTAAAATTGTATTTAATAAATATAACATGATGAAAAACTATAAACAAATGCTAGTATTATGCCATATATATTTTTACATTTGGAAATATGACATTATAGAATAACATATAAAATATCTACTAAGTAAAGGAATATTTTCCCCCATAATAATAAAAATATTACACATATAGACAAAGATATAAAAATTAGTTTTATAATTAATGAGTAGGATTTATAAAAATATGGCTCTACAAATATACCCTATAAATAATCACATAGGCAATCACACTTTTCCAAACACACTAGGGTTTGAAAATTTAAAAAAATTTGGAATAACATGGGGCTTTGGCTCAAGAAAATCAAGTAAAGTGTTAGGTAGGGTTGTTAGATCTGAGAGCATGTAATATAATTATACCCATAGTTTCATGGGAAAGTTTTTATACATAAAAATGTAATATATCTACCCATAAACAATGTGTAATTAATATTTAACCATATTTACCCTAATAAAAAAGTAAAAATCATACCCAATTTTGTGACGAAAATTTATAAAATAATTTAAATGTGAAAAGATAAGATTCATAGATGAAAACTAAACTGTTACAAATTTAAATACAATAAAAATAATAAAACACTATGAAATAAGTCTATAAAGGAAGGAAAACAAAACCCAAAATTATTGGAGTGATAACCTTATTCCTCTGCTCTTTGGCTCTAAAAACCTCACTTAGTTTTTTAGTATTCTACACAGATCTTTGTGAAACTAATATTCTTCCTTGAAATTTTAATCACCTATGACATACCACTAAAAATGGAGGAGTTATTAAGGATCATTTGTTATCCATCCATTATCATCTAGCATCTATTATGGAACAAATTTGGAAAACGACACTTGATGCACTTCAACATGCAATTTATGGATGCAAACCATAATACCTATATGAATTTTAATTAACATTAATAAGTGGCACAATGAAATAATAAGACACTAATATTAAATCAAATTCTACTCTAAACACTTCAATTTTTTCTCTTTGAATAAATTTTAGACTCTTGTTTTCTATTTAATTATTACTCTTAACCTTGGCATTCAATTATCTCATTCACTTCTTATCCTATATACAGTAATGCACTTGTGTATATAGACTTTTCAAATTCAAATTAGGACTATTGACATGTAAGCTAAAAAATAATGGATAAGAAATACCAAAAATAGGAACATGGGAAACCCATAAGAAGTGAGATAATGTCCCACAAAAAAGGAATTAAGAAACGTAGCATTACATTCTTGACAAACCATAATCGTAGTGGTATAATCCTAGTAGACCAAAATTGCACTACTATGTTTTTGGAAATAAACCTAAAACAACAACAAAAAAAGGGAGAAGAGAGAAAACCAAGGATTAGATAGAAAAAAAGAGGAAATGGAAGAAGAAAGTCACATAACAAAATAAACTTGCACTAATAAGAGTCTAATAGGAATTGATAATCAACAAACAGACAAATACCCTAGAACAATGAAATTTGACAACTAAAACTATCCCTGAACCAAAACTATGTGTCTTTATAATTCCATAATTTTATGTGTGTGAATTGATGCTTATCAAAGTAAAATTGAATATATTACATAGATGATTCTGAGAAGTTGCATGAGTTATAGAAGTATATAAGAGGACTCAACATCAATATAGGAATGATGATAAATAAAAAGTCAAAAGGAAGTAGAGATTACCTTATTTCCACTGTGACAATTCATAAAGATTTGAAAACAAGTATTCACTCTCATGTGTTTTGGATATGAAAACATATGACCCTAAAAACATATTATAAACATATGAAATTGAATTAATATATGTACAAATCCATTGAATTGTTGAAATTTTGGAATTAAAATGAGGATAGGAATGATAACATGTAGTTGTATTGAAAATTTTGAAGTTATCTCTATAAAGTATATATCTCATAATTTGTATTATATTTGAATATATATGTACTTAATAGTGAGACCAAGTGAAACATGTATTGTACCACCATGTGATTCATTTCACATAAAGGAGCAAGAGAGTATGTTGTGTATCACCATGTGATTTCTTCCATGAGAAGGATAAAGGAGAGTATGATGTGTACCACCATGTGATTTATTCCATAATAAGAAGTAAGGAGAGTATTTTTTCTACCTCCATGTGACTAAAAATTATATATTTAGAAAGAAATGGATTATTCACACCATGTGTAAGATAAGAAAATAAAGCAAAAATATATAACCATAGTAATATATCATCATGAAAACATGTTTATCATGGATGAGTGACTCCAAATGATCAAGATATGAGCAATACAATCATAATAATAGTAATAATGGAGTAAAATCAAAGGTAAGGAAAATTTACCTTACACGATGGTAACAAATATGTAGGTCAAAGCAAACGTGAGGGATAGGGATAAAAGATATATAACTACATAATGAATCTTTAGGGAAAAATTGGCTTGAAGATTATATGAAGAAAGTGATCATCTTTGAAGTCAGATGCAAAGATGAAAATATATAGATTCAAGTTTACTAGAGAGAATATTTACAACTGATCAATTACCTTTGGGATCTCATAGCTAAAGCTTTATTTTATCTTCTAGAAAAGGGATTTATAATAATTTAACTTGGAATATTGGGAATAGCCAAAAGGATCATTTTTAATTGATTTATGGTGAGGCTTTTAAGTTATATAGGATAGGGGTTATTTACTAGAGGCACAATTTGTTCTTAGGCAAGAATGGGGATCAAAGGTGTGTAATTATTGGACTGGATCCTTGATGCAAGAGAGAATGCAAAAATAATGAGGATCATACATGGAATATAATTTTTCATACAATAAAAAAGAATCCTTAGATGAGGTGTTAAGTTAGAGATGAATCCATTTTAAAATATCTAACGATATTCTAAGATCGATAGGTGACAATTCTAAAGTTTAAAAGTTTCAAACATGTTATGAAATAGTAGTTAATGATTGTATAAAATATGAGGAGTGAATATATATTTTTATTTGGAATTAAATTAATACCCCTAAAGTTAATTCCTTTGCATGATTGGATTTCTTGGAAAATATTTTGAATCGAGATTACCTTCAAAGAATGAGAATCCTTAGCCACTCTATATCCTCCATGTGTAAAAAAGATGTTGAAATAGTTAAACACTTAATTTTACACTGTAAATATGCAACAAATATTTGGAAATACTTCATGTCCAAACTTGATCAGGGTTAGATATGTCCAAGATCAAGGAAGGATTCATTTTTTACTTGGTCACAAGGAATTAAAAATTATGGCATACTTTGGTAGGTTGATCCAACTAATATTATATGGAATATTTAGATTGAAAGGAATGGTATAATTTTATGGGAAAATGAATTAGTTTTGGAAAGATGCTTGTCAAAATAAAAAATGATTGTCTCTACTAATATTTTGCTATCACTCAAAATTAGTAAAGAAAATTTGAGTGCTAAAGAATTTTTTTAGGGAAATGGCCCATAATAGTGCTAAAGACTGATAAGGGAGGAAAATAAAATCCTATTAATAGATAAAAAATAAGATGGAATCTACCTAGAGTTGTATTTGTCAAAGTTAACTTTGATGGAGCTTCATGGAAAAGCCTTGGGATGACTTGAGCAAGTTGTCTAATTTGTAATAATAAAGGTTTATTTTTATGGGGTAGGTCATTTTTATTACTAAGAAAATAAATAATGAAGTGGAGGTAATGATAATAGTTAAAGGCATGAATATGGATTTAGATAAAGGATTTCAAATGTTGTTAAGGATATTCCTAGGTGATAGTCAATGCAATGAATAAAATAAAAACTCCAACTTGTAAATTGGAGAGTCTTTTGAGTGAATCAAAGGTGTTAGATGAATTATTCACTTCAATAATATATAAGCACATTTTTAGATAATGTAATAAGGTGTTAGATATTTTTGAAAAGGCAGGTGTTGTGTAGATCCCTAGATTATTCAATTTGTAAGTGATTGAATGGGGAGACTTAGTTGTTATTCTGAATCTAGAGAATAAGGTTTTAGAGTGAAGGATGAGATGATGTCAAATAGGTTGGATGGGTGTTATTATAGGATCTTTATAGGGATTTTCTTCTTATTCAAAATTTTATCACTAATTTTTATGCTATAATATTCTTGTGGTCTTATGATTTATTGGAATTGGAATAGTTTGGCCTCAGTAATGATGTTTTGTTTTACTTAGGTTCTAAAGCAACAACTAATTTTTTTAATATCTAATATGTTTTTATCTATTGGGAAATTTGATGATTTTCTTACATAATTCAATAGTGGATGAAGAGAATGGTGGATTTTTTAATATTTAATTTTGATGTGGATGTTATTTTAATAATTGCATAAGATAGTGGAGGATGTTGCATTGTTTTCTTTTACTATGAATGTTGTTATAATAGTTACAAAATATAGTGGTGGATGTTGTATTAATTTATTTATTATTGATGGTGTTGTAATAGATATAGAATATAATTGTGGATGTTGTGATTTTTTATTTATTGGAAAATGATGTTGTAATAGTTTTAGAAAAAAGTTATGGTTGCTGTGTTATTTGGAACAAAATTTGTTAATTTGATTGCATAAGTTTGTGCTGATTTTTTTATTGTTTTTTCTTAATGTGGATGTTTTGGTATTGGTTGTAGAATAAATCAATATATTTTGAGTTTATTTCTTATATTTTTTATGGTGTTTAATAGATAAAAAAGATAGTTATGTTCATTTTATTGTTTAAAAGAGGGGATAACCATATTTTATAATCATTGAAAATTGAGATATTAAGAATTTATCTGTGTAAGAAGTTTTTATGATAACAATAAATGAGTGAGGGAATTTTAAACACTCTCTTTATCAATAAAAATAAAAATAATCATATGTACCTAAGAATAACATATAGGTATTCAAAGAATAATATCAATAAGTGTCCCCTAAATGAACAAGGTATAGTCAATGTAATCATAGGTAAGATTCCCCTTTATAGGCAATGTATCATTAATTAAGCACAAGAAATAACATGCCTAGATATAAGAAATGTAGAAACAAAAATATCAAAGGAAATAATACTCATGGAGCCTTGCCCAATAATATGCATGCAAGGAATCATGGCAATGTACGCAAGTAAAAGATAAAATGTGCATGATATAGATCATGACACAGATAATATAGGAATGTAGATTAAACATAGAAGGCATATAAGGCACACTAAGCACATATTAATCATGCCACAATCATAGTAAAAATGATAAAAAATGAAGGCACACTAAGCACAAGGTAAGTGTTGACCAATTTTCACCCACATACCAAGATTTTTCCTAGATAGATTTGCTGAGTAGTTTCCTGATTGAGAGAATGATAAAATGACTTGCACAAGCATAGAAGAGCCAGACCATTATCAACACATCATGCAAAAAAAATACATCAATCTAGTTACACATTTAAAAAATGCACTTGAAAAGTCAACTAGGGTCAAAGAGTTGCATAGACATGATTATTTTGGTTCTATAAGTATCCTCTACAAATTGTGTATCTTGATGAGTTCTCTATCTCAAGATATAAACTTCCAAAGTTGAACTTATAGAGTGGGACATGCATGAAGACGTCAAGTTTAACCCTCATGAAATAACCATTTGAATTCAAATATTCTAAGGATTCATGCATAGATAACAAGTGGCAAGATATCAGGTGCTCATATGAAGATCTAATGGTGCATGGCAACTGACAAAGCCAGTGGGTCTAGGCAGATCCAATGACACATGTTAAATCCTATGATCGAAGATCAATGGTGAGCATCACAAAAGGTTAATAGACCCAAGATAAAAATAAAGGTGACAAGTGTCTTAATCATAGTGTACTCCAAAGTAGATCAATGGTCTGCATTTAATCTAGTAGACCAAGGATCCAATGGTGCACACTTAATCATGAGAAAGTAGATCAATGGTGAGTCAAAGGTTAAAAAGTTAGAAAATCCTAAAAAAAATGCATAGATACCAAGTAAATGACTATAATAATTGCCAGGTAAATCAATGGTATGCATTCAAGCTATATAAAGGAAGATCGATGGTGTGCATGAGGTCAAGAAGTCAAATATCTAGATTTCACATGAGGATGCCATATTGCATAAGCATGTTAAATCATAAAGCTAAAAACACGATGCCATAAAAGAATGAAGAGCTAACAAATTTCATCATTGGGGAGCCTAGATTAAGATTAGTGGCTAAAATTAAAATTTGAAAGCTAAGGGACTTCAATGGAGAGCAAATGTGACCCAAGGTCAAACCAAGGAAAATATTTCAAAGAATGCCATTAAAGCTCAGTTGAGACCTCTATTGGAGGATCTAGAGCATGTAGACTCAGTTTTATTATGTTTTCAATGTCATGTATAATGAATCCTTAGATTCCATAAGTTTAGAGGCATGTTAGGTTTGTCTAGACCTAATATAGTTCAAAAATGAGGCCATGCAATCTATAGATCTTCATCGATATAATGACTATATGAAAACTAATAAAATGGATTGGTTTTCAATATATAGTAAAGATCTATGTCTAGGTTGGGGTAGATGTAGACATAAATGAGGTATGGTGGAGTTTCTCATCCTTTTACACAATCATAGCTCTATAAAATAGGTACCTATGGCTACCCAAAGTAGACATGGTGATGGTTCTATCATTATTATAGATATGAGGATTCTCTTCTCATAAATAGTTCAAGTGGAAGATAATGTAAAGTCCCAAGGTGGATATCTAGTAGTTGGAGAAAGTAGTTGGAGTATTAATTAAATTTTTAGGGACTCTAGGGTTTTCCTTCATAGCAAGATCATGACTCATCACCTTCAACAAACTCTTATCCTCTAGCATGTTGCTTGACGAATGAGAAGATTTAGAGGCTATTGGGACAAATGAAAAAGATAGCTTATCAATAAAAAATTGGTATTAATTTGATCAAAAGGTGGTAGAACATTAATTAAAATATGGTGGGATCTCATTTAATGATCTCAGATAACGTGCTTCCTCTTCTCTCTTTTCCCTTTCTCTATATTACCCATTCTTTGTTATTTGTAAAAGGATGCTCATTTTTAGGAGTATCAGGGGAATATTTGAGATATTTTAGGATATACTCATTTTGATAAGGCTAAACCCTATCAAAAATTTGTAAAAACTACCTCTTGATGCAATAAAAGACTTTCTTCACCTATCTTTTACCCTAGATTTATGTTGAGTGAGTTGTGCACGATGGAATTATAAAGGAGAATTTTCCTCATCCATTATCCTCCTTTCTAACCTCTTTTAGGGTGTTTTCAAGCTATTGCAGGTCTAGATTAGTGTTCTACCTAAACCTATTTTATGAAATAATTATGCAATCAATTGGTCTATGAGGTTATGTGATCTAGCATTATCTTATACTGATCTAGTGTGGGTTCAAGCTTATGAGAGTCTTCCATTTTTATTTGGTACATCACTTGGTTAAATTTATTAGGAGCCCTTCCCCCTTTCTAACCTTTTTCCCTATGACAACATTAGTTTAGGTGATCCATCAAGAGGAATTTGACATTCTTCAGAGTTTCAACCCTATTATAGGATACCCATAGCTTGGGGTTATCCCAATATTATGAATGGGAGTGGAGGAGCCTAAATAACTCTTTTGCAAGGTGTAATCTCATGCCACAATAGTTTTTGGCACACTTGGTGGGACTTACTACATTTTGCATCTCACTAAAAGGTTCTTAGTGTTACTTTTTAGTGTAATTAGCCTTTGGAGGCACGATTGCAAACACCAATGGTGAATCTGAGCATATATTACCTAGTTTAAGTAGCTTAAGTGCCTAATCATCATAATATAGTATGTATAATCAACCATCTTTTGATCAGTATGCTTTTATCAACCCCTACACATGACCAAAAATAGCCTTCATGAACCTATTACAGAGGTTAAAGGTATCCCACTCTATTCAGAGGAGGATAAATCAGGTTTAGATTAGACTTCTTGGCATGGATTTGATGAATTAAAGCTTGAAGATAGTACTGATGCCTTCATGTTTTAAGGAATGTGTATTCATGAAGTAGCTAAGATCAAAGTAGACTTTGATTGGACTAGTGAAGGTCCATTTTACATAAATGAAGAAGAAAGTATATCAGACCTTGAGCAAGACAATTGTGATGTTTCGGATCTTAAATGGTTAAGTCAACCCTCATTTTCAATTGAAGATCAAGATGGAATATTGAGTGAGGTTGATGAAGGAGACATCTTAAATGCTCAAGAGATTCAATTTAATGAACATACTAGTAAAAAAATAGAATGGTTATGGGAGCAGTTCAATGCCATAACCAAAGATTCATAAGAGATTAAGGGGTATGTCCTTCTTCTAGGAACCTATGAACATGCTACTCTAAGCATGACCAGTCCTAATTTGCACAAAGACAAGGTAGAATGATATGGTCTTTTTGAACCACCAAGTGAACCCAGTGTAGTTGCTCCCAAGAGCCTAAATGAAGTCTTTATGAAAGTCTTTCTCAAGGGTGATTAACAACATCAAGCAAGTGCTCCTGCAATCCAACATGAACCAAGATTGGAATATCTGGACTAGTTTGTCTACATTGGACACATGTTTGTTCTATTTCATCCATTGTAGAGCACATCAAAAGGATTAGCCATCAAGTTTCTTGGTTCACAATTTTTGGTACCTCCAAAGCAAGGTATTTTTCATCTTGGTTTGTTATAAGTGAATGATACTAAAAGTTTCCCATTTATCCTAGGAGGAAGGTGATTATAAATGAATATACAATATTGTATATATTAGAGTAGATTTCATGCTTTTCTCTAAGTGCCTATGTGCACATTTGTTTAGTAGGTTAGTTGCCCTTACTTTGTTTTAGGTTAGTTTCCTTTCATGTTGTGTTTCCTTTTCCAAAGTGCCTTGGGAATTTTATTATTGTTTTTTTTTGGTCCTTTTTGTTTCAAGAGGATTTATCCATAGAGATAGCCTTATATCATTTCATATCAGTTGGGAACAAAGAGGGGAGACTCCATGCCCAATGGATCAAACAAGGCAACTAGTCTAGGTTCTAAAGCATATCAGGCATGCTTCCTAGTTGAGCCACCAAATATATTAGCCAATTTTGACCCACATGACAAGATTTTTCCTATATAGATTAGCTAAGAAGTTTCCTGATTGAGTGAATGTTAAAATGACTTACACAAGCATAGAAGAGTTAGACCATCATCAACACATCATACAAAAACAAATAGGTTACTATGGTTACACATTTGATAGATGCACTTGAAAAGTAAAATAGGGTCAAAGAGTGGTATGGACATGATAATTTTGGTCTCATAAACATACTCTATAAATTTTGTATCTTAATGAGATCTATATCTCAAGATATAAACTTCCAAAGTTGAACTTATTGAGTGAGACGTGTGCATAGATGTCAAGTTTAGACCTCATGAAATAACCATTTGAATTAAAATGTTCCAAGGATGAATATGTGACTAATAAATGGCAAGATATTAAGTGACCATACAAATATCTAATGGTACATGATGATTGATGAAGCCAATGGGTCTAGACAGATCTAATGACACATGTTAATTCTAGTGATTAAAGATCAATAATTATCATGAAGTCAAAAGATCAATGAACCCATGATAAGCACGAAGGTGATAAGTACCTTAATCATGGTGTAATATAAATTATATCAATGGTACATGTTAAATATAAAATACCAAGGATCCAATAGTGCATTTTTAATCATGAGAAAGCAAATTAATGATGAGTGAAAGGTCAAAAAGTTAGTGGATCTTAGGAACAAATACATAGTTACCAAGGGTCATAACCATAATAGCTACTAGATAAATTAATGATACACATTAAAGTCATGTAAAGGAATATTTATGGTGAACATGAGGTCAAGAAGTCAAAGAGATATATTGCATGCAAGGCCACCCCATGGCATAAGTGAGTTAAATCATAGATCTGATAGCAGGATCCCACAGAAGAATGAGGTGCTGATAAATGTCATGATTAGGGAGCCCAAATTAAGATCAGTAGATAAAATTAAAATTCAAAATATAAGGGACTTAAATGGAGAGAAAATGTGACCTAAGGTCAAACCAAGCCAAATATTTTAAAGGACACCATTGAAGCTCAGTCGAGACCTCTGTTGGAGGATCCAGAGCATGTAGACTCAGTTTTCTTATGTTTTCAACGTCGCATATAATAAGTCCTTAGCTTCCACAAGTTTAGAGTCATGATATTTTTGTTTAAACCTAATGCAATCTAGGAATGAGTCCATATATTTTCTTGATCTTCATGGATATAATGACTATATGAGAACTAATAAATTGGATTGGTTTTCAATCTATAGTAAAGATCTATGTCCAAGTTGGGGTAGATGCAGACATAAATGAGTTATGGTGGAGTGTCTCATCATTTGACATAATCATAGCTCTTTCAAATAAGCACCTATGGCCACCCAAAGTAGACATGGTGATGGATCTATTAGAATTATAGATATGAGGATTCTCTTCTTGTGAATAGGTCAAGTGAAATATAATGTAAAGTCCCAAGGTGGATATCTAGTAGTTGGATTATTGATTAAATTTCTAGGGACTCTAGAGTTTTCCTTCATATAAATATCATGACTCATCACCTTTTACAAACTCTTGTCCTCTAGCATGTTGCTCAACTAATGAGAAGATTCAGAGGCTATTGGGACAAATGAAACAGATAGCTTGTTAATAGAGAACTGGTGTTGATTTGATCAAAAGGTGGTGGAGCATTCATTGAAAGATGGTGGAAGCTCATTTAATGATCTAGGATAATGTACTCCCTCTTCTCTTTTCTCCCTTTCTATATATTACCCATTCTTTCTCATTTTTAAAAGGATGGTCATTATTATGAGTATTAAGGGACTCTTTAAGAAATTGCAAGATATGCTAGTTTTGATAAGGTTAAACCCTATCAAAAATTTGTAAGAACTACCTCTTGATGCAATAAAATATTTTATTTACCTATATATTGCCTTAGATATATGTTGAGTGAGTTGTGCATGATGGCATTGTGAAGGATAATCTTCTTCATCCATTGTCCTCCTTTCTGACCTCTTTTAGGGTGTTTTCAAGCTATTGTAAGTCTAGATTAGTGTTCTGCCTGAACCTAGTCCATAAAATACTTATGCAATCAGTTGGTCTATGAGGTTATGTGAGCTACCATTATCTTGTGTTGATCTAGTGTGGGTTCAAGCTTATGGGAGTCTTCCATTTTTATTAGGTGCATCACATGGTTAACTTTATTAGGAGCCCTTTCCCCCATTATAACCCCCTCCCCTGTGACAACATTAGTTTAGGTGATCCATCAAGAGGAAGTTGGCCTTATCTAGAGGTTCAACCCTATTATAGGATAAACATAGCCTAGGGTTATTCTAATATTATGATTGGGAGTGGAGGATCCTAAAGAAATCTTCCACAAGGGTGCAATCTCATGCCACAATAGTAAGCACACCACACATAGAGTAAGCAGATCAAGAAATATCATGCCTAAAGTATACAAATAGAACAAATAAATCAAAGCACATAGAGTAAACAAGAACAAACATGGGTTACATTATATAATGCAATCTATGGGACAACACCAATCATATGGAATACTAGAGAGCATAGAAAATATTAAGCACATGAAGCAAACATGGTAAACACACTAGAATCAAAGTAACATAGAGAAAACAAAACACTCATATAACTAAGTACAAAGTAACATTGAAGGAAAATAATTTCAAATGTTAATATGATCATACATATAAGTAATGATCACAAAAAGGTACATGCAAGATAATATATACAATTACACAAAAACTCAATATGATAAAGGAAATCACAAAAGATAAAACCTAAAGCACTTCTAGGAGATGCCAACAAAATTCCCTGAAAGTGAGCATGAAAGGTGCCCCTAGTCAACTATGAATCCATAATTATCTATATATAATTTTATATCTTACAACTATCTCAAAAATGGCATCACTTACATGTGTATAAATAATATAAACTCTAATAACATGTGGATAATCATGGACACATATAGCTCATAAGAAATAATCCAAATAAACATGCATGTAAACAATGTAAATCCATCTAATCATGCAAAATAGATTGTTTTTGATTTCTAAAATGAGATGTTTATTAGCAAAACTAAAAAATAATATTATGAGGTTTTTTGTAATCACTATTATATATGAAAGTTGAAGCACTAAGACTATAAAAAATATTTATAGGGTGTAGTGGGACTCATGAATGTAAAAATAATGAATTATAATCATTTTTATTTTTAATTTTATTCATTATGTAACTAATATCTCTCATACCTTTATTTTCTTTGTGATTATGTATTTATCTTAGAGATAGACTATGTGATGATGGCACCCTTATTGGAATTTAATTATACCTTTTTACATTATGTGTGTTTTCTTTAAATAAGTGTTATGATGATTCTTGTAATGTTTCCATATATATCACTTCATTCTTGGTTGGTTCCTGTAGAAAATTTATATCTCTTTGAATTATGACTAGTTGACATTCATGTCCAAATTCTAGACCTTGATGTCTAAATTTTATGCATTAATACATAATATAAGGTGTTGATTTCATTTGGTGTATCCATGATAAACCTAGAAAAGAATTATATGATCCAATAGCAAACACCGTATAAAATAAAGTTTGAATTACCTTTGGTCCAACTTTAATATGTAAAATAACACAAACAAGGGTCACTCTTCTAACTCCATCATATCTAATGATAAACATAGAAGTATAGGCTAATTCATCCAAGATAAATCCAAGGCTATAAATAATACTCAATACATATATTAAAATTTAAACTTTTGTCAACCATTATGCCTTTTTCCCCATCTATAAATGTTAATATAAATAGAGGTCCATCATTTGAAGTATAATGTGGCATATTTTTTTTAATAAACACAATTTAAATAAGTGTTACTATCTTCTTGATTGAATCAAATTTCATAATAAAACCACCAAGTGAAGGTTATTTGAATTTCATAGGCACATTGTTATACTTTGATTTTCTACCATATGGACCTTAATATTACCAATTGATTTCTCTTCATGAGTAGATGATGTAGATGGGAATGAGGGGTTGAGTGAATGGTTGACTTACTACCTAGTCAAAATTTATGATCACACTCTCAAGAACACCCACAAAGACATAAGAACTTATAATTAAAATCAAAACACTCTCTATATTAAATAATCGGTACTATTATAGATATTCACAAACCCTTCCCCTAAAAAATATGAATACAACATTACACTCAATCTTGTGGTCTAGTTTAAATGAGCATATATCACACTTGTAGGATCTTGGCTCTACTTCTCTCTCTCTCTCTTTATCTGACTTAAACTCAATCTCTCTTAACTCTCTTTATAACTCTCTTTTATTTCACAACTTGTCTCTCTAACTACCTCCCAACCTTTCTTATAAAAATGATATCAATATCACATGCCTAACACTAACATCTTGTAAGCATCTTCAAGTTCCCTTTATCTTGTAAAAATAGTTTTCACATCATATTTTTCAATTCTATGTGGTTATTTTACCCATGCTTCTACACTACCTAAAACCATTGTTTACATTAAACAATGGTTTCATCACCATCCAAAAAATGGGTTATTTATCCTCTAGGAGATAACTGTAATTGTACGTTTTTAAAAAATGACATGTTGAACTCTTGATGATATTTTTTGATTTTTTTCAAATATATTCTATGCATGCAACACTATCACCTAAAGTTGCATAAAAATAAGAACATATCCAAAAGCATGCCCTAGAACCGAATCCCATGTTTTTGGTTGATGTAATATTGTTCATAAACCTATATGCTTCTGTATAAAAAAACTAGGTAAATGACATTAGAAATGTGCTCCTAATCATGAACCTTATGTGAGCTCACTATTTTTTCTATACTTTCCAACCCTAGATGTACTCATGCAAGTTTCATCATCAATTAGTTTGTTCTTCCACCTTAATAAAATACTCCTTATACTCATTACCTCTTGTATTCTTTCTAATTTTTGCATCCAAATACTACCTCAACTTCTTCCCTTACCTTCTTAGGTAATTATTGTCTCCATTGTGAATTTACTTATTCACCACTACCTTGTCTCTCATAGTAAGGGTACAAATCTACAACATTGAATATATTTATCATGTTAAACCCATTTGGTAGTTCTATCTCATAAACTTTCATTAAAAATCTCCTCATAACTTTGAAAAGGCCAACCTTCTTCCATTTGAGTTTGTTATATGTTCCTTTAGAGAATGTCTCCTTATGAAAATGTGCCAAAACTAAGTAATATACTTGGAACTATTGCTATTTTATTGTATGTCCATCATGTTACTTTTTCCCAACCTATAGACACATAAATCTAGTATTAAACACTTTACTATGTTATTTTTGACCAATCCTTAACATACATGACTTGTGCATACATAATTGACTCTTGTTCACATTCTCTCCTACCCACTCACTTATTTATGGGCTTGACCTTCCCAATTTTCCATCATTCACATACAAGATCTCCCTAGTCTATCACTAAATAATTTATCATCCTAACTAAACTAATACTATTCTCTAGATCACTATCTTTTAATCATGGATAGTTATGGCAACAATCAAATAATATTGGCGGTAGCATATGACTTTGTAAGAGTTATCCAAGGTTATCTAAAATGTTATTTTTAAAATTTAAAACCTTATCTTGGGTTGGCCCAAACATTTCACATGTTTCTTATGGAGGGAAACTACCCAAATATTATCCCTTATATACACATTAATTATAAGCCTATTCTTTTTTAGAAAGCATTTAGCACTCACCTGGAAGTTCACATGCACACTCAAAAATACATTTACACATCCTTGAGGTACTACCCTACAATATCTAAATTTAAAAACCCCTCAAAGGAATAGTCATTAATCCAACTTTGAATACTATTTAAAGGTAAAAATCATAGGTTTTCAATTGTCAAAATCTATAGAAGTTGCATGTATTATAGCATATCACTATTGATCACACACATAGCTAGGTGGGAGGACTACATGTAGTTTCAATCCTTTTAAAATTAGTGGAATGTAGGTAGTTTTTAGCCACTCAACAAGGGCTTAGTTTAGGTTGTATAACCCGTCTTTTTTAACCCCTTTTTATAGGCAAAACAAGTGTCAAAAGTGGAGTTAGGGTTTTAAAGTAAAGGAAGATAAATCTAAATCTACACACATGATTAAGCCTATGAAATTGCATATAAAACACATATATAGGTATATGAAATGATATATGATGGAAAAAATTAGTAATTTTATAAGACAGATCTGGTGGAGAGTAGACACATTTAGTTACCACAAGAATCTAAGCATTATCAAATCTATTCAGGTATATCTTGATGGTTAGCTTCCTGATTCGAGTAACCTTAAGTCCATTTTAGGGAATTTCTAATGATTGTACATTATCATAGACTAAAAACACAAAAACAAGCTAAGTACCTTATCTTATTGGTTATTTTCATAAATAATAGTTACATTAAATCAATCTTACTCTACATTTTACATTCAAATTTGCATAATTTAAACATATTTTATATAGTTTAAATTATTCTAAATTATTACTTTATTTAGATCTAAATCCAAAATAAGATAAAACATATTCATGAACCCAATCTCTTGTTTAATCAAACCCTAGGTATTTATCCCTTAGTTTTTCTATATACATTCAAATTTAATCATTAAGTGCTTGACAATGTTTAATCTTGACATCGTTAAATTAATTGGCTTACTTACCATTTTGTTAACTTGTAATCTCTATAAGAGTATTAAGTTTTTCATTTATTACCTCAAAAATACTAAAAAAAATCATTCATGCATCATTATTCTACTTAAAGGTTCTTGTGAGCCAAATCCCAACAATTTATGTCCTTCTGGGACAAGACCACACTAGGAAAACATGGCCATATTACGGCCTTATCAACTAATACTCCCTTACATTCCAATAATAACTTTTTAAATTAGAGGCATTTAATATTACCACTCCCACACTTATATCAAGGTTGGTTAATGTAAATATTTGAAATATTATTATATTTAAACACATCAAGACCTCTCCAAACACATATAGCAATCACTTGACAATTGCACTGCACATTCAATAAAAGGGCACTACTCTTTATAATTTTAATTCTAATGTATATTACCAATCATAGACCAAGTCTAAATTAATTTTATTTTAGGTCAAGGGCACTCATTTTAAATCATTTAAGTTAATATATTTAGTTGCATTCATATATCAAATATCAAGATTCACACAATCACTCTAGGAGGGAGAATTACATCAGCCTGAGGCCCTTTTGGGCCATATAGGAAAAACTTAGATTATGTGGGGTTATCTAAAGATACATTAGTTATTCCCCTTACCTGATTCCCCCCTTTGTATTTTATCTCCATTTGGTTTATTATGTAGTAGATAGGATTTTGATTTTTTAGGTCTTTTGTACATTAGATCAACATATAAATAATTGTAAAACACTCTTAGATGGTTTTAGGTGCTTATGCAAAAACATTAGTTGCATAATAAACCAATACATGGTAGTAGTTAATAGATAATGTTATAGTGAGGACCTATCTTCCTAGCATAGCCTTGTCTCATATAGTTTGAAATTCTACTTTTGATTATGATATAGTTTAGGGGTTACTACATTTAGTTTTCATCAACAGTCTACCTACACAATCAACATTAATTTAGTTTGAGTTAGGTTTGCACATTTTTTTATCAATTTACTATTTATAACTCATTTTAAATTTAGTAAATTACTATATTTTAAATTTAGAATCTATATATTTTTTAGATCTAATTCAATTTTTAGTAGTTTGATGTTTATTAGATTTTATTGCTAATTCAAAAGAATGAATTAAACATTATGGTGAGCTCTTATGGTGAGCTCGTATTTTGTTTAGAACATTGCTTGTTATTTTCTTGAATTTTGTCCTAGGATTTTATAAAAATTTTAGTAAATTCTTGACATTAAAATAAAATAGCCTTCAACCTTGGATATAAATCTAAAACCACGAGTTAATCTTCTTCAACTTTGGATTTAATTTGACATTGAAGACATTATCTTGTCACTTTGTATAACATCTAACACTAAATCTCTTTCTTTCAACCTCAGGTTGAATTTTTTTGATCTCTATACACAAATATTTTGATTTTATTCTCTTTATTTTCTATTTTTTGTTGCTTGTTTTTTGAAATTGTGGTTCGATAGTTTAAAAAATACTTATTGACTATCATTATAGGCTAAGCAGTGATTTATTTTAGATACACCATGGTGTGAGGTGTATTACCCTAATAATAAAGCTATTGTACAACACTAAACATAGAGTTTAGTTTCCCCATACCTCAAAGTATATTGTAAACATGTATGGTCCTTTGTTTATACACAAAACCCCATTTATAAACACCAACAACAAATAATTATCTACTAAAATAACATCAATGTATACATGAACTAATCACTTTCTAATTCCATTTTGCCCTATACAAAATCTTGCATATAATGCATTAAGATAGAAACCTAAGAAGGAAGAATAAACACTTTTTAACTGGAAGAGAAAATGTTTGTAAATGTTATTATGTCTATTTTTTGGCTATGGGAAAAAACCATCACTTGATATAAGGTGTAACCACTACATTAGTTTCATAATTGACACATATATTAACCTTTAATTACATATCCACAAGGGAGATCTTGTAATCATTGCCTATAGGAACTAATAGTTTTGTCATATTCAACAGAAATTTGTCTTTATGCAATAAGAACCTATTGAATTCTTCTCATCTAGGATGTTTGAATCACACCAGACCTAATTTTGTCTCTATAGATCCCTTTGTATTGAACTAAATAAACTTATTGATTGTGACTTCATGGAATATAACTACTAAGAATTGTTACAAGTGGCATATTTTTTTGGTTGATAAAAGTGGACTAGTTAGTTGATCTTACTAACAACTATTGATTTTAAACTCATATCAAAGTAAGAAAGATCTAACTCTAAGGGTTCATAGGGTCCATGTTCACAATAATGTTTTATGGGAAAGTGGCTTTACATCAAAATGAAAAAATAATGTGCAATTCAAAGATAACCAGATTTACCCTAACAAAATATTTAAAAACATATTTAATTGTATGAAGGAAGTTCTAGAATAATTAAAAATTACAAAGATAGGGTTCTTATAATATTTATGAATTGTCACAAATATTGATATATTCAAAAGAAGAAAATAATGGTAAAAAATCTCCATAAAAAGGTGAACAAAACCCAAAAATATTAGAGCAAACAAAGAACATTAAATTTTGACAAAAAACATATTACTTTATGACTATTTCCAAAACTTCACCACTACATTTCTAGAAACTATAATGTTATAAAAAATGAATTTAATGACCTTGTTCCTCTACTCATTGACTCTGAAAATCTCACTTGATTTTTAATGATCCTACATAGATATTTTATAAATTGATCTCCTTCCTTAAAATGGTAATCACTCATCATAGAGCAATACAAAATTGGGGATTCATTGAGGGGATTGTGTTATACCTTCATTATTATTAGGCCCTTGTTATGGAAAATGTTTTAAAAATAACACATAATGAATTTCAACAAGAAATTATTGGATGCAATCCTTGATCCCTATATGAATTTTTCCTAGCATGAACAAGTGTCATAATGCAATATGAAGACTCCAATATTGAATCAAATTCTATTATAAACAATTTAATTTATAGTATTTCAATATATATTATACTCTTGATTTTAATTTACTTATCAATCTTGAACTTGACATTCATTTCTCTCATTCACTTCTTATCATATATACACTAATGCATCATAGTATTTACAAACTTCTCAAATTCAAATTAGGACCCTACTAGCATACAAGCCAAAACACAACAAGTGGAAAAGGATGATAAAATAAGAACACAAGGTATGGGAAAATAAAAATAAGTGACAAAATGATCCACAAAAAATGCAACCAAAATTCTAGCACTATGGTCCCTAGCAAACCAAAAACATACTGCTACATTTTTTAAGAAACCCAGAACAATAAAAAATAGGGAAGGAGATAAAAAACTAGGGGAAAAATAAAAAAAGAAGAAAATGAAGGAGACACAACCCAAAATATAAAATAATTGTGCCAATAAGATCCTAATAGAAACCATTAATTAAAAAATATGCAAGTACCGTTGAACAATGAAATTTGACAAATAAAACTACCCTAGACCAAAATTAGATGTCTACACTAAGAAAATTTAGATAAATTAACATGTGACACTATGTGAACAACATCTAACCCTAACACATGATAAAAAAATCAATTTTTATAAACCCTACACGAACAAGATCTAACCATATAAATTGTGTAATAGAACACAAGTTCATAAAAAAGATGAAACCTTAAGGAGCATGTAAGATAATGTAGTCTGAACAAAATTTAATTTGAAAAAATAGAATACAACTAAATTACAACATAAATGATGAAAAAACATCATAGTGTGTTCCATAGGGTGGCCAAAAACCATTTTAAAAAAATAGTCAAAAATAATCCAAATAATACTTAACAAAAAAAATTTGGGAGAAAAATGCAAATGCACTATGTCTTGTATGTATAAGCTAAAATAAATTTGTTTTTGTTTTAACCTTTTAAGAATTAGATGAATGTAAATCCTATATTGTTAAAGAGATGATACAGTAAATTAGGGTATAAATATGCAATAAATATATCCACAGATCTATTATAAAATTGTATAAATTTGACCTTTCTAAAAATAGTAATAAATAATGTAAATAAGAACTTAGCTAAAAATGATTGAGATGGGTGATCCAAAGGCTAAAAACTAAGGCAAAGGCTAGTTTGAGTGTCACAAACAAGATCCAGGTGTCAAAACTTCTCTTAGATAGTAGTGCCCTAATTGGATAGTAGTGCCATATGACACTAATGTCCTTATTTTGGCGGCAGTGTCCTCTATATATAAATATTCTGAGCTTTTAGGTGCACCTGTGTATGGGTCTATCAAGCCTATTCCTACATGCATGAGTTTTAAAACCCTGTAGATGACCTATTTTTATTGATTTTATGAACAACCCCTAATCCTCCATGTTAATAGGGCATCCAATTGATACAAGTAGTAAAGTGGGTTATTAGTGGGGTAGGATAGACATCCTCAACACTCTTTTATGATGAGAGTTGCTTATATACCAATACTCTAAAGAGGGATCAATCATGATGTAGTTATCCCCAATTAAGTGTTGGTGCAAGTGTAAGTGAAGTTAGTATGATGGTTGACTTCAGTGCTTTGAATGTGCTTGAGACTGTAAATCTTAGTAATTTAATCTTAGGAATGTTGTAGATGGTTGTATGCAAAATTAGGGTAGAATAGGGATTGATAAGCTTGATTATGCACAACTTTTTCTGAGTTTTTATAGGTAATTTGCATCTAATTTTGATTTAGAGGTTAGAAGGATAAAAGTCTTGTATATATACTATTCTAGTGCTTGTGTGGGTGCTAAAATAGGTCTAGACTGACCCTAGGTGGTCTAATATTTTAAAAGACATCCTTTTATGGAAAAAAAGGAAAGGACAATAATGCCAAAATTGGGACACTAGTACCATGTGGTGCTACTATCCCTATTATGGAACTAGTGTTTAGGTGGTAGAACCTAAGGCATGAAGGGCCAATATTTAAGAATGAGAGTTTGTGGTTGCTTTAGGGATGTCTAGGGAAGCCTGTCGTCCACATAAAGGCTAGATAAGTGTGAAAATAGGCCCTAAGATAGGTCTAGGGATAATCTAGGGATGGGTGGTCTCAAGTAGCACTCTTAGCACTCAATTTTCATTTTTAGGTGATTAAATTTGTCCCCCCTTTATTCTATAAATGTATCAAAGTGAATGACTAGGATAAAGGAAAAATAAGTGTACTTGGACTTACCTAAGAGGTGAAGCCCATGAATCTAGATCTAAGTATGTGAAGCATGCTCCATTGTGTGTCCTGTAAGAGAAATGTTCATAAATTGATCCTTATTTAAGAGATATCAATAGCAAAGACAAAAATAAATAAAGAAGTAAAACTAAGCAAAGGGATAAGAGAGACAAAAGGAATTAATACACCTCACTAGGTACATAAACCAATGCATAAACTTGGTGACAACTTATGTGTGTGTATATGGTGATAAATGGTGAATAACTTGGACTGAGCTAATGGATTGCTTAATCTTCATGTGTGTGTGGATCAAAAACTCAATCTAGTTTTGATTCCATCATTGCCCACCCCTGCTTGGTGGATCATGACCTATGAATAACTTAGATTGGACTGATGGTTTGTCCAACCCTCTCATGTAGGTGGATTAAGAACTCAAGTAGACTACGAATCCATCATTGCCTACTCATGTAGTAGATGCATCTAAAACTAAAATTATATGATGTGACTGGAAATGTCTAACTAGAGATGTCTAATTAGAGATGTCAGATCTGTGGCCACTTGAGTATATTATACCTACAACAAATATGATATAGTAATTATTCAGTTATAGGTTGATGGACATGGTTATGTTTAATTTTGCATTAAATAATATGTTAACTATTTGGTGAATTTAATGTTTTATCATAATTTTTTATTATATTATTGATTGGTATTAATTTATTGTTTAGGTACTGTTGATATTATATTTAGTGGTTGTAGGTACCCATCATGAGCTAGGCTAGGTGGTGATTTTTAACAATTGAGAAGATGAGTGATTAAATGAGCATTCAAATGAGTTTTCAATAGGTATAAGTTTAGTTTTGATTCTAAATCCATTGGACAGGTTGTGTCATTTTATATTTTGTGATTTTATGTATGTTATCCTTCATGACTTAAGTCAAAAATTGACTTTAAAGTTGCATGGTGTGCTTATGCCATGGCTACCTTTCTATACTTTGATCTATGTTATGTGTTTATTTTGATTTATGGTGTGGTTTTGATTAGTTTAATGTAACCCATCCTACCTCATTTCTCCCAACCTTTTCTCTCTCTCTTCGTGAGATCACCACCCCATGACCATACCTTAGACTAACTAGTCTACATGGTGACTAGGATTTACTTGTGGGCTTTACTAGACCCCATACCCCATGTGGACTATTATGTTGTTTATTTTGGAATGGGGTGTGGCTCAAACCATGTCAATTCAATTAAATTTTAATTAGTGGTTTTTTATGGATTTTGCACTAATTGTAGTTGGTGCATTTTGAATGTATTTGGGAAGTGGTCGATGCAGTTTTGGTTTTCTCTTTCCACTAAATTGAATATGGAATTGAATGAGCCATTGGTGAACCATGCTTGGGGGATAGATGGTGATTGGAGAGAGGGAAGGGTTTGTGTGAGAGGACATGTTGTGGGGGAAGGCAGAAAAGAATGGGGGATGCATTATTTTTGGGAATACCCAGAGGACTCCTCTCTCTCTAGCCTATTGTGCAGACCCTATTTATACAGGGGTTCTCTTTCCATTTTGAGCCTACTTTTCAAATTGCTATCTATAAGTAAATTGAATATTCTTATATAGTTTTCCCATCTCACTTTACATAGCTTGCTTCATCTTCTCACATGGATGTAACCTACAAGTAAGCTTTGTGGTATTTTTCTTGAGCTAGTTTTTGAAATTTTTTGTTAATAAAATAAGGATCTAGAGGTACCAATTGTTTATAGAGGCATTACATGCTCAACATAAAGTTATGAGACTTTAGGATGAGCATATAATGCATTCAATTGCCTATTCTCTCTCTCTCCCCATCATGTATCATATTATTATACCTATTTTTTGTGTGGGGTAATGTGTAGTTTTTACTTGAGAAAAAAATGAGTGTTTTTCTACAATGTATTTGGGGTTTAATTATTTTATCCCTCTCCTTGCATATATATTATACACTATTATGCCTTATTTGGTTTGGATAAACTTAGATATGCATACAACTGGTTATTGTACCCTATTGTTCCTATTTGAGACATTTTGGTTGATTCATGTTGTGTATATGTTGGTTTTATTGAATTGATTTAATGATTTTAGGTTTAAATGTTGAAGCTAGTTATTATGTGTCTTGGTAACTATATTTTATTACCTTAAGTTCTTTTAGTATAGTGTTTTGTAAATTGGGTGCACCTTGCATTGATATTTAGGGTGAATCCTTGGAAAAATTTATTCAACTTTGTCATAATGGAATAAATATAATAACTGGTCAAGCATATAGGTAATTATAATTTTTTCTAACCAGCCCTTTTATGTAATGATTGAATTCAATTTAATGATTTTGTGGTTCATTATGAGGTTTTAGGACCTCATGTTGAACCCATAAATTATTCTATCATTTTTCCCACATCTCTTTAAATTGTTATGCAAACTTCTTTTTCTAGTTTGACTTCCTTTTGTCTATTTTAGAAGTTGTGGGAACTTGCTAAAAGTTGGGTGTTTGAAATGTAAAGGAAATAATTACCAGTTATAAACTATTCTTGGCTTTCCTTAATTCTAATAGTTGTATTTTAATGGTTGTAGCCTCTAATTTGAAATTTTGATTTCCTTTGTTAAGTTTTATGTTGGTTGGGTATGAGTTAGTTGTTTGTGTTATGTTGGTTATGCATCCACATCATGTAATATCATTGTTTACTGATGTATCATTTATTTTATTTATCTCTATTGTTATTGAAATCTTAATTATATCACTTGAATTAATGACTGGGCTTTATATAGATGGGGTTATTTACATGAAGAATGAGTTGGCAGTTGGGAAATCCGATGGCTAAGCTTGCACTTAGAAGGATTTCCAGGTAAGGCAATAATGATTGTGATAGACTTAGATTTCATGCATAAATCTACTTCCATAACTTTTTAAACCCTTCCTAATGATGGATTATCCCCACTACCTAATTCAAAGTAATGCCTATTTCACATTATTTATTTTTGTTTCATCTTTGGATGAAGTATATATTGTTTACTTGTTTATTTTTAATATTTCTATTTTTGTGTCAAGTCATCCAATGGATTAGAAAACCTCAAATTGATTTGAATCCCTTCTTAGTATCAAGTTCCAAAACCCACCATCTAGCTGATGGATGGGGTTATAAGGACCACCGATGGTTGGGCTCATAGGGATGGTGTGGAGGGCTTGTTTCATCATGTTCATGTGTTACCCATACTCTTGGATGATCTCGATGACAAACATATTGAAACTTGGTAACCATTATTATATGAGTTACTTTATATTTTGCATTTTAGCATTAATTATATTAATGTTTCATGTTGATGGCATAATGAATGTAGTTGTAATCATTTACAGTTATTAGATTAGATTATGTTTACCTTGTAAATGTATATGTTATCTTATTTCTTCTTGGTGAAGGCCTTAACCTATAAATGAAATCAATAGTTTATACACATTGTTGACATATGGTGTTAAAAATGAAGCTCTTCAATGTCATTTCTATCTTGAGTTGCGAAATATAGTATGCTGGTTATTCATCTTTCATTATGATTATAGGGTCTCGTTGAATTCTTATTTTAATGCTTAAGAATATTTAAATCATGCTAAAATTAGTTGTCAGAATTTTGGTTCATGATTAATTTATTTCATATTATACCCTATCATGGTTCATATAACAGTTGCATATAAGAGGTAGTAAGGTACAACTAACCTTCTTGTTGTTTTATTCATGAGAAAGACATTTTTAAGGAAGCATAAAGAATGGAAATTGTCTACAATTCCTTTTAGTTATTGATTTTAGATTGATCTAAACTTGTACAGTTTTGTATGAGGTATGTACTCACATTGATAATGTTTATGATAGAATACACTTCACTTAATTTTCAATCTCTATTACTCTTTCTGCAAATGCATAAAATTTCTGAGTTTAAAACTAAGTGGAAGGCTGCCCAGTTTTGTTATGAGGTTATGTTTAATTTCTAAAGTGTTCCTTAACCTGTAGAGTGAATGTGTAGGACATTATGTCTATTATGAAGTAGGATAGCATGAATGATTGCCTTAAGTTACTATAAACTATTGGTGATTCATATATATATATTAAAATGGATTTTTCTTATTCTCATTGGAAGTAATTATGAAGGATTAGCCAAATATGTATACACATAAATTTTTCTTATGTGAACATCTAGTTTTGAGAAATCAATTAAGTGTTGAAGTTATGGTGAAGCTTATGTGTTGGTTAATGAAATCCATATAGGAATATTGATTATATTCATGAATTATATTTATATTTTGTTTTACCTTATTTCTAAATACTCTTTCTTAAATAAGGAATCTGGAAAATTAATTCCTAGAAATATAATGTTGGTAGCATTCTTGTTTGACATATGGATGGAATTTACATAGAATAAAGTGACTTAGCATATTATAAAGTTTTCATTTATTCTATTAAAACTATATAAAATATCTTGATGAAAGCTATATACTATTATAGTGAGGTTCAACTACCTTTTTTAATTGTAATACGATTGAGATTTAAACTATGTAGTAGTTTTACAAATTATGTTGTTATGTTAATAGGGGTTGAATTATTTACGCCATAGTGAAATTATGGAGTAACTCATTGCATATAATTATTTATATTTGGTTGTACTATACCCTTTATATCAACACATTTTATTTGTTTAATCTTACACACATTAGCTATTATATTGATATGACCTCTTTTTGCATAAAGCAAATATGGTTATCTAATATGTTTCATAGGGTAAAAATAGATTTGAGTAAAATCAATTATCAATACTCTTTAATCAGATAGAGGATTTTCATGTTTAAATGAATTGAAACTAGCATGATATTACATGAGTAAAGAACCATTTTAAATTATAAGGCCTTAAGGAGTAAGTCCAATTTAGTTTATATTAATAATTGATGACTTGTGAAATTTAAAATGAACAAGGCAAATGGTGCAATGTTCCTTGAGGTAAAGAGGAGGATACTTACCTTTGTCTGGTAGAATTAGTTCAGTTTCCCATAACACTCTTTTTCCCACTCACTTAATAAAAATGTTGTTCTCTTATGGAAAGTAATGAATTCTATAGTATAACTATTGGATCCTAGTGTTAATCCACATGTGCTTTAATCAACTTGTTGGTTACTATTTTTATGATTGACATCTTAGGTAGTATACATAATCATTTATGTTTGATTCAAGCCTTAGTTCTCATCCCATAAATATGTTATATCTAAAAAGCAACATAGGGTACGTAAAGTTGTTTGTTTCCAATTCCATTAAAAAGAAACCATTTAACCATCCTCAAGTGGAATCAAAACCTATCAAGGGGAATGAGATACGTAGCTAGAGTTAAAGACCCATAAATGTCCTATGGAATATTAGTGTTGTGAATGGAGCTTGGGACTTATCCATGTACTTATAAACTGATACACTCTAACCTCCATAGTTTCCTTCTAGGAAACCTACTTCCTCATAACATCCTTTGTATTATTTACCCCTGCTTAAATATCTTAGATCACCTCCTTTAGTTTTGGTTTCACGTACATGAGTACACTAAATGAACATTACTTGCATTGCCAAGCAGAGTATTGGGCCCTTCATGTAGTCCAAACTATACTCTAATAATGGAATTCTAATTTTTTTGGGGGGTTATTTCTTTTGGTATTAGAGTAGTGCTCTGTTCTAGGGAACTTTGGGAATGAATGTCTTTAAGTCTAAAATTTACTGAGTTATTATTTTGTAACTTATCATGATGGTTAGGAAGAGGTGAAATGGTGTCAACATCCACAATAACTAGAATAGTGTTAACCTAGTTAGAGGCAGAGATAGAGGTTGAAGTAGGGGGCATGGTGCATGTAAGCCCAATCGTAATCGAGATGAACTACGCATTAACAATGTTGATATAAGCAATGAATTTCCAAATGCTAATGTAGTCGATGGAAACCCAATCAAAAAGCATGAAGAAGTCCTTAGTAGGAGTTTGATAGCCTTGAATGCTCTTTAAGGCAAGATTGATAGCTAAGAATGTAGACTGAATAATCTTGAAGGTGTATACCATAAGGAAGTACATAGATTAGAGATAGACCAGGTAGAAGAATTGATAATCCATGAGATGCCTTTAATTTTGGTTGGCCCAATAATTAAGGAACTAAAAAAATTTTGTCACCTACCTTTTTTGGTGAAGAATCTAGTGATGTAGTTGATGTATGGTTGGTTTACCTAAAAAAATATTTTAATCTACATAACATGTCATCCAATGTGAAAGCAAGGGTGGTATTTTACTAGATGGTTAGACTTGTAACCTTGTGGTGGAATCACCTCTATGAAATAGAGAGATAATAACCAATGGACCTAACCTAGACAGTCTTTGAAATATAGTTTTAGAAAAGGTATATGAATGCCAACTACAAGGAACAAAAAATAACTAATTTTTAGATGTTGAAATAGGAAAACATGATTGTTTCTAAATATGAAAACAAATTCTTAAATCTGATACATCATGTGAATTACATGGATGATTAGGCAAAAAAATCACCAAATTTAAGATTAGGATTAAAGAGATATTGATGCATGATGTCAATATGACAATTCTAGGACCTTGGCAGCTACCATTAAGTTAGCTTATCAAGCTAAAGAGAAAGAGAAGTCTCATCAAAAAGTGCAACAAGATTTCAAGTTAAATAGGCTATAATCTAAGACCACAAATCTCTCCCCAATGTCTAAGAACTTCAAAAAAATAGACCAAAATCATAGATTTATTTGGAATAACATGAACTTTAACAAGTTTTCAAACTAGATCAGAAACTTTAAGTTACAAGATCCATCTAAATCAGTGTCTTTCAAGAAGGAACAACCCCAAAATAATTAATTTGGACCAGTCATGGGTGAAAATACTATTCTAATAGCTCCGTCAAGAGCTATTGTATGCTGGGAACATGGTGATAACCACTAAAAAAAGGATTACTCCAAGATAAAACTAGGCTAATTAGCCAACCATAAATGCACGTAGTTGTGGATAACCATAATGCTGATTTATAGGCTACCCTGATAAAGACCAAAGGTACTATTAATGGTTTTCCTATAACTATTCTAATTGACTCAAGTGTAATTAACAATTTTATATCTCCTAATATTATAAAATAATGTAAGATTGAAATTATAATGATAAGAGAAGGTCTGGAGGTCAAGTTTGGTACTGGCAAAAGGGTACCTATTCATGAATTCTTGAAACAAGCTAAAATTGACCTTGGTTTCTTCAAAACCAAGGTAAATCTATTCCTAACACCTTTGGGGTCATATGATCTCATTTTGGAATGGATTGGTTGCAAGCGCACCAATCAATGATTGATTGTGTTGGTAAAATAATATAATGTATTAATGACCTTGGGAGGCTTACAAAAGTACAAGGTATTCAAAGGCCTAAAAAATGAAAGACACTTTTGGCCTTATAGTTAAAAAATGTCATTAAAAAGTGTTGTAAACTTTAAGCAATTTAGCTACATGAATTACCTAAAGATAAGGAACTAGCTTGCCCAAATTTTCCTATTCTTAATGAATTTATGGATGTTTTTTTTCCAAAACATTACCTGGGTTGCCACCTAAGTGAAAATTTGACTTTGCCATTGATATTATGTCAGGATTTGCCCTTACACATAAGGCTCCTTGTCACATGAATGTGGCTAACCTATATGAATTAAAGGTGTAGCTACAAGAACTTTTAGATAGCAGATGCATTTGACCAAGTTTGTCTCCTTGGGGTGTTTTAGTTGTCTTTATCAAGAAGAAAGATAGAAATTTAAGCTTATGTATTGATTACTACCTACTCAATAAGGTAATGATTAAAAATCAATACCCCTTGCCAATGATAAACAATTTATTTGATCAAATGAAAGGTGTAACCATATTTTTGAAAATTGATTTAAGATTAGGCTACCATTAACTAAGGATCAAAGAAGAAAACATCCATAAAACAACTTTTAAAATTTGGTATGGACACTATGAATTCACAGTATTGTCATTTAGGCTAACTAATGCTCTAATAACATTTATGAACCTAATGAATAGTGTGTTCTAATAATTTTTGGACAAATTTGTGCTAGTGTTCCTAGATGATATTCTTATTTACTCTAAAAATGAAGCTAAACATGATCATCACCTTTATCTAGTCTTGTAAAGGCTGAGACATCATAAGTTGTATGATAAACTTTCCAAGTGTGATTTTTATGAATAAAAAATCTACTACTTGGGCCATATCATTTCTAAGGAGGGCATTGCTCTAGATCCAATAAAGATAAAAGCCATTTAGGACTGGCCTAGTCTAACCAATGTACATGAAGTGTGCAGCTTCATGGGCTTGGATGGTTATTATCAGTCGTTTGTGGAATTTTTTTCCAATGTGGCCCATCCTATAATTTTTTTGTAGTGAAAGAGAAATAAATTTGTGTGGACACTTCAATGTGAGGAGGCTTTCCTAAAACTAAAAGTGTTGTTAACGACAACACTTATACTTATTATCCCTAATCCGAATGGGAATTTTGAGGTGTGGGATAATGATTCTAAGGAAGGTTATGGAGGCATTTTGATTCAAGATGGTAAATTTGTGGCTTATGAGTTACATAAGCTCAAAGAGCATGAGAAGAACTATCTCACACATGACATGGAGTTTACTACCATTATCCATGCTTTGAAATAATAGAAGCATGTTCTATTGGGAAATCCCTTTAAGGTGAAATCTAATCACTAAAACCTAGAATATTTTTTTTCCCAAGATGATTTAAATTCATGCTAGTGAAGATAGATGGAATTTATAAGTAATTTTGACATGGACATATTTTACATCAAAGGTAAGGAAAACTATGTTGCTGATGTGCTGAGTTGATGTACCTACCTTTCTACCTTATATGTACTATAAGTAAATTTTAGACATGTTGTGCTAAAACAATAGCTTATCGATGAATTCTACCAAGAAGTAAGAACAAGTTTGGCTGATGAGCCTTTAGCCAAGAATTTTTTTGACTTCTCTGTTGAAGAAGATGGCCTTGTAAAGCACAAAAACATTTTTTTTGTAGTCAAGTCAGGAGATTTGCATAATTTTATGTTGAAATAAGTGCATACATCACTTCACTACATTGATCTTAGTGTTACTAAGATGACACATGAGGTGAGATGACTTTATTTTGGACTAGTATGAAGCATGATATTACTAATTTTATGGCAAGATGATTTGAATGCTAACATGTTAATGCTAAGCATTGCCACCCTAGAGAGTTATTTTATCCTCATGATATTTTAAGAGGAAATTAGGCTATAATCTCACTTTATTTTATTGTAGGGCTGCCTAAATCACACAATAAACATGACACTATTCTTCTAGTAATTGATAAAGCTACCAAAGTTGGCCACTTCATTGCTAGAAATCTAATGAATGATGCATCCATGTTCATGGAGAATTTCATAAAAGATGTGGTTATATTGCATGGTATATTAGAATTAATTATCTAAGATTGAGATAAGATGTTTATGTCAAGGTTCTGGTGATCCTTGACCACAACATTTGGAGCACAGTTAAATTTTAGTTCTTCCTACCACCCAAAAATGGATGGTCAAATATAAAGACTCAACCAAGTAGTTGAGGACATGTTGTGAATGTATGTCATGGACCAAAAAATGAAATATGAATATTATCTCCATTTGGTTGAATTTGCATACAATAACTCCTATCATTTTGCAATAAAAAGACACCTTTTGAAGCCATATATGGGTAAAAATGTACAACCCCACTTGGATGGGATAGTTTAAAAAATAGGGTTATTAATACCTCTGATATATTTTTAGAATATGATAAAAAAATGAAACTAATACAATAAAATCTAAAATTTGCATTTGATCACAAAAGAGTTATGTTGATCAAAAGAGGACACTACATGAATTCAATATTGGTGATAAAGTTTTCTATTTGTTGGACCACAAAAGAGTTAGATGAAGTTTGTAAAAACTTCTAAGATACATCTATGCTTTATTAGACCCTTCAACATTGTGGAGAAGATTAGTCTTGTTTCCTATGGGTTGGATCTTCCTCCTTCTCTATCTAGGATTCATGATGTACTTCATGTTCCTTTATTAAGAAAATACATACCTGATCTCTCTCATGTCTTGGATTGGAAACACCTATAGGTCATAGAAGAGGAAAGGATGTAATTAGAACTAGTGAGAATCCTGGACCATCATAGCATTAAGATGCAAAACAAATATATACAACACATTTTGGTTCAATGGGACCCGTTAAGAGAAAGAAGTGCTACTTGGGAAGATGCACATCTTTTTAGGCAACAGTATTCCTAACTATTTGAATAGTCATCAGGATAACTCCCTCTTAAGGAGGGGAGGATGTAATGACCCCACCATTCAATACATTATATGATTATTTAAATATTACTATAGCATGTTTAGTTGATTTTGCATTACATTTTATCTAACTAGCACAATACTGATGGACTTTGATATAGTAATTATTCAGCTATAAGTTGATGGACATGGTTATGTTTAATTCCACATTAAATAATATGTTAACTATTTGATATATTTAATTTTTTATCATATTTATATATTATATTATTGATTAGTATTAATTTACTATTTAAGTGTTGCTGATGTTATATTTGGTGGTTGTAAGTACCCATCATGAGCTAGGCTAGGTGGTGATTTTTGACAATCGAAAAGATGAGTGATTCTAGTCAGGTGAGTTTTTGACAAGTATAAATTTAGTTTTGATTCTAAATCCATTAGACAAGTTGTGTCATTTTCCATTTTTTTATTTTATGTCTTGTTGTCCTTCGTGCCTTAAGGCAAACTATCAACTTTAACATTATGTGGTGTGCTTATGTCATGGTTGCCTTTCTATACTTTACTTTATGTTATGTGTTTGTTTTGATTTATGTTGTGGTTTTGATTGGTTTAATGTAACCCACCCTACCTCATTTCTCCTAACCTTTTCTCTCTCTCCCTCAATGAGCTCACCGCTCCATGACATTGCCTTAGATTAACTAGTCTGCATGGTGATTAGGATTTACTAGACCCCATAACCCCATGTAGACTATTATGTTGTTTGGTTTGGAATGGGGTGTGGTTTGACCCATGTCAATTCAATTAAATTTTAATTGGTGGATTTGTCTATATTTTGCATTAATTATAGTTGGTGAATTTTGAATGTCTTTGAGAAGTGGTCAATATGGTTTTGGTTTTCTCTTTCCATCAAATTAAATGTGGAATTGAATGAGGCATGGGTGAACCATGCTAGGGGGATGGATGGAATTTGGAGAGAGGAAAGGAGGTGGGTGAGAGGATGGATTATGGGGGAAGGCAAAAAAGAATGAAGGATGCATTATTTTTGGGAATACCAAAATAGTTGATATTTCTATGGCTTGTTGCATGGACTTTATTTACACAGGGGTTCTCTTTCCATTTTGAGCCTGTTCTTCAACATGTAATATACAACTAAGTTAGATATTCTTCTACGGCTCTCCTAGCTCACTTTACATAACCTGCTTCATCTTCTCACATGATTCTAACATGCAAGTAAGCTTTATGGTATTTTTCTTGAGTTGATTTTTGTAATTTTCTATTAATAAAATAATGATTTGGAGGTTTTAATTACTTATAGAGGCATTACATGCTCAACCTAAAGTTGTGAGACTTTAGGATGAGCATCTAATGCATGTAGTTGTCTATTTTATCTCTCTCCATTGTGTATCATGTTGTTATATCTATTTATCTATGTGGGGTGATGTGTAATTTTTAATTGAGAAAAAAATAAGTGTTTTTTACAATGTAGTTGGGGTTTAGTTGTTTTCTCCCTCTCCTAGCATATATATTATATACTATTGTACCTTATTTGGTTTGGATAAACTCATATATGCATGCAACTGGTTGTCATACCCTATTGTTCCTATTTGAGACATTTTGGTTGATTCCTGATGGGTATATGTGGGTTTTATTGAATCAATTTATTGATTTTAGGTTTAAATGTTGAAGTTGGTTATTATGTATCTTGGTAACTATATTTTATTACCTTAATTTCTTTTAGTATAGTGTTTTATAAACTGGGTGCACTTGTGTTAAAATTTAGGGTGAAGCCCTAGAAAAAATTATTCAACCTTCTCATAATGCAATAAATATAATTGGTCAAGCCTATAGGTAAATGACTAACAATCATAATTATTGTAATTTTTGGTATCCAACCCTTTTATGTAATGATTGACTTGGATTTAATGATTTTGGGGTTCATTATGAGGTTGTAGGACCTCATGATGAACCCATAAATTATTCTATCAATTTACCCACGTCTCTTTAATTATTATACAAGATTCTTTTTCTAGTTTGACTTTTTTTTGTATATTTTAGAAGTTGTGGGAACTTGATAAAAGTTGGGTGTTTGAAATGTAAAGGAAATAATAACTAGTTATAAACTATTCCTATTTTTCCTTAATTTTAACAGTTGTATTTCAATGGTCATGACCTCTAATTTAGCATTTCAATTTCTTTTTTTAAGTTAGATGTTGGTTGGGTATGAGTTGGTTATTTGTGTTGGGTTTGTTATGCATCCACACCATGTAATATCATTGTATATTGATGTATTATTTATTTTATCAATCTTTGTTGTTATTGAAATATTAATTCTTTGACTTGACTTAATGAATGAGCTTTATACCTATGGGGTTATTTGCATGAAGAATGAGTTGGTAGTCAGGAAATATGATGGCTAAGCCTACACTTGAAAGGATTTCTAAATAAGGTAATAAAAATTGTGATGGACTAGGATTCAATGCATAAATTGGCTCTATGTGATAATGTAGCAGTGAAAATGTAGTAGAAGAAAATCTAGCAGGAGAAAATGTAGTGGGAGAAAACATAGTGGAGACATAACATTTCAAGAAAAAATGTAGCAAGTAAAAAACATAGCAAAATTAAAAATGTAGCATAAATGTAGTGAGAATCATAATACACCAAATTTGCAAAAACTAAATAGATAAAAACACAATTTCATGAATTTAGAGTTGTAATTAAAATTTATGTGCAATGCCTTGTAAATATTCCAAGCGATTATCTGGTGAATAACTTACTACTAATTTTTCTATTTTCACGGTAGTGTCCTTATATTTTTTATTCTATGGGGTCCTTTAAATCCTGCTACATATTGTTCCATGGTGACATCGGTGAGGCTTTGTTCCTCTTGTAGAGCTTTTATAAATTTCCAAAGTGTTGGGTGTTGGCATTTGAGGAGCTATTTGAATCCTCTATACCACCCTTCAATGGAATTGTTAGTGTGGAATATATTGGTGGAAATAACTTCATAATAGTTCCATAGGTCAATTGCAAATGTACCTCTTCTTTGGTTTGTACGATGAATTGTCCAACCAATCCAAGTATTCTTGCAATAATCTACAACTTCTTGAATCTCATTTTTTATTTCTCGATCTGGTCCATCAAGTTTATATTATGGGAGTTGCACAATTCTTGGAATGATTTGAGAACATGCTCTACTAGAATGTACACTAGTGCATCTAACTGGCAAACTTGGAGTATAAAATTTAAATCTCTTTCATATATTTTTTGGAGCCCTTCTACTTGGATTTTTCACCAAAGGCATTGAGTAAGGTGGAATAAACATCCTCTCTGAATACTATTGGGGAAGGTAAACTAAAATGCTTTAGTTGTAACTATTTTGAAGTCTATCATGAGATTTAATGGTTGTAGGGAGTTGTTGATGTCTTTTAATGCTTTTAAAACTCTCTTGTATGTTTTATTTTTTGGTTTGGCATTAGAGCATATATCACGTGTATCAATGTATGATTCTTCAAAATATGGATGGTGTATAGTTGATCAAATAATGGTGAAGTACATTTTAATGTGCCATTTGTAAACTAGTCTAGAGTGGTAAGCATTGCTTCCAACATTTTTTGTGTGCCAAATTTTTTGATATGATAGTTTTTAGGGCCACTATCAAATAACAAGAATTCTTCACTAGCCATAGTTTTCTTGAAATGCTCTATAATTTCTATTATTTTTAGAGATAATGAATTCACAACTATTTTTTCTCTTCTAGTATGATAAATTAATCTTTTAATATTTTTAATTGGTGGGAGTTGACCTGGAACATTCGATGCCATGGCCACATTTTCAGTAACAATATGTTTTGGGGTTTCGACACTTATAGATGCTTGCTTTTTCATATTTCTAAGTGTTTTCTTGGCTTCTACCTTTGCAATGTTTGCAATGTGATTGTGTTCTTGGGTGACTGTAATAATATCTAGCTCTATATGGGCACGTCCTTTGCATTTTGTTGCTTGGTTGGCATATTTTGTGCATCTCTAGATGCATTTTATCTAAGTCTTGTGTTTCAATGTATATGTGTGGCCTTCGTAAAGTAATATTTTTTTCCCTTTTTGGCTTTCCACAAATTCCAATAGCATGATTTACTAGGCTTTATATTACTATGCTTAATTTTTTTCTTTGGTGAATATACTATTATCTAAACTAGACTACGTATATTATTCCCTCTAAAATGTGTCAATGAATAATAAAGTTTGACCAAACTATAAATTAAACAACATATACCATTTAAAGTTTGACCTAGCAATCCACAGATAAATTAGACTACATTTTGGTTATACTAGACTACATTTTGAATAAAGTGGATAAACTAATCTATGTTTTGAATCTGGACTATGTTTTATGATACTGCATTGCATTTTATAGAAATTGGACTGTGTTTTAAATAAACTGGGTTGTATTTGTATAAAGTGGACTACATTTGTATTATAACTAGGCTATGTTTGTATAAAATGTACTGCATTTGTATGATATTGTAAACTAAAACTTCTATGCTTATTCTATTAAATAAATTGGAAAACGCTAAAACCTCTATACTTATTGTATTGAATAAACTAGAAAAAGCTTTATTTTTGCACTTAAATCATTGGCAAATGGTGATGATTTATGATACTATGTTATTAACAAACTAAAATATATACCTAAAACATTATCACCTATGAGCATATGTTAGCGATTTTATCTCTTTCAATGTTTTCTCTTGCTACTTTTTCATCGAGTACCCATAAATCTACTTACATGAATTTTGAAACCTTGCCTAATGATGGATTATCGCCACTACCAATTTGAAGTAATGCCCTTTTCACATTGTTTATTTCTATTTCATCTTTGGATGAAGTAACTATTGGTTACTTATTTCTTTTTAATATTTCTATTGTTATGTTGATTCATCTAATGGCTCAATAAACCTTGACTTTCTATGAATAAATTCCTAGTATCATTTGCCCAAACCCACTATCTAGCTGATGGATGGGGTGGTAAGAGCCACTGATGGTTGGGCTCATAAGGCTAGTGTAGAGGGCTTATTTGATCATTCTTGTGTGATGCCCATACTCTTGGATGATCTTGATGATAGGCATAATGAAACTCAATAACCATTATTGTATGAGTTACTTTATATGTTGTATTTTAGCATTAATTATATTAGTGTTTCATGTTGATGGCATAATGAATGCAATTTTAATCATTTACAATTATTAGATTTGATTTTTTTACCTTATAAATACATATGTTATCTTATTTCCTCTTGGTGAAGGCCTTAACCTATAAATATAATCAATAGTTTATACGTCTTGTTGACATATGGTGTTGGAAATGAAGCTCTTCGATGTCATTTTTATCTTTAGTTGTGGAATTTGGTATGTTGGTTATTCCTCTTGCATTATGATTATAGGGTATTTTTGAATTCTTATTTTAATGCTTAAGAATATTTAAATCATTCTAAAAGCAATTGTGAGAAGTCTGGTTCATGATTAAGTTATTTCATATTATACCCTATCATGATTCATATAACAATTGCATATAAGAGGAAGTAAGGTAAAACTGACCTTTTTGTTGTTTTATTCATGAGAAATACATTTTTAAGAAAGCATAAAGAATGGAAATTGGCTATAATTCCTTTTAGTTCTTGTTTTAAATTTGATCTAAACTTGTACGGCTTTGTATGAGGTATTTACTCACATTGGTAAGTAACATGTTAATGATAGAATACACTTCACTTAATTTTCAATATATATTACTCTTATGAGAAATGCATAATTTTTTTGAGTTTAAAACTAAGCCAAAGGTTTCCTATTTTTTTTATGAGGTTATGTTTAATTTCTAAAGTGTTCCTTAACCTGTAGAGTGAATGTGTAGGACCTTATGTCTATTATGAAGTAGGATAGAATTAATGCTTGCCTTAAGTTGCTATAAACTATTGGTGATTCATATATATATATATATATATATATATATATATATATATATATATATATATATATATATATATATATATATATATATATATATATATATATATATTACAATGGATTTTACTTATTCTTGTTGGAAGTAATTATGAAGGATTTTCCAAATATGTATACGTATAAATTTTTCTTGTGTGAACCTCTAGTTTTGAGAAATTAATTAAGTGTTGAAGTTATGGTGATGCTTATATGTTGGTTAACGAAATCCATATAGGAAGAATGATTATATTCATGAATGATATTTATATTATGGTTGACATTATTTGATTATATTCATGAATGATATTTATATTATGGTTGACATTATTTTCGAATACTCTCTCTTAAAGAAGGAATTTGGAAAATTGTTTCCTAAAAATATAATGTTGGAAACATTCTTGTTTGACTAGTATATTGATATGACTTCTTGTTGTATAAAATGAATATGGTTGTCTACTATGTTTCATCTGGTAACAATAGATTTGAGTAAAAGATATTATCAATACTCTTTAATAAATTAAATGCTTTCCATGTTTAAATGAAATGAAACTAGCATGAGATTATATGAGTAAAGAACCATTTTAAATTCCAAGGCCATAAGGAGTAAGTCCAATTTAGTTTATACTTCAAATTAACAATGGATGACTTATGAAATTTAAAATTAACAAGGCAAATGGTGCAATGATCCTTGAGCCAAAGAGGAGGATACTTACCCTCATATGGTAGCACTGGTTTAGTTTCCCATAACGCTCTTTTTCCCACTCACTTAATAAGAATGTTGTTCTCTTATAGAAAGTAATGAATTTTGTAGTATAACTATGGGATCCTAGTGTTAATACACTTGTGCTTTAATCAACTTGTTGGTTACTATATTGATGATTGACATCTTAGGAAATATACAAAATCATTTATGGTAGATTCAAACCTTAGTTCCTATCCCATAAATATGTTATAGCTGGATGACAACATAGGGTGCATAAAGTTGATTGTTTCCAATTCCATTAAGAAGAAACCATTTAACCATCCTCAAGTGGAATTGAAACCTATCAAGGGGAATGAGATACATAGGTAGAGTTAAGAACCCATAAATGGTCTTATGCAGAATATTAATGTTATGTATGGAGCTTGGGACTTATCCATGTACTTGTACATTGATATCCTCTAAACTCCGTAGTTTCCTTTTAGGCAACCTGCTTCCTCATAACATCCTTTATAGGTATTTAGCCTTGGTTAAATATTTTAGATCACCTTCATCAGTGATAATTATGTGTACATGATTAAATTAAATGAACATTTCTTACATCAACAATTGGAGTATTGGGACCTGCATGTAGTCCAAACCGTACTCTTATAATGCAATTCCATTTTTGGGGGTTATTTCACTTGTCTAGCCTAAAACAAATATTATCAACATTAGTCTCACCTTTTATGGGTCTGAGGGATAATTGAAACCATATTAGCATAAGAGAGCATACACATATATACATGAAACCCCACATAGGTATCTATATATCTCAATACAAGTATATTTTGCAATTGAACTAGGTAGACCTATAGGGTCCTAATTAATTGTATAGGTAGGGTTTGGAGTGACTTCATTTATTTGGGATCCTTTAAATAGATATAAGATTTGAGGATTGAATCGATGAAATATATATAACATGAGAGACCCTTACCATCACCTCTAATTATCTCTTACCATCATGCAACTCCCTCAAGGAGTTCTGAGCTTCATAATAGGGCCTTCTCAAGTGTGGAAGACTATACCAGTGAGAATTGAGATAGAGTTTGCTTAGAACAATAATAATAAAAATTAAAAATTTTATCTCAATCTTATTCACAGTGTATGACATATGTCTCCTTATGTTTCAATGTGTTTCCTTCACGTTTTCTTGATATCCATATTTTAAGGTTTGAAATCATTGATCATATCAAACTAATAAGGGTTTTAGGCCTATAGGAATCTTTTAGTGATCACTACATATCCTTGAAACTAGCCACATATATTGAAGGTCATAGTCCTTGAATATATCTCTTTATATCCCAATACATCTCCCTCTTTACAATTTTGAAAGGCAACCTAACTATTCAATCCACCTGTAAGTATGCATTTAGGGTCTTAGTTGTATCTTGGGGTTTCAATGGAAGTCTATGATCATTTCAATAACCCTTGATAAATTATTGAAGACTCAATATTATGTTTTGAACCTTATTATTCTTATCAATGATTCAAATCTCCACAAACACTCCTTGTTTTTCTCATACATACTCAAGACTTTATAGTATAATTTAGGCCTACCAGTCTTTCATATGGCACTACCATTAACCATTCAAATAGATTTAAAATTACTCAAATTCATACTTAGGTATCAAAGTTTCAATAATTTTTTCCTTACCTATCTCAACTTAAACCTTATTCCAATATCACATCTTGAAAACATATACACTCTATCAAATGTCTTGGTTGTAGGTGAATAGGCTAGCTTGTGGGTGCATATTGGGTATCTTGAGCACATCACCCTATAAAATTTGGTAGTTTTAGAGATAATTGAGAACTATTGACACATATTCAAAAAAATGTACCTTATATTCCTACCAATTCACACTTATATTTAATGCATATCTTTTCAATGCTCCCACAAGGCTTCATACTACTCAAGTTAACATTTTGCCTATAGGTCTGATTATTGAGTGTCTTGAACACTAGGTTAGTGAGGGTATCCTTATATATGAGTTTAAAACTCCATAAATTTTTAAAAACCACACTTATATACCATTTATATTTATAAATTAAAATTTAGTGCACAAGTTAACACAATTACTTACAAATGCAGACCTATAAGTCTGCAAACCTATAGGTCTGTATTTTTCAGATTCTAGACTTTCACATGATTATGGACCTAGTCTTCTAATCTTGAAGTTATCCAACCATTGTACATAAATATCTTAATGATTTTAACACCTCCGTATTCCTCTGATGAGGGTAAATAAGCCTTGTGATATCATCTTTATGTAGGCAAACCCTTATGCATAATGCTTGGTAGTCAGCTTGGAAACTACTTGGAGAGGTTGGTATAAGATAACTAGATATGTTTGATAGACTTGAATGGATTAATAGGATATTTTAAGACATTTTTTAATCAATTAAATTCATTATGCCTTTTGGATAACCCTAAAACTCAAAAAAACATTGACAATCACTTGTAAACTATGCAAAAGAGCAACTTTCCTTGCCAAATGACTTCCCACACATACCAACCTGGTGGATGAATGTGTAATATGTTTATTAAAACCTATGAGGACCGTTTAAAATTTATTTCATGCATCCAAAAAGTTCACACTTGCATGATAATTTCACAAAACTCAGCATGTGGGGATTTTAGACTCAAAAAAGATTCTTAGCTTCCTAGTGATTGTTCATAAAGATAAGGAGCTCAATAAAATGATAGATTACATTAATTGAGAGTATATATGGGTACCCAACTCTATTCAAAATATTATTCTCCAACTCTACCTGTACATCTTGTATCATACATTTGAATTTGGCCTTCATGAGCTTGTGAAGAGAGTGATGGGAGAGAGAAAGAGTCTTCTACAATTTTGAGTCTTGAAACTTATTTCCATACATTATTATGACCTATATAATCTGAAATAACACTGATAAACTATTTTAACCTGAAAGTGAGTCCAATAAGTCTATACAAGTGCCACAACTCTTCTCTAAGTCATTGAAATTCAAGATTATAACTTTTATTTGACTTGATGATAGGTTTGGAAGTTAATTAACTGCTCCAAGGTTATTTAAAAGTGTATTATATGGATTTTTAACTTGGATATATTTGAAATACATGAAAATTAGCCAAAAATCACCTTTTTCATTATAAAACACTACCTTAAAGTCCACAAAAGAACCTTAAAGTTTCCAAACATGTATGAAATTTTATTTGAAGGTGATTAATGCATAAAAATACATTTAAGGACACCTAAAAACTGATGACACTTCTTTACCAACTCTCATCACTCCATGACATGACTAACCTAATGTAAAACTATGATAAAGAATTACCTTAATTTCTCCAAAATTACCTTAAACAATGCTAACAAGGTTTTATGAAGATTTTTTGAAGGCTATTTAGGCATGAAAAAGCTATGAATAAGGTTATCAAAATATGACACTCAAGTTTTTACCTATAGGGGTTGACATTTTGACCTTGGGGGTCAAAATTGGTCAACATTAACCAAATAATGCAAAGGATGATAATAATTAGGGCATAAAGTAATTAATTTTTTATCTAATAATTTTGGTAACATATTATGTTGACATTAATTACAATAAAATATTAGTGATTTTTTAATCTTTAGGGGAAAGAGTGGGTGTGAATAGTAACTCTAGTATTATAGTGTTTTCCTTAATGTAAGACTTTGACTTGCTCAGATTTAGACTTAATGTGATGTACTAAATTATTAAATTGTTTTGTTGGATTAGTTCCTTTATTATGTTTTTGTGTGTTATTATAATTATTTTTATTAATTCTAGGTGAATTATCTTATTAAAATATTTCAATGTCCTTTAGCATATGATTTGAAACAGTAACAAGGCATAATTCTTCTTCTAGTGCTGAGACCTCATAATAAGGGGCTATAAATGATTCACAAGTATTATAAACTATCTTCTATTTTAATGGATGAATAATACCTCAATTAAATATATATTTTACTTCTAAATATGTGGGTTATTAAGATGCATAGTATTTTTATATCTTAAGATGTGTGATCAAGGAATCCAAGAAGGGAGGTTAGATCAAGTGTTATAACAAGTAACAAAACTTGAATAAAAACACATTAACATGCTAACACTTACTTGCATAGATCATAGGGGGAGAATAATGAAAAAAATAAATGGAAAACATAACTAAAATGAAAATAATACAAAATTCCTTACCTTCTTTGAATGCTCAAAAATATTTGTTGTGTGGCTTGCTCAGCTTGTGCTCAAAGAGTCTTTGGCAATGGAGCTTGGCTATCTCCTTCTCTCCTTGGCACCATGGCTTGTGGAATTATGTTGGATTTGGATTTTGATTTTTGAATTATAACACTATATACTTCAATCTTTCTATAAAACCAACATTACAACTTTACTCTATCTAAGCTCTCCAAATGAAGAGGCAAATGCTTGTATTTATAAGTTTATAAACTAACCCCAACTCAAGGTGAGTTAAGGTGTGTTTAAACATGGAATGGGTTAAAACCTAACCTAAGTGAGTTAATTAACCCTATTATAGTTACAAGGTGTCAAAACCTAATTATTTTCAATGAATAGGCATGGGTGATATATTTTAAGATATTTTCAAAGGCTTGATAACTCACAAAAGGTAATCATGAAAACCTAGGATATTTTTTATTTTTGAATCTCCTTTTTATAATTTTATTAATTGTTCATGGATAATACAACTAGGTATTTAATTAGGTTTATAATTTTAATTAATTTTTATTAAGCTTTTAGTAATTCCAAGATTTGATTTAATGTCCATGTACCTCATTTAATAGGTCCATATGCCAAATTACATGTTATGATGTTGCAGTATGATTAGAGATGAATCTATGAGTGGTTTTTATTTTTCACTATAGGTTACCCCAATTAGGGATGTCTCAATGAGATTATAAACTTTGATGAATGATACAAAAGCAAATTTTGGATGTTTAGTGATTATAAGGCTTAAATTTGTAAATGTTGGTAAGAATCAGTCTAAAGTCTAGTTGAAGGCCATTAGTGGCCAGTTTTAGGTGTCTATAATTTGCCCTTATTTGGGAAGGCATTGTAAGCTATAAGCATAGTAATGTCTTCTCAAATAATTAAAAGGTCCTATATGCTTATGACTTCAATGGTAATGGATGAATTTTAGGTGCCCCCTCAATGGAGTGGTTGGCAAAGGGGTCAACAATCAGTCCCTTGAAAGGAGGAAATGATTGGACCAAATACACAAAATAGGAAAGAAGGAATTGATTTTCCCATAGGTAGTTATAATCAGTGGCATATAAGCTACCCCAATTAGGGAAGACAAACAAGATGATTTGTCCATAGGTGGTTATAATCATTGGCATAGGTGGGATAAAAAAGGTGATGATTTGCCCAAAGGAAGTTATAATTATCAAAAAAAGGCTTAGGGTAACAAGAGAATGATTTTCCCAAAGGTGGTTATAATCATCAAAAGGGAAAATAATTATTTATCTTTAGGTGGTTATAATCATTAGTAGGATAAAAATATTCCCCAGTTGGGCAGAAGAAAGAGAATTATTTGCCCAAAGGTAGTTATAATCATCATCCCTCAAATGGATGGAAACACAATGATTTTCCCAAAGGTGGTTACAATCATTGGTAATGTAAGTGGGATGGTATATACTCATTTTCCAAAAGGTGGTTATAATCATTGGTATCCTAATTATAGCAAACATGATATGGAAGATGATGGCAAAGGATGAACTTAGGCAACCTGCTAGTAGGGAGATGCTCGTCTAAACTGGTAAGAGAGAAAATTATTTCATTATTTAATTACTCTATGTAGGATATGATTTGGATTAGATCAAGAATTATTTGGTACCAATGAGATATATCATTACTGCATTGTTGTGTAGACTCCTGGTGTTAATTTTTGATATAACATGTGATGGTAGGCATCATGATAGAACACCATGAGGACTTGGCCAAAATATGCATAAGGACTGACAATGTAATATAATAAATAATTGAAAATAATGCACTAATTATAAAAACCATGATGGCAATGTTGACATATGAATATGGATGGATTTAAGAATAATGCACAAGAAATTTCCCAATGAATGCACATAAACTAAATCAAGGCACAACAAGAAAGCAAACAAATAGGAAAACAAACAAATCAACAAACACCTAGAAAATAAATAAATAAAACAAATATAAAAAGAAAATGAAAGAAAAAATAATGGTTAATCACAATTTTAGTATGAACAACACGACACAAACAAGATGATGAATATTGCCCTGATATGAGAAGAGACAACAAAATAAACAAATAAAATGAGGGAATAGAATAAAAGTAAGGGGGTGGTTTTGTTGTCTCTAGATGCACTAGGCAAGTAGACATTGCCTACATAGTTCCATTGATGTAAAATCCAACAAAAACTTTAGGCTAAATGTAGTTCTCCCAGGAAATGGGATAAAAGAAAATGGTGAGAAAGAAAACATGATGAATGTGATAGAAGAATATGGGAATGAACTCTCAAAATGGTGAGAGTGTGGGTGAAAGGGCCAAAAAGGAAGGGTAAACTAAATCATAAGTGATTTATTATGACTTAGTGAGTGTTCCTAGAATCTTTAAGGCAAAGAAGTGGTCAATGTTTTTTATTTTTTGAAATGATTTTCAAATGTTTTTAGAATTTTTTGAGCATCTCAACTGGAACAAGAATGACAAGACACTAAATGGTCTAAGATTGTAAAATTATGATAGCATTCAAACTTAAATTTCTCATAAAATTGTGAGAGAGTGGCTTATGTTGCTTGTAAAATGGTGAGAGCATGGCTTAGGTTGTTTGTAAAATGGTTAGATCATGGCTTAGGTTGCTCATGAAATGGTGAGAGCATTGGCAAAGGGGTGACTGAGCTACCCTCAATATGAATTGAGTGTTGCCTACATAGTCCTAGGATAGGACCTCAAGTCACTGTAGATCCACCTTATAGCAGAAGAATCTAACTAGTGTAGCAACTAATTTAAACAAAATAGGCAAAGTTGGCATAATGTCATAGTATAACATAAGCATGGTAAGGTGGTACTTCAAGGCATGATAAACAAGTATTGCCCCTAGTTTTCCCATATGTAGTTATAATTAGGAAATAATGACATAAGTCAATGATACTAATTTTCCCATAGGCGGTTATAATTAATAGAAATATAGTGGGACACTGATTTTCTCAAACGTAGTTATAATCAGGCACACTTGGTATAGAATGAAATAAGAAATGTAGGATGTAACTGCTAAGCCATTATCATACTATCCCAAAATATGGCTTCTATCTATAATACTTGAAACAATTGCTAAAACTTGATCTGAACCTTTTTGCTTAAAGTGGACTTGTAACCAATGGAATGAAACCAAGGTCAAATGAGTTGGGTAGGGAGTGTGAAAATAACTTGGTCTATGGGAAAGGTATGGTAGAATGGAATGGTATGGCATTGTTTAGGTTGATGATGGTATCAATATTGGGTATAATGGCAAGAGGGTTTCCCCCAAGTGATAAGGTGAGGAAAATGGCATTGTAAGAAACAATGACAAGGGGAATGCAAGGTAAATGCTTCTGGCCAAGGTATAGTAAATGTTTTTGGCCAATGGAAAAGGTATGGTAAATGGAAAAATAAAATGAATGGTAAATGTTTTTGGTCTAGGTGAATATTTTTGTTATTCTTGATGATGTGGAGATGCACATCCTAATCAACATATGATATAATCAAAATAATCAATCGTGTAAATTTATAGCCCATACCTCTTTTGAATAGTTGTTTTATCAAGAATTGGCTATAGATTTAGATGCCAAGAATGTTATTGTGATCTTCATTAGTCATTGATTTTATTTCCTTCAAACATCAAGATAAGGTATATGTGTAGCCTTTGTAAAGGAAAGTGTGTCCAGGGATGGTAAATACAAATAAATGTTGGATGATAGGTTTGATTTGGTAATGTATAAGTGGATGATAATGGAATGTATAATATTTGGGCAACAAATGAATACCAAGATTTTCAAGCACACACAATTTTGTCAATTCCATATTCCACATAACTTTGGTTGGGTAGGGCCACAGACTTTTGAATATGCTCTTGATAGGACCATAAAATTTTATTATTATTTGGTCTTTGGAATAGCTACCATCTGATTATGCTATGTATTGGAAGCTATATTGATTTGATCTTGGATAATGTCTTCATCAAGTAGTAAAGGATTATTGTGCTCAGTTATTGGTGCTTCAAATAGGTTTTCACCAATGAAGTTGTCTTTATTGTCCCATATCACCTCTAAGAAGGTTTTACTAAAGAATGTTAACTTTTGACTTTGATTATATTTTAGTGCCTCCAAAAAAAATTCACTATTAGATGTTGAGTTTGAACTTTAATTGTTCCCTAACACCTCTAAAATTGTTCCACTAGGAGATTGTTCTTCTGCATGAATTTGGTCTTGGAATCCTTGATGTTCTTCAACTGATATGTCACCATGGATGCAATTAAATAAATTGTGATTCTATCAATCCCAATCGACACATGTGGGAGATATAATGTCAATATAATGGCTAGGTTGGTTGGTGGTAATGGCATGTGGAATGGGAGGAGGTAGCACAATCCTCATAGAAGATACTAGGAAAACTTGTGTTAAAGTTAAATTAATCATCCTGAAAAACTATAGAAGGATCATAAATGTATTCAAATTGATCTACAAGTCATGCTTACCCAATGTTGTCATGGCCACAAACATATTTTGATTTTGAATATGATGTTGAGACTGATAGAGTTAAAAGGTGTCAAAACCAGTAAATTATGGCAATTTCATTAAACCCAATACAGTTAATTATGGAAATTTCATAATTTAGTGTTGTATTAGATATAAAAGATAATTGTGGATGTGGTGATTTTTTATTTAGTGGAAAATCATGTTGTAATAGTTTTATAAAAAATTTGTGGTTGTTGTGTTATTTGGAATAAAATTTGTTAATTTGATTGCATAAGTTTGTGGTGAATTTTTTGTTGTTTTTTCTTAATGTGGATGTTTTGGTATTGGTTTTAGAATAAATCAATATATTTTGAGTTTATTTCTTATATTTTTATGTTGTTTAATAGACAAAAAAGATAGTTATGTTCATTTTGTTGCTTAAAAGAGGGGATAACCATATTTTGTAATCATTAAAAATTGAGATATTAAGAATTTATCTGTGTAAGAAGTTTTTATGATAACAATAAATGAGTGAGGGGCCTTTCAACACTCTCTTTATCAATAAAAATAAAAATAATGATCTATCCCTAAGAATAACATATAGGTATTCAAAGAACAATATCAATAAGTGTCCCCTAAATGAGCAAGGTATAGTCAATGTAATCATAGGTAAGATTCATCTTTATAGGCAATGTATCATCAATTAAGCACAAGAAATAACATGCCTAGATATAAGAAATGTATAAATAAAAATATAAAAGGAAATAATATTCATGGAGCCTTGCCTAATAATATGCATGCAAGGAATCATGTCAATGTAGGTAAGTAAAAGATAAAATCTGCATCATATAGATCATGATACAAATAATATAGGAATGTAGATTAAACATAGAAAGCATATAAGGAACACTAAGCACATAGTAATCATGTCACACTCATAGTAAAAATGATAAAAAAAAAATGAAGGAACACTAGGCACAAGGTAAGTGTTGACCAATTTTGGCCAACATACCAAGCTTTTGCCTAGATAGATTAGTTGAGTAGTTTCCTGATTGAGTGAATGATAAAATGACTTGCACAAGCATAGAAGAACCAGACCATTATCAACACATCATGAAAAAAAAATGTCAATATAGTTACACATTTAAAAAATGCACTTGAAAATTAAACCAGGGTCAAAGAGTTGCATGGACATGATTATTTTGGTTCCATAAGCATCCTCTACAAATTGTGTATCTTGATGAGTTCCCTATCTCAAGATATAAACTTCCAAAGTTGAACTTATAGAGTGGGACGTGCATTCAGAAATTGAGTTTAACCCTCACAAAATAACCATTTGAATTCAAATATTCTAAGGATGCATGCACAGATAACAAGTGGCAAGATATCAGGTGTTCATATGAAGATCTAATGGTGTTTGTCAACTGACAAAGCTAGTGGGTCTAGACAGATCCAATGACACGTGTTAAATCCTATGATCGAAGATCAATGGTGAGCATCAATTCAAAAGTTCAATAGACCCAAGATGAACATAAAGGTGACAAGTGTCTTAATCATAGTGTACTCCAAAGTAGATCAATGGTTTGTATTTAATCTAGTAGACTAAGGATCCAATGGTGCACACTTAATCATGAGAAAGTAGATCAATGGTGAGTCAAAGGTTAAAAAGTTAGCAGATCCTATAAATAAATGCATAGATACCAAGTATCATAACTATAATAACTGCTAGGTAAATCAATGGTATGCATTCAAGCTATATAAAGGAAGATAGATGGTGTGCATGAGGTCAATAAGTCAAATAACTAGATTTCACATGAGGATGCCATATGGCATAAGCATGTTAAATTAAAAAGCTAAAAACGAGATGTCATAGAAGAATGAATAGCTAAAAAATTTCATGATCGGGGAGCCCAGATTAAGATCAATGGCTAAAATTAAAATTTGAAAGCTAAGGGACTTCAATGGAGAGCAAATGTGACCTAAGGTCAAACCAAGGCAAATATTTCAAAGAATGCCATTAAAGCTCAGTTGAGACCTCTGTTGGAGGATCTAGAGCATGTAGACTCAGTTTTATTATGTTTTCAATATCAAGTAAAATGAATCCTTATATTCCATAAGTTTAGAGGCATGTTAGGTTTGTCTAAACCTAATATAGTTCAAAAATGAGGCCATGTAGTCTATAGATCTTCATCGATATAATGACTACATAAAAACTAATAAAATGGATTGGTTTTCAATCTATAGTAAAGATCTATGTCTAGGTTGGGGTAGATGTAGACATAAATAAGGTATGGTGGAGTGTTTCATCCTTTGACACAATCATAGCTCTATAAAATAGGTACCTATGGCTACCCAAAGTAGACATGGTGATGGCTCTATCAGAATTATAGATATGAGGATTCTCTTCTCATAAATAGTTCAAGTGGAAGATAACGTAAAGTCCCAAGGTGGATATCTGGTAGTTGGAGAAAGTAGTTGGAGTATTGATTAACTTTTTAGGGACTTTAGGGTTTTTCTTCATAGCAAGATCATGACTCATCACCTTCAACAAACTCTTATCCTCTAGCATGTTGCTTGACGAATGAGAAGATTTAGAGGCTATTGGGACAAATGAAAAAGATAGTTTATAAATAGAAAACTGGTGCTAATTTCATCAAAAGGTGGTATAACCTTCATTAAAAGATGGTGGGAGCTCATTTAATGATCTCAGATAACGTGCTCCATCTTCTCTCTTTTCCCTTTCTCTATATTATCCATTCTTTATTATTTGTAAAAGGATGCTCATTTTTGGGAGTATCAGGGGACTATTTGAGATATTTCAAGATATACTCATTTTGATAAGGCCAAACCCTATCAAAAATTTGTAATAAATACCTTTTGATGCAATAAAAGACTTTCTTCACCTATATTTTGCCTTGGATTTGTGTTGAGTGAGTTGTGCATGATGGCATTATGAAGGAGAATTTTCCTCATCCATTGTCCTCCTTTATAACCTCCTTTAGGGTGTTTTCAAGCTATTGTAGGTCTAGATTAGTGTTCTACCTAAACCTAGTTTATGAAATAATTATGCAATCAGTTGATCTATGAGGTTTTGTGAGCTAGCATTGTCTTGTACTGATTTAGTGTGGGTTCAATCTTATGGGAGTCTTCCATTTTTATTTGGTACATCACTTGGTTAAATTTCTTAGGAGCCCTTCCCCCTTTATAACCCTTTTCCCTATGACAAAATTACTTTAGGTGATCCATCAAGAGGAATTTGACCTTCTTTAGAGGTTTAACCCTATTATAGGATACCCATAGCTTAGGGTTATCCCAATATTGTGAATGGGAGTGGAAGAGCCAAAAGAACTCCTCCACAAGGTGTAATCTCATGCCATAATAGTTTTTGGCACACCTGGTGGGACTTACTACATTTTTCATCTCACTGAAAGGTTCTTAGTGTTACTTTTTAATGTAATCAGTCTTTGGAGGCACGTTTGAAAATACCAATGGTGACTCTGAGCATCTATTACCTAGTTTAAGTAGCTTAAGTCCATAATCATCATAATCTAGTATGTATAATCAACCATCTTTTGATCAGTATGCTTTTATCTACCCCTACACTTGACCAAAAATAGCCTTCATGAACCTATTATGGAGGTTAAAGGTATCCCACTCCATTCAATGGAGGATAAATTGATTTTGGATCAAAGTTCTTAGCATGGATTTGATGAATTAAAGCTTGAAGGTAGTACTGATGCCTTTATGTTTTAAGGAATGTGTATTCATGAAGTAGCTGAGATCAAAGCAAACTTTGATTGGACTAGTGAAGGTCTATTTTACATAAATGAAGAAGAAGAAAGTAGATTAGACCTTGAGCAAGACAAATGTGATGTTTTGGATCTTAAATGGTTAAGTCAACCCTCATTTGCAGTTGAAGATCAAGATGGAATATTGAGTGAGGTTGATGAAGGAGACATCTCAAATGCTCAAGAGATGCAGTTTAATGAACATACCAGTAAAAAAATTGAACGGTTATAACCAAAGATTCATAAGAGATTAAGGGGCATGTCTTTCTAAGAACCTATGAACATGATACTCTAAGCATGACCAGTCCTAATTTTCACAAGGACAAGGTAGAAGGATATGGTATTTTTGAACCACCAAGTGAACCAAGTGTAGTTGCTCCCAAGAGCCTAAATGAAGTCTTTATGAAAAGCTTTCTCAAGGATGATTAACAACATCAAGCAAGTTCTCTTGGAGTCCAACATGAACCAAGATTGGAAGATTTGGACTAGTATGTCTACATTGGATACATGTTTGTTCCATTTCATCCATTGGAGAGCACATCAAAAGGATTAGCCATCAAGCTACTTGGTTCACAATTTTTGGTACCTCCAAAGCAAGGTATTTTTCATCTTGGTTTGTTATAAGTGAATGATACTAAAAGTTTCCCATTTGACCTAGGAGGAAAGTGATTATAAATTACTATACAATATTGTATATATTAGAGTAGATTTCATGCTTTTCTCTAAGTGCCTATGTGCACATTTGTTTAGTAGGTTAGTTGCCCTTACTTTGTTTTAGGTTAGTCTCCTTTCATGTTGTGTGTTTCCTTTTCCAAAGTGCCTTAGGAATTTTATTGTTGTTTTTATTTTGGTCATTTTTGTTTCAAGAGGATTTATCCATAGGGGTAGCCTTATATCATTTCATATCAGTTGGGAACAAAGAGGGGAGACTCCATGCCCAATGGATCAAACAAGGCAACTAATCTGGGTTCTAAAGCATAGCAGGCATGCTTCCCAGTTGAGTTAGCAAATATATTGGCCAATTTTGCCCCACATGCCAAGATTTTTCCTAGATAGATTAGCTAAGAAGTTTCTTTATTGAGTGAATGACAAAATGACTTACACAAGCATAGAAGAGCTAGACCATCATCAACACATCATACAGAAACAAATAGGTTAATATGGTTACACATTTGAAAGATGTACTTGAAAAGTCAAATAGGGTCAAAGAGTTGTATGGACATGATAATTTTGGTCTCATAAAAATCCTCTATAAAAATTTTATCTTAATGAGATCTCTATCTCAAGATATGAACTTCTAAAGTTGAACTTGTTGAGTGAGATGTGTGCATAGATGTCAAGTTCAGACCTCATGAAATAACCATTTGAGTTAAAATGTTCCAAGGATTAATATGTGAATAATAAGTGGCAGGATCTTATGTACCCATACAAATATCTAACGGTACATGATGATTGATGAAGCCAATGGGTCCAGATAGATCTAATGACACATGTTAAATCAAGTGATTAAAGATCAATAATTATCATAAAGTCAAAAGATCAGTGAACCCATGATAAGCACGAAGGTGATAAGTATCTTAATCATGGCTTAATCTAAAGTATATCAATGGTACATGTTCAATATAATAGACCAAGGATCCAATAGTTCATTTTTAATCGTGAGAAAGCAAATTAATGATGAGTGAAAGGTCAAAAAGTTAGTGGTCTTAGGAACAAATACATAGTTACCGAGTGTCATAACCACAATAGCTACCAAATAAATTAATGATATGCATTCAAGTCATGTAAAGGAATATTTATGGTGAACATGAGGTCAAGAAGTCAAAGATCTAGATTGCATGCAAGGCCACCCCATGGCATAAGTGAGTTAAATCATAGATCTGATAGCAGGATCCCACAGAAGAATGAGGTGCTGATAAATGTCATGATTAGGGAGCCCAAATTAAGATCAGTAGATAAAATTAAAATTAAAAGTATAATGGACTTAAATGGAGATAAAATTTGACCTAAGGTCAACCCAAGCCAAATATTTTAAAGGACACCATTGAAGCTCAGTCGAGACCTCTGTTGGAGGATCCAGAGCATGTAGACTCAGTTTTCTTGTGTTTTCAACATCGCATATAATAAGTCCTTGGCTTCCACAAGTTTAGAGTCATGATATGTTTGTTTAAACCTAATGTAATTTAGGAATGATTCCATATAGTTTCTTGATCTTCATCGATATAATGACTATATGAGAACTAATAAATTGGATCAGTTTTCAATCTATAGTAAAGATCTATGTCCAGGTTAGGGTAAATATAGACATAAATGAGTTATGGTGGAGTGTCTCATCCTTTGACATAATCATAGATCTATCAAATAGGTACTTGTGGCCACCCAAAGTAGACATGGTGATGGATCTATTAGAATTATAGATATGAGGATTCTCTTCTTGTGAATAGGTCAAGTGAAATATAATGTAAAGTCCCAAGGTGGAGATCTAGTAGTTGGAGTATTGCTTAAATTTCTAGGGACTCTAGAGTTTTCCTTCATATAAATATCATGACTCATCACCTTTGAAAAACTCTTGTCCTCTATCATGTTGTTCAACCAAAGAGAAGATTCAGAGGCTATTGGGACAAATGAAAAAGATAGCTTGTTAATAGAGAACTGGTGTTGATTTGATCAAAAGGTGGTGGAGCATTCATTGAAAGATGGTGGAAGCTCATTTAATGATCTAGGATAATGTACTCCCTCTTCTCTTTTCTCCCTTTCTATATATTACCCATTCTTTCTCATTTGTAAAAGGATGCTCATTATTATGAGTATCAAGGGACTCTTTAAGAAATTGCAAGATATGCTAGTTTTGATAAGGTTAAACCCTATCAAAAATTTGTAAGAACTACCTCTTGATGCAATAAAAGACTTTCTTTACCTATATATTGCCTTGGATCTATGTTGAGTGAGTTGTGCATGATGGCATTATGAAGGAGAATCTTCTTCATCCATTGTCCTCCTTTCTGACCTCTTTTAAGGTGTTTTCAAGCTATTGCAAGTCTGGATTAGTGTTCTGCCGGAACCTAGTCCATAAAATAATTATGCAATCAATTGGTCTATGAGTTTATGTGAGCTACCATTATCTTGTGTTGATCTAGTGTGGGTTCAAGCTTATTAGAGTCTTCCATTTTTATTTTTTGCATCACCTGGTTAACTTTATTAGGATCCCTTTCCCCCTTTATAACCCTCTTCCCTGTGACAACATTAGTTTAGATGATCCATCAAGAGGAAGTTGGCCTTCTCTAGAGGTTAAACCCTATTATAGGATAATCATGGCCTAGGTTTGTTCTAATACTATGATTGGGAGTGGAGGATCCTTAAGAACTCTTCCACAAGGGTGAAATCTCATGCCACAATAGTAAGCACACCACACATAGAGTAAGCATATCAAGAAATATCATGCCTAAAGTATACAAATAGAACATATAAATCAAAACACATAGATTAAACAAGCACAAACATGGGATACATTATATAATGCAATCTATGGGACAATACCAATCATATGAAATACTAGAGAGCATATAAAATATTAAGCACATGAATCAAACATGGAAAACACACTAGAATCAAAGTAACATAGAGAAAACAAAATACTCATATAAATAATTACAAAGTAACATTAAAGGCAAAGAATTTCTAATATTAATATGATCATACATAGAAGTAATGATCACAAAAAGGTACATGCAAGATAATATATACAATTACATAAAAACTCAATATGATAAAGGAAATCACAAAAGATAAAACCTAAAGCACTTCTAGGATATGCCAAAAAAATTCCCTGAAAGTGAGCATGAAAGGTGCCCCTAGTCAAATATGAATCCATAATTATCTATATATAATTTTATATATTATAACTATCTCAAAAATGGCATCACTAGCATGTGTATAAATAATAGAACCTCTAATAACACGTGGATAATCATGGACACATAGAGCTCATAAGAAATAATCCAAATAAACATGCATGTAAACAATGTAAAACCATCTAATCATGCAAAATAGATTGTGTTTGATTTTTAAAATGAGATGTTTATTAGCAAAACTAAAAAATAATATTATGAGGTTTTTGATAATCATTATTATATATGAAAGTTGAAGCACTAAGACTATAAAAAATATTTTTAGGGTGTAATGGGACTTGTGAATGTAAAAATAATGAATTATCATCATTTTTATTTTTAATTTTATTCATTATGTAACTAATATCTCTCATACCTTTATTTTCTTTGTGATTATGTATTCATCTTAGAGATAGACTTTGTGATGATGGCACCCTTATTGGAATTTAATTATACCTTTTTACATTATGTGTGCTTTCTTTAGGTAAGTGTTATGATGATTCTTGTAATGTTTCCATATATCACTTCATTCTTGGTTGGTTCCTGTAGAAAATTTATATCTCTTTGAATTATGACTAGTTGACATTCATGTCCAAATTCTAGACCTTGATGTCTAAATTTTATGCATTAATACATAATATAAGGTGTTGATTTCATTTGGTGTATCCATGATAAACCTAGAAAATAATTATATGATCCAATAGAAAACACCATATAAAATAGAGTTTGAATTACCTTTGGTGCCACTTTAATATGTAAAATAATAGAAACAAGGGTCACTTTTCTAACTCCATCATATCTAATGGTAAACATAGAAGTATAGGCTAATTCATCCAAGCTAAATCGAAGGCTATAAATAATACTCAATACATATATTAAAATTTAAACCTTTGTCAACCATTATGCCTTTTTCCCATCCATAAATGTTAATATAAATAGAGGTCCATCATTTGAAGTATAATGTGGCATATTTTTTGAATAAACACAATTTAAATAAGTGTTACTTTCTTCTTGATTGAATCAAATTTCATAATAAAACCACCAAGTGAATGTTGTTTTCATTTCATAGGTACATTTTTATACTTTGATTTTCTACCATATGGACCTTAATATTACCAGTTGATTTCTCTTCATGAGTAGATGATGTAGATGGGAATGAGGGGTTGAGTGAATGGTTGACTTACTACCTAGACAAAATTTATGCTCACACTCTCAAGAACACCCACAAAGACATAATAACTTATAATTAAAATCAAAACACTCTCTATATTAAGTTATAGGTACTATTAAAGATATTCACACACCCTTCCCCTAAAAAATATGAATACAACATTACACTCAATCTTGTGGTCTAGTTTAAATGAGCATATATCACACTTGTAGTCTCTCTCTCTCTCTCTCTCTCTCTCTCTCTCTCTCTCTCTCTCTCCTCTCTCTCTCTCTCTCTCTCTCTCTCTCTCTCTCTCTCTCTCTCTCTCTCTCTCTCTGACTTAAACTCAATTCTATCTTAACTCTCTTTATTTCACAACTTGTATCTCTAACTACCTCCCAACTTTTCTTCTAAAACTAATATCAATATTACATGCCTAACACTAACATCTTGTAAGCATCTTCAAGTTCCCTTTATCTTGTAAAAATAGTTTTCACATCATATTTTTCAATTCTATGTGGTTATTTTACCCATGCCTCTGCCCTGGCTGAAACCATTGTTTACATTAAGCAATGGTTTCATCACCATCCCAAAAATGGGTCATTTATCCTCTGAGAGATGACTGTAATTGTACGTTATAAAAAAATGACATGTTAAACTCTTGATGATATTTTTTTATTTTTTTCAACTATCTTCTATTCATGCAACACTATCACCTAAAGTTGTGTGAAAATAATAACATATCCAAAATTATTCCCTAGAACCCAATCCCATGTTTTTGGTTGATGTAAGATTGTTCATGAACCTATATGCTCCTGTATAAAAAAACTAGGTAAATGACATTATAAATGTGCTCCTAATCATGAACCTTATGTGGGCTCACTATTTTTTCTATACTTTATAAACCTAGATGTACTCATCAAAGTTTCATCTTCAATTAATTTGTTCTTCCACCTTAATAAAATACTCCTTATACTCATTACCTCTTATATTCTTTCTAATTTTTGCATCCAAATACTACCTCGACTTATTCCCTTACCTTCTTAGGTAATTGTTGTCTCCATTATGAATTTACTTCTTCACCACTACCTTGTCTCTCATAGTAATGGTACAAATCTAAAACATTGAAGATAATTATCATGTTAAACCCATTTGGTAGTTCTATCTCATAAACTTTCATTAAAAATCTCCTCATAACTTTGAAAAGGCCAACCTTATTCCATTTGAGTTTGTTATATGTTCCATTAGATAATCTCTCCTTATGAAAATGTGCCAAAACTAATTAATATACTTGGAACTATTGCTATTTTATTGTATGTCCATCATGTTACTTTTTCCCAACCTATAGACACATAAATCTAGTATTAAACACTTTACTATGTTAGTTTTGACCAATCCTTAACATACATGACTTGTGCATACATAATTGACTCTTGTTCACATTCTCTCCTACCCACTCACTTATTTATGGGCTTGACCTTCCCAATTTTCCATAATTCACATACAAGATCTCCCTGGTCTATCCCTAAATAATTTATCATCCTAACTAAACTAATACTATTCTCTAGATCACTATCTTTTAATCCTGGATAGTTATGGCAATAATCAAATAATATTGGCGGTAGCATATGACTTTGTAAGAGTTATCCAAGGTTATCTAAAATGTTATTTTTAAAATTTAAAACCTTATCTTGGGTTAGCCCAAACATTTCACATGTTTATTATGGAGGGAAACTACCCAAACATTATCCCTTATATACACATCAATTATAAGCCTATTTTTTCTTTAGAAAGCATTTAGCACTCACCTAGAAATTCACATGCACACTCAAACATACATTTACACATCCTTGAGGTACTACCCTAAAGTATCTAAATTTTAAAACCCCTCAAAATAATAGTCATTAATCCAACTTTGAATACTATTTAAAGGTAAAAATCATAGGTTGTCAATTGTCAAAATCTATAGAAGTTGCATGTATTATAGCATATCACTATTGAGCACATACATAGCTAGGTGGGAGGACTACATGTAGTTTCAATCCTTTTAAAATTAGTGGAATGTAGTCAATTCTTAGCCACTCAACAAGGTCTTAGTTTGGGTTGTATAACCCATCTTTTCTAACCCTTTTTTATAGGCAAAGCAAGTGTCGAAAGTGGAGTTAGGGTTTTAAAGTAAAGGAAGATAAATATGAATCTACACACAGGATTAAGCCTATGAAATTGAATATAAAACACATATATAGGTAGATGCAATGATATATGATGGAAAAAGTTAATAATTTTATAAGACAGATCTGGTGGAGAGTACACACATTTAGTTACCACAAGAATCTAAGTATTATCGAATCTATTTAGGTATATCTTGATGGTTAGCTTCCTGATTTAAGTAACCATAAGTCCATTTTATGGAATTTATAATGATTGTACATTATCATAGACCAAAAACACAAAAACAAGCTAAGTACCTTATCCTATTGGTCATTTTCATAAATAATAGTTACATTAAATCAATCTTACTCTACATTTTACATTCAAATTTGTATAATTTAAACATATTTTATATAGTCTAAATTATTCTAAATTATTAGCTTGTTTAGATCTAAATCCAAAATAAGATAAAACATATTCATGAACCCAATCTCTTGTTTAAGCAAAACCTAGTTATTTATCCCTTAGTTTTTCTATTTACATTCAAATTTAATCATTAAGTGCTTGACAATGTTTAATCTTGACATCGTTAAATTACTTGGCTTATTTACCATTTTGTTAACTTGTAATCTCTATAGGAGTATTAAGTTTTTAATTTATTACCTCTAAAATACTTGTAAACATCATTCATGCATCCTTATTCTACTTAAAGGTTCTTGTGAGCCAAATCCAAACAATATATGTCCTTCTGGGACAGGATCACACTAGGAAAACATGGCCGCATTACGGCCTTATCAACTAATACTCCCTTACATTCCAATAATAAATTTTTAAATTAGAGGAATTTAATGTTACCACTCATACACTGATATCAAGGTTGGCGAATTTAAATATTATTATATTTAAACACATCAAGACCTCTCTAAACACATATAGTAATCACTTGACAATTCCACTACACATTCAATAAAAGGGCACTAATCTTTCTAATTTTAATTATAATGTATTCTACTAATCATAGACCAAGTCTAAATTAATTTTATTTTAGTTCAATGACACTCATTTTAAATCATTTAAGTTAATATATTTAGTTGCATTCATATATCAAATATCAAGATTCACACAATCACTCTAGGAGGGAGAACTACATCAACCTGAGGCCCTTTTGGGATATATAGGCAACATTTAGATTATGTGGGGTTATCTAAGGATAAATTAGTTAGTCCCCTTACCTAATTCCCCCCTTTGTATTTTATCTCCATTTCGTTTATTATGTATTAGACAGGGTTTTGATTTTTTAGGTCTTTTGTACATTAGATCGACACATAAATAATTGTAAAACCCTTTTAGATAGTTGCTAGTCCTTGTGCAAAAAAATTAGTTGCGTAATAAACTAGGACTTGGTAGTAGTCAATAGATAATGTTGTAGTGAGGACCTATCTTCCTAGCATAGCCTTGTCTCATATAGTTTGAAATTCTACTTTTGATTATGATATAGTTTAGGGGTTACTACATTTAGTTTTCATCAACAGTCTACCTGGACAATCAACATTAATTTAGTTTGAGTTAGGTTTGCATATTTATTTATCAATTTACTATTTATAACTCATTTTAAATTTAGTAAATTACTATATTTTACATTTAGAATCTATATATTTTTTAGATCTAATTTAATTTTTAGTAGTTTGATGTTTATTAGATTTTATTGCTAAATCAAAAGAATGAATTAAACATTATGGTGAGCTCATATTTTTTTTATAACATTGCTTGTTGTTTTTTTGAATTTTGTCCTAGGATTTTATAAAAAATTCAATAAATTCTTGACATTAAAATAAAATAGCCTTCAACCTTGGATATAAATCTAAAACCATGAGTCAATCTTCTTCAACTTTGGATTTAATTTGACATTGAAGACATTATCTTTTCACCTTGTATAACATCTAACACTAAATCTCTTTCTTTCAACCTTAGGTTGAAATTTTTTGATCTCTATACATAAATATTTTGATTTTATTCTCTTTATTTTCTATTTTTCGTTGCTTGTTTTTTGAAAATGTGTTTTGATAGTTTCAAAACTACTTATTGACTATCATTACGAGCTAAGAAGTGATTTATTTTATATACACCATGGTGTGAGGTGTATTTCCCTAATAATAAAGCTATTGTACAACACTAAACATAGAGTTTAGTTTCCCCATACCTCAAAGTATATTGTAAACATGTATGATCCTTTGTTTATACACAAAACCCCATTTTTAAACACCAAAAACCAATAATTATCTACTAAAATAACATCAATCCATACATGAACTAATCACTTTTTAATTCCATTCTGCCCTGTATAAAAGCTTGCATATAATGCATTAAGATAGAAACCTAAGAAGAAAGAAGATACACTTTTTAACTGGAAGAGAAAATGTTTGTAAATGCTATTATGTCTATTTTTTGGCTATGGGGAAAAAACATCACCCGATACAAGGTGTAACCACTGCATTAGTTTCATAACTGACACATATGTTAACCTTCAATTACATAGCCACAAGGGAGATTTTGTAATCATTGCCTATAGGAACTAATAGTTTTGTCATCTTCAACAAAAATTTGTCTTTATGCAATAAGAACTTATTGAAGTCTTCTCATCTAGGATGTTTTCATCACCCCAGACCTAATTTTGTCTCTATAGATCCCTTTGTATTGAACTAAACAAACTTATTGATTGTGACTTCATGGAATATAACTACTAAGAATTGTTACAAGTGGCATATTTTTTTGGTTGATAAAATTGGACTAGTTAGTTGATCTTACTAACAACTATTGATCTTAAACTCATATCAAAGCAAGCAAGATCAAACTCTAAGGGTTCATAGGGTCCATGTTCACAATAATGTTTTATGGGAAAGTGGCTTTACATCAAAATGTAAAAATAATGTGCAATTCAAATATAACCAGATTTACACTAACAAAATATTTAAAAACATATTTAATTGTATGAAGGAAGTTCTATAATAATTGAAAATTACAAAGATATGATTCTTATAATATTTATGAATTGTCACAAATATGGATATATTCAAAAAAAGAAAATAATGGTAAAAAATCTCCATAAAAAGGTGAGCAAAAACCAAAAATATTAGAGTGAACAAAGAACATTAAATTTTGACAAAAAACATATTACTTTATGACTATTTCCAAAACTTCACCGCTAGAGTTATAGAAACTATAATGTTCTAAAAAATGAATTTAATGACCTTGTTCCTCTACTCATCAACTTTAAAAATCTCACTTGATTTTTTATGATCCTACATAGATATTTTATAAATCGATCTCCTTCCTTAAAATGGTAATCACTCATGATAGAGCAATAAAAAATTGGGGATTAATTGAGGGGCTTGTGTTATCCCTTCATTATTATTAGGCCCTTGTTATGGAAACTATTTTTAAAATAACACACAATTAATTTCAACAAGAAATTATTGGATGCAATCCTTGATCCCTATATGACTTTTCCCTAGCATGAACAAGTGTCATAATACAATATGAAGACTCCAATATTGAATCAAATTCTATTATAAACAATTTAATTTCTAGTATTTCAATATATATTATACTCTTGATTTTAATTTACTTATCAATCTTGAACTTGACATTCATTTCTCTCATTCACTTCTTATCCTATATACACTAATGCATCATAGTATTTACAAACTTCTCAAATTCAAATTAGGGCCCTACTAGCATACAAGCCAAAACACAACAAGTGGGAAAGGATGATAAAATAAGAACACAAGGTATGGGAAAATAAAAATAAGTGACAAAATGATCCACAAAAAATGCAACCAAAATTCTAGCACTATGGTCCCTAGCAAACCAAAAACATACTGCTACATTTTTTTAAGAAACCTTGAGCAATAGAAAATAGGGAAGGAGATAAAAAAAACTAGGGGAAAAAGAAAACAAGATGAAAATGAAGGAGACACAACCCAAAATATAAAATAATTGTGAAAATAAGAACCTAATAGAAACCATTAATTAAAAAATATGCAACTACCCTTAAACAATGAAATTTGACAAATAAAACTACCATAAACCAAAATTAGATGTCTACACTAAGAAAATTTATATAAATTCACATGTGACACTATGTGAACAACATCTAACCCTAGCACATGATAAACAAATCAATGTTTTTATATCCCCTATGTGAACAAGATCTAACCATATAAATTATGTAATAGAACACAAGTTCACCAAAAAGATGAAACCCTAAGGAGCATTTAAGATAATGTAGTCTCAGCAAAATGTAATTTGAAAACAACTAAATTACAACATAAATGATGAAAAAACATCATAGTGTGTTCCACAGGGTGGCCAAAAACCATTTCAAAAAAATAGTTAAAAATAATCCAAATAATACTTAACAAAAAAAATTTGGGAGAAAAATGCAGATGCATTATGTCTTGTATGTATAAGCTAAAATAATTTTTTGTTTTGTTTTAACCTTTAAGAATTAGATGAATGTAAATCCTGTGTTTTCAAAGAGATGATATAGTAACTCAGGGTATAAATATGCAATAAATATATCCATAGATTTGTTATAAAATTGTATAAATTTGACCTTTCTAAAAATAGTAATAAATAATATCTTAACTAAAAATGATTGAGATGGGTGATCTAGAGGCTAAAAACTAAGGCAAAGGCTAGTTTGATTGTCACAAATAAGATCCAGGTGTCAAAACTCCTCAGATAGTAGTGCCCTAATTCTATAGTAGTGTCATATGACATGAATGTCCCTATTTTGGTGGTAGTGTCCTCTATGTATAAGTATTCTGAGCTTCTAGGTGCACCTATGTTTGGGTCTGTCAAGCCTATTCCTACATACATGAGTTTTAAAACCCTGTCGATGACCCATTTTGATTGATTTTATGAACAACCCCTAATCCTCCATGTTAATAGGGCATCCAATTGATACAAGTAGTAAAGTGAGTTGTTAGTGGGGTAGGATAGACATCCTCAACACTCTGTTATGATGAGAGTTGCCTATATACCAATACTCTAAAGAGGGATCGATCATGATGTAGTTATCCCCACTTAAGTGTTGGTGCAAGTGTACGTGAAGTTAGTATGATGGTTGAATTCAGTGCTTTGAATGTGCTTGAGACTATAAATCTTAGTAATTTAATCTTAGGAATGTTGTATATGGTTGTATGCAAAATTAGGGTAGAATAGGAATTGATAAGCTTGATTATGCACAACTTTTTTTGAGTTTTTATAGGTAATTTACATCTAATTTTGATTTAGAGGTTAGAAGGCTAAAATTCTTGTATATATACTATTTTATTGCTTGTGTGGGTGCTAAAAGAGGTCTAGGTTGACCCTAGGTGGTCTAATATTTTAAAAGACATCCTTTTATGGAAAAAAAGGGAAAGGACAATAATGCCAAAATTGGGACACTAGTACCATGTGGCGCTGCTATCCCTATTATGTAACTAGTGTTTAGGTGGTAGAACCTAAGGCATGAATGGCCAATATGTAAGAATGAGAGTTTGGGGTTGCTTTAGGGATGTCTAAGGAAGCATGTGGCCCACATAAAGGCTAGATAAGTGTGAAAATAGGCCCTAAGATAGGTCTAGGGCTAATCTAGGGATGGGTGGTCTCAAGTAGCACTTTTAGCACTCAAATTTCATTTTTAGGTGATTACATTTGTCCCCCCTATATTATGTAAATGTATCAAAGTGAAATGACTATGATAAAGGAAAAATAAGTGTACTTGGACTTACCTAAGAGGTGAAGCCCATGAATCTAGATCTAAGTATGTGAGGCATGCTCCATTGTGTGTCCTATAAGAGAAATGTTCATAAATTGATCCTTACTTAAGAGATATCAAAAGCAAAGACAAAACTGAGTAAAGAAGTCAAACTAAGAAAAGGGATAAGAGAGATGAAAGGAATGAATACACCTCACTAGGTACATAAACCAATGCATAAACTTGGTGACAACTTATGTGTGTGTATATGGTGATAAATGGTGAATAACTTGGACTAAGCTAATGGCTTGCTCAATCTTAATGTGTGGGTGGCTCAAGAACTCAATCTAGTTTTGATTCCATCATTGCCCACCCCTGTTTGGTGAATCATGACCTATGAATAAATTATATTGGACTGATGGTGTGTCCAACCCTCTCATGTAGGTGGATTAGGAACTCAAGTAGACTACGAATCCATCATTGCCTACTCATGTTGTATATGTATCTAAAACTAAAATTATATGATGTAACTGGAAATGTCTAACTAGAGATATTTAACTAGAGATGTCTAATTGGAGATGTCAGATCTATGGCCACTTGAGTATGTTAGGTGACTCTGGGTGACTCAAGATTGCCAACCATTATAGATGGAGTAAGGCATGAATCTAGTGTGCAACTCAGAATATGGTGTCTGATGTGTACACCATAGATAATGACATATAGTTTGTCATTCCATTTGATCAATCAGTGTATAAGTGAGCATTTGTAAATAATGTGCCATGCACATGCCCCCAAATATGATATATGAACATATGAATTATGGAGTGGATTTTAATAATTTGTATCTCAATATCTAAACTAATAATGGGAATGGTCATGCCATACATGATGCCCCAAATCTGAGAAAAATGGTATGAATATGAGTTAAACTGAGCAAAACTAGTAATTCTATAATTGAACCTATGTAAATATAGATTATACCTACTATACTTTTCTATCCAATCTAGATTTTTATAAAATTGAGACTACTAGATAGTAGTGTCATATCTTGGATAGTAGTGTCATGTGGCACTAGTGTCCCAATTTGGGTGCTAATGTCTAATTTTTTTTATTTTTATGTATTTTTAACTAATTTATGTGTCACTATTCTCCCCTATGTTTACCTAAGTTTGATTTTTATATTTTGATCTTTTGTGCAAAAAATTATACTCTTAGTGCATTTGGATAGCCTGATATCTGTGACAAACCCCTGTGAATGCCCCTTTTTTTGATGGGATTTGATGAACCTATGTAAAAAATGTCCTCAAAATAAATATCTACAAAATATGTGTTAGCTAGAGCATATATTATATCTTCATAATAATCCAATATAATGTCCATACATAACATTAGAATGTAAGTTAATTTGAGCATATGTTTGTAATGTGAAATGTATGTTATGTCTAGCATTCACAAGGTTGTCAAGATATATAGAATAATGTATGTAACAATAAATCTAAGTAATAACTAAATAGCTACCTTCATGGGTGGGGCATGATGTCCACAATACCCAAGTAGGAAGGGGAGATGCATGAGGTCTCTCATCACATCTAAATTTGGAGTGTGTGACAAGCAAGAGATAAGTGTCATTTCCATGACACATACAAAAAATCATACATACCACACACAAGAGGCACATAAATTAGGCCAAAGGGCCACAATATAAGGGACATGGGCACATTTCACTAGATATGAGAAAGAAAGGCATGTAAGGATATGTTTATATGTATACATACACAAACAACAAGCAAGTTGGTTGAGATCCACATAGAAGGACATGTTCAAATTTGCACATACATAATCAAGAAGACACACACAAGGTCATGGGAAGATGTCCAAAGCATACGTATAATGAAAATAAGTGGTGTAGAGACATAGAGAAATGACATATTCAAATGCCCTTGAATAGAATAAGCATAGAGATATAATCAAGTTTAAACTAGGAAAGCTAGAAATGAAAGTATGCATGAATATGTAATACAAATCTGCATTAGATCCAATATGTACATATACTAAGTCTAAAATAGTGGTAACCCAAAAAAAATATAGGTAAGTGTAGCATGATTAATATCAAGATATAACAATGCTAAATATGTGATATAGAGTTTATAAAGATGTAACCTGGTAATCAAAATTATGTATAGGGTGCCCCCAAATGGGTAAATGTGTCAAATGAAGAACCTGTGTATCTGTGTATATGCCTCTAGTGGGTAGATAATATTAAAACTAGATCAATGTAGTGGACCTAAGTCCTATAGTAATCTACAAGTACTCGACAAAAATAAGTGAAGCATGTATGTATGATAAAACTGACTATACTAAGATAGATAACACATGTAGTGTCTGGAAAATATAATAAATGTAAACATGCCAATGTATATAATTTATAATTTTATGTTTTATAAGTAAATATTTGAATGTTTTTGTGTTTTTAAAATATTTTATTATTTTTGTATTTCATAGATATAAACTATGTACATGAAAATGAAACTATATACAAGGAGTAAGAAATAAGGAAAGTATGCATTAAAAAATGCTAGAAATAAATGAAATAGTGTAAAGCCAAAGTGTAATGTCTCTATAGACCCAAGAGTACATCCATAGGATGTGAATAATCAAATGATGGATCAAATAGGAGGTCATCCAATGTCAGATACTAGATTTGTTTTAACTCAAATAATTCCTTATCATCACAATCATCATACCATTTTGTATGTATCAATGGACTCTTATCCTTGGTGTTAGTCTAAATTTTATACATATGAATACCATCTTGCTAGACTATGTAAAATGTTTCCCATGGGGTCTTAGGATAAACCACATTGGACCACAGAGTATCTATATAAAACTTGTGATTCTCATCTATGCCATCATGTAAAATATAGACCATGTGTCCCTCATGATTAAATGTCAAACATTTTTTAATTGATCAACTATAACATCCATCAGTTGTAACCATGTACTATCAAGTGCAACATGTATATGAGTGCCCATCCTTGTGATAAAGAATAATGTGTTGGCCACCTTGGGGCCACATGCAACTAGTAGTGTGATGTATCTTATAGAATCTTGGCAATGTATGGCATGTTCTTGCTCATTTTCTTGATAGCATATGTGTTGTAAAAATGCCAAAATGCAAGTATTAGGATCAAAATCCTCATCTATAGCCATATAAGGGATTATTTTTTTGCAACAAAAACATTCATAGTCAATGGATTATTTTGAGTATCTATGTCGATGATGATTCTATTATAATGCATGTATCTTTGGAGGTGGAGGTTGTATAATCTGAATAGTGCCCTAAACCTGAATAGTGCCCTAAAATTTGAATTTATTCAGCTTATGTTTTAATGCTAAGCATGTATGTATCATGTCCTATAAGCCTATGTAAATGATAAAAGGGTTGACCTTCCTACTATGATAATCTATTGATGGATCTGTGACAAACTATGGGTAATATCATCAATCCTTTGTCAATTAATATCTATAGAACCTAGTGTGGTCTATCCTATGAACTTCCTACCTAAATCTATATAATCGAGCTTACATCCATAGATCTAACCATATGTACTAATTGAATGGATGGGTTTTTCATTGATTTCAACTAAGTAGGTGAGCATGTAGCTATAATATTATGAACTAGTGGTGTTACCAGTGTATAAAAAGGCATGAGTGCCTTAAAATCATCTCTACACTCTCTAAGGCCCATTGGTGTGAAACTCAACCCACATAAATAGTCATCAATGTCAATAGGTGTTAGATTATCCTCTGTGGTGGCCTAAGAATCTGTACCTATGCTATGGATGTATACTTATTTTGAGTTAACAAGTAATGGTAATTGTGTTATGAGAATCTCATCATCCACCTTGGGTGGAGATATTTTTATTATGGGAGGGTCCTCTTCCATCCTAGGTTAAGGTATTGGTGTTGTAGAAGGGTCTAAAATAGGTGTAGGAATAGTCTTGTTGAAATCCCTAAACTCATATGTATGCATCTACTAAATCAAAATCTTGTGGGGTGGGGACTCTATAAGAACATGAGGTTTCCCATCTAAAGATGTACTCGGGGTGGTAGGCATGGTGACTTTGCAATATTTGAATGGTTGATTATCTACTAGACAAGTGTATAAATATTCATCATGTAAAAACTTGACACATATGTGTAAGTTAGAGGGTACAGACTCCATGTCATGTATCCAAGGTCTCCCAAGTAATAGGTTATAGTGAAAATTATTAGGCATCACATGAAAATATGTAGGTAGATTTTTTGGCCCCACTATAATATCCAATGTAATAGAACCCAATGTTTATCTGGTAATATCATCAAAACCTTTGAGATTCTTATATGTATTTTGAATGGACACTATATCAACCCCCATAGTCTATAGAAATGTGAGGTTGCATATGTTAAGTCCTTAACCACTATTAATTAGAACTCATTTAGTAGTGGTGGTAGTGATTTGTGCTTGAATAAAGAGTGGTAAATTCTAAGTAATAATTGACTATCATGGAAAATCCTCATTATAAAATATATAAAATCCTCAATTTCCTTGATAATGTTTAGGATAGATGAAAAGTAAGTTGATTATGTGTTATGAGCCAAAGATGTATGATTGAGTGTTTGAAAAATAATATCTTTGCAAATAGTTACTTTTTGAAGTAATTCTAATGTGGATATCTTATCTCGTATGTTTCGCAATTGATCTATAATATCAAATGTTTTGTACTAATATCTAAATCTCATTTTAATGTGTTAGGGATAAGGAGGGATGGTGGGATTACATTGTTTCCATATAAGATAGGTGAAACCTTATTCCATCTAATAACATCTTGAATCATAGGATATACTATTTTCCAAGGGCGAGTAGTAGAGGTGGAATGTAAGCAAAGAAAATCAACTAGTCTAGGTGGAGGTGAAATAAAAGGATTCCTTTGAGCCCTCTATCATCAAGTAGTAATCAAAGGTAACTTAAAGTGAGCCATGTAGAAATGATCCTCATAAGAATGGGACTCAAAGTAGGGAGGGCCAATGTGAAAAATAAGCTAAGCTCTAACATGATCCATGAGAGGACTGACATACATGTGCATGTTTGTACAAACAAAGGGTAATAATCATGCTAGACAAATCATAAGACTTTGTACCAAAAATATAAAATGTCATCTATCATGATAATCATGATGATTAGCTACAAACTAAAAATTGAGGAGCTACTAAAAATAAGAAGGGAAACCATAATGGTACACTAGGGTTTTAAAATAATTTGTTTGAAGTAAGTTGGGTTCATCAAATGTTTTAACCTTTTAAGACTTAGATGAATGTAAATCCTATGTTGTTAAAGAGTTGAGTATAGTAAATTAGGTTAGAAATATGCAATAAATATAGACACTAATTTGTTATAGAATTAACTAAATTTGACCTTTCGAAACATAGTAATAAATAATGTAAATAAGAATTTTGATGGAAAATGACTAAGATGGGTGATCCAAAGGTTAAAAACTAAGTCAAAGTCTAGTATGAGTGTCACAAATAAGATCTATTGGCATTGTGGATTGCACCCTTGATAGAAGGCTAAGCTTTTCTCTTCCACGCGGCACAATGGAGACTCCCCTCTTGTTGTGGGTCTAGAAATACTGAGGGGAGAATCTCTAGATAAGGGCTAGCTCCCTTTGATGCATCTCTAAAGTCTTTTACTACTACTGCTAACAATGGGGGGGTGAAAAGGGAGAAAGATATAACTGAAATAAAACTTATCTAAATGGTGATGCACCAAAAAATGATTGATCTACTTAGCTTTGACATACACTTTACATCAAGAACAAGCTAATATACACTTCATTTGACACAAGAGAACTCTTTTTCATAAGTGTTTCAGTAAGGGGTCCTCTAGAGATACAAGGAGGAAGAACTACCAAAGGTGTTCTAAGACACACTATGGTAGCTTGTTCACATATGCCTATACTCTGTTGTGGACACTTATTGCTGACCCTGCAAAAGAAGAAACTCACAATACACTAGACATGCTGGAATCATTCTATGAAAGCATGAAATAAAATGACTTAACACAAGATAAAACCATATACATATGCAAAAGTGTAAACTCAAATGGAGGTAAAAATGCTATGTCTTAATTCAAGGTAAAATCTTATAGGGCTTCGCCATACAAGCTGAGAGATATCTTCCTCTCTTGAAGGTTACAATATATATAGCATGAAAAAGAAGACTTTGGTGTCTTCCACAATAAGTGGTCCATGCTACATTGAACACATTAGAAAGAGGAGATATACTCATGCTAGTGTCATCCTTCTAAAAATGCCCTAAAATGACCATGTTGTAGATGTCGTAGATCTTGACTTTAGTGCTTAAAGCATATTAAATGTCACTATGAAAGCATGGGTCAATACAAATATCTTCCTATGCTGACACTTTTTGTGCCACCTGTACTATTATATTTGCCCCTATGCTTGGTTGGGTGCATCTTTTAGAACATTCCAAATGTTGTCATATGTGTGCATGGCTGTGTTCTAGATTCTCTATTTTGTTCCCTCTTTCCTTGCTATTTCTTGTCTCTTTTTGGAAATTTTGAGCTCTCAAGCTATTATTTCATCTTTTTCTAGCTCCTCAGGTTCCTTTCTCAGTGGGTCACTGAGTTTATCCTTGGGTCTTATGCCCCTTTGAATTTCATCGACCCTGTGCCATTCAAAAACCAACGGATATTTAATTGTCTTGAATTTGACGCCTGCAGGGACATCACCAGATGTTTAAACTACCAATGGCTAGTTCATCATGATAAAGTTGATGTCTTCAGGCCCATCATCATCTTTGATAATTCCTTCAACCTTTACAAAATGAATCTTCTCGAAGGGAAGGTGTCCCTTCAAAAAAGTGGAAAAGGTCCCTTTTCGACAGTCGAGAGTCCCCCGCAAGGGCACTTGTGCTATGGGCTCCCTTGTCTTGTCAATTCTTTTAAACAAAATGTCCAAAGGAATTCCTTCAGACATTTTGCCTGAAGGAAATCTTTTCTTTAAAGTCTCAACCTTCTTTTGTGAATTTCTTCAGAAAAAATGTCTGAAGGAATTCCTTTGAGCATTTTGTCTGAAGGAATTCACCTTTGGTTCCACATGGATTTTCTTTGGACAAAAAGTCCAAAGAAGTCCTTTGTATTTTTGCTTTGTCATTTATTTTGAAGGAAAACTTCCCTTTCAGCCTTCTCTTTGATTTCTTTTCAAAATGTGTTCCCTGCCCTCTGCAAGGGCACCTTGGGTCAAAAATGTCCTTTGGAGTGTGCTTGAATGGGCCCATTTGGCACCTTCCTACCCTCCACAAGGGCACTTGCCCTTCAGAGTGTTTGTAAAAGACTTGAATTTCTTTGAAATGTCCCATTTCTTTTCCAAAAAGGCTTGTCCAAGGCAATTTTCTAAAGTGAAATGAGCCTCTGTATCAACCCAAAAACCTATAAGACTCAAATCACTCGACTCTTTCGTAGAACAGGCCTTTGACAAAGGGAAAAAATGGCAATTTCAGTAACGAGAAGATATTAGAGACTAACTAAATCAGTCCCCCCAAAGAAAATTCAAAAGGGAGACCAATTTTTTGGCCCTCTAGGACCATAATTTGGTCAACAATCTAGTGATTCACAGGGGAAGCATGCCTGCTATGCTTAAAAAGACTGGTAGCCTCAAATTCCATTGGGCATGGAGTCAAGATGCAGCTTGAAAGAGTTAGCAACAACCTTTTAAATACCTATGAACTAGCAAGGATTTTGCCTCAAGCAATAAGGAAAAACAACACACAATAAGGTTTAAAATACCACACTTATGCAAACAGCACTTAGAGAAAATAAAGACAATTGAAAGCAAACTACTATGTATAGCTAACTAGATACATTTGCCTCCCTCCTGGATCAAAGGGAAAACTTCTTAAGTCTCCTTCATGGCAAAAAAACTTACGGTGCCAGACAAGTGGCTAAATAGAATGGAGACTTGGTGACTTTCTCTTCTTGTCTACCACCTTGATTGGCTTGTATCCAAATGAATCAGGGTCAAACATGCTTCCAACATATATGTATTCATCTTGCTCTTGGAAGCTTGCCTCATGTTGGCCCTTCATGCTAATGTATCTTACTAATAAGTCAATGGTTATTGGCTCATCACCATAGGGATCATCTAGCTCATAACCCCCTTGATATGCATCATGGATTGACTTGTTCCCTTCTGCCTCATTGAAGAGACTGTCAAACTTATCTTTTACTTCATCATGGCTTTCTTGAATAAGGGTGACTATTGTGATGTCTGAAATGAGATCACAAACTGCTTGTTCATCCCATAGATATCACCTTCTTACTCAAGGCTCTCTTCTTCAAAGCTTTCATCAAGATGGGCAGGCTTCTCCTTTTCTTGCTCAAAAACTAGAGTCTCTAGTTGTTGAAAGACATCCTCCTAATCCTCCTCCAATTCGGGTTCCATGTCATGGTCATTCTCCTCATCAAAGCAACAAGGAAGTTCATCAAAAAAGGGAGGAGAGATCTCACCATGCTTACTTTCCTCATCATTCATTGTTGATAGATAAAGTTTGTCAACCTCTTATTCATATTGCTGGAACATCCTCATGTATGCATGACTTGTGTCTTCTCCATTGTTGATGATGTCTTTAAAGGGAGCATCCATGATGATCTCATCCTCATTGTCACTCATGATAGCCTCTTGGGTAGCTGAAAATTGGATACTCTCTTCTTCACTTGCCTCTTTCAAAATAGGTTCCTCCTTGAGAAAAAATGGAGTGGAGGGTTGATGGACAGACTCATGTGGAAGAAGAGGCAATCCTTGAGCTAGAATCGAATGATTCTCTTCCTTCCATTTGGCTAGTACTTGATCTATATCAGATGTGGCTTGATAGCTCTCTTAGAGGGGTGTAGATGGGGTATGTTCAAATGTAGGAGCTTCTACTTAATCTAAACCATCCATCACACCTTGGCTGAGGAACCTCATTCTAGACTCCAATTCTATAATTTACCTGGCTATATTCTCTTGGGAGAGCCTTTCCTGGAGATCATGAGGATCACCATGAGTAGGATTAGTTTCATCATTTCCAAGGCCCTAAACTGGTCCATGGTATTCTCTCCTCCAACTTGGAATCTTGACATCATGTTCAAAGACTTGAAGAGGTTGAGAAAGACTAGGAAGAGACTGTTGATGCACAGGAATATCTACTTCAAGAGAGACGTTTTGCTTTCCAAAAGATATAGGGTGATTCCCATCAAAATAGGGTCTACAATCTAAAGAATTGAGAAGGTTAGTCTCCATGAGAGGTTGCTCTAATGCCCTTTGATATTGGAAAGTTAGGTGTAAGGGATTAAGAGCAGGAGTGGTTATTGCATCAGATGAGCTAGAGTGAGCAAGTGATATTTGGTAGAAAAGATTTGGTGCACAAGAGGGGGCTTTTTGTAGAATAGGAGGGGGCTACTTTGGAATGGGAGAAGTCACACAAGGCTGATTGCCTTGAATGGATGGACTCTTCCATTTTGCTACTTCATCCTTCATGGATTGCAAGAACTGAGCTTGCCTCGACAAGCACTCCTCTTTGTACATAAGCTCTTGCTGATATCTATTCTAGTCCAATTGATTTATCTCCATCACTTGCTTCTCAAATTCCAACATTACTTCCTTTACACTAGGTGAAGGGCAACTAAGAGAGCTGCTTGAGGTGATGCCATGAATAACCTAAGCTTGATAAAAGTTATATGAAGGAAAGCAAGGTCCATGTTGCTGAGCAATGGAATTATACATACCAAAAATGTGATTTCTTGATGGCATCAGGACTACTTAACCAGCTAATTCAACTTGAAGTCACCATTGGTGTTGGTTGAAATGCCTCTAAAGGTTGATTGGTTAAAGAACACACCAAAAAATCCTTCAACTCCTTGCATAAACTATCCCACAATCCCCTGATTAAAAGTCAGATGTTGGATTAGTGGTTCATTCTTGCTGTAACAAGACCAGCACCAATCTTGGAACTTTTCTAAGCATTAAAATGAGTCCCACTAGGTGTGCCAAAAACTATTGACGATGTGGATTGCACCCTTGATAGAAGGCTAAGCTTCTCTCTTCTATGTGGCACAATGGAGACTCCCCTCTTGCTGTGGGTCTAGCAAAACTGAGAGGAGAATCTCTAGATAAGGGCTAGCTCCCTTTGATGCATCTCTGAAGTCTTTTCCTACTACTACTAATGATGGGGGGGTAAAAAGGTAGAAGGATATAACTGAAATAAAACCTATCTAAAGGTGATGCACCAAAAAATGATTGATCTACTTATCTTTGGCATACACTTTACATCAAGAACAAGCTAATATACACTTCATTTGACATGAGAGAACTCTTTTGCATCAGTGTTTTAATAAGGGGTCCTCTGGAGATACATGGAGGAAGAACCACCAGAGGTGTTCTAAGAGACACTATGGCAGCTTTTTCACATGCACCTATACTCTGTTGTGGACACTTTTTGCTGACTTGCAAAAGAAAAAACTCACAATACACTAGACATGCTGGAATCATTCTATGAAATCATGAAAGAAAATGACTTAACACAAGATAAAACCATAGACATATGCAAAAGTGCAGGTAAAAATGTTATGTCTTGATTCAAGGTAAAATCCTATAGGGCTTCACCATACAAGCTGAGAGATATCTTCCTCTCTTAGAGGTTACAATATATATAGCATGAAAAAGAAGACTTTGGCACCTTCTTTAACAAGTGGCCCATGCCACATTGAACACATTAAAAAGAGGAAATTTGCTCATGCTAGTGTCATCCTTCTAGAAATGCCCTAAAATGACCATGTTGTAAATGTCACAGGTCTTAACTTTGGTGCTTAAAGCATATTAAATGTCACTACAAAAGCATGGGTCATTACAAATATCTTCCTATGCCAATGTTTTATGTGCCACCTGGCTATTCTATTTGCCCCTGCACTTGGCTGGGTGCATCTTTTGGAACATTCCAAATGTTTTCGTATGTGTGTGTGGCCATGTTTTAGATTCTCTATTTTGTTCCCTCTTTCCTTGCTATTTCTTGTCTCTTTCTGGTAATTTTGAGCTCTCAAGCTATTCTTTCATCTTTTGCTAGATCCTCAAGCTCCTTTCTTAGTGGGTCACTAAATTTGTCCTTGATTCTTATGCCCCTTTGATTTCCATCGGGTCTACACCATTCAAAAACCAATGGCTATTTCACTATCTTGAATTTGACACCCACGGGGATGTCACCAGATGTTTAAACTACCAATGGCTAGTTCATCATGCTAAAGTTGATGTCTTCGGGCCCGTCATCATCTTTGGTAATTCCTTCAGCCTTTACAAAATGAACCTTCCCAAAGGGAAGGTGTCTCTTCAAAAAAATGGAAAAGGTCCCTTTTCAGTAGGCAAGAGTCCCTCGCAAGGGCAGTTGTGCTTCGGGCTCCCTTGTCTTGTCAATTCATTCAGACAAAATGTTTGAAGGAATTCCTTCAGACATTTTTCTTGAAGGAAATCTTTTCTTCAAAGCCTCGACCTTCCTTTGTGAATTTATTTGGACAAAATGTCCAAAGGAATTCCTTTGGGCATTTTATCTGAAGGAATTCACCTTCGGTTCTACATGGATTTTCTTCAGAAAAAAAGTCCGAAGAAGTCCTTTGTATTTTTGCTTTGTCATTTCTTCCAAAGGAAAACTTCCCTTTTAGCCTTCTCTTTGATCTCTTTTCAAAATGTGTTCCCTGCCCTCCGCAAGGGCACCTTGGGTCAAAAATGTCCTTCAGAACATGCTTGAACGATCTTATTTGGCACCTTCCTACCCTCCACAAGGGCACTTGCCCTTCGGAGTGTTTGTAAAAGACTTGAATTTCTTTGAAATGGCCCATTTCTTTGAAATGGCCCATTTATTTGCCAAAAAGGCTTGTCCAAGGCAATTTGCTGAAGCAAAATGAGCCTCCGTATCAACCCAAAAACCTGTAGGACTCAAATCACTTGTCTCTTTCATAGAATAGGCCTTCGATAAAGGGAAAAAATGACAATTACAATAAGGAGTAGATATTAAAGACTGACTAATCAGTCCCCCCAAAGAAAATTCAAAAGGGAGACCAATTTTTTGGACCTATAGGACCAAAATTTGGTTAGCAGGATCCAAGTGTCAAAAACCCTCTTGTATAGTAGTGCCCTAATTAGATAGTAGCTCTATGTGTCACTAGTGTCCCTATTTTGGTGGTAGTGTCTTATGTGCAAAACTATTTTAAGATTATGTGTGCACTTATGTCTAGATTTCTCAAGCTTATTCTTGCATGCATGAATTATGAAACCCTATAGATGACTTATTTTGACTAATTTTATGAGCAAACCCTAATCCTCCATATTACTAGGGCATATAGTTCATACAAATAATAAAGTGTGTTGTTAGTGGGGTAGGCTAGACATACTCAACACCCTATTTTGATGAGATTTTCCTATAAACCAATACTTCGAAGAGGGATCAAGCCTGATGTAGTTCTCCCCACCTAAGTGTTGGTGTAATTATAAGTGAAGCTAGTATGATGGTTGAATTGAGTGATTTTAATGTGCTTGAGACTAGAAATATGAGTAATATGAGCTTAGGAATGTTGTACATGGTTGTATGCAAAAGTAGGGCAGAATAAGGATTCATAACCTTGATTATGCACAACTTCTTTTGATTTTGTATGTGTAATTTACATCTTATTTCCATCTAGTGGTGAGAGGGCTAAAAGTCATGTATATATACTATTTTAATTCTTGTGTGAGTGTTAAAAGAGGTCTAGGCTAACCTTAGGTGGTCTAAGATTTGAAAAGATATCTCTTTATGGAAAAATGATGGAAATTATAGTAGTGCCAAAATTGGGACACTAGCACCATGTGGCACTACTATCCCTGTTATGGTACTAGTGTCTAGGTGGGAAAACCTAAGGCACAAAGGGCCAAGATGTAAGAGTGAGGGTCTAAGACTATTTTAGAGATGTCTAAGGATGATTTTGGTCTACACCAAGGCTACATAAGTGTGAAAATAGGGCCTAAGATAGGTTTAGGGCTAATCTAAGGATGGGTGGTCTAAAGTATCACTCTTAGCACTCAAGTGTCATTTTTAGGTGATTACATTTTTATTAATTGCATCCAACTAAACTCAAGATTTTTGGAGGACAATTGTATTTTTTGAGGGCTTAAAATTATAAAAAGTGGGATAGACTATGAATTTGTCATGAGCAAGGGAAATTATAATTAACTAAGCTAAATAATATATGCAAGGTAGAAATATAACCTAATTAATTAATTATAAAACTAAATAAAAGTGGCATGCAAGGATTAGAGGAATATTTATTTTATTTCAAGTTATATTGATAGTCATCAAGATGTGATAACATGAATTCATGTCAAAAAATGATACGGATATAACCCAAAAAAATTACGTTGAACAAAAAAATCTTTTAGGAGCATCCCCCTCTAGACAATATACAAAACATTGGGGTGCTTTAGATGAAGCGACAAACATGTTTGAAACAACTAAATGATTATGTTCCCTTAGTCTTGATCTCAAAAAATATCACCTAAGTTTTTTATTTGACTTTGATCACCTACAAAATGAATTTCTTATTCTTTCACTAATTGGGCAACAATATTTGAAAACTTGAGGAAACAACATGTATATTTTAGGGCATATGGTAAACTAGAGATATCAAAATTATCTTGATAATTTTCATGCCCTTATATGATAACAATATTGAAAACAACAAACCTCAATAATGGGAATAGTTCCAATAACATGTAAACATAGTGTTATGTGTTGTATGTCTAACATACACATGTGTGGTTCAATAAATGCTTTGATAGTTGTTTGATTCCTGTAGAATTATTTCAAGCGTTTAATAGATTCTTATGAATGATAAATAGATCCTCTTGATATTACTTAGATAAAAATGAAAAAAAATGTTTTTTTTTTATATAAAATTGAATTTGAATTAGGACCTATCATTATGTAAATTAACATCAAATGTTCACAAGGTGAAAAAGATGGGACAATGAATGTGAGTGCACTCTAGCCACAAGGGGCCACAAAAAAGGGCCTAAGAGCATCCCAATGCTTTCGACAGGGCCCAGGAGCATCCCAACACTTTGGATATGGATCTTAAAACAAGGTTTAATCTGAGGAGAGAGAAGATAATAGCTAGATGGGGATGACATAAGGGTCGGGGACCATTGACAGTTAAAAAAGTGTGTTAATAACACTTAATTCAAAATAGTAATCAATAAGTAAACAAACATCCTAAAATAATACAATTTAATAACTAATAAATACCTAGGGACCATTTTTAGATGTCTACACCCTTATAATAATTTGGATTTGATATTAAAACCTAAATAATTATATATTGAAGACAATATTTCATAATATCTTTTGGTGACTACATGTTTGATAACATTTTGTTTCTCATTTGTAACAATTACAACATTTACAACTTAAGAATTTGTCAGAACATTGGTTTTGGAGACATTATAATTAAAATGATCAAACACTTAAATTCTCCCTCGATGTATAATTGCATAAATATGTGTTGTGTTTCCATTGAATTCATGATGCCAACTAGTATTTTGGTTAAATCCTAGTTTCCACTTGATAATCTATATTATCGAGATATAATCTGAATATCATTGTTATCTTATTTACTAAATGTTAAAATATTTGTGTGGTTTTTGATGTCAAAAATATCTACTATCAATTCAATAATAATACATTTTTAAATAATTAAAAAAATTATCTAATGTTAAGGATGATTAAAATGTATTATTTAAGTTGAAATTAATTCAACAATACAATATGTTGATTGGAGATGAAAATTGGTAAGCAAATCTTCATTGGTTAGCATTGTCTTGTGTTACAAATAACATCAGAGTCTCATGTGATACTTGTTTTTCAATCGTATATGAATATTTTATGCCAATTTTCAATTTTTCTTTTTCTTTTATAAAGGTTGTCTATCATCACCAAGTTTAACCATGATAAACTATCCATTCCCCTTTTATCAAAATGTGATTAATTCAAAACTTGAGAAACTTGTTATGTTAGGGTTTTGCATGTTTTCCTTGGGTAATTTTGTATTTTTAACCCTTTCATGTTACCTTTGTAGTATTTTTTAGGCCTTCTCACATTAAATTCAGCACTAAACTTATCATTTTGGTATATTAAGACTATACAAATGGCTCTTAACCATCTACACTCATCTATTATAATAGTTGGCAGGGAAAATGGCACCAAAGTGAGCTCATAAATTTGTCCCAAAGGTCTACAATGAGGTAATGACTCTATCAATCCCCCTCAGTTTGTATATATGCTCTAAGGTTTTAATGTTATTGAATTTATCTTTAATTAGTATGAATATCATAGCCTTTTGCTTATTATGTTGGTTATATTCCTTCTAATGACTCTCTCCAAACTTAGGTTAAACACCATCGAGAATCCCATGGGATCAAGTTGGGAGGGATTCACAACATTACCAAGGGTTATTTTATGTTTTCCTTTGAGGAGTATCGCATTTTTTAAAAAAAAATCCAATTCAAGCTATTCGTTTTGTTAGGGTGTGGAGCTAAAAACTTCACCAAGGAGCATTCATTATCAGGCTCGGGTCTACACAGACACCGGCATCGGTCAGGAGCGACCGACGTCGGTCACAGGCAGTGACAGAGGCGCTGACGTCGGTAGAAGGTCGGCCGATGGCGGTCACAGACAAGCAGCAGGAACCGACGTCGGTTACCTGCGTGTCCAAAAAGCTATTTCCGTGGACAGAAGCGAGTGTTTGCATGATAAGTTTGAGTTGAAGTCTCAAGCTCGCGTCTCTATTGTTAGCAATACTATTTTTAGAGCCCTTGTTCAAGTGGCTTAACTGCTTGTTGGGTGTACATGCTCAAGTCTCCTAATTCTATATGTAGAATTAGATCTTCTTAGCTTTGTAATAGTTTGTAGTAGATTATTGTAGTTGGGTGAATTATTGTAATTCATTGTGTGAGAAGAACAGTATAGAATTGAATCAATCCAGGCTTGTTGGAGTTGATTGTTTTTTAGAGAGAGAGCTCTTGAGGAATAGAGATCTAGTGAGAGATCTATACATCTAGGAGAGGTGTGGAAGAAAGAAGCTTTCTTCAATTGTATTCCTTTTGTAAAGAGTTTGTTAATACAAGTTTTCAGGGTGTTTTCTTGTATCTCTTGTTCTTGCTATTATCATTCTAATTACTTGTCAATCTAGTTTAATTCCATGTTTATTACTGTCACAATTGTAATCTATTGTTGGATTGATCCCCCAACAAGTGGTATCAGAGCCTTGGTTACAGGTTCAGAGCTTGATATCCAATAATTGGTATCAAAGTTCAAGTTCACTAACAGGTGGTTCAGATATGTGTAGTGTGCATTGATTACAGGTTCTCACAAGGGTTTCTGCAGGGATTTATGTTTGAGTGGGAGAAGCAATGGCAGATGAAAGTAAATTGAGAATGGAAAAGTTCAACGGCAAAAATTACCAACACTGGAGAATGCAGATAGAGGATTATCTGTATCAGAAAGATCTCTACTTACCATTAGGTGGGGTTGCAAAGAAGCCCAAAGACATGGAGGATGAAGAATGGGAAGTTCTTGACAGAAAGGCTCTAGGGTCTATAAGACTGAGTCTAGCATCCACTGTGATATCTAATTTATCACAGGCAAAGTCTATAGTAGAGTTGATGACTACGTTAGCAAATTTGTATGAAAAACCCTCAGCTTCCAATAAGGTATATCTTATGAAGCAGTTATTTAATTTGCATATGAATGAAGGTGGATCTGTTTTTACTCATCTGAATGATTTCAATGGAATTGTGAATCAATTAAGTTCAGTGAATATAGTGTTTGATGATGAAATAAAAGCTCTTTTGATATTATGTTCTTTGTCTGAAAGTTGGCATGGCTTAGTAATGGTAGTAAGTAATACTGCATCTGCATCAAATATTTTGAAAGTAGAGGATGTTGTTAGTGTTATCTTGAATAAGGAAATACGCAGGAAAAGCACAGAAGAGACATCTGGGAACGCTTTAAGTTTTGAGAGCAGGGGGAGGCAAAAAGAGAAGAGCAAGAAAGGCAGATCAAGATCCAAATCGAAGGGGAAAGGCATATCTAAATCCAGAAATGGCAGAAAGCCACAATGCTGGAATTGTGGAAAGATGGGGCACATAAGCAGAGATTGTTGGTCAAAACCCAAGGAGGACAATCAGCACGAGAGAAAGGAAGAAGCCAAGATTGTAGGTATTGCATAGGATGCTTTAATTTTCTCTCTGCATAATAATATAGAATCTTGGGTATTAGATTCTGGTGCATCTTTTCATGCTACTCCTAACAGGGAATATTTCAGTGACTATATCCATGGAGATTTTGGAATAGTGTATCTAGGGGATGATGAGCCCTGTAAAATAATTGGCAAAGGTAAAGTGTAGCTGAAGATGCAAAATAGCAACACATGGGTGTTGAGAGATGTCATGCATGTTCCTAGCTTGAAGATAAATTTGATTTCTGCAGGAAAGTTAGGGGATGAGGGTTGTACAGTAACTCTCACAGCAAAATCTTGGAAGGTGACCAAGGGTGCATTTGTTATGGCCAGAGGTAAGAGAGAAGGTACTCTCTATTTGTGTAATTGTGTTACTAACAAATCTCCTTCTGTATTATCTACTTCAGATGTGGATGCTAAATTGTGGCACTCAAGGCTTAGCCACATGAGTGAGAAGGGGATGTCAATTCTTAAGTCCAAAGGTATGCTTTCAAATTTAAAAGGCATAGATCTAGAGTTTTGTGAGCACTGTGTATTTGGAAAATAGAAAAGGGTTAGTTTTCTCAAAATTGGGTCTACTAAGAAGAGGCACAAGTTGGAGCTTGTTCACACAGACGTGTGGGGACCAGCTCAGGTTGCTTCCATTGGAGGATCACAGTACTATGTATCTTTCATAGATGATGCTACAAGGAAGGTATGGATCTATTGTATTAGAAAGAAATCTGATGTATTTGAGACTTTTAAAGTTTGGAAAGCTATGGTTGAGAATGAAACAGGTAAAAGATTAAAGTGCCTGAGATCAGACAATGGTGGTGAGCTCTACAGTCATAAGTTCAAAGATTATTGTTACATACATGGAATCCGTAGGCAAAGGACGGTTCCAAGGACACCTCAGCAGAATGGTATTGCTGAAAGGATGAACAAGACAATATGGTGTGTGCAAGATGTATGAGATTGCATGCCGGTTTGCCCTTACAGTTTTGGGCACAAGCTGTTGACACTGCAGTGTACCTGATTAATAGAGGACCCTCTACAGCTTTGGATGGTGGTATTCCAGAAGAGGCTTGGACAGGTAAAAAGGTTGATCTCTCATATCTCAAAGTTTTTGGTTGTGAAGCCTTTGTGCATATAGATAAGGAAAATAGAAAGAAGCTTGATGCTAAGTCTATGAGATGCACGTTTATTGGCTATGGCTCAGATGATTTTGGTTACAGATTGTGGAATCTAGAAACTAACAACGTAATCAGGAGCCGTGATGTTGTTTTCAACAAAAGAGTGATGTATTGTGATTAGCTAAGGAAGTTGAATCAGTCTGAGCAGAGCAATGGTGAATTGGATGAGGTGAAAGTCCAAGATGAGCTCGCGGGAAAAAGAAATAATCACTTGCAGGAAAACACAGAGACCGACGTTGGCAGGTTAGGAACCGGCGTTGACAGGACAGAAACTGTCGTCGGCCATACAGAGACCGACGTCGGCCATACAAAGACCGACGTCAGCCATATAGGTACCGAGGTCAGTCAGGCAGAACCGACGTTGGCTAGTAACAGGTCTATAGGTGACCGAGGTCGGTCACTGTCAGAGAATTTGGGTGGACAGCGTGTTGTGGACGAGTCTCAGACACCCATCAAGAGGTCAGAAAGGGTGAGTAAGCCCCCAATTAGATATTCTCCTTCTTTATTTCATTTATTACTAACTGATGGTGGAGAACCAGAGAGTTTTGATGAAGCAATACAGGTGGAGTCCAAGAGTCAGTGGGAGTGTGGCATGGTTGAGGAGTTGGAGTCCTTAAGAGAGAACCAAACATGGGATTTGGTTGAATTGCCAGCTGGTAAGAGAACACTAAAGAATAGATGGACCTATAGGTTGAAAGAAGGCGAGAATGGACAGATGAGATATAAGGCCAGATTAGTAGTGAAAGGATTTGCACAAAAGCCAGGTATTGACTTTGGTGAGATATTTTTTCCTGTTGTTAAAATGACTTCAATAAGGGTTGTATTGTCTTTGGTTGCTTTTGAGGATTTGCATCTTCAGCAGCTAGATGTTAAGACAGTGTTTCTTCATGGAGATTTGGATGAGGAAATTTATATGGAATAGCCAGAAGGATTTGAGGTCAAGGGTAAGGAGAAGTTTGTGTGCAAGTTGAAGAAAAGCTTGTATGGCCTCAAGCAAGCTCCTAGGCAATGGTACTTAAAATTTGATAGGTTTATGACTGAGCATGGCTACAGTAGATGTCAATCAGATCATTACGTGTATTTCAAGAGATTTGATAACGGTAGATATATTATTCTATTGTTGTATGTAGATGACATGCTGGTTGTAGGATCACACATGCAGGATATCTCTGAGCTTAAGGTGAAATTAGCTCAAACGTTTGCTATGAAGGATTTGGGAGCAGCAAAGAAAATCCTTGGCATGAGCATTAAGAGAGACAGAAAAAATCACAAGTTGATATTGTCTCAAGAAGATTATGTGGACAAGGTGTTGCAACGGTTCAATATGCAGGATGCTAAACCGGTAAGCACACCTTTGGCTAGACATTTTAAGTTGAGTAAAGAACAATGTCCTAATTCATATGATGAGGTAGAGTACATGAGTAAGGTTCCATATTCTTCTGCAGTAGGGAGTTTGATGTATGCAATGGTGTGTACTAGACCGGATATTGCCCAAGCAGTGGGAGTGGTAAGTAAATATATGGCCAATCCAGGTAAGGAACATTGGAAAGCAGTTCAGTGGATCCTTAGATATCTGAGAGGAACTAGCAGTAGGCACTTGTGCTATGGAGGTTCAGATACTTCTCTACATGGTTATGTAGATTCAGATATGGCAGGTGATTTGGATGGTAGGAGGAGCACTACAGGTTATGTTTTTACTGTAGGTGGAACGGTGGTTAGCTGGATATCTAAGTTGCAGAAGGTTGTTGCCTTGTCAACTACTGAAGCAAAGTATATTGCAGCCACAGAAGCTAGCAAGGAGATGATATGGATGACACGGTTCATGGATGAGCTTGGTAGGGAGCATGAGAGTTGCAGATTGTATAGTGACAGTCAGAGCGCAATCCATTTGGCTAAGAATTCAGCCTTTCATTCAAGAACAAAGCACATACAGCTAAGGTATCACTTCATACGATAGGTATTGGAAGATGGTGAGTTGAAGCTGGAGAAGATCCATACAGATAGGAATCCTACTGATATGTTAACCGAGCCAGTTACAAAAGAGAAGTTGAATCTTCATTCAACTTCTGTTGGTCTTCATGATTGAGTTGAAGATGGAGGAGCTAGAAGATGTTGTTGTACAGGTACTGGTGCAGCTGTTTATCTCCAAGTGGGAGATTGTTAGGGTGTGGAGCTAAAAACTTCACCAAGGAGCATTCATTATCAGGCTCAGGTCTACACAGACACCGGCGTCGGTCAGGAGCGACCGACGTCGGTCACAGGCAGTTACAGAGGTGTCGACGTCGATAGAAGGTCGGCCGACGGCGGTCACAGACAAGCAGCAGGAACCGACGTCAGTTACCTGCGTGTCTAAAAAGCTATTTCCATGGACAGAAGCGAGTGTTTGCATGATAAGTTTGAGTTGAAGTCTCAAGCTCGCGTCTCTATTGTTAGCAATACTATTTTTAGAGCCCTTGTTCAAGTGGCTTAACTGCTTGTTGGGTGTACATGCTCAAGTCTCCTAATTCTATATGTAGAATTAGATCTTCTTAGCTTTGTAATAGTTTGTAGTAGATTATTGTAGTTGGGTGAATTATTGTAATTCATTGTGTGAGAAGAACAGTACAGAATTGAATCAATCCAGGCTTGTTGGAGTTGATTGTTCTTGAGAGAGAGAGCTCTTGAGGAATAGAGATCTAGTGAGAGATCTATACATCTAGGAGAGGTGTGGAAGAAAGAAGCTTTCTTTAATTGTATTCCTTTTGTAAAGAGTTTGTTAATACAAGTTTTCAGGGTGTTTTCTTATATCTCTTATTCTTGCTATTATCATTTTAATTACTTGTCAATCTGGTTTAATTTTGCGTTTATTGCTGTCACAATTGTAATCTATTGTTGGATTGATCCCCCAACATGTTCATGTGAAATACTTTGATTATTTTGTTGCATTGGACTTGAGATTTCAAAGACTTCGAGTAGGCCTCATTTAGATTCCATGTTTGGGTCACATTTATTGGGCTATCAGTCCCTTTTTTGGCCTTCCTTGAATAAATGGTCTAACCTATTGGGTGTATGATATGTCATGAGATTGAATGTTTTTATCCAACTACATATCTATGTTGAGGTTGAGCTCCCAAAAAACTTGAAAGCATCTATTGATATCCAGAAAGAGACAACATTTTACACAAAAGTTCACTTTAATTAACCTACCTAACACATGATTTTGTTGTCAATCCCATGACCATAGGATATACTATTTTCCTCTTATATTCCACCCAATTTCTAAGCGGAATACTGAAAAATAGCTACTAAAAGTAGGTTGTGATAAATAAAAATGATGTTTGGACAACTATTGGTAATATGAAAAACGCTGTAGGGAGTAAAAAACCTAAAATGGATAACGCAACCTCCAATGTAAAAAATAAAAATATATAATTTTTTTTTTAAATAACCGCCCTCTTACTAGTATTTTTCCTCAAATCCAAACTCCCAAGAGTATCCCTCATATTAGAGTTCCTCAAGATAATCCTATGAAAATAATTAATTTGAGCATTAGGGCCTTCTTGATGAATATTACACCTTCTAAGCATTCAAAAACCCTATCTCATGGTAGTGGTGACTCACCAAGGGGATATAATTGATCCAACCACCACTTTATTTTTCTAGAATATTAGAGATTACCAAAGTAACATCATATTTTAAGCAACAAATTTACAATTGTGGGTACCAAGGAGGATTTGAGGATGGTCAAGGAAAATTATACATGGAGGATTCCTCATGAATATTCTCTTGTGGAATGTTTGAGGTCTCAAAGAGTCCAATATAAAATTATTTATTTGTTTCACATGTTAACAACTTAGTGTTATAGATATTGTTTGTTCATAGGAGGTTAAGGTTCTAGAAGTTCTTCTACTGACTTCTCTAAAGAGTATTTGATAAAATTACATGCATTATTCCAGCTTGCATGGGGATGGATGTGATGGTCCTTGTATGCATATAAATTTTATTGCCTTATTTGGCTTACTAATATCATCCCTAATCATGTCTATTTTTGTCTAATTCCTCCTACCTAACTCCATCTAATCATTTTTATAATATGCCCCTCATCCCTCTAATCATACATCAACCTTATAACTCCCATGTCTAATTAATCACCTTCTAAATAATCCCACTTAATAATTATCTTATCCTAATATTTTTGAATTTTTAATTCACCCTCACTTACCCCCCTATTTACCTACTACTAGGCTTTCCTATAAACCTAGCCACTAA